>CM056049.1:501970588-502643088 GCA_029574335.1 Rana kukunoris | reverse complement strand
GTGCAGGGAAATGTGGAGCGGGGTGTCTCTCTCTCTGTGCAGGGAAATGTGGAGCGGGGTGTCTCTCTCTCTGTGCAGGGAAATGTGGAGCGGGGTGTCTCTCTCTCCGTCTCTCTCTCTCTCTCCGTGCAGGGAAATGTGGAGCGGGGTGTCTCTCTCTCTGTGCAGGGAAATGTGGAGCGGGGTGTCTCTCTCTCTCTCTGTCTCTCTCTCTCGTGCAGGGAAATGTGGAGCGGGGTGTCTCTCTCTCTCCGTGCAGGGAAATGTGGAGCGGGGTGTCTCTCTCTCTCCGTGCAGGGAAATGTGGAGCGGGGTGTCTCTCTCTCTCCGTGCAGGGAAATGTGGAGCGGGGTGTCTCTCTCTCTCAGTGCAGGGAAATGTGGAGCGGGGTGTCTCTCTCTCTCAGGGAAATGTGCAGGGAAATGTGGAGCGGGGTGTCTCTCTCTCTCTGTGCAGGGAAATGTGGAGCGGGGTGTCTCTCTCTCTCCGTGCAGGGAAATGTGGAGCGGGGTGTCTCTCTCTCTCTGTGCAGGGAAATGTGGAGCGGGGTGTCTCTCTCTCTGTGCAGGGAAATGTGGAGCGGGGTGTCTCTCTCTCTGTGCAGGGAAATGTGGAGCGGGGTGTCTCTCTCTCTCTGTGCAGGGACATGTGGAGCGGGGTGTGTCTCTCTCTCTGTGCAGGGAAATGTGGAGCGGGGTGTCTCTCTCTCTCTCTGTGCAGGGAAATGTGGAGCGGGGTGTCTCTCTCTCTGTGCAGGGAAATGTGGAGCGGGGTGTCTCTCTCTCTGTGCAGGGAAATGTGGAGCGGGGTGTCTCTCTCTCTCTGTGCAGGGAAATGTGGAGCGGGGTGTCTCTCTCTCTCTGTGCAGGGAAATGTGGAGCGGGGTGTCTCTCTCTCTGTGCAGGGAAATGTGGAGCGGGGTGTCTCTCTCTCTGTGCAGGGAAATGTGGAGCGGGGTGTCTCTCTCTCTGTGCAGGGAAATGTGGAGCGGGGTGTCTCTCTCTCTGTGCAGGGAAATGTGGAGCGGGGTGTCTCTCTCTCTGTGCAGGGAAATGTGGAGCGGGGTGTCTCTCTCTCTGTGCAGGGAAATGTGGAGCGGGGTGTCTCTCTCTCTGTGCAGGGAAATGTGGAGCGGGGTGTCTCTCTCTCTGTGCAGGGAAATGTGGAGCGGGGTGTCTCTCTCTCTATGCAGGGAAATGTGGAGCGGGGTGTCTCTCTCTCTCTCTGCAGGGAAATGTGGAGCGGGGTGTCTCTCTCTCTGTGAAGTGGGGTTTCTCTATGTGCAAGGAAACGTAAAATTGGAGCCTGACTGTGGCAGAAATGCCTATCCAGAGTCACGCTGCCTGAGGTGAGGTTAGGAGCAGTGAATGAATTAGAAAATGTCATTTTGCCTCCACCGGGTCTATGGGCCACTTGACTGGACTTGCCTGCCAGGCCTAATGGCCCATACACACGACCCGAATATCGGACGAAAACGATCGTCCGATGATGGATCGTACGATTTTCGGATCGTGTGTACACTACTTTCGAGAGCCGATCACGACCGTTCATCCGATATTTTTCGATCGGACATGCGTGAAAATTTTCCCCGTACGATGTCAGATCGTACGATTTTCGTTTAGTCAGTACAGCCGTCGTCCGACAATACAATACAAATACATTACAACACGTCACATCACTTCCGATCTTTTCGTGAGTTTATTAACCTATTTTATTTTACTTGCGATTATAAAGCGAAAAAAGTCGCACGATCCGTAGGCCGATATTCGGATCGTGTGTATGGGCCATAAGGCTGCCAGTCCTCCCCTGGCTGTCAGCATGGAGAGAACAAACTGCTTTCTACAGTGTGGGGGGAAGGTTACCAGAGAATAAGATGTTTATCACTTGTGTAATCTGACACCTGCAGTCCTCTGCCAGCACAATGTATATGATTCTTTCAGAGACTCTGACAGGGAGAAAATGCAGGATTTCTGAGTTATTCTTCTATCCATCCATTCACTCATCTATCTATCTACTCATCCATCCCTCTATCTATCCATGCACGCTTTCATCCATCTATTCACCTATCTCTATCTTTCCATCTATTCATCATTGCTGGTGTCACAATACAAGAAGAATGGATTAAAAGGACATTCTGATGCCATGTGTGCGTATCGCACTCCTGAACCCTGCATTGTGTGTAGCGCACACCATAACCCTGCACTTGTAAAACAAGCCTGAATCCTGCACTTTGTAAATTCCTGTAAAAAGCGCACCCCTCAGCTCTGCACTCTTAACGTGACGCACTCCATGCATCCCCATACACCCCCTATGCTCGCTGCACACTCCATGCATTGCCCATACACCCCCTATGCTTGTTGCATAGTGCACTTTATGCTCAGATTACACTTATCGTTTTTATCAAATATTTCATTTATATTATTTACTGATATTTTTATGCTTTTACTGCTTTCTTTGAATTATTGCGGTGAACATTGTGGTGAAAATTAGCTTTAGTACATTTTGTAGTTTTTTGGGTATGGGACAATGTGCCAGACTGCATAGCCAGTTATCAATGTGTGACTGAGTTTTTGGATGGTTCTCTGGCTTCTTTGTGGCTGTTGAATTTTTATATTTAACTACCCCACTGACTTAAGGTTATTGCTGACCCTGACATATGCTGGGGTCTTGATTATTGGCATTGATGAAACCTATTTTACTTCACAATCTCTACGGTGTACCTCCAGGCTCTTTTTGGCCTATAAAAGATAACCGCGTTTGGTGTGTTATCAGGCGTGTGCACAAAATGAAACGCACATTTTTCAAGCAGAAATATATGTGAAGACCAGTTAGAGGGCCCCTTAGCAGAATTTTGCTTAGGGCCCCAGGGAGGTCAGGATCGGCAATGATGACAGGAAAACACTATTGAATGTAACTAGATTGTACCCTGTGTACTCTGTTCTTTTTAGTCATTGTATGTGCATTTGGCAAATAAAAAGTGTTCTAAACCCTTTCCACTCCAAAGCTTAAAAAAAAAAAAAAAAAGAAAAAAAGTTTTGCCTTCAGTTGTACTTCAATAAAGCACAATATTATAGACAGCATAGAGTATGCTAGGACACTGAGCCCCAATTATTATATAGTACTCTAATACAGGTTACAAAATAACGAATGACATAGTTCAACACTGAGAAAGTGAATTATAGCATTTGAACTCACCAGAACAGTAGCTAGCCTGCTCTCTTTGTCAGACTTGGGCTTCTTATGCAGACGTTCAATATCTCTAAGTGAAAGCAACTCCCCTCTAGAAAAAACAAGAACATTAGCTACTGTCAGTACTAAATACCAATTATTCACACTTAAAGTGGTTCTAAAGCCTGGATATTTTCTTTTCTTTAATGTATTCTCTGCATGAAGGTAAAATACTTCCAAGTGCTTGTATTACCCCCTCACCCCCCTTTAAACTTCCCCGAGCCCTCTCTCGATGAAGCGCCGTGTCCGTTCACAATGGCTCTTGAATCTCTCTGCTCAGAGGCAGCAGCGGGAGCCATTAGCCCCTGCTGCTGTCAATCAAACTTTCTGAGCAAAGCAGTGGGAGGGGCTGAGCTGTGCGTGTCCAAAGACGCTTACAACCCAGCTCGGGATCAAGCCCACAGGTGTGCCCCCTATAGACTCTGACCTGTGCTTTCAGCCACAAATCCAATCACAGTCAAAAGCTTGTAGACTTCACCTCTCTAAAATCTCCCCCCTTTTAACTAATGAAACCACCAAGCTACCCAGTGACAGCGGACCGCCGTCCCCCTCCGATCCTCTGTCTCTCCCTCCCCGCAGCGCTCACCTGGGGGGAACAAAGAAGCAGGGGGATGGCAGAGGAGCATGGGGGGAGGGGACAGACAGCTGACTCAACAGCTATGGCCTGGGAGTTTCTCCCTTCTGCCTAATCTTGTCCCATAAGGGGGGGCACCAAACTGATTCTTTGCCCCGGGTGAAATAATGTCTAGCTACCCCACTGGTACCGCTTATAAGAGTACCAGTACCAGCCGTTCTACTCCAATAACGTAGAGTGGCTAGTGAAGGGGGAGAGGGGGCTTGGGTGGCCCGGGGGGGAGGAGTTGTCCGGCCGCCATGGGAGAGACCTGTCAAAGTGGGCCAGTCTGGATGAAGTCCAGGGCCAAATTTCTGTCCCAGTCCAGCCCTGTTTAGGAGTAGGGCCCTCTTAACCCTCTTGTATTTCATTTTGTCTCCCTTTACATTGTAACGTACTGCGCAAACTGTTGGCACTATATAAATCCTGTATAATAAATCATAAAACATAGTAAACGGTTTCAGTCATTTCTGTTCAATAAACAATGTGAATCAAAACAGACGTAGGCCAACAGCAGTAATCACAGTGACCAAGCAGATTTAAGATGTGCATTCTACTCTATTTTTTTTATTTATTTAAAGTGAACACCGTACACCCTCCCCAAGCAGCCCATGTAGCAGTCCGATTTAAAACCTCTTCTTCACGTAGCACTTTCAGAACAGAGCAGAGCGATTCTGATTGGTCAACACCAGCACAGAGCATTGCTCTGATCCATTCTGGAAGCGTTAAACAGAGACGGGGACGGGGAAGAGTAAGGATTTCAAATCCCTTGACTGCTGAAAGCTCATCACCAACAGAGCTAGCAAGTACAGTGGTGACCGGGTGGGGGAGGGTGACTTTAGTTCATCTTTTTGTCAATTTAAAATTCACTAGAAAGGACTTTTACAACAGACCAACAATGATGCAAACCTGCTCTCCTCTTCATCACTGTCTATTTCCACATTCTTCCTCTTCTCAGATTTTCCCGGAGCAGCAGCGACCTCTTTGGATATCTGTGCAATGCGGATTTTCTTGAACTCCTCTTGCGTGAGAAGCCTGCTGGCACTGACTGCTGCAGCCTTGGACTTTCGTTCACCTTCTGGCATCGCCAGGAGCTTTTCTGCCTAAAAATATTGCAGATGTGATACCATTTCTTACAAAAGAAGCTGTGCTCAAGGCAATTAATATTTCCTTGCTTTATAAATTATTGGCCAGCAGATTTTTGAACAAGGCTCAAGGATAGCTTATCGGTAAACTCTGAATATATGTAATCGATATTGGCTTATAGCAGCTTAATTTTTACTAAAAGTAGATTAGGTTATCTTACCAGTTTAAACCTTACCAGGGCACATAATGTATACCCATATTAATCATTTTCAGAACTATGAGCAAAACCTTTTCTTTTGAAGTCTTAAAGGGGTTGTAAAGGTTTGTTCTTTATTTTCTAAATAGGTTCCTTTAAGCTAATGCATTGTTGGTTCACTTACCTTTTCCTTCCATTTCTCTCTAAATGTTTTTTTCCCCTTTGTCTGAATTTCTCACTTCCTGTTTCTCCTCAGTAAGTTTGCCCCATCATCCATGAACAGCTTACTGAGGAGAAACAGGAAGTGAGAAATTCAGACAAAGACAAATGGAAGGAAAAGGTTAGTGAACCAACAATGCACTAGCTTAAAGGAACCCATTTAGAAAATAAAAAACAAACCTTTACAACCCCTTTAATACAATACAATGACAGGTTGCACTGTCACAGAGAAACCATTCTGCTTTGGCAGGTCATTAAAAGGAGTTGAAAAGGAAATTTTTTTTTTGCTGAAATGACTGTTTACAGGGTATAGAGACATAATAGTTAACGGATTCCTTTTAAAAATAGATATAAAAAAAATCAATCATATAATGTGCCTGTAGTTTCAGTTTCGTTTTTCATCTAGTTTCATGCTTCTGTGAAGGACAGAGACACAGAGCCAATAGTGTGCAGAACAGAGAAGGATTACAGCAAAAACGAACAACGAGGACATGAAACCAGGACTGCATTAGGAAGCTATTTAGCTAAAAAAAAAAAAAAAAATGTTTTCCTTTAGTGACCTTTTAAGTTGGCATATTATATATCATTTAGTACAAGCTTGCTTTTACAAATATAAAATGTTAGTCACTGGATGTATTGTCAATAATGAAAGATATATTTTTTTAGCCTTGTTTTTTTAAAATACTCATTTTTTACTAGTGGTTCAAACATTTTGATGGCATAGTTAATGAAAAAGACAGCGTGCAAATTTGGCACCATAAAAATGCAGAGAAAAAAACATGAATTTGGCCTATCAAATTAGTGCAGAAAATTAAGACAACACTGATGGGGGCAAATAATGGGTTGAAAAACTTTGGTCCTTTGCTCCCCATTAGCATTCACAAAATACATAGTGTGAGCAGAAAGGGGGGGGGGGGTCTAAGCGACAAAACCCTTTAGTTCTATCCCACCTACAAAGTAGCAGCCCCCTCTCTCCGCTCTACTTCTTCCATTCCTGAATACACTCTGCCCTCATTCCTTCCTGGGCCATGCCTTCTCCCCAGGTACACTTTCCTCTGCCGCCCCCCTTTTTTTACTCTTTTGCTTTCTTCTTTTCTTTCCTTTTTTTTTACCACTCAACACGCTGCAAGACATAGTAGGGGTTAAGAATGAAACCCTCACAATGTTGCATCAGGACCTTCTCCCAAGTAAAACACCCCAACTATCATGCTTAAGAGAATGTTTACATTATGTTCTTTCATCCAACTTTGAAGCAACAAACTTACCAAGTTTAGATGACCTACACATGTCTGTGGAGATCTCCTGATGTAATTTCTGACTGACAAGGTAAGCCCCCAAGCTTATATTGGTTTGATATAATTCCTTAAGTGGTTAACATTGAGCTGTGACTAAAAATCAAAGCATTTCATTTACATGCTTCACGTTATGTCTATATGCTAAAACTTTAAAGTGGTTGTAAACCCCACTTTTTGACTTTTACCTACAGGTAAGCCTATAATAAGACTTACCTGTAGGTATAAAGAATATCTCCTAAACCTGTACAGTTTAGGAGATATTCCCCTCGCAATGCGCTGCTGATTGCGCATGCGCAGTGGGGAATCCACAGCGAAAGGACCGGCATCCGCCGGACCTTGCCGATTTAAAATCTCCCGCGCATTGAGTGACGTCATCGCCGCTCCAGCCAATCACAGCGCCGGAGCGGCGATACCCAGAAGACACGGCGAGTCAAGATGATATCTTGCTCAGCGTGGACCAGGTAAGTGCGGTGCATATTAGCTCATTATGGCTTTTGCCTTGCAGGTTTAAAAAAAAAAAAAAAAAAAAATTGTATACGCGGTTTACAACCGCTTTAATAAAAATCCTATGCAAAACAAAAAAATAACCCCTGCATTCCTGAAAATAGTAAGACAGCCACTTTCTTCTATCTGAATTATTATTATTGTTTTCATCACTTACAACTTCCTTCTGCTCTTCATCAGAGGAGTGGTGAACGTCAATCCATTCTCCATCTTCGTCATCATCACTAAGACTAGCACTTTCCCAGCCATCTGAAGAGACATGTGGATATATTAAATACTTGCAAGTACATAAAAGTCTAGGTAAAGTCAAAGTGGCCACAATGTAATCTCGCCACTTACCATCATCCTCCCCTTCTTTTGGTTCTTTTTCGACCTCTAGAACCTCTGCACCAGGAATGTAATCTTTAGCAACCGATTCTCCATAAGCATTAATTTTTGCCTCTGTGGATGCCTCTGTGGGTTTGCCCTGTTAAAATGTAAATATGTTCTCATTTTTAAAAGGAGATCCATAGTCCCAGCATACACTTTCATTTTAGAAAATCAGCATTGTAAAAGAGATATTATAAGAGATTATTTTTGACAACCCAGTATAATCATACTTGACAAATGTCATTTCATGTTGTAAGTTCTGCCTGTCTGCTGGCCATCTCTTTCCACAGCTTCCTTTATTCTCTGCATGCTTTGCAGCTTCTGCTCTTTACTTTCATTTTTTAGGACTACATCTCCCATGGAACCTTGCTGCCTACAAGTGTCGGTTCCTGTACTGACCTCACCCCCCTTCTCAGAACCTCTGTAGTACAGAAGCCAAGCTCTATAATTGTGTGGCACAGGCATAATGACCACGTGCCTTAGAATTCACGTAAACATTTTAGGATTTTTCACAAAGCATACAAAAACTTAAAGATCATTTTGAATTATAAGGAGCTGGCTACAAATAATTCAAACAATTTAGAAAGGAATATTTGATTTTAAAATTCTTATGATACACTCTAAACATTATAAAAAAAAAAATGACCTGGTTTCTGGAGGACTCTGGAATTTGAACCTTTCCTGGGGCTAAAGCTAGCTACACACTTACAGTTTTTTTTTGTTTAACCAGCAGGTTAAACAAAAAGAAAAAAAAAACTGACAGATCCCTGCATCAAACACAAGAGATGTTGAAGTATTCTCTCCTGCTGAGACATTGTATCCCGACAGGTAGGACACTTGCACTCCAGTGTTTTTCTGTGTCCTGGATTCACTGAACTGAAATGGAGGGAAAATCTGACATTTTGAGCCGTCACTGGGTCAATAATCTTCCAGAGGGGAGACTTTTCCAGTGACAATTGTCCAAAATGAATACCTATATGTTTGAAAAATCTTTTGCATATACTTTAGGACTGCTCATAAATGGCCTAATTTAAGTGATGCTCCCAATTTCAACTATTGCTTGCCACATTCGGGCCATTTCTTTGTTAAAGCGGGGGTTCACCCTAAAACACATGTATGTGCCATCCCATGCAGCATACTGTCGTCAGCTACAGTATGCTGTTTTTTTTCATCGCTGAACTTACGGTTTAATCGCTAATTGTATTTTCTTCCTACTGCGGGGAATAGGCGTGCGGCTATAGCGCGTCACGCCTTCCGAAAATAGCCGGACTAGGAGCTGACTGCGCAGGCGCCGTAATATAGCCGAGTCCTATTTCGGCTATTTTCGGAGGGCATGACGCGCCATAGCCGCACGGGGGAAGAAAATAGAATTAGCAATTAAACCGTAAGTACAGAGATAAAAAAAAAAAAAAAAAAAAAAACACACAGCATACTGTAGTTGACGCCAGTATGCTGGATGGGATGCCATATAATTGTTTTAGGGTGAACCCCCGCTTTAAAGGGGCAACGAGCATCTCTAGTGGATCAAAGAGCTAATTTTGCTGTCCTAAAATGGCTTGTGCAGTAAGTAGATCCAGCTGCATTCTATTCCTGGTCATTTTTAAGGGATACTATTAATTGGAGCGCTCAGAAGACTACTAATGCAAGCTTCTCAAAAAACATTCTGGTTTTGGCATGAATGGGTGAAATTCTTCCTAATAAAATGTGTATTTTATAATGGTGCAGGAAGCTGTCAGAAGCAGCATGCGCCACATTAACCACTTCAGCCCCAGAACAATTTACCCCCTTTCTGACCAGAGCACTTTACAAAATGTATGTATTTCCCCCCCCCAAAAATAGAGCTTACGTTTGGTGGTATTTGATCACTATAAACAGCCCCAAAATGTGTGTGTATATATATATAAAAATATATAAGACGCAATAAGCGCATATTGATTGGTTTGCGCAAAAGTTAAAGCGTCAACAATAGGGGATAGATTTGTCATTTTTATTATAAAAAAATTTTTTTTTAGTAGTAATGGCGGCGGCGATTTGCAATTTTTATCGTGACTGTGACATTATGGCGGACACCATTGTGGGACCATTGTCGGCGATCAGTGCTATAAAAATGCACCGATTGTGTAAATGACACTGGCAGGGAGGGGGGTAAACACTAGGGGGAGATCAAGGGGTTAAGTGTGTCCTAGGGAGCGATTCTAACTGTGGCGGGGGGGTCTTACTTGAATATGACAGATCACTGCGCCTGATGACAGGGAGCAGTAGTTCTCTGTCATGTTGCTAGGCAGAACAGGGAAATGCCTTGTTTACATCTACCCGTTCTGCGGCTCCATGACACGATCGCGGGCACGCGGCTGACATTGAGTCCGCAGGCACGCTCACAGAGCACGCGGCGGGTACGCCCACTATGCCAAGATTTAAAGGGGACGTACAGGTGGCATTCTGCTAACGCACATCGGCGTGCCCCGTTTAGCAAGCGGTTAACAGAGCAGATAGACCTGTTTCAAGTCTATCTGCGCCAAAAGAGTGAAATAAAAATTAGCGCAGCAGATTCCTGCCATATGTGTTGACACCCTCCTCCCTGAGTTGAGGTTGTGGGGATAACAGAGATTGGAGATTGCAGCTCAAGCTCCCATATTCTCTGTTACACCAGTCATAGCCAGAACAGAGAATTGATCGCTCCTTGTGTCCCTTTTGTTTATTAGGAGCAGCATCTGTTCCATGTTCTAAAGAAAAGTTGTGCAAGCTTGCGCGAACTCTTTAATCCCCCCCCCCCCATGTGGTAAACAAAATCATGACTTACCCGAAATTTCTTCTGCAACATCTTGGGGTCTAATGTGCGGAATAGCTGTATCAAAGCTCTAGCTGACATGGAGACATCTAAAAGAAAAAAAAAAAAACATGTTTCGCACCTTATAAAGAATGGTTAAAATGCAATGATCCTTTATCTCAGGATAATGCACACTAGAATAAGTGAGCGTGGATCCAAATCATTTATCATGAAGTACTATGTCCAGGGAAGAAACTTCTCTGCTCAAATGTTTCTGACCGGGAATGTAAAAGCGCAACAAAATGTCAAACCATGAAAACACAACTTTCAAATGGTTGCAATGTGTGTTAAGATATCTAAACTTAGGGAGCTGTGGTGGCTCAACGTGATTGGTACTGCGCTGACAAGCCATTCACCTCTGCAGCCAAGGGTTTGGATCCCGGTCTCGGCTACATGTGAATTGAGTTTGGTGGTCTCAGCCCGGCTCCCGGTGGGTGTGCTATGCAAGGTACGCCTGTGCTTAGTACGCCCACCCCCCCCCCCCACAAAAAAACCACCACACTTGCACGCACACGAAATTGGTTTAAAAAAAAAAAAAACACATGCACTTTGGCCATGCGGTCTCTTAAAATAAAGAGAGGCGAAGGACCTACGGGGCTGGCTGGGTGGGCTAGGCCCCCTCACTCCCTCATAGGGGGGAGTCCCTCTGCCCCATTGGGGTCCCGTTGGGCCCCCAAGAGGAGCAGGTAGGGCGGGGTGAGTGGGAGGCCCCCCTTCACACCCGCCATTGCCACCAGGGGCATGGAGAAGGATGGCGATTGCCTCCGGGGGGAGGGTCTGCCTACTCCCAACTCCTGCAGTCCGGCTCCTCTCTCTCGAGTTCACGCACAAAATACACTTTAAAAAAAAAAAAAAAAAAAAAAAGATATCTAAACTTGTCAAGATTTTCTGATCTAAAAAGCCTGCGAAGAAGCGTTGCATTATTATTCTGCAACACCCAACTATTGAGTACTGTATACAAGTTAGTCTCGCAAATTAGAAGTCAATTGGCTTTACAAGACATTTGCTATTCATGCTATCAGTTCTATGTTTAAATGGCGACTCACTTTTATCCTTGTGCGTTTTGTATTGTGCAAGATCCTGTAAGAGTTCTTCCGTCATTGCCAATGGACATCGAGAAGTTAATTCCTTGATTGCATTTATTCTGCAAAATCAAACAAAAACCATGAACAAACACCAATGGAGGAAGACAGGCCTACGCAGAACAGCATATTTACCATATATTTTTTTTACTTTTAAATTGTAATAGCAGCTTTGAGGTTGCATAGCAAAAGGGCAGTCTTGGTACAGAACCCAACTGGCTGGATTTTGGAAATCTAATTGATAAAAGACAGACAATGTAAAAAAAAAATATTTTAGATAAGAGTAGGGATAGAGTAGGGATTGGTTAAATCGCCTTTCTTACCTTGTCATAGTGGAGAGCATTCACTTCACTTTCTGTCCCAGGGACACAAAAGAATGAGAAGACATCTCTCCCAAGTCCCTTTTAGGCTGTTGTCACTTGAACAAGATATACATTTGCCATCACTTTCAGTCTTGGTCACAGTGCTCACTATGACAAGAATAGAGGTTACCTCTCCAAAGTGAGGACACTGACCGGAAGAAAAAGCAAGCTGGTCAAGCTTTCATTGTCTGAAAATTGTATGCAACATCAATGGCATGTCATACAACTAGGGTTATTTTTTATCTTACAGATGACATTCCTAGGAGAAGAAAATGCACTATTTCTATTGCATCATCTTCAGCATAAGGGTCTTTTTAGTCCTGGTTCACACTAATCTGATTCCATTTAGAGGCAATTTCAGGTGCAATTCTGTAGCGAGAGTGGTTTTAGATTTCAATGCGAGTTGTGTGCATTTTTGACGCGTATTTGAGGCGATACTACACTACTTCTAGTAGTGCAGGATTAACTAAAAACAAAAATTGCTTGCCACATTGCATCAAAATTGCATCTACATGCATTTTTGATGTGCCTCCATACAAAAGTCTATAGCCAACAAAATCATGCTGCATTGATCAAAGTAGCACCTGACCCATTTCCAAAATCGCACTCAGATGTGCTGCATTGATGTTAACAGGCACCATTAAAAACAATGCGATTTACATTGTAATGCAATTCTCTGGGACTCAAGTCACTTCAGAAAATCGCACTAATGTAAACCAGGTCCAAGTGGTTTTATACATTTCTTTAAAAAAAATGCTCAACACTGCAAAGTACATGCATAGATGTGAACAGGCCCAGAGAGGCTTTTCACAGGTAGAGAAACTATTTGCCTAAAATCCCTTCTCGTCTGACCCTGAACCTAAAACAAGATGCCCTACATCTTTAAACAAACTAAAGCTGAGCACTCTATTGTGCTGCATGGGGGTATAGTCCATAGCAGCAGAGAATTTTTTTTTTTTGTCGCAAAGATTTGCTGTGATCACCAACATTTGAAAAAAATATATTTTAATTGGGTCGATTCTCTGGCAGCAAGACAAAAAAAAAAAAAAAAAAAAAAAAAATTAACCACTTCCATACCAGGCACTTACGCACCTTCCCGCCCAAGCCAATTTTCAGCTTTCAGACTGTCGCAATTTGAATGACAATTGCGCAGTCATGCTAACTGCACCCAAAAAAATTGGCGTCCTTTTTTCCCCAATATTTCTTTTGGTGGTATATATCTGCGTTTTTTTTTTTTTGCGCAACAACTAAAAATAGAGCGAAGATAAAAAAAAATATTTTTATTTTTTTCTGTTATTTTTTTGTAAATATATGTTTTCTCTTTCAATATATATGGTGGCATATGGGCACCGATATATATGGGCACAGATATATTCTGATGGGCATATAGCACTGATGGGCAATAGGCGGCGCTGGTAGGGGCATGATGGGCATCATGGGCGGCACTGATGGGCCTCATGGGCGGCACTGATGGGCACTCATGGGCGGCACTGATGGGCACTCATGGGCGGCAGATGGGCACTAGCGGCAAGTGGGCACTGATAGGCGGCACAGGTGGGCACTATAGGCGGCACAGGTGGGCACTGATAGGCGGCACAGGTGGGCACTTGCGGCCAGGTGGGCACTGATAGGCGGCACAGGTGGGCATGATAGGTGGGCTTCACTGTGGGGTGGCCTGACGACACTGTGGCACTGATGATCCTGAGGGGTGGCACTGATGGATCAATGTTGCCAACAGTGCCCATGTGTGGGCAGTTATTTTTTTTACTGCCCCCTTTTTTTTTTTTCTTTTTTTTTTTGCTTTTTTTGATTTTTTTTATTTCGGTCATGTGGCAAGGGGGGGCTGCGCTGATAAACAATCAGTGCGACCCCCCTGTCAGGAGAGCCGCTGATCGGCTCTCCTCTATCGCGTCTGTCAGAGCGAGTGAGGAAGAGCCGTCGGCGGCTCTTCCTGTTTAATCGTGACGCCGTATTGGAAGGCTATCACGTGGTAACAGGCTCCGCCGGAGTTACCGAATCGGAGGTGCAGGGTGTCAGACTGAACCCCACATCACCGTCGCCGCGCGCCCGCACGGGCGCGTGCGGCATGCTAGGACGTGGCTGTCACGATTTCATAACCACTTCCCTGCCGTAAATTTCCGGGCGGGAAGTGGAAGAACCAAAAAAAAAAATAATAATTACATCCTCCAACAAAAAACGAGAACTAGCAAGTCAAGGCTACATGTTATACTTACCCAACAGTCATGACTTCTCCCGAGTTCCTCTCTGTAACAAAGTTATTGGCGACGGTCATCAACAGTGACTGAGCAATCTGGAGTGTTAAACGTAAAGTAGCAAGTTAGAATTAACAATGTAATGCTATGGCTGTCTAGTTTTCTGGATAATAATTACCATGGCAAAATATGTAGGAACTGAATAGAATTGATAATATAGACATATGATATTTAAAGTTCACTGCTTTAACATAATACATATATAGAACTACTGTAATTCTGTCCACATTGTACACCAATAGGTGAATAGAGATTATTTTCAGAGTATGAATTACATATTTTAGGTGTCTACATATATATTTATACTGCAACATAAAAGGAAAAACATAATAATTTACAAAAACAGCTTGATTGTAGGGGATACATATAAAATGTGGGAATTCACTCTGGAAATGATCTGCATTCACATATTGGGGTAACAGGCTCAATATACATAGAGGCATTTTTACCAAGTATTGGAGACAATATCAGCTTACCTCAGGAGGAACCAAGTGATGAGTAGATTGTGCCGCAAACAGTAGAATCTTGGTTACCTCTGAATGAAATGAAATTATCGATTAGTCCAAGCTACATCCTAAGCCTGTCAGCATTGAATTCAAAGAAAACTATCTATAAATTGCAATAATGAGGCTAAGTTGACTCTTGTTAAAATAAATAAATGCACATGTTTTTTGCAGGTAAAAAATTTGCATTTATTATTATAATTTAAATTTTTATTACACAGGAGTCGGCAAAGCACTGCACTTGCAATTAACAGGCTCCTGCAGACACTTCTGATAGCTCTCTGCCGTCAGTTACCAAGCTGCAGAAAGTATCAAAGGACTATAAGTGTACTGATCAGCAGCTTTGGCGTACTACAAGTCCTTCTGCCTCTATGGAAGATGGGACTTGTAGTGTATTCATTCACAGAGTGCTGTAAATGAATGACGTGGCTATGCAGGCTGAGATCCACACAGCTGTGTCCATTTTAAAATGTGACAGTGGCTGCAGGTGACAGAGGGGCTAGTGCATATGTTGCTAAAGGTGAACCTATGCATTGCATGCCAACTTTAAGATGGCACCAATAAATTTACTTGCAACAATCCGGTATTAGGCACCAATTTAAAAGAGAAGGATTTATTTTTTTGCAGATTTATACTTACCTAGGGGAATGTAGCATAAGGCTGATGCTGCATCTGTCCCCTTGTGCCTCTGCACTGAGAACGAAGTGATCGAACAGTTTTCAGAGCTCCGTGAGCAGAGAGGTGTAGACTATCAGTCACTGGCTCTTTGCTCATCTCCCTCCTCACTCATTGGAGTGCTGTGAAAGAGGCTCTCAGCAGCCGGACATTGGTGATGTGTGAGGATCTCTGCTGAAAACGGGTCACATGCGTGCAAAACACTTTTCCATGTGCACTACATGTGATCTATAGGAGAAGTAAAGCCAAACAAGCTTTGGCTATACTGCTCCTTTAAGACTAGCTACCACCACTAAATTTAAGGTACAGTCCTTTACAATAAATCTACCACTAAATAAAGACTTGCTAATTTAGAAGCAAGCTTAACAGATAAAAGAAAATCTGAGCTCCTGAATCAGTCAGCATGCTGTTGTGCTTTAATTTTATAATAAAAATAAAAGCAGTGTATTTTTTTAGATCTTTAATTCTGAAAAGCCATTCCACATTGTTTTCCCAATAAATACAACTTAACAATAATAAATCTCTCTAAGAGTCGGTTCACACGAAGGCGGCATGACTCCGGGGGCGGTTCTGCAAGTCGTCCCGTGGACGACTCCAGAGGTGATTTGCAAGACGACTTCTGTATAGAAGTCAATGCAAGTTGCCCCGAGCCGCCCCCGAAGTCGTACAGGGAGTAAATTTCTAAGTCCGAGCGACTTGCGTCGCTCCGATTAGAACGCTTCAATTGCACTGCATGGGAAGCGACTCGTCAAGTGTTGCCCCAGTGTGAACCGACTCTAATATTTAAAGTGGTTTAAAAAAGGTACAAGGTTCTTTGACCTTAATGCATTCTCTGTAAAAAACCTTCTGCAATCTGCCCGCAGCTTTTTTTTGCGTCCTTTATTTTTACTCAAAATCTTAGAACCCTTGTGCGCATTTACTGCCTGCAATGCTTGCATGTAACTGTACCTATATATATATATATATATATATATATATATATATATATATATATATATATATATAATATATATATATATATATATATATATATATATATATATTATTTTACTATTGATTACATTTTATTTGGTACATTTCAAAAAGTTTTAATACAAAAATGAAATCCAAATTATAAGAAAACTACATGGCATATACAAAAACAAACTAGGCAGGAAGCCTGCAATTTCCATAAAATTGCTATTAATAAAAATACATACAGTATGTATAAAATATTCAACTGGGTTCCCATTTTAAAGCACAAGTCCCCAGTGCTCGGTACATTGTGTTTGTATTCAGAGGCTTTTTAAAATTCAGAAATACTGTTTCTGTCAAAGTAAAAAAATAAAAACGTACCTCTTTGATGTGGCTGTATAAACCTTTGTATATAAGGATAGTAGTTGAAAAGAAATAGCTGTTTAAAAAACAAACAAAAAAAAACAGATGTATTGGATGAAAATGTAGGCCTCATACACCATTTGAAACCTATGACAATGTGTACTATGAAAACACCAGAAAATCCAATATCAACCACCTACAGATCATAGGCTTGCATATAGGTCTGTTAGGACATGTATTTGGAGAAAACATAATGAATTTTATCAATGGACCTATCCCACTTTTTAAACATGACAGGCAGTAATAAACATTGAAGCTACTCGAATATCATTATTTTAATACAGTTATAGAAATAAACGATTTGCAAACTAACTGGAACCCAATGTTCAATGACCCTGTAAAATTAAATACGTTTAGCTGTCAGTCACTGAACTTCCCACATTTAAAAAGTACGATTATACACACATCTAAATCAAAAAGCAGGGGTGGGCCCTCTGATGTGGCCCACCACCTCCTGCTCTGGGATGGCGGGCCTGCCTTTCTGACCCACCATCCCCAAGCATCAGTGTGAAGAACAGAGTTGGCCGTAGAGGAAGGAGAGCCGATGCCTCCTGTCGCAGGTGGAGCAATATCAAATGTACTCTGCCTGGGACAGGAGGCAGCACGATACATGAAGCAACGGCTCTGCTCTCTACTGCATCCGCATGCTTCCTCTAGCATTGGCTCCTGCAACACTGATGCTTGGGGATAGGATGGGGGATGTTCGGAAACCTACGATCTGGGACAGCAGCCACCAGGGATATCCGCCAGCAGCATTAGCTGCCGCCAGCCAAACCTTACCTAGGGACAGCAGCAGCTGCCAGCCATACCCGCCTGGGGAACAGCAGCAGCCAGCAATACCGAGGAAGAAGTGAAGATTGAGGCCAGTTGAGGTGCAGGTAAACCAGCCTTAGGTGCCTTTCACATGATCGGTCCAATCAGGTCCGTTTGTTCCTTTTTAATGTAGACCCAAACGGACTTTCCATTCACCACTATAGAGTGGCAGATGTAAAACCGCCTTGTCCCTGTTTACAACCACCTATCTTTAATCAGATCCACTTAAAAAAAACAGAAAGGGATCGGTCCCCTTCTGTCTGGGCAGATAGAAGAGGGCCAATAGAGTAAAGTAGGCCATGTCCATGTCTGCTCTGCATATGCAGAGCAGACACAGACCTGTTTTCCGCCCGCTCCGCTCATTATGGCCCGCGATCAGTTACTAAAGTGCTCTAGGAATTTGTCAGCAGCTTTTCTGAAGCATGTATGAGCTTTGCTTTTTTTTATCGTCATCAGCAAGGTATATCAATGCATGCTAGAGGTAGGGTGGAAAAAAAAAAAAAAAAAAAGGTCTATTCTATGCAGAGGGCCTTGACATCTGTACAAGTTGCTTAACGCTACTTCAGGGAGAAACAGAGGTCCTCTGTACAAAGTGCTCAGAAATTCATTGTTATTTTTATATATTTTAACAAAAGATATTTCCAGGCACCAAAAATGTACCATACTTTCAAAGAATTCGTTTGGACACACTGATGTCCCTGATAAGTTTACTTTAATAAAAAAAAAGGACTATTGCCAAAAGACTATTTGCTCTTTTAGTCATACTTTATTATTGTACTTTACCTCATGAATCCCAACAAGTCTGGAAATTAGGTCCATTTGCATCATCTTAACTTCAAATCTTTCTTTTGAGTTTTCCAACTCCTTCAGCAGTTTCTCTGCAAACTCTGAAAAGAAAATTCAAGAATATATATGTAATGCACATGCTGCTGTATAAGCATTAGGCAAGCCATAGATTAATCTATTTTCTTTCCTTCTACCATGGCTGGTAGAAACATCAACACAGTCAGAGCTGGCAGGGGAAATGCTTCCCACAGCACTATTGTATTCTGCCAGTGCGGGTGAAGGGGGCACAGGGAGCCTTCCAGGTTGGCATAATACATTGATCACTACGAGCAGCTGTAGCTGCTGGCAGTAATTTTATGTAGGAAAATGCAACGGTCTGGTTGTACCAAAAGTCGATCGATGGATTGACTTGGGAACAATCAGCCTGCCTATACATGTATCGAAATTCAGCCAGTTCCTGCTGAACCATCCAAATTTCAATGCATTTATGGCCAGCTTTAGGATATCAAACTACATCAATGGTGTGAACAGAAGGTTAAAAAATAATCAGATTTAGCATGTCAAACACAAGCTGTATTAATAAAGATGAATTTGCCCATCAGCATGCAGTTTCATGCTTGCCAACATGAAACTTACATATTTTACAAGTAATTTTACTGGAACTACCCATGTACCTTATTAACCACATGGCATCTTTTTGATCCTAAGCCAAAGGTTTTCCTATAAAATTACGTAGATACATTTTTATAACTAGTACACTCTAGTAAGATGAATAACAGTATGAATCCGTGCTGCGGAAAATTAAATATATATATATATATATATATATATATATATATATATATATATATATATATATAAATAAACTATAACAAGTGCGTGACCAATAGCTGAATAAATAAATATTAAATAATTATGCCAGTGGCTTCCCCCATTACATACCTTATACACTCTACTAAGATACTCAATTCTATTCACCAATTTAGTTTTATTTTCACGCCTGGAAAGTTGGGTTTGTGAATCTATTGTCCCTTTATTACACCACGCCACCCGATGACGTCTGCATGACAAAACATGTAGGGGTAGGGACTTCTGGGGACATCAGATCCGTTGGATCACGCTGGCTCTAGGGGACATGAAGCAGCAGCGGCCATCTTTCCTGTGATGAATGAGTTATGCCATGTTGTTCCCTCTCCTCATCAGAGTCTCCCATTTAAGATGTGGATCCACTGCAGATGGTTGGCGACAGTATAGCAACCAAAAAAAGCCTGACTGACCCACATGAGTGTAGGCTCGGAGGTGGGTATACAGCAGCAGGTGAGTGCATACCTGCTGTGGACAAACTGTGAATGTGTGGAGCACGGAGCACGTTTGTTGAAGATTATATAATGCGTCTGTTTAGGGCTCATTTATTACATCTATGCCATTTTGGGGCCATTATATTCTAAATTGTGCACAAATCATACATGCTTTCTGTTGCATTATTTCTATCAATTTATTTTTATAATGTTTAAAATGTCACACAACCTAGTGGTCAAAATATTTGCGATTATGGAATATCTTTTATTTTTTAATTACAGTATGTTGCGAATAAATGACAAAAACTGTAAAATGTAAAGGACATCAACCAGAAAAAAAAAGTCAACATGTCAATAAGCATTCCTCAACACTGGTCAGCAAGGGTTAATAGTTAATAATTGCCACACAATATCATTACCTTGAGGGTCATGTATCAAATGAATAGCAGAGAAGTTGTACACCTCAGGTCTTTTCTTCTTTTTATGTTTCTTTGATAAAAGAAAAAAAACACAAGATTAGATTAATGAAGAGGGACTTAAAATTCCCAGAGTGTCACAAGTGCAATGTTGTAACATTGACACATCTATTGCCCCTGATGTAATCTGGATATTGGGAACACAAGCTGAACATCACATATATGGCAGGAGCTTTATAAAAACAAATATATATATATATATTCTGAGCTTTAAAATCTTATCAGTCAAGCTTTAGATCTTAGCGACCTAAAAATGGGACATCACAGGACTTTCAGAGGATTCACCTCTTATATTAGGATGAGAATACAAAAAGGAGCGTATACTACTTTCCCAAGCTTTTAGCTTTCCTGTAAGACAGTATTCCTAAAAGACTCAACTGATATTGAGAGGAAAAAACAAAACATAAAATCCTACCATACTAAAATTCTAGTCATCAAAAAAAAAAATCTCCATATATCAAAAGTATTTATTGTAAAGCCTTTACATTGAGTACAGACAGCAGCAGACGTGTTTCAGCGATAAGCACCATACTAAAATTGGAGCTACATTTCTTCCCATTACTATGTGTGCTGTAATTCTTAATCTCAGTCCTTAAGACTTTTAAATGATAAACTACATGTATGCTGTAACACAAGCATATATTGCAAAACAAAAGATTTTTTGTAAAATCTGATTTTCTTTCCTACCATATATCAGTGCATCAAAGCAGACTGAAACTTAAATGAGTTGTAAAGGCGGAAGGTTTATCTTAACAGGGGTGCCCAACCTTTTGAAGCACGAGTGCCACTTAAGTGACTTGGTAACCGGTCGCGGGCCACAATAACTGGAGCGGGCGGATGGCAGGTCCATGTCTGCTCTGCATATGCAGAGCAGATACGGACACAGCCCACTATACTCCTTTTTAGTGGATCAGATCTGCCACTCCTTAGAGGTGAATGGAGGGTCCAATTGGGTCGAACTGACCGTGTGAAAGGGGCACAAGGCTTCTTTGACACTGACGCGCTGTGAATTACCAACGCAGCGTACCTTTGGCTTTCCTGCACTTTGCAATAGACATCTATTATATTCTGCATGTTTGGTGCATTTTCAGAATGTGTCTGGCTCAGTGCAGGTAACCCGCAGGTGCGCTGCTCTGCATCTTCAGGTCAGTTTGAAAGCAGCCCAGTAAACACTGCAGAACAGATATGCCCATATATACACTGTGATTTTAGTAATAAACTGACTTTTAATAACAGTATTCTATTCCATCCCAGAGCAGGAGGTCGCGGGCCACATCAGAGAGCTCCGCGGGCCACATGTGGCCCCCGGGCCGCTGGTTGGGCACCCCAATAAAAAAAGAAAAAAAAAAAAACGCTGATTTCTAGTAAAAAAAAATAATAAAAAATAAATAAAACTATCCCCTATTTTGTAAACGCTATAAATTTTGCGCAAACCAAATCGATAAACGCTTATTGCATTGTTTTTTTTACCAAAAATAGGTAGAAGAATACAGATCGGCCTAAAATGAGGAAATTTTTTTTTTTTAATATATATTTTGGGGAATATTTATTATAGCAAAAAAGTAAAAAATATTGCATTTTTTTGCAAAATTGTCGATCTATTTTTGTTAATAGCGCAAAAAATAAAAACCGCAGAGATGATCAAATACCAGCAAAAAAAAGCTCTATTTGTGGGGGAAAAAAAAGGACGCCAATTTTGTTTGGGAGCCACGGCGCACGACCGCGCAATTGTCACTTAAAGCGACGCAGTGCCGGAAGCTGAAATTTCGTCTGGGCAGGAAGGGGGTAAAAACTTCTGGGGCTGAAGTGGTTAATCAACAATTCATATAATTTTATAGAGAGGACTAAGAAGATAAAACCATGCCAATGGCACAACAGAAAACACATAGCACAGTGAGGAAAGTTTGCGGTCCAGGATGATAGGACAGTCAAAATTAGAAGCAGCTTGCATTATTCTAAGAGTGTAGCTCAAGCTGGCGGGGACATTTTCTGTGCTGCCCCCTTGCAAAGGGCTGGCCTAGGCCAGGATACAGCCTTGGGCATCGCAGTAGTCGATGGGGCTTGTAGAATGGTTTACAAACACTGGATGATGCAATGGACAGAGCCACACACACACCCATGCTAAAATAAAGCTACAACTTTTTATCTGCAGGGAGAAGCAACCCGTGATTTGCTAAACATGTCAGGTGGAGGGATGCTATACTATATTTAATTCTATGCTCCATTCTACATTAAAATATAAATAATATTTCTAGTAAAACTGCACTGACTATTAGCCTTGCTTTGTAGAGGTCAAACTATGGAAATTCTGTAATGCTAAAAAAAAGCCATTATGTATACAACACTATGATGTCACAACAAGTTACTACAGATATACCTTTAAGACTTTCATGGCCTTATCAAGCTTCTTCTTGCTCTTAGTATTCTTTTTACTAGTTGCATATCGCACCATCAGATCTCTAGCAGTGGGGCCATCATCCTTAAATAAAAAAGGAAACCCTGAAATAACTGAACAAAACACTCATTTTAGCTGCTAAAATGTTGCTTACATATAAATGAAGCAGATTCACATGAAAATTAACTCACCTCTGACTCAGAATCACTGTCTTTATTTTCCTCATCCTTTCCTAGGAAGAACTGCAATGCAGCAACTAATATCTAGTAAGAAAGAAAGTCAATGAAAACATATTTGTATACTAAGGACACCTAATCGTACATACAAAATATATAGTGAAAACAGCAATAATAATTTGTCATATAGTGTATGTCTGGGCAAAAAATATCATAGTTATCTGCAACACAGCACATACACACAATTTAAAGGGGTTGTAAAGGTTTGTTTTTTATTTTCTAAATAGGTTCCTTTAAGCTAGGGTATTGTTGGTTCACAATTTTTTTTCCTTTGATTTCCCTTCTAAATGTTTTTTTCTTTGTCTGCATTTCTCAATTCCTGTTCCTTTCTCAGTAAGCTGTTCTGGCTGACTAAACCCCAGCCAGAATGGGCAAGTTTACTGAGGTGGAACAGGAAGTGAGAAATTCAGACAGACAAAGAAAAAATAGGATTTTTGTACTCACCGTAAAATCAATTTCTCTGCGTTCATGGATGGACACAGCAGCAATTGACCTTAGGGTTATATATCCTTTCCAGGAGAGACTAGGCAGAAAAACAGCACTTCAAGTGTTAAAACAGCAGCCCCAGTTCGTAAACAAGCAGTACAAACAAAGGAGGGGTGGGTGATGAACTCAGAGAAATGGATTTTACGGCGAGTACAAAAATCCTATTTTCTCTTCCGTTCATGGACAGACACAGCAGCAATTGACCTTAGGGACGTCCCCAAGCAGTGTCAAGAAAAACAAACAGCAAACAGCAAACTAAGCTTCACGCCAAACAAACCAGAGTTCCTCAACTGAGGATCATCAACCTTAAAACGGCCGCCTGTAAAACCTTACGGCCAAAAGAAGCATCCAAAGATGCACTTACATCCACCTTGTAAAACTTTGAGAAGGTGTGAGTTGATGACCAGGTCACTGTCTTACACACCTGTAACACGGATGCTTGATGGCGGAAAGCCCAAGAGGCACCAATCGCCCTGGTCGAATGCGCCGTAACCGGAAAAGGAGGCGCCCGTCCCTTTATGGCATAGGCCTGGAGCACGACATGTCTGATCCACCTAGAAATGGTGGCCGACGAGACTGCCAGACCCTTCTTAGAACCAGTCACTGACATGAACAGTAAATCCGACCTCCGAAACGGAGCCGTAGCAGACAAGTACACCCGTAGGGCTCGTACCACGTCCAAGGAATGCAACTTGGCTTCCTTCGGGTTCTCCGGCCGAGGACATAAGGATGGCAAAACAATGTCCTCATTAACGTGAAAAGCCGAGACAACCTTTAAAAGAAACGACGGCTGCGACCTTATCCCTGTGGATGATCAAATAAGGAGCCTTGCAAGACAAGGCTGCCAGTTCAGACACCCGTAATTGCCACAAGAAAAAACAGGAATCTTCCGAATGTCCTCAAATGGAGCCTCTTGAAGCACCGAGAGGACCAAATTCAAGTCCCATGGAGGCAGTGGAGGACGCACAGGAGGGGGGGGGGCCACATGCCGGACCCCCTGCACAAACGTACGCACCAGGGAGTGCGCCGCCAACGGCCACTGAAAGAAAACAGCCAGGGCCAAAATCTGACCCTTAACCGTACTTAAAGGCGAGAGCCTGATCCACTCCACGCTGTAAGAACAGCAGAATATGGGACATCACGTATGTGCGGGGATGCCATTTTATCGCTTCACAATTAGAGATGTAGGCCTTCCACGTACAATGGTAAATCCTTCGTAAAGCAGACTTCCGTTGCTCGTAGCATGGTAGAGATCACCTAGTCCGACAGGCCTCGGTCCTTCAGCACCTGTCTTTCAACAGCCACGCCGTTAAAGCCTGCGACTGTAAAGCAGGGTGAAAGATTGGACCCTGCGACAGAAGGTCTACTCTCAGAGGTAGACGCCAAGGGACGTCTGCCACCAGACGCACCAGGTCCGCGTACCAGGATTGTTGGTATTCCCTCCGATTCCACAGGCGAGGAAAAAGCTTCATGGAAGGGAAGGCATAGATTAGGCGATAGTGACCCCATGGCGCCACCAACGCGTCCGCCCACGGGTCTCTTGACCTGGCCACGAACCGTGACACCTTCCGATTGAGACGGGACGCCAAAAGATCCACGTCTGGACTGCCCCATTTTAGGCACAGACTCTGAAACACTTCCGGGTGCAGCGACCATTCTCCTTGGTCTAGCGTTTGGAGACTTAGGTAGTCGGCCTGCCAGTTCTGCACCCCCGGAATGTACACAGCTGACAGAGCCGGAACGTACCTTTCGGCCCACCGGAGAATGTGTGCGACTTCCGCCACCGAGCTCCGTGTGCCCCCCTGATAATTGTCAGACTGGATTCTGACCGGTTGGTCCTGCAGACCCAGAGACCACTTGGAGAGGCACAGCTTGTTCGCCCGGAGTTCCAGGACATTGATCGGTAGGCGGGACGACTCCTGAGTCCAGCGCCCCTGGGCTGACTGGACACCCCAGACACCATCCCCCAGCCGGAGAGGCTGGCATCCGTTGTGATCACTGTCCAATGTCATGGCAAAAACGATTTCCCGGTCCGAAGTACCGGAGGTGTCAGCTATCACACTAGGGAGGACCTGACCAGACCACTCGAATCTGGTAATCCAGAGACGAAGGGAGTTAGTCCCAACGCAACAGAATCTCTTTCTGTAACACTCGAGTGTGGAATTGAGCATACGGAACCGTCTCGAAAGAGGCCACCATCAGACCCAGAACTCGCATGCAAAAGTGAAGCAACGACCACTTCTGGGTCGCCAACCGCTGCCACCGCAGATTGCAGTGTCTGTAGTTTTTCTGTTGGGAGAAAAACCCTCACCTCTGAGGAATCCAGGATCATCCCCAGGTTTTCCAGCCTCTGAGATGGTTCCAACACTGACTTCTGGACATTCAGTAGCCAACCGAATTCTCAGAGGGTCTTGCAGGTGATAGACACATCCTCTTGTAATTCTGAGCTTGAGGAAGCTCTCAGAAGCAGGTCGTCCAGGTATCCTACGATAGCGAATGCGCTCTGCCTCAGCAGGGCCAGAATCGGAGCGAGCATCTTGGTAAAAACCTGTGGTGCCGAGGCCAGGCCGAAAGGGAGGGCCACAAATTGAAAATGGCCCTCTCCGACCGCAAAAACCTCTGGTGTTTTGCGCATATGGGGATATGCAGGTACGCGTCCTGGATGTCCAAGGACGCCAGCAAATCCCCCTGATGGAGTGCCGCCACTACAGAGCGAACCGACTCCACCCTGAACTTTTGCACTTTGACAAAACAGTTGAGGGCCTTGGAGGTCCAAGATTGGACGGACCCCTTCCTTCTTGGGGACTGCAAACAGACTGGAATAAAACCCCTGAAACCGTTCCATTGAGGGAACCGGTACAATCACTCCCCTGACCAGCAGATCCTGAACAGCCCCAGACAGGGCCTCCCGGAGGAAGCTGGAGGTTGGAAGGAAAAAAATCTGTTTGGTGGACAAGAGGGGAACTCCAACTTGTACCTTGGGGAAACTACTTAGCAAACCCAGCGTTGAGAAAGGAGGGACCTCCACCGAGCCGCGAAGCCGGCCCCCCACCCGAGTGTCGGGCGGGGGCAGACCTTCATGCAGAGGCAGGCTTGTCCGCAGGCTTGTTGGGCTTGCGGAACCAGGTGCACCTTTTGACCTTCAGCGGGCGGCTTTGCACCCTAAAAACATTTTCCTGTCGCACCTGGGGGGCGAAAAAAACGCTTGGGGGCAGTAACGCTTGGGGGCCTACGGCGAGGCTCCTTACCCCTTCCAGATTGCGAGAGCAGAGTGCTCTTACCCCCTGTGGCATCTTTTATGATGTCATCCAGGGACGGCCAAAAAGAAGTTCACCCCTAAAGGATAAGTCCACCAAGGCCTTCTTAGAAGATTGGTCCGACTCAGACAAATTTTAGTCCCTGTGCCAACTGGTCAGCCAGGTCCGAACAAGCCTCAGGGGAATTGTGCACCTCCAGCTCCTGCAGCAAGGACTTTGCCCGTTCAGTGAGTGACACTGAACACCAGAGGCCCAGCTAAAACCGGCCTCACCTCTGACCCCACCACTGTGAACATGGAGCGGGACACAGCCTCAGCTCTGCTATCCGCGGGGTCCTTAAAAGTGGGAGCCCCTTCCACAGGTAACGTGGTAGCCTTGTTCAGTCTGGACACAGGAGGATCCACTGATGGAGAGATCCACTTTTATAAAAAGTCCTTCTCAAAAGGATAACGGACCGCAAAGTATTTTGGCACAGCAAAAACTTTCTGCCGCTTATCCCATTCCTTGTACAATAGTTTGTCCAGATATGGAACACAAGAAAACACTCTTGCAGTGCGGGGCGGCTTGCAGAACCCAAATGGGACCGGCATCTCCGATGTCTCCGCCGAATCCCTTAAGTTTTTGAGTATCCCGCACCGCAGTGATAAGAGCTCCAACAAACGTCTTATAATGCGCTGACCATGAAGCAGAGTCATTCTCACTGTCCGGTGTGGGCTAGGCCTGCATCTTCTGACATAACAGAACCAGGGCCGGACGCAGTATCAGGGCCCCATTCCGTGTCAGAGACATCCCCAGAAGAAGGCAGAGGGAGGGGGCCCTTTTTACCCGCCTTCTGGCCACTCGCCGCTTTAATCCTGGCAACAAACGCCTCAAGGACTGCTGTCATAGCATCCACAGAGGCCACAGGAACAGGGGCACTAAGGGTTAACTCTGGCATGCCTGGGGTAGAAGCCTCCATTTCGGGCGCCATGCTGACCCACTGTAACTGCCACACTTGTACTGCAAGACCCACAGGCCACCCTCCCGGCCGCAACAGAGAGCTGTGCTGTCCCATCCCTCAGTAAGTGTGCAGGGAACGTTCGTGCCGTTATTCTGGTCACTAGAGGCCAAAATCCTTTCCAAGATGCCTGCCGACATGCAAAAACAGCATGCAGGCTACAAGAAAATGGCCGCCGATCGTCAATAAAAGCGGCCGTCACCGACAAAATGGCGCCGTACACGTTTTTTTTTAAAAACACATAGTGACACAGAAAAAAACGTGGCAGAACATACCAGACCCACAGGTCCCCCCTCGCACACACAGCAGCACAAAAAAAAACATACAGCCCCCAATCGCACTTGCAGCCCCAGGCAGGACGGCACCCCCCACCAGTCATATGTGTGCCCTGGAGCATATAGCTCACCGGCCACCCCTGGAGCAACCGGGCATGTCGTGGACGGCCCAGCGCTTAGCTATAGGCCGGCACACGCTCGCTGCCCGAACATGGGGGGGGACTACAAGGATCGAGGATCCAGCCTGTCACCCAGTCGGCAGTTGATTGTAGATCCAGGATCCAGAAACGCAGGAAAAATAAATTAAAAGCGAAAAAATCTCAAAAATCTCCAGAGCACATGGGCTCCAGAAAGGCCATGTCTTCTCCTAACGCTAGGCAGAAAAAAACTGGGGCTGCATGAGACAGCGTGGGATATACCCGGGGACCCGCCCCCTGGGAGGTGCTGTACTGAGAGAAGTGTTTTAACACTTGAAGTGCTGTTTTTCTGCCTAGTCTCTCCTGGAATGAAGGATATATAACCCTAAGGTCAATTGCTGCTGTGTCTGTCCATGAACGGAAGAGGAAAAAAAAAACATTTAGAAGAGGAATCGAAGGAAAAGGCAAGTGAACCAACAATGCACTAGCTTAAAGGAACCCATTTAGAAAATAAAAAACAAACCTTTACAACGCCTTTAAGACCAGGCCTTTTCTGGCACTTTGTTTACATGTAAGAACTCCAAAACATTTTATATTTTTGAAAGCAGAGACCATAGAGAATAAATTGGTGGGTGTTGCGATTTTTTTAATGTCACATGGTATTTGAACAGCGGTTTTTCAAATACACTTTTTGGGGGGGGGGGAATACACCTTTTAAAATTTTATTGCACAAAAACACTACATAACCCAATTTTTGGTAAAACATAAAAAGATGTTATGGAAAGTAGATAAGATACCAAATATGTCATGCTTTAAAATACAACTATGCAAATTTTACTATCCAAAAGCGACACTTTAAGGGGGTTGTAAAGGTTTCCCTTCTAAATGTTTTTTTTCTTTGTTTTCTGTCTGAATTTCTCACTCCCTGTTCCTCCTCAGGAAGCTGTTCTAAATGACTTTCCACCACTCGGATGATGGTGGAAAGTTTACCGAGGAGAAACAGGAAGTGAGAAATTCAAACAAAGAAAAAAAACCTTAGTTACACTTACCGGTAACGGTATTTCTATGAGTCTTTCAGGACAGCACTTGGAGAGAGCGCAGCTCCACCCATTTCCCAGGAAACACTGCAGTCACTGCTATAACTTCCGCCCACCTCCACCATGGCCTCAGTTGTACACGAGCACCTCCGGCCATACTGAAATGAGATAAGCAGAACATAGCAACCAAAACACGTTAGTACAATACACATATATATATATACACATATATATCCACCAGAAGAGAGAAGGGTGGGTTATCGGTGCTGTCCTGAAAGACTCATAGAAATACCGTTACCGGTAAGTGTAACTAAGGTTTTCTCACTTCGTCTTTCAGGACAGCACTTGGAGATGATAACCGAGTACTTACTCTAGGGTGGGACCACCGCTTGCAGGACCTTCCTGCCAAAAGACTGCTCCGCCGCTGAGAGCAGATCCATCCTGTAGTGGCGAGTAAAAGTGGAAAAACTCGTCCACGTAGCTGCCTTGCAGATAAGCTCTGGTGAAGCTCCAGCCCGTTCTGCCCAGGAAGTGGCTACTGCCCTTGTAGAATGTGCCACCACCCCTGGGGGAGGTTCTATACCCCTAGCCTTATAGGCCTCGTGGATAGCCATACGGAGCCATCTGGCTAGTGTACTTTTGGAAGCACCGTACCCCCTACGTGCACCCGAGAACAACACAAACAGAGAATTGGATTTTCTAATTTCCCTGGTGACTTCCAGGTAGTGCATAATGCACCTTCTGACATCTAAGGTATGAAACTCTTCTTCCCTTGAACCGGAAGGAGCCGGGCAAAAGGTAGGTAACACTATTTCTTGTGTCCTATGGAAGGCCGATACCACCTTAGGAAGGAACCCAGGATCTGTCCTCAACACGACTCTATCTGGGAAGATGGTCAAGAAGGGTTCCACAATAGAAAGAGCCTGTAGCTCACTAATTCTCCTAGCCGAGGTGACGGCTACTAAAAGGACCGCTTTCAGGGTCCAAAATTTTAAAGATGCTTCTAACAGTGGTTCGAAAGGTCTTTTTGTCAGACCCCCCAAAACCACCGATAAGTCCCACTTGGGAAAAAACTTAAAGGGGGAAGGCCTAGCCCTGGCCAATGCCTTAAAAAATCTGATGACATAGGGATCTAGAGATAACCGTCTCTCTAGAAATACTGATAGTGCAGCAACCTGCGCTTTCAGGGTGCTGGCTGCCAGACCCTTGTCCATCCCGTCCTGTAAAAACTCCAGGACCGAAAAATTATTCATGGGGGAACAATTCTTTAAACTGCACCAGGAATTAAAGACTCTCCAGGTCTTGAAATAAATCGCCCTGGTAACTTTCTTCCTGCTACTAAGTAGCGTATCCACTAAGCGTTTAGATAAACCCTTCCTACTGAGGATTAACTCTTCAGTAACCAGGCTGCCAGGTTGAGCCGCTCCACGTTGGGATGGAGCAGGGGACCCTGGAATAATAAGTCCTTTCTGGCTGGAAGTAGCTGATGGGGTTCTATTGCCAGCTTCAGCAGAGTTGAAAACCAAGGCCTTTTGGGCCAGTATGGGGCTATCAGGATAAGAGTCGTCTTTTCTACCTGAAGTTTCCGCAGAACTAATGGAATCATTTGTACTGGGGGGAAAGCATAACACAAACGGAAGGGCCAGTGCTGAACTAACGCATCTAGACCCTCCGCTTGATCCAGTCTGTTGAGGGAAAAGAAAACCGGAACCTTGGCGTTGGCTTGGGACGCAAACAGGTCTATCTGAGGGGTTCCCCACCTGTCTGCTATTTTCTGGAACACCTCTGAATTTAGACTCCACTCGGACTCCAGAACCCTCCTCCTGCTTAGGAAGTCTGCCAGGTGGTTTAAACTGCCCTTTAGGTGTACTGCAGACAGAGATGCCAGGTTTGTCTCTGCCCAGTAAAGCATGTGTAGGGCCAGATTCAGGAGAACCCTGCTCCTCGTGCCCCCCTGCCTTGAGACGTAAGCTACCGCTGTAGCATTGTCCGACAGTATCTGGACATGCTGACCCTGTATCGTCTCCTGGAAGGCCCAAAGCCCTAGGCAAACGGCTTTGAGTTCCCTCCAATTGGAGGATCTCTTGGCCTCTTCCCTGGACCAGGACCCCTGAGCCAACTGACCCCTGAGATGAGCACCCCATCCCCAGGAGCTGGCATCCGTAGTTAGGATCATTGCAGCGGGGAAGGACCACACTAGACCCTGACTTAAATTTGCGTGAGCCCTCCACCACCAAAGTTTCCTTTTTACTGAGGTTGGAACCCTGATCTCCTTCTCTAAGGTTTCTCCATGTGTCCAATTCTGTAGAATGGCCTGCTGGAGACTCCTTGAATGCAGGCGGGCCCACTGCACCGCCGGAATGGAGGATGTGAGAAGTCCCAGGGTGGACATAGCTGCACGAACTGACACTGACAGATTCGTCTGCACTGCCTTCACTGCTGCCTGAACCTTGATTATTTTCTCCTCTGGTAGAAATAACCTCTCCTGGATGGAATCTATGGTGTACCCCAAAAAGACTATGACCTGAGAAGGAACTAGATTTGACTTCTCTCTGTTCAAAATCCAACCTAGACCCTCCAAATGGGCCTGGGTTCTCCATAGGTCTTTGAGAAGCTGATCTTCCGTCTTGGCGAACAACAGGAGGTCGTCCAAGTATGGAATTACCGAAACTCCTTCTAGCCTCAGAGGTGCCAAGGCCTCCGCCAGCACCTTCGAAAAGATCCTCGGAGAGGAGGAGAGACCGAACGGCAGGGCCCTGAACTGAAAGTGTTTGATCTCGTTTCCTGCCCTGATCGCTAGACGCAGGAAACGCTGAGAAGCGGCTCTTATCGGGATGTGAAGATAAGCATCCCTTAGGTCTATCGAAGCCAGAAAGCAACCTGCAGGAAGGAGCCTTCTGACCGAGTAGATGGTATCCATCCGGAACCTCTTGTACTTGATTGACCGATTCAGGAATTTTAAGTTCAGAATCAAACGAAATTTTCCTGCCGGCTTTTTTACTAGAAACACATGGGAGTAGCAACCCGCCCCCTGTTCTTGTTGGGGTACCGGGGTGATCACCTTTTGCTGGAGAAATTCCTCTAACAGCAACAACATTGCCCGGGATTTCTCCTGATCCCTGGGCAGCTGAGTCGCGTAGAAACGCGACGGTGGTTTCTCTGAGAACTCCAGCGCGTAGCCCTCTGCAATAACCTTGAGGATATATGCACTGGAAGTTGTCTCTGCCCACTGTGGAAGGAACGACTGAAGACGTCCTCCCACAGCCAGGCGACCGTCACTGGGGTTTAGCGGGCTGGCTAGGGGAGCGAAACAACACCCCGGGTCTCCCTCTACCCCTCTGAGGCCGCCAGGACCTTCCACCCTGACCTTTTTGTGTCTCTTTAGGATCTTGGGGCTGGAAAAAAGGACGAAAATTTTTCCTGGTCCGCGGTACTACCTTTTTTAAGGGGAAAGCTTTTTTCCTATCCGCCGTCCTATCCAGAACAGTGTCCAGACCGGCGCCAAATACCAGATCTCCATCGAAGGGCAGACCACATAACTTAGCCTTCGAAGCCGTGTCCCCAGTCCAGGTTTTGACCCAGAGAGCCCTCCTGGCCGAATTCACTAGGGCCGAGGAACGGGCTGATATTCTCACTGACTCGGCTGAGGCATCCGCCATATAGCCTACTGCCTTCAAAAGAATCGGGAAGGACTCTAGCAACTCTCTGCGTGAGGTCCCAGACTCAATGTGACCCTTCAGCTGTTCCAACCAATGCTCAAGGTTCCTGGCCACTACTGTGGATGCCATAGCTGGTTTGAGGTTGGCCAGAGAGGCATCCCAAGCCTTCTTTAAGAGCGCCTCTGCTCTTTTATCTAGGGGATCTTTTAAGGTGCCCGTATCCTCAAAAGCTAAGTCTGTATTTCGGGATACCTTTGAAACGCAGCATCCAGCTTAGGTTTCTTATTCCATACCTGCGCTGGATCCTCATCAAAAGGAAATCGCCTTTTAAGTGATCGGGAAAAGAAAGGAGCCCTCTCTGGGTCTTTCCACTCCCTTCTGACCGTATCTGACAATACTCTATGTACTGGAAAGGTTCGACACTTGACTTCGTCTAAACCCTGGTACATCTTGTCATGCAGAGACAAATGCGTCTTATCCACCTTAATGTTTAAAGTGGAATGAATGGTTTTCAGTAAGTCATCCACCTCTTCTAAGGACAACTTGTAACGTGAAGAAGAAGATTCTCCTGTATCTTCTTCTTCCGCCTCTGACCCTGAGACTAGGCTGCTAGGCTCTTCCTCCTCGGACTCACTACCTGCCCCTCTATAATCCAAGGGTGCACTAGTGGAGGCCTTAGCTGCTGACCCTGACGCCGCCCCTCTGTCCAAGTAGGAGCGAAACGACTGAAAGGTCTCTTCTAGCTCTTTCCTAAAGGAAGAGAGCATCTCTTTGGGTTGTTCGGAGGCTGCACTAGGGGAGGCTTCCCCTTTGACTATGTCCGTGATGCATGCCTTGCATAACGGTTTAGTCCAAGACCCTTTAAGGGTTGTTTTGCAGGTAGCACACCGTTTCTTAGGAGGGGGCACCGCAATTTTTAGCTTCTCTTTAGCTTTCTGAAAGACACAAAAGACAACAACCCCATGTTTAACTTTCTGTGCCTCAGACCCAAACCACCACCACCACAAAACAGCCAGTGAACAAAAACACACCAGGTCCCATCACCGCTGTACCAAATAAACACCACTCTCCCAGGGACGTGACTAGGGTGAGTGAGGCAGGCTCCTCTCCCCAAAGGGCAGTAGGAGGGACATAACAAGGAACCAGGTAGACTTAAACCGCTGTTTTCCTACCTGGGCCGGGCTGGTGCATGTGGCTCCTGCTCCTGCCACCTCCGCTGCGTCTTCTGGCTCCATTCTCCCAGAACGCGGCGATCGTTTGTGCGCCTCTTTTTGAAAAATCCCGGTTAACCCCACCGCTGTGGGAACCGAAATTGCACCGCCGAGGCTGCTCCTCCCTTCTGCGTTCCAGCGGCCGGAACCGGAAGCCGCCACGCACCGCCGGAAGTCCCGCCTCCACCGGAAATGACGTCGCCCGTCCTCCGTTACCGGGACATCGCAGACCCCCGGAGACCGGCATCTAACCGCCCCCAACATGGCCTGCAATGCCCAGCCTATTGGCGCGGAACCTCCGGCAGCCTTTACCCTCGCCGGGCTCGAGAAGAGGGGAGTACCGAAACGTCCCCCACGCGTCAGGGGGGAGGTTGGGTCTGCCTCCTAAACAACAACCGATCGCAGGTATGCTTTTTTGATCCATCTCCCCCTGGAGAGAGTCCAGCATCCTCCTGGTTCCCTGCAGCGCTTCCACCATGGCCGGAGGAAACACTACAACTGAGGCCATGGTGGAGGTGGGCGGAAGTTATAGCAGTGACTGCAGTGTTTCCTGGGAAATGGGTGGAGCTGCGCTCTCTCCAAGTGCTGTCCTGAAAGACGAAGTGAGAAAACATTTAGAAGAGAAATCGAAGGAAAAGGTTAGCGAACCAACAATACACTAGCTTAAACGAACCAATTTAGGAAACAAAAACATGAACCTTTAAAACCCCTTTAAAAGCCTTTACAGGTTGCCACTTTAGACTTACACAGGTGTTCTGGTGCTAGAATTACTGGCCACGATCTGACATTTGTGGGGTTACCTCAATCAGGTGGGACGGGACAGCCTGATACCGCCGCAGAAAGGGGGGGAGGGTGTGTCTCCCCCCCCCCGCTGCTTGTAAAAGTAATTCAGCAGCTAGGCAGCTGCTAGGATTGCTTTTACAAGAGAGCCAACTACCACCTCTAAAATACGGTACTGGGATGATCCCGTTATAACCACTTGAAGTCCAGCGACGTACTGGTAGGTTGCTGGTGTTCAAGTGGTTAAAACCCACTAAAACTGCAGAGAAATTTCTGTTGGTCCTGCCAGAGACCCAGCGAGCTCTTACCTTTTTGTAGCGAGCTTACAATGCTGTTGTTGCTGCACTGAAATCCTAAACAGTGTTGCCTGCCCGAGTCTTCCATGCTGGATTTCAGAACACCTCCCCTTTATTTTATGGTGATCAGGAGGGATGGAAGGTTAGTATTCAGCAGCGCAGTACTCAGACAGGGCTGGCAACACCAACACTAGGTTATTACTTGTTTGTCTACAACTGCCTTGAAAATAAAGGCAGTTATTAAACTACAATTTTCACAAATACTTTGTGCAATGAATTTAGCTATGGCAGAAAGCACACCTTGTAACCAAAATCTAATTGCACTGTAATATGATATATAGGCTTTCACTAAGATGCAAATGTCCAATTACTGTTTACCTACCTTGGTGACTTTAGAAAAGCATGCTGTAGTAATCACATTGACAGTTTTGGCATCATTCCTATGAAAAATGACAAGTACCCAATTTAACCAACCAAAAATATAAAGCAGCCCACAAAACTGCTGCAGGGCCTCGCTGCATCAGTGATCAGAAACAAAAGCTGACAAATAAGAACAGATAGTAAGGTTGTCCAAAACGTTTACATTCCTATTAAAGCAATTATTATATTGAAATTACTAATAAAAAAAAAAGGTTCTAGTTACATAGCCCTCATGCTGACCCTCTTCTTTCAATACTTCCTGTGACAATGACCTAAACATGATGTAGATCAGTAGTTATGACTTCATCAGTTAGATTCCATATCAAAGACTGATACCCGATCCATTTCTACCAGGACTGGCAAGCGTGAGGCTCCATTCACTTTTTACAAGCTTTTTTAAAGCAAAGTGTATTACAAGCGTTTTACAGCTTCAGGCCTATAGTTTAGACCAGGGATCTTCAAACTACGGCCCTCCAGCTGTGGTGGAACTACACTTCCCATGAGGCATTGTAAAAATCTGACATTCACAGACATGACTAGGCATGATGGGAATTGCAGCCCCTGAACAACTGGAGGGCCGTAGTTTGAAGACCCCTGGTTTAGACAATAGAAAGCACTAAAGGGGGAGGAAAGCGAGAAAAAATGAAGGGTGGAGAGCTGCCATTTGAACGTTTATACGTGCGTTTTTCTGCTCAAGTCATTGAAGTTTATTGAAGTCTATGGGCCAAAAAAAAGCTTGTGTACTTTTTCGAGTTTCAGGTATTTTGCTTCAGGCTACTCAGATGTGAACAGGGGCCATTGGAATTAGTGAGATTTGGCTTGTTGCATGTTTTAAAAGTTACTAGCTTCAAGTAGAAAATTGCTCAGGTGTGAACAGGGCCTTAAAGCAGACAGACATACGCCCTCCCCGCACTCACAATATAATGAGTCAATATATAAAGATTTGCATCCATGGTTTTACCTCCTACAGCAGGGGTAGGGAACCTATGGCTCGCGAGCCAGATGTGGCTCTTTTGATGGCTACATCTGGCTCTCGCCTCTCAATCCGTGGATTGCGTGATGTGCCGATCCGCAGATTGAGCCCATAGGAAAGGCTGCGGCTTCAGCCTAGCTCCGGAGTGGCGGCCATCTTGGTATACCCGGCGGCGGCCTAGGTGAGTAGCGTGCTGGCATCTCAACTGCTTGCGGTGGATCTGCCTGCTTGTGTAGTCACGGTAAGCAAGCAGACAATCGTAGGGGAGATGACGTAGATATTACAGTGGGGGGAGCTGATGTGGATATTACAGTGGTGGGAGCATAACAACGTTATTAAAAATAATTCAAAGACTTATTGTACTTTAAAAGTGTTGGTCTTACATAAAATGCACACATTTACTTGTATTTCGTTTTAAACATGTTGTATGGCTCTCACGGAATTACATTTTAAAATATATGTGGCATTCATGGCTCTCTCAGCCAAAAACGTTCCTGACCCCTGTCCTACAGAGTCATATGTATCAGTTGCAATGTGCCCGGCCACCGCACCCTCATTTTCAAAACATATGTCATCAGTGGCTGGTGTCTTCGTACTACTTTCTTTGCTGTTCCACAAATGATGTCATGCCAGATTTGGTGTGTTGAGATCATGCACTGAAGGAGATCTGGCACATGAGCTGTAGCTAATCTGGGGCAGCTTTTGAAATATATCAAGCAGTAGGAGGTTACTTACAGGGCATGCTTCAGATCACACGAGATCTGACACGGTTTGTTACTCTTCAAGAACAGGCCGCCCCAGATTTCATATAGTGCATGTACGAGATTAGGCAAGAATTCCCTGAAACACTAGTGACATGGCCTTGTAAGGAGGCACATGTGAGGTGCCTCAAGGAAACCAAGAAAAAAATAAAAATATCAAGTTTTAAAATATTGATTTTCAAAATAACTTTTTAAAAAGCTTCTAGATGGGCATGCAGTGCCGCCAGCACAGTTACATGTTGTGTTTGGGGGGGGGTAAAGGCCTGCTTTTAGATGAAGAAAAAGTGAGCCCTGTAATGACTTTCTAGTGTACTAACATTTAAAGTATGTCCTGTAAATATACAGTGAAACCTCGGATTGCGAGCATACTCCATTCCAGGAGAATGCTCGTAATCCACAGTACTCGCATATCAAAGCAAGTTTCCCCCTAGAAGTCAATGGAAACAAAAATAATTTGTTCCACATCGAATTCAATGGCATGCAATACTGCGTGTGGCCAGAGCTGGGGTGCCGGAGAGCCTCGGATACACCCGGAAAGGCCCGAGGACAGCTCGGCTGAACTCGGAAAGGCTCAGGAACTGAGTATTTCCAAGGTTTTCCAGGCCAAACGCGGTACTGCACACTGCTTCGGCTTGAATCCTTCTCGCAAACAGAGTCAGGATATTTTTTTAAATACAGTGCTCATGTTGCAAAATGCTAGTTAACCGCGTTACTTGCAATCCGAGGTTCCACTGTATACTCAAATATGAAAACAATTGTTTTTAACAATGTACAGAACAGTAGTTAAGGAATTGTACTTGCCAGATATTTCTCCTGTATAACTCAATCATGACATCCAATGACATTTTGGCCGCCATGGCACTGTTGTCTCTGAGCATTGTGTACATGAAGTTCTGTAGAGTCTAAATAATACAATAATACAATAAATGGGGTCATTGCTCACAACAGCAGCACATGCTAGTCTATTGCACAAAAGTACTTACGCTGTTCACTTTGTTGTTTTTATGTTTTGCATTTATATTCTTGATGTCAGTCACAATGTGAGTATATAAAGTCTAAAAAACAAACAAACAAAAAAAAAAAAAACATATGTATCATGCAGTAATAGATTTGATATGGTTTATTAAATAAATCATTACTCATTTTTTATACTGTATTTTGCTATGCTACACATACTGCATTGATGTGGTGATATGGTAAGCAATTAATGACCAATTTAGCCAGAATACTCAAGAAGTGCTGTCATACAATTATGCTAAGACATACATTACAATTAGCTAAATAAAATGTATTAAAAGGAATCAGTAGTTCTAACTTCTTTATATTTTGAAGGCCCCATAATTTATGTTTCTCACTCCTGCTACACAAAAAAAAAAAAAAAAAACAAACACGACACAACATAAAAGAAAAATCTAAAACTAAACACACACACACACACACACACAAAGATTTCATTACTAGATGCACCTAAACCTAAAATATCAGTTTTCAATTGACTCAACATTTACAATAAGGGCCCATTCACAACATCTGTATTGGGAAGGGCTGCCCAGTGCAGTCCTATTGCAAAGGCAAGGCAGGATGCTTTTTTACCTATGTCATCAGCTCACACCGCTGCATTTCACTGGTATGCGCTAAAGAAAATAGTACAGCACAGCAGGAGGTGATGTAAGCTAATGCATCGCAATGCTGCTATGGTGCATTGAACTTAATAAAATGGCACTTTCAATGAAATACTAACAAAAATACAATAAATTAAAACTTGGCGCATTACTGCAGATTTCACCCACAGAACACCAGCAACCGCTAGATTAGCAAAGCTGCTGATGTGAACAAACCCCAAGTGTTTAACCTCACTAGCACACATTTTGGATAACAGGGAAAACTAAATGAAATCCCAAATTATAAATAGATTTACCTTCCTTAGAAGTTTATCGTGGCATCTGAAAAGCTCGAAGAAAAGCTCAAGAAGTACTGCTGGGCTTATTAAATCTTTGTTTCTTAGCATTATCAGAGCTTTGCAAAGAGTCTACAAAAAAAAGTAATACATTTAGTGAATAATATGTAATAATGCACAACTCCAGAATTATAATTTCCCAGACAAACGACCTTCTGCTTCAGTAGATAAACTGCCACAGGCAATATTGGATTCTTTTATATAGAGAGTTATGTTTAAAGGGTTTCACAGTGCTCCATTCCATATTCATCGCCTAAAGATCAACATGCTGCTGTTATGTAATGAATATCAGAGGCAACCCACAGGTTTGACTGACAGATGGACCAGGGACAAATATTCAGTTTTCCAACCTCCCATAAAATTACCTGTTCTGATGGAAGTGCTGGGTGAGGGGCAAATTCTGAATGGGAACCCCTCTTAAAGGGTCCAACCTTAATGTAGACAGTAGGTTAAGATGATTTGAGTAAGTGGTGCTAGATTATGGTGAAGTACAGTACTATGCCATACCTGGGATACGCATTGCTTTAACCACTTGAGCACCGCCTCCTGCACATATACATCAGCAGAATGGCACGGCTGGGCACGTACAGGTACGTCCTGTACTAGTACCCAGCTGTGGGTCGCGGCTCGCTCCCGCGACCCGGTCCGAAGCTCCGGGATTCGCGGACCCGATCGCCGCTGGAGTCCAGCGATTAGTCCCCGGAGCTGAAGAACGGGGAGAGCCATGTGTAAACACGGCTTCCCTGTTCTTTACTGTGGCGGCATCATCGATCGCATGATCCCTTTTATAGGGAGACACAATTTATGACGTCACACCTACAGCCACACTCCCCTACAGTTGTAAACACACATTAGGGAACCCTTAACCCCTGCTGCGCCCCCTTGTGGTTAACTCCCAAACTGCAAATGTCATTTTCACAATAAACAATGCAATTTAAAAGGATTTTTTGCTGTGAAAATGACAATTGTCCCAAAAATGTGTCAAAATTGTCCGAAGTGTCCGCCATAATGTCGCAGTCACGAAAAAAAAAAAAAAACGCTGATCGCCGCCATTAGTAGTAAAAAAATAAAAATGTATTAACCACTTAAGACCCGGACCAATACGCTGGTAAATGACCCAGGGTGTTTTTGCGATTCGGCACTGCGTCGCTTTAACAGACAATTGCGCGGTCGTGCGACGTGGCTCCCAAACAAAATTTGCGTCCTTTTCTTCCCACAAATAGAGCTTTCTTTTGGTGGTATTTGATCACCTCTGCGATTTTTATTTTTTGCGCTATATACAAAAATAGAGCGACATTTTTGAAAAAAAAAACACTATTTTTTACTTTTTGTTAAAAAAAAAATCAAATAAACTAAATTTTAGTCAAACATTTAGGCCAAAATTTATTTAGCCACATGTCTTTAGTAAAAAAAAAAAAAAAAAATCGCAATAAAAAAAAAAAAATAGCTACCTAGCGGGAACAGCGACACTAATACAGCGATCAGAAAAATGATCGCTTAGTGACGCTGGCAATAGGGAGTGAAAGGGTTAACTAGGGCGGTGATCAGGGGGTTAAAACTTTATTAGGTGGGGGTGGGGGGGCTATCCTGAACCTAACACTAACTGTTTTTTACAGTGCCTGTCACACTGACACTAAATGCAGTGATTAAATCACTGCATTCAGTAACACTGTGACAGGGGGGTGGGGGGGGGGGCGATCACAAGGGGTTAATATGCCTATGTGAGTGTGTGTCAGTGTTGTGTTGGTGCACACTTACTTGTGATGTCTTCTCTCATCAGCAGCGCTGGGAAACAGCGCTGCGATGAGAGAATACATCATTTCCTCCTTCCTGTGTAAACACAGGAGGAGGAAGTGACAGGCTGGGAGCGCGCTCCCATTGGCTGGGAGCGATCGCGGGGGGGGGGCGGATATCACGGACATCCGCCCGCAGATCCCGTATCGCTCCCAGAGGTAGGGAGACCCCCGCACGCCGCGGAGGGGGTCCTGATGGGACCCCCGAACAGCACTCAGGCGGGGACGTAAATTTACGCCCTTGTGCCTGTACGAGCCATGTTGTGGCCGTATATGTGCGTGCGGGGGTCTTTAAGTGGTTAAAATGCAATAAAACTATGCCCTATTTAGTAAACGCTATAAATTTTGCGCAAACCAACCCATAAACGCTTATTGTGATTTTTTTTTACCAAGAATAGGTAGAAGAATACGTATCGGCCTAAATTGAGGAAAAAAAATATTTGTTTTATATATTTTTGGGGGATATTTATTATAGCAAAAAGTAAAAAAATATTGCAATTTTTTCAAAATTGTCGCTCTATTTTTAAATATAGCGCAAAATATAAAAACCACAGATGTGATCAAATAACACCAAAAGAAAGCTCCATTTGTGAAAAAAAAAAAAAAAAAAAAAAATGCCAATTTTGTTTGGGAGCCACGTCGCACGACCGCGCAATTGTCTGTTAAAGCAACGCAGTGCCGAATCGCAAAATATGGCCGGGTCCTTTAGCTGACTAAAGGTCCGGGTCTTAAGTGGATGTAAACCCCCCATACACCCAGTGAGTTGAACAGCCTCAGATGATACACAGAAATGAACCAAATCTCCCTTTGTAAGTTTTACATGTATATCTGCTGTCTTCACATTTATATACCTGTTTAGAAAGTTGAGATGTGTTAGGAGATTTTCTCTTCCTGTTTAACACAGAGTGTGATGTCTGGGCATACAGCCAAGATAGCTAACATTGCTGATTGGAGGAAAGGCACGCACCCCCCACTCATCATAGGCAGAGACTCTCAGAGGTGTTTTGTAACGGGCCAGCTCCCTGCTAATCTATTTTAGCAACCCCCCCTGACAGAAATGTCAGGCTGCTTTTAGCTTTTGTGTCCAATAATTTGTCAGGAGTTACCTGGCTGATAACAGAGGAAGGGTTCAGCAGAGAGCTACAGGACATAGAGAGATAACAAAATACTGCAGATATATGTGCAGAGTTCAAATTTCATGAATTGCGTTTACATCCACTTTAAGTAAAAATGTAAATAAAAAATTACCATTCTGAGGTCTGAATCCATTACTGTATGCTGTGAAGCCAGTATAGATTTTAGCTGTTGTGGAAAGTCCTCCAGATGTTGTGGATAGCAGTGAGCAGTCTAAAAACACACAAATATGATGATGATGATTTAGCATTATAGCTAGACGCAAAAAGAGAAAAAAATAAATAAAGTAAACCTTTGGCAAACAAAAGTTTGCCTACTTTTGCTCTACTCTACACAACTTCAATGACAACAGAGTACATACTATTTTGCAGAAGAAAACATTTTTTCCTGCAGGTGCCTAGAAAGCATTGCACCTGGATTCAGTAGATCATGAGTGCAATGTGGGCTTTTACAGACCATACAGGCTGTAAGCCGGGGGACAGGCCACTGGACTACGAGAAAGATCTCCAGCACCCCCCCCCCCCCCCCCTGTAGCCCGTTAAAACTACAAGTCTGTCTGCCACAGTGGAGGAGAGTACTTGTAGTTTAATAATAGACCTTAAAGTAATACAGGAATTTTGGAGGTTCTAAAATAACGCAATGACATACACACATTCAGTAAAAATTACCAAAAACCTTATTTGCTACAATCTTGTTGAGATACCCTTTTACATGTTACAGTGGTGTTATGCATTGATTCTTCAGGAGTTATTGTAGCATAAGGACTATCCAAGGAAATTAAGTTACTTGTGGTCAATAGCGTGCCATTTTCTCGATGTTTTGTCTCATGGGCATAAACATCTTAATATAGGAGCTGTTTTTTTTTTTTCCTTATAAATTGGAATTATTTTCCTTGGATAGTCCTTATGCTATAAGAACTCCTGAAGAAGCAGCGTAAAGAAAAGATAATGTAGCATGTAAAAGGGTATCTCAAACAGGACCATCTTATGGTTATGTGATTTTAATGGATTTTTGAATTTTTACGGAATATGTGTATGCCATTGTGTTATTCCAGCATCTCAAAAGTCCCATATTACTTTAAGGTAGCTTATTAATCTATTGAAATGCGGTGCATGAAATAACCCATCTCCTACCTAAATCATATAAGGTAGTTTGTTCATTAATGGGAATCTATAAATGAATAGCCTGGCTGGGTGGGCAGAGCCCCACACAGCCACTCCATTTTTAAAATTGACAGCAGAGAAGGGGAGTGGGGTCATGGGAAGAGGGGGCAGGATCTGAAACCTTCTCTTAAATATGGGTGGAACAGGCAATAATGTTTCAAAGGTGAGCCTTAAAACAGAATGCATACGTCAGCATAGAGGATGCCTGGACAAATTTGTTAAGCCTGACTGATTTAGTTTTAGACCCCTTTCACACTGGGGCATTTTTAATGGGCTAAAAATTGCGCCTGAATAACAGCTCCTCTGCAGTGCCCTGAATTATTGAGAAATGCATTGGACAATGAATAACCCATTTATTTAGGGTCAACGGGTAAATATAGGGGAGGCAGAGGCCAACATGATTGGATGTTGCAGGTTACCCATTAGTTCCACTCTGATAGCTGGTGGGAGGAGCTAAATAGAGGCAGAAACAGCTATAACAACTGGCCATCAGAAAGAACCTGATTTTGAACCGATTTCTACTGGAATGGCCTGAGCACCAGTTCCGCCCATAGTTGTTTGAAATACCTAGTCTCCTAATGGTAGGGTGCAGGCAGTTTAAGTCGCCTGGAATCCTAGCATCCAATAGTGCACATCTGCACATTTTATGCAGAATCTTGCTCCCAGCTTAACATTGATATGTGTATTTTATTAAGGTTGGGTGCATATCAAAATATACAATAGAAGACTTAGAGAGCACTTACCTGTGCCATAAACATGACCAATGTTGCCAACTCCTTGTTTGGCTTGTCTGGTTGAAGCTTGAATACCTCAACAATGGACTGGTAGTGCTTGTACTGCTGAAGAAACTGTATACACAAGAAAGGCATTACTTTCAAAATTGTTACATTTCAGTCTTTCCGCTCTTATAGACTAAGGCCCCTTTCACATTGAGGAGTTTTTCAGGCAGTTTAGTGCTAAAAATAGCGCCTGAAAAACTCCTGCCCTGCAGTCTCAGTGTGAAAGCTTAAGTGCTTTCACACCGAGGCGGACACTGCGGCGATACCGCCGGCAATGCACTTCTGCAGAAGCGCATTGCCGGCAGTAGTAACCCTTTTTGGGCTGCTAGCGAGGTTTAAAAGCGCACCGCTAGTGGCCGAATACTGCCGCAATTCCGCCGGTATAGCGCACCTCCCGCCCCAGTGTGAAAGGGGCCTTAATGTTAAAACTGGCATATCTTATGTAAAAACCCATATTTGCAACCTTAAAACTCTTCCATGTGACCATAAAACCCATTTTCCTTATATATTATTGGATGCTCTGTCGACAGGCCCAAGTCACCCCTTTTTAATTTATACTTAATTATGGTTATTATTGCTCAATAACGAACGTACACCTGTAAATCATTCTTAATATTTTTTACGGTAACCTATGTTAATTTACATGGGCAGATCTCTTAAATATACTAAGGGTACTAATGGGCTTTATCATACATTTCCATGTGTTTTTTTCTTACATAAATTTCTATACATTTCAATAAATTTTTTTTATAATATATATAAAAAATTGCAAATCTCCAAGTCATATTCTGGGTCTGACAACAAAGAGGGCCCAATTCTATTTATCAGACAGGAGCCCCACAAATGTTTAGAGGGAATACTATGTCAGCATTTGTATACCACCCTTCTGGCTTTCCTAATTCATTATAAAGCTGGCTACATTTTATTTTTATTTTGTCAGTGGATGAAGGAATCCCCCAGACAGGACATTGTATTCTGACAGCAGGGACCCAGTGCTGTCAGAATACACTAATCAGTGGCTGCAGCCACAGATCGACAAAAGTGAAACTGACACCAGCTGAACCGGACATAAAACATACTGTACAAAAAAGCATTTGCTAAGGAATGGCTCTCTGTTTCTTTTTTTTCTATTTTTTGTAGTAGGAGCCTGTAAAGCATTGCACCAGTGGTCATAAGATTGCTGGTGCCATGCAGGTCTCCTCCACACTGTCAGTGTATCTGTTGATACTCGCTGACAGGTAGACTTAATGAACTATAAAACAGTGCCATGGCAGTTCATTGAGAACTACAAGCTGACAGCCGCTAAGAATGCTGTGTGTATGAATGTTTTCTAAAAGTGACAGCTACTACGGGAAACTGCTGCCACAGTGAGGGGGCAGCAGCATTGGGAACATGCTACCTGTTCCACCCTAAAATCGGCAGAACATGCAAGATGTAACTTATCCTTTAAGCATGTACATGGACGCATTGGTGTTCGTTTATTAAAACTGGAGAGCACTAAATCTGGTGCAGCTGTGCATGGTAGCCAATCAGCTTCCATTTTTTTTTCCAAAGCTTAACCAATTGCCGACCAGCCGCCGTCATACTGCGGCAGGTCAGCTCATTTACGCGAATCACTGTAGTAGCTATAGCAGGCACCTGCACAGCAGGGGGAGCCGATGTGCATTGCCAGCGCCCGCCATTCCGCGGGCCACCCGTGATTGCTCCACAGAGACCCAGAACAGGGATCTGTCAATGTAAACAAACAGATCCCCGTTCTGACAGGGAAGTACAGAGTGATCGTCTGTCCTAGTAATTAGGAACAGCGATCTCTCTGTTTTTCCAGTCAGTCCCATCCCCCCCCCCCCTCAGTTATGCCCCGTACACACGATTAGATTTTCGGACGAATGATTGTCCGTTTTGTTTTTGCATGCTAATCTCACGTTGAATCTGAGGGGTTTACTAAAGTCACGAAAATTCTCGTACGACAGAATAAAAATTCGGAAGTGATGTCATGTGTTGTAATGCATTTTCGAACGACAGCTGTACAGACTAAATGAAAAGCGTACGATCTGGCATCGTACGGAAAAAAAAAAAAATCTGTGCATGTCTGGTAGAATAATATCGGATGATCTGTCATGGTCAGCTCTCGAAAGCTGTGTACTAATTAGCCGATTATCATCCGATTTTCAGATCGGGTGTATGGGGCATTGGAAACACCTCCCAGGGAACACATTTAACCCCTTAATCACCCCTAGTGATAACCCCTTCCCGACCCTGCCAGTGTAATTTATACAGTAAAGTGCATTTTTATAGCACTGATCGCTGCATAAGTGTCACCGGTTTCAAAAAAGTGTCACGTGTCCAATCTGTTTGCAGAACCAGCTTCCCCCAGCATGTCGCAGTCCCGCTAAAAATCACTGATTACTGCCATTAGTAAAAAAAAAAAAAAAATGCCATAAATCAGGGATATGCAATTAGCGGACCTCCAGCTGTTACAAAACTACAAGTCCCATCATGCCTCTGGGTGTCATGCTTGTGGCTGTCCGAGTCTTGCTATGCCTCATGGGAATAGTAGTTCTGCAACAGCTGAAGGTCCGCTAATTGCATATCCCTGCCATAAATCTTTCTTCTATTTTGTAGACGCTATAATTTTTGCACAAACCAATCAATATACGCTTATTGCGATTTTTTTTTTGCCAAAAATATGTAGAAGAATATGTATCGGCCTAAACCGAGGAAGAAATCTGTTTTGTTTTTTGGGATAGCAAAGAGTAAAAAATATTGTGCATTGTACAGGAAGGTGAAAAAAAAAAAATCTGTGTGCTGCAACTTCTGTGTGCTGCAACTTCTGTGTGCTTTAGCGCCCCCCCCCCCCAATACCTACCTGACCCCCCTCTCGATCCAGTGATTTCCATGAGAGCCTTAGCTCTCTGGAGACTCACACTCCTGATTGGCTTTTGGCAATGGCTCCCGCTGCTGTCAATCACAGCCAGATAGCCAATTAGGAGATGGAACCATCTTGCAGCTCCATGTGTGAATGGACACACAGAGCCATGGCTTGGCAGCACACATGCTTGGGTGCCACCACAGAAAGCTGCTTGCTGTAAGGGCACCTGACAGGAGGTAGGGCTGGTGAAGGACCCAAGAAGAGGAGGATCTGGACTGCTCTGTGCAAAACATCAATAGACGGCCTCCCAGAACTGAATGGCCATGCTGTAGCTGCTGATTTTTGAACGTCACTGTAGCTCCTCTGATTTTTTATCAGCCTATTAAATACTTGACAAACATCTGGCTGGAGTTGGGCTTTAAATGCTGATATATTGGCCATCAGAGAATTCCTGTTAGTTCCTATGGGCTGCTGCATTTTCCCAGCTGTTGTACCGAATTAATCTATTTTACCGATGTCAGGGATCCTTCCTATGTATGTCTGTATGCAGATACTGGGAGCCCCTCTCACCTCCTCGGTATAACAGGCTGGATCCCTCTTGATCAGATTCTGTAGCTGCGGAAGATTGGTGGGCAGCTTGTTGTTGTTCCTCCCAGACATGGCTGCGGCGGTGAAGGCGACTCTCACACTGACACAGCGATACTTTCCCGATACCGATTATACCAACTCGATGTTTTACAGACTAGCACACGTGTTTACAGCACTGGAAGCCACCATGTTGGACACCTTCTACGTCACGACAGGAAGTGAGTGACCAAAACCGGTACAGGCGCCACCTAGTGGCTCTACTACAAATGACATGTGAAGAATAAAGGGTTAGAAGGCTGTTAGGTATCTGATTGCCAATGAACTGCTGTAGGATCAGCACATCACTGTGCGCCTAAGGCAAACCATTATGCAGTTTGTAAGTTGTAGAATGAAAATTGCTCCATTCTCCCATCAGCACCAACAGTGATCACGGAAGACTTCCCTGCAGCAAAATACAATGATCAGAGTCAGCCAGTGTTTAACCACTTCAGCCCCGCAAGATTTGGCTGCTGAATGACCAGGATTTTTTTTGCGATTTTGCAATTAACGCACTGCGTCGCTTTAATTGACAATTGTGCGGTCGTGCCACGCTGTACCCAAACAAAATTGACCTTTTCCCCCCCACAAATAGAGCTTTCTTTTGGTGGTATTTGATCACCTCTGTGCTATAAACAAAAAAAAAGCGTAAATTTAAAAAAAAAAAAACACAATATTTTGTACTTTTTGCTATAAAAAATATCTCCATTGTTTGTTTGTTTTTAACCACTTGCTTACTGGGCACAAATACCCCTGTCCTGCCCAGGAGAAATTGCAGCTTTCGGGACTGCGTCGCTCTAACCGACAATTGCGCGGTCGTGCGACGTGGCTCCCAAACAAAATTGACGTCCTTTTTTCCCACAAATACAGCTTTATTTTGGTGGTATTTGATCACCTCTGCGGTTTTTATTTTTTGCGCTATAAACAAAAAAAGAGCGCCAATTTTGAAAAAAAAACACAATATTTTTTTACTTGTTGCTATAATAAATATCCAATTTAAAAAAAAATATATATATATTTTTTTCTCATATTTTTCTACATATTTTTGGTTAAAAAAAAAACACAATAAGCGTATAGTGATTGGTTTGCGCAAAAGTTATAGCGCCTACAAAATAGGGGACAGAGTTATGACATTTTTTTAATATTTTTTTTTACTAGTAATGGCAGCCATCTGCGATTTTTATTGGGACTGCAACATTACGGCGGACACATTGGACACTTTTGACACATTTTTGGGACCATTCACATTTATACAGCGATCAGTGCTATAAATATGCACTGTTACTGTATAAATGTGACTGGTAGGGAAGGGGTTAACACTAGGGGGCGAGGAAGGGGTTAAATGTGTTCCCTACTAGTGATTCTAACTGTGGGGGCAGGGGGCTGACTGGGGGAGGTGACCGATCTGTGTCCCTATGTACAAGGGACACAGCATCGGTCTCCTCTCCCTGACAGGACGTGGATCTGTGTGTTTACACACACAGATCCACGTCCTTGTCTGTGTAACGGCCGATCGCGGGTGCCTGGCGGACATCGAGGCCGCCAGGCACGCGCATCGACACCCCAGTGACGCGGCGGGCACGCGCGCACACCCCCAGTGGCCGGCGGAGCTGAGATGTCAATAGATGTCCTCCCGGCATTTGAGAGCCACCTTGTGGCCGTCATTTGTCTATGGCCCCGCCTCCAAGTAGTTAAAAAGCACATTTTTTCTCAGTTTAGGCCAATATGTATTTTTCTATGTATTTTTGGTAATAAAAATCGCAATAAGCGTATATTGATTGGTTTACGTAAAAGTTAGAGTGTCTACAAAATAGGGGATAGATTTATGGCATTTTTATTATTGCCACCCGACAGTGATTAGGTGAAAAAAAACAGACATGCTGATGGCACTGAAATCAATTTCAAGATTTCAGTACAACCAGCCTGCCCATACATGGATCGAAATTGGATCCATGTATGGCTGACTTAAAGTAGAACTATAGGCAGGGCTGTCTTAATAGTATCACGGGCCCCTGGGGAATTCTTTTTTACCTAAACACATTTTTATTAGTACTTTTCAATAAAATTATAAAAAAAAGTATACTATAAATAAAAGACTAATCAACACAAAGGGCACAGTCCAGGGGGGGGGGGGGCAGGAGGGCACAGTGCAGGAGGAAGGACAGCACAATACAGTAGGGGAAGGAAGGCACAATTAGGGGGGCACAGTGGGGGGGGGGGCAGTGGGGGGATAAGGGCACAGCAGTACAGAGGGGGGATTAGGGCACAGTACAGGTGGGGGGAGGGGCAGGAGGAAACAGTACAGGGGGGTAAGAGGACACAGTACAGGACAGCTTGAGACAGTAGAATGTAATGCAAAATTATCATGACATGGGGGGGGCCTTATTCACCTGGATAGATTAAAGGAGGGTCGTTTTGTGGGCATTTCCATTGTCCTGGTTCTCCAGGGCCTCCAGCCTAGGTTCACACTTATTGTAGCGATGCAGGAACAAGCACGATTCCAGCGTTGTTTCCCGCATCTCATCTCTCCTGCAGGCAGTTCACAGTGCCCTCTGCTAACTGCTGCGGGTGTCAGTATAATGTTAATGACACCCCCAGATTGGTTCACAGATCGCAGTGCGAACTGTGGATTCAGACAGCAATCGCATCGCATGGGTAAGAACACGTGAGAAGTGAGAAAAAAGTCCCTGCACTTTTTTTTTTTTTTTTTATGTGAATCCAATGCAAGTTTAACCACACAACTGTATGGCTGAACTCGCACTGCACTGCACAGATTCGCAGTGCAAATCGAATGTGATGTCTGGCATCGCTCAAGTGTAAACTCAGGCTCAAAAGTTTGATAGGTCCTCATGAAATTAGAAGTGCAATTTATGCTCCTAGAATGCCTGGAGGTGCTACTTTAATGTTGTTCCTCTCTATGTGGCCATGCTGTGTAAAAGTCTACTGGAAAAGGGGGGGGGGGGGGGGGGGCTGTTGTAAGTGTGATTTTAATTGTTTATTAAACAAAGTTATATGGGTTCACACTATGTAGCTTTTTTTTCTTCTCCATACTGATTTCATTACAACTCGGATCATCTGTCCACTGCTGGAGAAAACTCAACCTTTGGATATCCTGTCACGTTAACCCCTGGCTGGGGATTAAGCCATCTGCTGTCAGAAGATCTCTAGTTGGGATCTTCCCCTCTGGTAAGGGGCGGGGTGATTGAAAGGTGGAGGTGTTTATCTATCCATGCACTGTTTCTGAGGTTTTTGCATTTGATGTCACCATCTATCTGGAGGAAAGAACATTTGTTTTCTGCTATCAGTTTCCATCAGAAGCATAACATGTTCCGCACTTGATTAATGGATTTTACATATTTTAACATGTTCCGCACTTGATTAATGGATTTTATATACTATATATTTCTTTCATTACCTGCTTGACGGGACTCTCATTTACTCTACACTGGACTATCAATTGAGTTCTACACTGTAGTGTTTATATTTGCGCAGCTTTTTCTTGTTCCGCACTTGATTAATGGATTTTACATATTTTAACATGTTCCGCACTTGATTGATGGATTTTATATATTATATATTTCTTTCATTACCTGCTTGACGGGACTCTCATTTACTCTACACTGGACTATCAATTGAGTTCTACACTGTAGTGTTTATATTTGCGCAGCTTTTTCTTGTTTTATAGTATTATTTTTGTGTGTATCTCACATTTTAAGTTGCTAGCATTTTTCTAGACCATTCACATAGACAGCGCAGTATTACCACTCCTTTTTTTTCTGTTGTGAGCTCTGACCTGGAATCTGGGAGAAGAGCTTTGTACTTGGGGCGGGGATGAACTTGGATGTACAGAGCACACCCCTCAACTCTGCATTAGCGCTGCACGATTAATCGCGGAGAGAATCGCGATCTGGATTCTCCCCGCCCACGATCTTCCCGCGGGATGACCCGCGATTCTTATGTGTCACCGCCATTCCACGTAACCAGCGTAGAAGGCAAATGCCGCAGGAGCAGTACCGCCGGCAACCACTGGGTGGCGCATGGAGACACACAGTTGTATTAATCTTTCTCACAGTTCTGTACAACTGTGTGTCTCCATGCGCCACCCAGTGGTTGCCGGCGGTACTGCTTCTGATGTACAGAACTGTGAGAAAGATTAATACAACTGTGTGTCTCCATGTGCCACCCAGTGGTTGCCAGCAGTACTGCTTCTGATGTATAAAAAACAGACCAGTGAAATATCTATATTGTTAAAGACCATATAACTCCTATGAAAAAAGCAGAATCAAAGTTTGATTCTGCTTTTTTCAAAGGAGTTATATGGTCTTTAACATTATAGACATATCACTGGTCTGTTTTTTATATATTCGTATTTTCAAATAAATCACAGGTTTATTTATTTGGGGGGGGGGGGGGGGGGGGGGGGGTTCTGGCTATCAATTTTTTGAGAATCGTGAGAGAATTGTGATCTTTAGTCTAAGCAAAAGAACCACGATTCTCATTTTGACCAGAATCGTGCAGCCCTACTCTGCATACAACGCATGCTCAACCCTGACATTTGCACTTAGTGCACCTCTTAACCCTGCACTCTGCACATAGTGCACCCCTCAACCCCACCATCTGCACATAGCACACCACTCAAACCTGGACATAGTGCACCCCTTAACCCAGCACTCTGTACCTAGCACACCCCTTAAACCTGGACTCTGCACATAGCACACCCCTCAACCAAGCACTCTGTACGTAGCTCAACCCTGCACTCTATGCTTAGCACATCCCTAAACCCAGCATTCTGCACCTAGCGCACCCCTCAAACCTGGACTCTGTACTTAGCTTTCCCCTCAACCCAGCATTCTGTACATAGCGCACCCCTTAACCCTGCACTCTGTATGTAACTCAACACTAAACTTTGTACGTTGCACACTCCGTGACTCTGTAAGTGCACTCCTGAACCCTGCAGTCAGTATATAGTGCACTCCTGAACTCCTGGTATGTAACAATGCCCCACTGTTAGTGCAGTTTGGTCACACCCACAATTTGATGCAGAGGTACTGATGTGCTGTAATCTCTAGCAACCAATTGGTGAGCAATAATGATGTACAGTAACCTTTAGAAACCAATCAGTTCACAGTAATGATGTGCGGTATCCTCTAGCAACCAATCAGTAAGTGGTAATGATGCGCAGTAACTGCTAGCAACAAATCAGTGAGTGGTAAATATGTGCAGTAACCACTAGCAACCAATCAGTGAACAATAATGATCTGCTTTAATCTCTAGCAACCAATCAGTGGATGCTAACTCCAGGGGGGGACACGTTTAATAGCATGCAGTCAGACCCTGTGTCTCAAGCTGAAATCCACGGACGGACTGCTGGGCCTTGCTACTTGCAGGGGAGCGCATTTTCTGCCTAAACTTTTGTCTCCTTCACCCTCCCTGGAGCCATACATATATTTTTAAGTAATTAAGCAACATTATATTTCCACTTGTATATATCCCACACATCCGCCGTAGGGGAACTTTTGTGCCTCGACCTTGGTTGTATGTGGGCTTGTTGATAATAATCTCCTGATTAAGCGGTTCCGGAAACATGTTGAGGAATACATGATTTGTGAGGACCCACTTTACCCTAGTGGGGTTCATTAGGTATTAGTGATACACATGTATTGTCAATCTGTATTTTAAACAATGTTCTGGCATGTATCTTGTTTAATATGTTATGATGTACTGGGATATACTATTTTTACTTTTTTTGTATAAATACATTTTTTCTTTATTTTTCAAATAATGTGTTTGTGTATACTGTCTAAACTGGTTCCCGAGATAGTCCATACTTTTCTGCTTGTGGGTGACCAGTAATAGGGAACTGATCTTGCTTCATTGTTTGAATAACGTTTTAATACAATTTATTACTGTTATGTTTTTCAGAGTTCTGTTCCGTGAATCAATGGTCCTGATGGTAATGAGGGAAATGTTATGCATCGGATACATCAGGAAAAATTTGAATCGGCAGATGTAGAATAATAAACCTCATCTTTATTTTCCATTCTTTTTTTTTATAGTAAACAAAAATCATTATAAATCAATTATAACAATGTAAAGCAGGCAGCACACACATCAAAGCCATATGCATAGCTAATGATCTGCCTCAAACACATAGGTAATTGGATACAGACACTTCATACTGTCCTATTACCATTAGAAAAAAAAAAGTAAAAAAAAAAGAATTGTTCAATGTCATTGTCATTATACAGTATAGCAATATTACTCATACATTTCAGTGTACAATTTGGCAGTGATGTTCACAAAGATTAGAAGTAAACCTGAAGACATGCCTTTGAGTATATATTTATAATGATTTGAGTACAACTGCTACATAGGATGTATGAACATGTAGTAATTACATTCTTATCAGTGAGTTACACAACTTGTTGTCCCTCAGTTGGACTTTCCCTGAGCTGAGTCATATATGGTTACACAAAAGTATAATACACATCGCCAGTCTTTTGTGATTCTTGGGTTGTATACAGAGAAGTTTCGTTTTCCTGTAAAAAAAAACTTGATACTGGATCTCTAAAGCAGAAATAGGACTAAAAATAATGAAGATTTTTTAATTTTTTTTAAAAATGTAAATACATTTATTTTTTTATTTTTATTTTTTTATTTAAAAATGAATTACCTGCCATGAGGCATGCTCAATCTCTGGCCGCTGCATTTGCTACACATGTTGCTTTTTTCACCCTACTATCTCTTGTCAACATTGAACATCTGGTGCTGCGACTTATGCCTCGTACACACGACCGTTTTTCACGAGAGAAAAATGCAATTTTTTATATTTGCCGAGAATAACGGTCGTGTGTATGCACCCTAGCAGTTTTCTCGAAAAGTTGAAACCAGCTCTCTTTTTTCTCGTCGCCAAAAACCGTTGTGTGTAGGCTTTTCCGAGGGGGGAAAAAAAACACGCATGCTCAGAATCAAGTTATGAGACGGGAGCGCTTGTTCTGGTAAAACTAGCATTCGTAATGGAGATAGCACATTCGTCACACTGTGACGGACTAAAAATCTCGAAAACTGAAAATCGTGAATCGTCTCTCACCAAAATTTTACTAACACGAGGATCAGCAAAAACAGCCCAAAGGGTGGCGCTATTTGGAAGGAACTTCCCCTTTATAGTCCCGTTGTACATCACCGCACTTTGGTCAGACTAGAGGAATCACATTGTGAAAAACGACAGGTTTTTGAACGTCAGGAAAAACGGTTGCGTGTACGCGGCAATTTCTGACTGCAGTGCACTCAGTACACCGATCACTCCATTATTAAAAAGCTTTGTGTTAATTTTGCTTAATTCAAGGCTGTTCTGTGATTGGAGGAGATCATGGCATTCGGCTGCACTGCCTCCAATCACAGAACGTTTTGCATTGATTAAAAAGAATGCAAGTTTTTGTCATGAATAGAGGGGGTATAAGTGACCCACAGTGATGAGTGTATGTTCAAAACACTGCGCTCCCACCACCTTGTCAAATAACAGCTACATAGTCAAAAAATACACCTCAATATGGGACACAAAAGGCAGCACTTTATCATGTGATTATAGGAACATTTCTCCTGCAAACCTTGCTTAATAAATAACCAAATATCTCCTATACAAAAATAGTAATTATCAATTCTTGTGCCAACCATAAATACACAAGCTTTGTTAACCCCAAACCCGACATTGGAATAAACAGGGTGTTGATAAAGTAATAAAAAAAATCAGACATTTAAATGTATTATATTGTTTTGTTATTTATTAAGTATATAGTGCTGCCTTTTATGTTACATAATCTAATGAGTGTACTGCATTCAGTGCTGACAGGAGATAGCTGCCTGAGTTAAGGTAAGAGATATAACATACACTGTGGCGGTCATAGATGGGGCATGCATCATTAGAGATTTCTTATTTTTACTGTGCAAATGGGCAAAATTCATTTCATCATGGTCCCAATCAGAGTCCCCTGTACATCAAGGTCCCCATCAGAGTTCTCCCATACATTAGGGACTCCATCCTTGCATCAGAGTCCCCATCAAAGTCTCTCCTTAATTAAGGGTTCCTATCACAGTCCTCCCTTACATCAGGGTCCCCATCACAGTCTTCCCTTACATCAGGGTCCCCATCAGAGCCCCCCTTACGCCAGGGTCCCCATCAGAGTTCCTCTTACATCATTTCTACATCAGAATCTCTCCTGAAATCAGGGTCCCCATCACAGTCATCCCTTACATCAGGGTCCCCTTCAAAGCCCCCCTTACATCAGGGTCCCTATCAAAGCCCCCCTTACATCAGGGTCCCCATCAAAGCCCCCTTTACATCAGGGTCCCCATCACAGTCCTCCCTTACATCAGGGTCCCCATCACAGTCCCCCCTTACATCAGGGTCCCCATCAAAGCCCCCTTTAAATCAGGGTCCCCATCACAGTCCTCCCTTACATCAGGGTCATCACCAAGGTCTCTCCTGAAATCAGGGTCCCAAACAGAGCCCCCCTTACACCAGGGTCCCCCATCATAGTCCTCCCTTACATCAGGATCCCTATTAGACACCCCCCTTCATCAGTCTCCATCGCAAACCCCACTTAAATCAGGGACCCCATCAGAGCTCCCTATTAAATTAGGGTGCCCATCAGAGTCCCCCTTACCACCAAAAGGCTACAGAAAGCTGTAGCAACAGTACAGGAGCTGGGAAACAGCGCAGGTCTGAAAAGCAGAAGTTCTGCAAGGATAAGCATATCATTGGTTGCTGAGATGGCAGCAGGAATCTGCACTGGAGACTGAATCCTAATTCTGTGCATATTGAGGATACATTGATAACAGTGGATTAGTTTGTCATGTAAATAGATAGCCTACGTTGCTGGAGTCATTTGTGATTGCCCATTGCTTACTTGGCATCATATGATATAAAAGTTGTGTTTTGACAGTGCAACAAAAAGAACCTCAGACATATTTAGCCTTCATTTTTATAGAGTTAGTTACCGTATTTATCGGCGTATAACACGCACAGGCGTATAACACGCACCCTAACTTTAATAGGGACGTTTCAGGAAAAAACTATGCACAGCCCCCTGCGTATAACACGCAGGCACAGTTTACCCTCTATTTTCAGGGTAAAAAAGTGAGTGTTATACACCAATAAATACACAAACTATACATAGGAAGCCACTAAGTTACAATGGCTTTATGACCCTTATTCTTATCATAACAGTTAACCTGCCCTAGACTAATATTTATTTATCATACTATGACCTCAACTTATAAAATACATGTACACCATCCATACAGAAATCATAACACTATATTTCCTTGCACTTGTATGGCCCAATATGTAGGAAATTAAAAACATAATGGTATACTATAACTGACTCATCCATTAATCATAGATTGTAAAATATATATCAAAAATATATAAAACGAGGAAAAAAATGAATAGTTAGCTGCTCTTTTTAAATAAATTACTACCCAAATAAATAATAAAAATAAAGGTTTCCCTGTCCTCCCCAAATTACCTATGCATAGTAAACAAAGTGATATATTTGTTGCCAATTATATTAAAAAAAAAAAGCCTTTTTAATATGCTGGGTGCTTTTATTATGATGTGATTATCACAGGGTATATATAACTTGTTAGAATTTTGTTCAGAAATGCATTACATTCTGGGCAAATTTACTAATCAAGACACATAGGCAGCAAAGAGGAGCAGAGTGATGGATTTACTAATAGCCTGTAGTTTGATATGTATATATCCCCCTCTTGTGGGTAGAATTAGCACTGGACCTACACAAAATGTGTCTCCTGACCTGTTCTTACATGTGCATATCAGATCAAATAAAAATTGTAGCAAGCATAATGATATAGTACACATAGATGTGTGCAAAACTTCCCAAACTATCCAGAATTACGAAGGCTGCAAGCAATCAAAACTACTGCAAATCCCTACATAAAGAGGACGCCGATAGATTCCTGCAGACAAGAACCTGCCTTGGTCTCTCTTAATAGATCTCCCCCACTATATGTAATGATTATCGCTGTTGTGTTCATAACAATATTAGTTGTAGAAGATATACTGGTCTTTCTCAGCCCTTTTTTTCAGCTTATTTTCCATATGCTTTATTAGACCTGCAACAAGAACAGATTTAAGAGTTTAATTGTATTTTGGAAGTGTAAACTTTCACATTGCTTTTTTTTTTAGGTATTTAGTATTCAAATATGAATGAGCAGAGTGAAAAATAAATCTGGCACACTTGGGCTTAAATTTAGACAATGCAAAAACGTTTTGGCAAAATGCGGATGTTGGGTTTAGATATATTTCTTATGGGATATGTAGAAGATAAGAGAAGCTCATTGCTAGGGTTTAAATACACTTTAACCTAAAACATACCTCTAAGTTCCACCCTCAATTTCACTTTTTAAATATAAATACCCCTGTGATACACAAGCTTAATGTATTCTTGTAAAGTTAGTCTGTAAACTAAGGTCCGTTTTGTTAGGTTGTTACAGCATTTAGATTTTAGTTTATAATCTATAAATAGACCGTGGCCATCTTAAGTGTGGGCATCATGAGGCCAGACTGTATGACTTCCTGGATTTCAGCTTTGCATATCTCGCACATGCTCAGTGCTGCACAAGCAATGTAATAGGTTTCAGTCAGGTTTGCAAGGACTACTGGGAAACATGATGCCTATCCCAGAAACCCTTGCAAATAGCCTTGTGACTTAATAGCCTAGGCTAATAAGGAGGAGGAAGTAATGAAGGACTACAAAATAAAGCTATTTACAAGCAACAAAATAAATAAAAATTGTCCATTCTGAACACTATGAGATTAGGGCATGCAGCACAGACAAACATAAAACAACTCCACTTTAATCAAACCTTTAAACCTAAACATTAACCTAGCAATCAAATCTAATCCTTATTGTGGAAGTAGAGTCTTATTTCTTTAATTGTACCTACAGGTAAGACAATAATAAGGCTTACCTATAGGTACCGTGTATACCGTATCTCCTAATCTTGCACAGTGTAGGAGATATTCAGAGTGCATGCAGCTAATGTCATTGGCGCATATGCTCTCTAAAGGTCTGGCTTACCATGCCAGACCTTCAGAGCCCGTGCTGTAAACAGCGGGAATGACGTCATCGCAGTTCCGTTATCATGAACAAAAAACTGCTGTACTGTGCTACTTGAAAGATACAGGGGGTTATTTACTAAAACTGGAGAGTGGAAAATCTGGTGCAACTCTACAGAGAAACCAATCCGTGTTAGTAAATCTCCCCCTAAGTTTCAATTTTGTCTGCTGCTTTGTTTCTCTGATATCAACATAAGTCACTTCTGACAAGTTTTTCTGACATCCTGCAGAGTGTAATTTCAGCTCTCCACACTTTATTTTTTCTGAACTCTCAGGCCGCGTACACACGACTGGTTTCCCCGGCAGAATTCAGCAAGAAACTCGATGGGAGACGTATTCTGCCGAGAAAACCGGTCGTGTGTACACTTTTCGCCGAGAAAACTGTCGAGGAACTCGTCGAGCAAAAAAAAGAGCATGTTCTCTATTTCCTCGACGGGCAATGGGAAAATTTGGCTCGACAAGTTTTTTGACAGCCGAACTAGGAACTCGACAGGGAAAACGATGTGTTTCGCCCGTCGAGTTTTTCGGTAGTGTGTACGCGGCCTAAGACAATCCTTGAAAATGCAGTACTTTCAACAAATGTGGAGAAGACAGATAAACAGGTACAACTTATGTAGGAGAATTTGTTTAATCTCTGTGTATCACCTAAAGACAGTAATTTCACTGGGTATATGGAAGGGTTTACAACCAATTTAAATAAATAAAAAAGAATTGCCATTCAGTGGTAATGTATACAATATAGTACATACAATGACCATTCATTTGTATCTTAGAAAATATTTCACATGCTGGATTCCTATCTCTACATCACTGTGCTTACCGAGTACTTTACCTTTTAAGGATAATTTTTGCCAACTTGGAGTTAGGATTCAGACATTTTTCTTCTCCATTCCTCATTTTAGCACTGCAAATAAAAAAAAACGTAATGATCAATTGTTTTTGTGCGCTGGTATGTCTAATATAATGGCCTAAACTTTCATGTATACATTTCTTCAGGGCCGATCCTAGGGTCACAGGCGCCTGGGTGCAGAATTATTTCTGGCGCCCCCACATGGGCGTCGTCATTTTACTAACTCCTCCCCTTTACAAATGTTTCTATGGCAACGACTCAACCACAGAGATGCTCCCCCACTAAGTCTTCATTACCCTGGGATACTTACATGATCTCTTAACAATAAACAAAATACAGGAAGAGAAGCAGAGTACTTTATTGGGACCTGGAGGGGGACCTCTGTGATGGACACAGAGAGGGCTTCTGTTAGATGCTCGGTGCCCCCACCTCTGCAGGCGCCTGGGTGCAATGCACCCTGTGCACCCTGCCTAGGATCGGCCCTGCATTTCTTTAATTTTTCATTTGTCTCCCAGTAAATGGGACAGAGATAGCATTATAGAAGTGTAGTGATATAAATGTATAGTGGAGTCCGGTTATATAATTGATATTTAGGTATAAGTATGATGACTATAAATTATGTCCTGCAGCAACACACCAGGCTCTCCAGAGAATGCATTTTATTTAACTTCCAATAACGAACAAAGTCCAAAGTCCACAGACGATACAGAATCCAACAGAGTATATAATTAAAATCTCTTCCTAGACCTGTGCCATCATATCAGAGAATATACAGAGAATATTCTGAGTGACAAGACTGACTGAATGCCAGCTTGAATGTCTCAAATACTGGTCTCACACTGGAGGGAGGGGTTCTTCCAAGTCAACTAAATGTTTCCCTGAATGAATACCCCCTCAAGTCTAATTACTATCAATAAATACTTCCTTATGTATGTAAACAATTTACCCTTTGAGGTAACGGGCCATACCTCACACTCCTAGGTAGTCTTAGATAAGATTAACACATCAAAGGGTCTTCAGCTGTCCCTTTGATCTGGCTTGAACAGTTCAACTGAATTCCTGGTCAATATGGCAATGCAATACAATACATTGTGCAATACATATAACATAATATATAAAATACCTACACATATTAATATTACAACAAGAAAGGAATCCTAAGATGTGAAAAAACAAAAAAACCTGGCCCAGGCAATGTCCATAACTATATTAAAACCCAAATTTGCCATTATTCTCTAAAGCTGGTCTGTAACAAAGAGTTATGTTTTTGTTGGATTGTTCCTCCCCAGAAGGGAAAGGGGCCAGCTGGAGTGGAGAAAGATGTTGAAAGAAGAATAGGAAGCTCACTTCTCCAGAGGAAATGTGGTCGTGATATCTGCAAACCTGTGTAACACTGGCCTCAGATATGAGTGGCGACTTCCCAGTAACCACACCTGTAACCACAATATCATGAGGCCTCTGTATTGACAGGAACTGTATGCTCTTATTAAGGCCTGAAACATGGAACCAATGAAATGCTTATACTTTGGAACAAGGGGAAGTTAGTTTGGGGTTTCGGCCCACTGTTCCACAAAAGCTGTAGACCACCTGAGGCCCCTGTTAAGAGTGGTAACTGGCTTAACAACCCAAAAGCCTCGTACACAAGACCGGTTTTCCAGGCTGGAAAACTGCCATGAGAGCTTTTGGCTGGGAAAAACCGGCCGTGTGTATGCTCCACAGGAAAACTGCCAGAAAAAAAGAACCAGCTCTTTTTTCCTGCCGGGATCGCGCCATTTAATATCTGCTTCTGTCCCCAGCCTCCTCCGCTAGTTAGAGGAGCGGACGGCGGGAAGCGGGACATTTTTGAACTGGGGGACGGGACCAGAGAGGTAGCAGCCTGTCATGTTGGACGGCAGGTGGTGCCAGTCCTAGCAGCCAATCACCAGTTCGCCCAAAAGTCTCCCCGTCCCGCCCAGTGCTGCTGCGGCTTCACTTGACGAATGTCCCGCCTCCTGCTCTCTGCGCTGAAAAGTTACAGGTAGGTGTGGAGAGGGAAGGGAGGAAAAATATATGGAAATGTTAAGGACGAGGAGTGTGGGCTGTGCTGTGGGGGGGAAAAGGGGGGTTGTGTGATGGGGCAAAACTGTGTGCAGGATATGTGATGGGGTCATGTAAAGGGGGCAATACTGTGTGGCGGGGGTATGTGATGGGGCAATAGTGTGTGGTGGGGGTATGTTATGGGGCAATACTGTGTGGTGGGGGTATGTGATGCGGCAATACTGTGTGGGGGGGGGATATGTGATGGGGGTCATGTAAAGGGGGCAATACTGTGTGTGGGGGGATATGTGAAGAAGGGCAATACTGTGTGGGGGGATATGTGGATACAGTGTTATGCAGAGGTGTGGGGGCGCAAAATGTTTTCTTCTTCCTAGGGGGGCATGACAGAAAATAATTGAGAAGCACTGCCTTAGACAGTTATCATAAGAACCCCATTTGAAGATTTACATTTTCAGGGACAATTGTAAAATGTTTGGATTTGCCATCATTTTCTGTATTTTAGATAATGGTACCCAAGATAAATAGAGAGGGTGAAAGAAAAAAGTTTTGACTTTCCATACAAGTCAAAGAGAATGCAAAGGCAGCTCAGAAAGAAGTCAGAAGGCTAAGTGGTGGCATCTGTAGTCTAAGCCCAAACATAGCTCAGGTAACTGATGTTCAGGTAGAGCCAACCAGTCTGTGTCTCTTTGTGATCCCCCTCAATGGCTCCTGCAACTTGGGTTGATTTACTAAAACTGGAGAGTGCAAAATCTAGTGCAGTTTTACATGGTAGCCAATCAGCTTCTAACTAAAAATCTGGAAGCTTCTTTTCTGCATATTGTTAGCCTTGAACAAAATTACTGCATTTCTAACCCTTGCATTGATCCCAAATTCTTCAAAACCAATAATAACTTACACAACTTCAATCTTCTCACATCTGGAACTTTCTGGAAACACCTCAAATTTTTTTATTTGCTTGACATCAACAGAATTGGAAAGGCGTCCAATGCAATGGCAGCGTCTTCTCCCTAGTGGTGACATTCCTAGAAAAGAGAGGATTATTCAGCATTAACCACTTGACCTCCGGAAGATTTACCTCCACCTTCATGACCAGGCTATTTTTTGGGACGCAGCACTGTGTTATTTTACCTGACAATCGCGCGGTTGTGTGACACTCTACCCAAATAACAACATTTAAGTAATTTGTTTTCCTACGAATAGAGCTTTATTTTGGTGGTATTTTATCACCACTTTTTTCTTTAATTTGTTTTATTATTTTGTTTATTTATACATTTTTTTTTCTGCATGGATAGACAAAGATACATTGTATCTATTTCCCCATTCACAGAAAGAAAAAAACGCAGGGGCAGGCGTCACAGTGACTGATCAATGTGGTAGCCAATCAGAGGCTACCACAGCAATCCGGTGACCCGATATCAGGGGATCCGGGTCCTGATCGTTAGTGAGACACCAGTCTCTGTGCTTAAAGTGCGGCGCACTCCCAGCACAAAGGGACGTACGCCTATATGCGGCCCCACAGAAAAAAACCCAGTTCTGTGTTACGTCGGCGTGAAGGGGTTAAAGTATAACTGCAGCAAAAAAATATTCATTTTGTATTGGGTAGGAAAGAGTTAAAACCATTGTCAGTTTTTTTTTTTTTTACTCTCTAACTGTCTGTGTCTCATTAGCAAGATTTCCACTCACTTCCTGTCTTGTGGACTCAACTGGAAGTTGTTTCCAATTTGTGGGAAATCCTCACTCTTCAGTTTTCACAGAAACAAGTATACTTTTGAGGAGATTCCTGTCCATGTGGCAACCCAAAATTTTAGCTTTACCCTTACTTTTATTCCTGGTGACATTGAAAAACCTGCCAGCTGTTCTAACTGTTCATCACTTTATCTAGAGTTTAAAAAAAGTTTTGCCTTTAGTTATACTGTAATAGTATGCGGCTTTTATGTACTTTCTAGATGCCCTTTTTTTTAAATCCTGCCACGGCACTGCAAAAATCTAATATACAGAAAATGATTGACTAAACCACACAAGTGCTTTTGTATCCTCTTCCTATTTTGGTTTATAATGGCTTTTTAAAGTAACACATGCAGTTATATAGGGGTTGGAACAAAGGTTTAGCCTAGGTTCACACTATAGGAATATGGGAACCAGCGCGATTCCAGCGTTGGTTCCCGCATCGCATTTCTCTCGCAGGCAGTTCACACTGCTCTATGCAAACCGCTGCGGGTGTCAATACAATGTTAATGACACCATGAGATCGACTCACAGACAGGAATCGGATCGGGAAAATAAAGTCCCTGCACTTTTTTTTTAATGCAAATCCAATGCCAACTGTATGGCTGAACTTGCACTGCACAGACATCGCATGAGATCGGCACCTGCGGTGCGGGTGCGAATTACATATGATGTCTGAGATTGCTATAGTGTGAACTGGGGCTTAGTGCACAATAACACTGTTTGATACAAGTGCCCCCAAAATGAAGACAGTTGGGAGTTTTTGCTGGCAGTGGGTGCATTAAAACAATGGGATTGGACACGCACACAAGCTAAATGCCTCATGTGCAAAGGGACTAAAGGGTTAAGGCTGGGTTCACACTATTGCAAATCGGATGAGGGTTACCGCATCCAATTTGCAATAGCAGGCAATTTTGACCGGCTCTCTATGGAGCCGGTTAACATATCTCCACTGCGTCTCCAGGGCGAATTCGCACAGGGGTCCTGTGCATCTTTTTATCCATTTCAGGTCCGAATTCAGCCAAAAATTCGGCCTAAAATCGGACCTTAAACGCTGAACGGGGACGTCTAGGCATGTGCAAAAGTGAAAAATTCGTTTCGTTTCGTTTCTATTCGTCATTTAATAAATTTCGTTAAGTTAGGTTCGTTACATGTGTTGAATTCGTTTTCGGAATTCGTTCGTTTTCGACCGAATTTCGAAAAATACGGTCGAAATCGAAAATAGTTCGACCGTTTTTCGAATTCGTTCGTTTTCGACCGAATTTCGAAAAAACGGTCGAAATCGAAAATATTTCAACCAGATTAGAAAACAAATAGTCTCTTTTCGAATAGAATTTTTTTTCGAATTAAATTCGAATTTTTTTTTTTTTTCTTTTCGAATTCCGATCGAATTTAGTCCGCGGGTATTCGATTCGGAATTCGAAAAAAAAAATCGATTTCGACCATTTTTTTTTTGTTTTGGAAATTCGGTCGAAAATGAACGAATTCCGAAAACGGTCGAAATTTTTCGCTATTATAGCAATTCGGAAATTCGTATGCATCCGAATGTCCGAATAATGGAAAATTCGTCCGAATTTCGATTCGGAACTAAACGAAATGCACATGCCTAGGACGCACTGAACCCTGCTGTGAGCCGCCTGCGAAGATGGTGTGAACCCAGCCTTAGCAGGTGTTATTTCTGTGCCCTTGTTGTGAGCTCTAACAATTAATTCATCCACAATGGCTATAGATACAATGGTAAATCAGTGAAGAGCTTTTACTGCTCATTCAGAATCTATAAATACTTTTGTGTGCATAGTCTGGGCACAGATTCACCTTAATATACCATAAGTGGAAAGATACATTTTCTAATATCATTGGTCAACACTTAAAATCTTGGATTATACCAAGAAAAAACATTTCTAAGGACAAACTGCTGATTCAGGAACTGGTCCTGGAATTCAGGTACAGTAATTTTTTTTAAGCTATATACATACATACTTAAACAATCTTAAGTGCAGTCAATAGTCACATCTCTGTGTTTCTTAATATATTGATTGGGCCACTTACCTTGCACGCACTGAAGGATGAGCAGTGAGCCCAGGATAGCAATGAGAATTCTGGCCATCATGTAGAACAGGTAAACCTGGACTAGAAGAAAGTTTAACACTTCTAGCAGGGAGAGGATATTTATATGATCAGAATCCTCCCACAAGTCCAGAAATCTCCCTGGGGAAACCCCCAAAAATTGGGACTTTTCTCCATATACTAGTTCTCATTTTCTTGGAAGCAAGTATGTTTTCATTAAATTAGTTGCCTTATTCATGCAGACAATAAAGAAAGACTGGGAACATAGAAAGAGGGTGATGGGTTTGAGAGAAGTCACATTTCTATCACATAACCTAATATTTTCATTGTATGCAGTCTAGTGTTTATAAGCCGGTGCCAAACCGCAACAATATCATGTTTGTCGTCTGATTGTTGAAATGACTTTCTTCAAGGCTGTCAGATTTGTGGACATTTCTCACCCCAAGAACAATGTTTGTTCCATATTCAACTACAGCTCAGTTAGAAACATGTACAGTAAAACCTTGGTTTGCGAGCATAATTCGTTCCAGAAACATGCTTGTAATCCAAAGCACTTGTACATAAAAGCATTTTTTTTACATGGTATAAAAGAGAAGAGAGACACCTCTAAGTGTTGCAAAAAGTTGCTAATTGTTGTACCTTCTGTAGCGCCCCCTTACTTTCAGAAAGGGCGCTACGCTAAAAATAGTAGGGTGAGAGACTTACTTGCTCTCACCCAGGTTGATTTGTTCAGGTTCGGCGGCTGTCAGCCCTGAATTGTCCTGTGGGTCATTCTGCACTCCAGGGATGTGATTCCATCTCTTGGCGGCAGGTGGCGCCAGAGGGGTTCAGGCAGAGACACTTTTCCCCAGCAGCTAATTGGAGGAGCGTTTCCCTCGCAGGGCATGCTGGGGAGGGGTATATCTGTGGCAGACGCCATTTTTCGGGGTTCTTCGTGGGTTCCTGGTTCCAGATGCGGCACCCACCTTCACAGGCCCCACCACTATGGCCTACCTGGCCGGGGCCCGTGCCACGCGGAGTTCCTGACTCTGGGCCCTCATGGCTCAGAGACACTGAAGTGACTGAGGGACCTCAGTGACCTACTGGGGTTCCGCATCTCAAGCAGACAGAATTGAGAGGATATGCTCTATTGCTCTTAAGTACCGGACCTGTGGCAGAGGCCTCTACTAATCTTCTAGAGCCAAGTCGGTGGCAGCGACTTGTTCCTTCTCAGCTTTCTCAGTGACACTTTGGCTGCCAGGCCTGTGTGAGAGGCCTGTCCAGGTGCACTGCACCCACTCCGGCTGGAGTGGCGATGTGATTGACTTAATTACAGAAGGCAGACCTGCTTTCTCTATCCAAGCCTGACTCTGCAAAGTTACTCTACTTTCATCAACCTTTTCCTATCTACCTCAAGTTGATGTGTTGGTCGTGTTGAACCAGGAAAATAAAGCATTCAGAAAACTTCAGCTACAGGTTGGACATTCGTTACTGCTTTGCTCACTACATCTACCCCGAGACACCACACAGAGGTAACTTAATCCGCCGATCCCAATCTAACCAGTGGCTCCTGAATAGGGTAGCGCTACACTTCATTAAATGTAACCATATTGCTACACTTAGAGGCTCCTCTCTTATTTTTGTATACTCAGTTGTGACATGACGCTACTATTAAAACATTTTGCTTGTCTTGCAAAATGCTCTCAAACCAAGTTACTCTCAAACCAAGGTTTTACTGTATTCACTTTTATGAAGCAAACTAGTGTCAAAATGAGATGCTCATCTATTGATCATCGAGCTGCCTCTCATTTTGCAAAGTATATGCAGCAGTTTTTTGTTTATTTGCAGGGGCATAACTAGGACTGTGAAGGACCTGGGGCACCTTGGGCACACTGAAGTAAGTACAGATAAGGCTGTTGTGGCACAGGGGAATGGCGGGTGCGGACTCATTGTGCCAACAGTGGCAGGGGTTTAAAGGGGGGGTATCGTAATATGAAAGTTGAGCCTACTTACTGTAAACATGTCACACTAAGAGTTCATCCTGGAAGTATTCACAGCGCCTTTACTTGTTTCCATATGTAGCGCCCCCTTCCTTTAGTATGGGCACTACGCTAAAGTTAGTGGGTGAATGGGAGAGTTACTTTGCACCCATTCCTAATTTGTCAAATTGCAGGCTGCTGCTATTCCAGATTTGTCCTGTGGGCCGGTCTGCGACCCAGAGGTGTGATTACACCCCTGGGCGACAGTTGGCGCTAGAGAGGTTCTGATGGAGCCACTTTTTCTCAGCAGCCAATCAGAGGAGTTCTTCCTTTGCTGGGCATGCTGGGGAGGGGTATATCTGTGGCAGCTGCCGCGTGTTCTGGAGGTGGTCGGTTCTTCTTCTCTGCGCGGGGTCCACATTCCAGGTGCGGCATCCACCTTCAGGGTGCGCGCATCCACGGACCCAGCTCGCATGGCCCACCTGGCCAGGACCACTTGTTTTATGGAGACCCATCCGGATGTCGATGGGGGCCCCAGTGACTTACTGGGTCCCCAACCTTATTGAGAAAGATCCCAGGCTGTGTACCGTTCGGTGGGGGATCGGCTTGAGGAGAACCCAGAGGCAGGTTATCCAAAAGGGCTTGAATGAACCATCGGGGATCTGGTTACTGGAATTGACAGGTACATGTCAGTTGTCAACCGGTGACCCCTTTCATTGCATTTACTGCATTCCAAATTGTTCTCTTGAGTGCTAAAGTACTAGACCTGTGGCGGAGGCCCGAGCCAGGTCTGTCATAGAGACCTGTTCCTTCCAGCAACTTACACGTGACACTTCGGCTGCCAGGCTTATAACAGGGGTCTGTCCGGAGGCACTACACCCACTCTGACGAGAGTGGTGACGAACTGTATCTACTACTACTGAGAGCAGGGCTGCTCTATTTCATATCCAGGCCTGATACCGCACTGTTCTCTATTGCTTCATCAACCTTTTCTGCTGTTGATGTTGGCCGTTGTTGGGCCCTGGAATAAAACATTTAAAAATCCATTTGGTGACTGGACATTCGCTCACTGCTACTACTCACTGCTACTACCCCTAGACACATCGCAAAGTAACTTAATATGCCGATCCCAAACAACAACCAGCGGCTCCTGAGGGGGTAACGCTACACATCTTTTGTTATGTTAGGGCCTTATTCCAAAATTGATTAAATCCACAATTTTCCTCAAAATTCTACAAACAATATCCCATAATGACAACGTGAAGGATTTTGTTTGAAATGTTTGCAAATGTATTAAAAATAAAAAAACAAAAAAGTCACATGCACATAACTATTCACAGCCTTAGCCATGATACTCAAAATTGAGCTCAGGTGTAATCTGTTTGATTGGAGCCCATCTGTGGTAAATTCAGTTGGTTGGGCATGATTTGGAAAGGCACACACCTGTCTATATAAGGTCCCACAGTTAACAGTGCATGTCAGAGCACAAACCAATCCATGAAGTACAAGGAATTGTCTGTAGACCTACAAGGCAGGGTTGTATCGAGACACAGATTGTCCTTGTCTCCTTACATTAATAGTCAGTGTCTGTGCCACCATGGCCAGGTAGTAAGTGTGATTCCCTTACATTGGTGGTCAGTGTGCCCCCCCCAGCAGTTGTATTTGAGTTTTGTGCTGCCCTAGGCAAGACTAAAATCGGGCGCCCACCCCTCCTTTATTTAAAGTTGTCCCACCCCAGCCTCTTTAAAATTGCCGGGGCAACGGAGATAAACGACCTACATTTTACTATCCATAGGTGATGCTTTAAAAGCCTTTACAGGTTACTACTTTAGATTTACAGAGGAGGTGTGGTGCCAGAATTACTGCTCATGATCTGACGTTCACGGTGATACCTCACATGAGTGGTGATCGCTGTTTGCATGCGTCGCCGCCCCACAACTGACACACTTTCACCTTTGTGTGCGAGCACTTTCTTTTTTTTACTATATTTTTTTTCATACTTTGCTTTAAATTTTCTTATCACTTTTTTTGCTGTCATAAGGAATGTAAACATCCTTGTGACAGCAAAAGGCATGTGACAGGTCCTCTTTATGGAGGGATTTGGGGTCTAAAATACAAACAAATCCCTCCTTTGCACTTAAAAGCATTCAAAACACCAAGATCTGCATTTTTGAATGCTTTCGATTTTTAAAAACTGCTGCAGATGGTTTCTGAGTAAACCGGAAGTAATGTCATGTCATCGCTTCCAGTTTGCTGTTACGAACAGCCGATCAAAGCCGATCTTGGCCCTCACTAGTCGCTCAGTGGGACAAGAGGGCCCGAAAGAGCCGCAAAAGGCGGCTGGATGGGGGATGGCTCGTTCTGCTTCTTGTAACAGCAATCGAGAAGCTAGTAAGCCGCTCCAATTGCTATTACAAGAGAGTCAACCGCCGGCCCTAAAAAGCGATACCAGGGTGCTGCCTGCAGCTGCAGTCATCTTGGTACAGGCACCGCCCCCCTGAAAGAGGCCACCCCAGGCAGATGTCTTGTTTGCCTTGCGGTATATACGTCCCTAGTGCCCCCCCCCCTCTTACATCAGAGAGAAAAACTATTGCATCAAGCTGCAATCTAATGCCCTGTACACACAACCGTTTTTCACGACGAGAAAACTGCCATTTTTTATATTGGATGTGTATATGCTCCCTAGCAGTTTTCTCGATGAAAAATGTAATTTCTTAGTCATGTCCATCTAAATCTGCCAGTATATCTAACGCTACCCTCTCCCCAGATTGACAATGCTGCTGTCCAAAAGTGTATTATGCATGAATAACAAGGTGAAAATAAACAAAACGAAATCGAGAAAAGAAAATTAATTTGGCAAAAACATTTAAAGTAACAATAAACTCCAGTTAAAAAAAATAATAATTTAAGTATGTATTAAAGCATGCGCAGTGGGTGCCCGGCCGTGAAGCCGAAGGCTTTCACGGCTGGGTGCCCATAGTCGGGATGGAGACGCCGGCCGGGGAGGGGGGGAGAGGAGCGGAGCCCCGGTCGGCGCATCGCTGGAACGCAGGAGCAGGTAAGTGAGTGTTTATTAAAAGCCAGCAGCTACACTTTTTGTAGCTGCTGACTTTTAATAAACACAATTTTTGGCTGGAACACCCCTTTAACTTAAAAAAGTATCTTCTATTGTTCTCAGTCGCCTACAAATCCTCTGTGATCCAACTTCTTGTTAGAAAGTGGTTACATGTTTTTTAGCCAGCAGGTGGCGCCTTTGGGTCTTTATACACAGGCTTTTGTTCTTGTCAGAACTTGCTGATCCCTTGGGTCATGTGCACAGTCTATTCTAAAACCCACTTTGAAAGACACCTAATGTTACAGAGCTCAATAGCTGAATCTGCAGTTTTCACAAGGGACTTACAAGAATCACATTTCTGCAGCACACAGAGCGGGCCGTAAATGTGGTCCGAGCTGCACATGCTCGACCCAGATCACACTTCCCGCTCACAGGCAGGGGGGACACTTATGACAGAAGAGTCCTCTAGGGTCTCTTCTGTTATTAAAACCCTGCTTGTCAGAGTTTTTTTTAAAGATATTGACTTTACTACAACTTTACCAATGTATTGTTTTAGTGGAATTCCAGGCTATATTGAATTAAGCTTAAAATGGTTCCCACCCCCCTCCTAATGCCTATTTAACTATCCCGTAGAGTGTAGGAGGAAGATGCTTATACTTTACCTATTCTGAGGGAGCTCTGGTCCCAGGGGCGGACTGACAACTCATAGGGCCCCCGGGCAATAGAAGATTATGGGGCCCCTGGGCTTACTGATGGCCACCACGCCAGGGGGCAGTGCAGAGTCGGGGCAGCTATAATTTCAGGATTTTCACATCAAAAGCATGTCAGTTTCGGACATATCAGGGGCAGATGTAAAAAAAAACACTGATTTTTACATACTGTCCCTGGTTTTACTGAGCCTAGCAACCCTGATCGGGCCCCCTAGTGGCATGGGGCCCTCGTGACATCACCACCCAGGCATTCCGGTCGTTGTCAGATCTCTCTCCTCTCCCCTCAAGCCTGCCATTGGGGAGATCATGCGATTATCTGTTACATTCACAGCTATCAAAGAGACGGATTTGTAGAGATTTCTTCAGGAACGAGATGGTATTCTTAAAGCGGAGTTTCACCCTAAATATAAGATCTCCCATGCGCTTCAGCATACTGGCGTCAGCATGTACGCAGGCGCCGTATTTCTCCGAGTCCTATTTCGGAGGGCGTGACGCGCCATAGCCGTAGGACTCGGAGAAATACGGCGCCTGCGCAGTCAGCTCCTAGGTCTGTGCGCAGGCGCCGCATAGCGCCGGAAATACCCGAGTCCATATCGGGTATCTTAGGAAGATGTGACGCGCTGTACTGGCGCCGTCCACCGCGGGGGACAGAAAAGGATTTCTACGATAAAACAGTAAGTGTGCTATAAAAAAAAAAAAAACCCAGCATACTGGCGCTGACGCCAGTATGCTGAAGCGCATGGGAGATCTTATATTTAGGGTGAAACTCCGCTTTAATAGAACCCAGACAAAAATACTGACAACGTTTTTAACCCTTCCCTAATCTGAATTTTTAGAAATACATACACTTTAGATCCATGCAGAGTTTTCTAGGCTCTTTTTTTCTCTTTTTTAGATATATTCAAACAGATATTAAAGTGGTTCTAAAGGCAGAAGGTTTTTTATCTTGCATTCTAAAACTTCAGTGTGCAGCAGTCCACCGCAGCCCCCCTAATACTTACCTGAGTGCCATCTCGATTCAGCGATGTGCACGAGTGCCACGAACATCTGGGGCTCTCCCTCCTGATTGGCTGAGACATGGCAGCATCCCGCTTTCTGTCATTCAAAGTCAGTTGGCCAATGAGGAGAGAGAGGGGGCAGGGCGGAACTATGGCTCTGTGTCTGAATGGACACACAGAGCAGTGGCTCGGCTTAGGTGCCCCCATAGCAAGCTGCTTGCTGTGGGGGCACTCAACAGGAGGGAGCAGCCAGGAGCGTCGGCAAGGGGCACAAGAAGAGGAGGATCTGGGCTTCTTTGTGTAAAACCACTGCACATAGTAGGTAAGTTGAACATGTTTGTTACTTTTATAGAAAAAAAAGTGAGACTTTAGTTTTCAGTTTTCATTGTACACACATTTCCATTGACTGACTTGGGCCCGAGTAACACAGACGCACCTGGAATCACTGAAATAAACATTATTAACATGAAAGCCCTGTAGCGGTTAAAGTGGAGTTCCCACCTGAAAAAAAAATTCCACCAAAAATCTAAAAATAAATAAAAATACAAATATTTTTTTTACTCACCCTAAATAGCTGTTGCTATGCGGAAGTGCCGAATCTGCCTCTTCATCCTTCGCGGTGGATTCTCCCTCCTCCTACACTCGGTGTCTTGTTGTGAATGGGGCGCGCTGCATTTTGGGAACTGTATGTGTCCCAGAAAGCAGCCTGCCCATTCACAAAGCGCCGCGCCGCTCGCACATGCGCAGTAGGAAACGGGCAGAGAAGCTGCATGGCTTCACTGCCTGTTTCCCTTACTGTGGATGGCGGCGCCTGGAGCTGCCAGGATCGAGGATCGGCCACGGTGGGGGGCGACATCGCTGCGGCTAGGATAGGTAAGTGTCATTATTAAAAGTCAGCAGCTACAGTGTTAGTAACTGCTGACTTTTAATTTTTGATTTTTTTTAATGGAACCTCCGCTTTAAGCAAATAAGAGCAATGTCAGTTTAACAATAATTTGTCTGGTGGATCGGATTGGATGGCAGTCCAGTGTAAATGGATAAACAGACAAATTTCTCACCGCTCCAGGTGAGCCCTGTGTGCAATCAAGGGTTGTTGAACCACCAAGGTGCTGGCAATGCTAATGATAGCAAATTGAAGGATGAAAACTGGACAGCCGCACTCCGAAATCACTTAAAATAAGTTGTCTTCTTGCGGTGGAGGAGAGCGATGTGTGGAGGCGCTCTGGACGCTATGCTTGCTCCATTATCGCTAGACGCCGATGGTGGCTCGGAGGTGCCGCCGCCGCCCCCCTCTTGGTTGTTTTTATTTTATTTTTTCTTCTTCATTTTTATTTTGTGGGATCCCTCACTACCTCTGCCCTATCCTGTTTTTTTTGTTTCTGGGCTTGTCCCCGCGTCCCGCCCCTCCGCATCCCACCCCTCGCAGCACTGTTGTACTCTATAAGGAAAGTGTCCAGGGAGTGCCCTGACCGCTGCGAGGGGGATCCTGTTACTTGGATACCGGCCTGTGACCAGGGACGCTCATGGCAGGCTTCAAGACTGTTCACGGACCGTGGAGTTACCCCAGTCAGACGTACGATATGTCGGGGTGGTGGGGGCGGGGCTGGGGGATTCCTATTACTGTCAGTATTCATGATGCTTACTCTATGCTGTATGGGATGATTTAGGCTGGCCTGTAATCAGGGGCCCGTTCCCCTGGGATAGTGGACGGGGGTCCTTTTATGCTATGGAACACGGGCCAGGGCCGCGGTTGATGTCCGGGTGGGGGGGCGGCTCCTACGGGGGATAGGTGATGCTCGTCTTCATATGAGGCGGGGGGCCATCTGGGGGGTGATGGGGGGCGGGGGGGTCCAGACTATGAGGGCTATGGTAGCGCTGTTTTGCGCAACCAGATGTAGAATATCTATGTTCAGTATTATAATGATTTGTTATTCCTCCTCAGGGAGTGCATGCGGGGTTGCAAGGCTGATTATGTGTTAAGGGGCTGGGGGGCTGGGCTGGGTGGGGTTAGCTCCTCTCGGTTCTTTCTAACCTCCTCCCCACTAGGCTGAAGCACTGCCCCTGGTACGAACCGGGGCGTGCTTCCTTGCGAACGAATTTCGTTCACATCTTAGTACACCAGACGGTGTGTTTTTGTACACTGTAGAGTTTTAATTTGTGTTTGTGTGTAGCAGTATTTATATATACATACATATATATACCTTTTGTTTCTCTCCTCTTCTCTTCATCTTGCTCCTCTCTCTCTCTTTTTTAAGCTCCGGATTCTCTCTACTTTTCTCCCCCTGCTCCGTTTCCCTTGTCTTCTCTGTTATTCTTATCTTCTCCTTCCCTACTTATCTGCCCTCCCCTCCCTCTGTAGTATTTTCTTCTAAATGTGTTGTTTATTTCTTGCTTTCGATCTCTAACTCCCTTCCTCCCCTAGATCCCCCCCCTCCCATTACCCGGGTTGCTTGTCCCGCCCGGTTGACTCAGGGACGATGGACTCCCTTCTCCTATTTTCGCTGAATGCGAAGGGGCTCAATGTGCCGGAAAAGCGCCGAATGCTTATAAGCGATCTCAAACGGGCTAGGGCTGACGTAGCGTTCTTACAGGAGACGCATTTTAAGACGGGGGGGCCTTCATGCCTTGGGGGCCGCTACTTCCCCCATGTATACCATGCGACTAACAAGACAGCAAAAACCAAGGGAGTGTCCATACTTATTTCTGGCGAAGTGCCGTGGACATGCAGCGATACCATGGTGGACACCGAGGGTCGTTATGTGTTCATTAAGGGTACGATAGGGGACGTGAAGGTGACGTTTGCCACTATCTACGCACCCAATGAGCGTCAGGACACCTTCCTCCACGACACGCTAGATTTACTGTTGGAATTCAAGGCGGGACAACTGATTGTTGGAGGTGACTTCAACGTTCCCCTGTCCCCCGCGGTCGATACCTCGTCGGGTCTTTCCTCTGTACGCCCGGGTACACATAAACGTATCGCTCGAGTGCTGCGCGATGCCCAGCTCATCGACGTTTGGAGGCTACATCATTCTGGGGAGAGGGACTACACCTTCTACTCGCCTCCTTACAAAGTATACTCAAGGATTGACTACTTTATGGTGCCCCACGGCCAGCTGGAGGCGGTACACGACCCGAAGATAGGTAATATCACGTGGTCTGATCACGCACCGATCACTATGCGATACAATCTTTCAGCAACATCGTCGACCAGAACTAGGTTTTGGCGGCTGAATGAAAGTTTACTACAGACGCCGGAGGTCATGACGGAGGTTACAAACGAGATACATCACTACTTTAGGACTAACAACACAGACAACTGCGACCCGAGTATCCTGTGGGAAGCACACAAACCGGTGATCAGAGGAATACTAATCAAACATGGCTCACGTATTAAGAGAGAGAGGGAATTACAACTGAAGACGCTCTTGGATAAGATTTGCATAGTAGAAGCCAAACACAAACGAACGCCGGAACCGGCTCTGGAAGCCGAGTTGCTTTCTCTTAGAAGGCGAACGGTGGACCTCCTTCACTACAGAGCTAAAGCGGCACTGCAATTTTGCCGGAAACTTACGTACGAATCCGGGAATAAATGTGGGAACCTTCTCGCTAAAGCGGTTAGGAACCATAGACTTAAAACTTTCATACCCCAAATAATGACACCCTCGGGACACAGAACCATGCCGACCCACATAGCGCAGGAGTTCAGGAATTTTTATAACTCTCTGTATAATCTCCCAAACAGGTCCCCTAACGATGCAACGATAGAGGCATACATTGCCGCCTCACAACTACCCCCGCTACCACTGGCGACGGGAACTGACCTTGACTCCCCTATTACTGTAGAGGAATTGAAACAGGCGATGGGAGGGACGAAGCCGGGCAAGGCGCCGGGACCGGATGGGTTTACCCTGCAGTACTACCATTCTCTTCTTCCACTGCTAGGTCCCCATATGGTGAGGATGTTTAACAACCTTGGAGAGGGGGGTTCATTTACCAGGGACACCCTACGAGCGCACATCTCCCTCATACATAAAGAAGGCAAGGACCTGACCACTTGCGGCAGTTACAGGCCCATCTCCCTTTTGAATACGGACCTCAAGCTTTTCACAAAAATCCTAGCTAACAGATTGACCCAATTCATGCCAGACATTATTCACCTGGATCAGGTGGGCTTCATCCCTGGGCGTGAAGCCAGGGATAACACCACCAAGGTGCTTAACTTGGTCCACTTAGCGGCCACGTCCAAAACACCCTGTGTCTTTCTCAGCACAGATGCTGAGAAGGCATTTGATCGGGTCAACTGGACCTTTATGTTCGCCGTTCTTAAACGAATTGGCTTGGGTCCTAAGATGGTCCAATGGATCTCCAGTATTTACTCCATACCCATGGCCCAGGTTAAGGCCAATGGAATCCTATCTGAACCCTTCCCCATTACAAACGGGACAAGGCAGGGATGCCCACTCTCGCCCCTGCTCTTCGCGCTGTCTCTAGAACCTTTCCTGTGCACGGTGCGCGCGAACCCAGACATTCCGGGGGTCGGCGTGCGGGGAGCACAATTTAAAATAGCGGCGTATGCAGATGATCTATTGTTTTCCCTGACTAACCCGGTAGTGTCCTTGCCGAACCTGCTACGAGAATTTGATAGATACGGGACCCTACCAACCTGAAAATAAATTTTGACAAGTCGGCAGCAATGGGGGTTAACATCCCCCCCGCTAGATTGAACCTTCTGAAAACCCAGTTTAAATTTAAATGGTCGGACTGCTCCCTCCAATACCTGGGAACCCTAATACCTGGCGACTTACAGCGCACCTTTGACCTTAATTTCCCGCCTTTGTTGACCAAGGTTCGCCTGTTGTTGCAGGGATGGACAAGGGGATTGCACTCCTGGTTCGGTAGGTGCAACCTTATTAAGATGTCGATACTCCCCAAATTTTTAGATTTGTTTCAGGCACTGCCAATAAAAATTTCACCACGGTTCTTTAAACAGGTCAACTCTCTTTTTATTAACTTTATATGGGCTAACTCTAAACCCAGGTTACGCAGGCGCCTTTTGACTCTACCGAAGCATCAAGGTGGATTGGCCTTGCCAGATATGCGTACCTATTATGAGGCGGTGCATCTGGGCAGAATTGTTGACTGGAACCGTCACAGCAAGACTAAACTCTGGGCCCAATTGGAACAGGCCCAGACGATGGTTCCATTGAAGGGGGCCGTCTGGTGCTTCGACCGGCTGCCCCAAACCCTGACCTCGCACCCGGTTATTGGTTCCACCCTCCGAGTAGGGGCGACAACTTTACGCTCCTCTCACCTTTCTTCGGGTGAATCCCCACTGTATCCTATATTGGGGAATCCAGCATTCCCCCCGGGGCTGGACTCGGTGGAATACAGATCACTGACGTTGTCAGGGGGGAACCAGGCTTCTTACTTTCTGGTGGGCACTCAGTGGCCATCGGTCCATGACCTGACAAGCTCCGAGGGACGCTTATAGCTCCCGTTTTGGAAGGCGTTCCGCCTTCATCATTTTCTACATTCAATAGCGAACCCGGCACACTATCAGCGAGAACTCACGACGTTTGAAGAATATTGCAGGGAGGAGGGGACACTACCCCAGGTCCTCTCTAAAACATATGCTCTACTTAACTCACCCTCCGCACAACCTGACTTGCCCTTCCTGCGGAAGTGGGAGACGGCTCTTTCACAGACGCCCAAAAACAGACGATGATTCAATTCTCACTGAAATCGTCAATATGCACAAAAATTCAGGAACTTAACTATAAGATCCTGACCAGATGGTACTATACGCCTCAGGTATTGCATAGATTCTTCCCCACGGCCACGAACATATGTTGGAGATGTCAGTCAGAGGTGGGAACGTTTCTACATATCTTCTGGTCATGCTCCCGCTTACAACATTTCTGGACAACAGTTAGAACGATCACCCAGAAGTTCACAGACCATGTAATTGACGACGACCCCGCCTTCATTCTGCTCCACGCGACTTCCATGCCAGCACGGAGTTACAAGAAGTCGATCATTAGACATCTATTGAACGCGGCCAAATCATGCATTCCCCTTAGATGGAAGAAGAGTACTCCCCCGTCAGTTGGAATGTGGTTACGCAGGGTGGAGGATATTAAACAATTAGAAGACTTGGTCCTCACAGCCCAAAACAAGCAGGAGAAGCACAATGAGGCGTGGAGACTCTGGAATATGTTCATCTATTCAGATGAAGGATCGGCTCTACGTGATTCTTAGTCTGGCAGGGAGATACAGCTGTTGTAGCTTTTGCGACTTGAGACGAGTCCACGTCCCTGGGTCGGCCCCCCCCCCATCTCCCCTTGGCTGTTTCTTTTTCCCATGTCTATCTCTCTGTGTGTGAGTGTGTGTGCGTGTATATGTGTGTATATATGAGTATGTTGTTTTTTTAATTGTCATTAAGACGATATGAGTATTGGACGACCGATAGGCGCGACAGAGTGCCTCCCCCCCCACTTGATGACTCTGTTGCAATGCGGAAAATATCTAAGGGGGTCATTGAACTGATGACTGGGAGCTTTAAGCTAAGGGCCTCCTGGGTTGGGTTATCTAGTCTAGTTTGTACGTCCAGCCGTGTCTGAGATTTATATGTGTGAACTTTGTGTGTGAGTTTCAATTTTGTGGTAATGTTGTAATCATATGTATGTTTCTATATAATAATAAAATAAAAAATTTATATTTGAAAAAAAAAAAATAAGTTGTCATTTATTTTTCAACTGTACACACAGTCACTGCAACCAACAAAATACAGTATGGCCGACGCGTTTCGCACTTACAATCAGTGCTTAGTCATGGCCATGGAAAACACTACATGAGGTCGCCCAGCAGGTGGCCTTATATAGTGTGGGGCGTGTGCTAAAGCCCTGAGCCATAATTGGCCAAAGCCACCCAAGCATGCATGGTCATAGTGCATGTTTGGCCAATCATCAGCGTGCAATGCCGCAGTGAATTATGGGCTGTTGCGCGTCACTCGAATTTGGCGCGAACGACCCGTTTCGTTCGAAAATTCATCTAACGTACGAACAGAGAGTGTTCGAGTCGAACACTAGTCGAACAATAGACACCTAGAAAGTGTTATGTAAAAACAAAAATAAAACTGTCCCGAAAACAGTTTTCGTTTCCTTAAAATAAAAGCCTCTAGGACCCTGGAGCTATGTTTTGCGACAAAGGAAGTCAAGAACCTTAAAAATGTTACATTGAAACTGACTGTTTGTTCTAAAAATAATTGAGAAATGTCCCTAGAGTCTAGGGAATATCCCTGTTTTTAGGGACTCTCTGTAGATTTACTTTAATGTTTCTATTTTCTTACCTAATATCCACAGCCTTTATTTTCAAGAAAATGAAACAGTTGTGTTCACTTTTAGCAACAATTTCCAAAAATCCTCCTATGCCATTCCATATCTTCAGAATAGTACATACCAGTGTTCATATGAAACTGTGGGGAGGCCTCACCACAAAAATCAGGGGTCCCTTGATCCTTTCTAGGCTCTTTTTTTCTCTTTTTTAGATATATTCAAACAGATATTAAAGTGGTTCTAAAGGCAGAAGGTTTTTTATCTTGCATTCTAAAACTTCAGTGTGCAGCAGCCCACCGCAGCCCCCCTAATACTTACCTGAGTGCATCTCGATTCAGCGATGTGCACGAGTGCCACGACCATCTGGGGCTCTCCCTCCTGATTGGCTGAGACATGGCAGCATCCCGCTTTCTGTCATTCAAAGTCAGTTGGCCAATGAGGAGAAAGAGGGGGCGGGGCGGCACTATGGCTCTGTGTCTGAATGGACACACAGAGCAGTAGCTCGGCTTAGGTGCCCCCATAGCAAGCTGCTTGCTGTGGGGGCACTCAACAGGAGGGAGCAGCCAGGAGCGTCGGCGAGAGGCACGAGAAGAGGAGGATCTGGGCTTCTTTGTGTAAAACCACTGCACAGAGTAGGTAAGTTGAACATGTTTGTTATTTTTATAGAAAAAAAAGTGAGACTTTAGCTTTCAGTTTTCATTGTACACACATTTCCAGTGACTGACTTGGGCCCGAGTAACAAAGACGCACCTGGAATCACTGAAATAAACATTATTAACATGAAAAGCCCTGTAGCGGTTAAAGTGGAGTTCCCACCTGAAAAAAAATTTCCACCAAAAATCTAAAAAATGTGAATGGGGCGCGCTGCATTTTGGGAGAAATTGTGCACCCCCTAGTGGCCACTTAAAGCGGCGCTACACCGTAAAGTGGAACTTCCACTTATTGGATTCCTTTCCCCCCTCCGGTGCCACAATTGGCACCTTTTGGGGGGAGGGGGGACAGGATACCTGTCTTTGACAGGTATCCTTTCCCACGTCCGAGAGTCTGGCCGCGGCCATGACATCACCGCGGGGCTCCCTCCTCCTCCTCCCCAGGCCGCCGGGCTATTAGGAGAGAGGAGTGGGCCTTGCGCATGCGCAGTAGGGTTCCTGGCGTGAAGCCAAAAGGCTACACTGCTGGGTTCCCTTACCTGCCATGGCGGCGGCAGTGTAGCCTTTCGGCTTCACTCCAGGAACCCTACTGCCGGCATCGCTGGACTCCAGGATAGGTAAGTGTCCATTTATTAAAAGCCAGCAGCTGCATTATGTGTAGCTGCTGGCTTTAAAAAATTGTTTTAATAACAAACATGTCATACTTACCTCCACTGTGCAGTTTGTTTTGCACAGAGTGCCCCCGATCCATGTCTTTTGGGGTCCCTGGCCGGCTGTCTCTGGTCCTCCCCACAATTAGTAACCACAGTCATGGTGGTCAGTAATTTCATGCGCGCTCCTGTAATACAGCGAGCGGCTATAGCATACATTCTATTATAGGGTGCCTTGAACTTTTTTTACAACATAAATAAAAAAAATATATAGAAAAAATCTATATAGAAATACAGAATATAAATAAATAGATCGATATTACACAGTATACATTGTATATACCTATTATACATGGATCATCATTTTTTTTTCCACTTCAGAATTAACCATAGCAAGAGACCCACTCATGGTTTCGTTCAGTAGTTCTAACTCTACTTTGGTTTCACATCATGTGTGGATTTCGTATTGAATATATATATATATATATATATATATATATATATATATATATATATTTTTTTTTAAATTATACACTTATATATAAATTTACCATTCCCATTAGAAATACTTCTCAGCCCCCCTCACTTTCCTCTCTCCCTTTATCCCTCCCTACCCCCCCTCCCCTCCCTAGCCTCCCTTTCAATCTTTCTATTTGCAAACTTAACTTTCTCTACTTCTTTATTAGTACTATCCTTACGACGTAATTATAAAAAACGTTGGATTACGCCTCCATCATCTCTGCATATCCCATCTTGTTCTTAAATCTTTTCCATTTTTCCCATTTCGCTTCAAATTCCTCCAGTTTATCCTCGTCTCTAGATCTTAGATATTCGTTATTATAAATTTCATCTATTTTGTAAGACCACTCTCTCAAAGTGGGGCTCTCAGATTGTTGCCAGCAGCCAGATATTTGGCACTTTGCAGCGTTCAAGAACTCCGGGATTAGTGTGCTAAGATATTTTTTTGTTGGCATTCGGGCCCCATGTAGGACACAGACCCATGGATCATCTGGAAGAGAGATCTCTATGATTTCTCTGATTTTTAACTTAATGTTTGTCCAGAATGTTCTAATTTTGGGGCAGGTCCACCAGATGTGGATCATTGTACCGATTTCATTGCACCCTCTCCAACATAACCGCGTTCTGATTGCTGATGGCGTCAGTACTCTATCCGGTGTAAGGTACCATCGTACTAGACACTTATAATTCTGTTCCATTATCTTATTATTAACCGACGTCACATAAACCCTCTTTATTATCTGTTTTACCTCATATTCATTCAAAGTTGATCCGATTTCCTCCTCCCATTTCTTGACGAATGGAGGTGCGCTCTGTATTTTTGAAACATTCAAGATTTTATATATCTTTGAAGTTGTTCCTTTTTCGATCTTCCCTATACACAGTCTTTCCAGCGGTCGTAGATTTGTTTCAGATCTCATTGGTTGTGGAAGACTCTCAAAGAAATGTTTCAACTGAGCGTACCTCCATTCGTCAATCTGAACAATTTCTTTCCTATTTTTTAAATCTTTTAAACTTGCTAGCTTATTTTGCTCCATTAGGTCTTTTAATTGGATATTATCCTTCCTTAACCATTTACCGAATCCTTTTTCTACACCTGGTGGGAAGAAATGTGTGTTTTTTAAAGGGATAAGAGGTGAATTAAATACCCAATTTTCTTTTTTATGAATCTGATCCCAAAGTTTCAGTGCATGTCTTGTAATAACGTGAGCTTCTGAGCTTAATCCTCTAAACTGTGTCGGTATCCATATTACTTTTTCCAGTGCTATTTTACTAATTTTGTTTTCCATATATACCCATCTTTTATCTATATTGTTTTTAGCCCAGTCTATTATTCTTGAAAGAACAATTGAGTAATAATACTTTCTAATATCTGGTGCTCCCAGTCCCCCTTGTGTCTTATCTTTATTTAATAGTGTTAATTTTATACGTGTTTTTTTTCCTCGCCATATCAATTTAAGAAACATTGACTGAAGTTTTTAAAAAAAGGATTGTGCAATTGGTATTGGTAGCATTTGCATTTTATAAACAATTTTTGGGAGTATTGTCATCTTAAGAATATTAATCCGCCCCGTCCATGAGAGTTGGCCCGGTGCAATCCTATTGAGGTCATCTTTAATTTCATTTAACAATGGGATGAAATTGATCTTATAAAGCGTCTCTTCGGCATTTGCTAATCTGGTTTCGAGGTATTTTAAATCTTTTTTCCAAGTGAATGGGAAATCTACCTGTAGAGCTCTTATTTCTTTCTTTGCGATGTTGATACTTAATATTTCTGATTTGTTCATGTTTATCTTAAAATTAGAGATCGTTCCAAATTCTTTTATCGTTTTGATGATAGTAGGTAAAGTAAGCCTGGGGTTTGTTACAAAAAACATAATATCGTTGGCATATGCGGCGAGTTTATGTTCCTCTCCTCCAATATTTATCCCCTTGATGTCCCCATTTCGCCTTATTTCTCTTAATAGGGGTTCTAGTGTCAGCGTAAACAATAGCGGGGACAAAGGGCATCCCTGCCTGGTCCCATTTTCTAGCTCAAAGGGGTCTGAGATGTTTCCATTCACTTTGATTCTTGCGGTTGGTCTATTATATAACGCTCCTATCCAGCTTCTCATTCTGGGCCCTATCTCCATCGCCTCTAGTATATTTAGCATGAAGCCCCAGTCCACTCTGTCGAAAGCCTTTTCGGCATCTATCGACAAGAGTAGGCCTGGGGCCTTCCTTCTCTTGATTTCCTCTATGATCAGGAGGGATCTGATACTGTTGTCTCTTCCCTCCCTGCCTGTTATGAAGCCTACTTGGTCTATATGTACTGCATCTTTCATAATTATTTCCATTCTATTAGCGAGAATTTTTGAGAAAATTTTAAGATCGTTATTTAAGAGCGAGATCGGTCTGTAGCTGGAGCACAGTGTATTATCTTTACCCTCCTTAGGTATTACAATTATTAGGGCTTCTAGGGCTTCTTTCCTCATTTCCCATTTTGTTCAGATCCCATTAAAGTAGGAGCATAATTTTGGTGTAATGATGTCGGCCAGTAGTTTATAATATAATGTCGTCAGTCCATCTGGGCCGGGGCTTTTACCGTTAAGCAAGTCCCGAATGGTTTTAAGAATTTCTTCTTCTGTTATTGGGGTGTCTAAACTAGCAAGTTTCTGTACTGCGATTTTGTTTAGCTCTATTTCCTTTAAGTATTTTTTCGTTTTTTCCTCCTTTAATTTTATTTCCTCTTTGGTGCTATATTTATTAATAGTATATCGTTTTTCGTAGAATTCCTGAAAATTTGTAATAATATCAGACGTTTTATACCTAATTTCTCCTGTATTTGTTTGTATTTTCTCAATATAATTGGCTGATTTTTTTTTTTTTTAATATACTTGCTTGATGTTTTCCCGTTTTGTTGCCCCATTGATACTGTTCTTTCTTAATTATTCCTAGAGTTTTTCGAGTTTCCTGTTCTATTATTTCTCTCATTTCCTCTCTTTTTAAACAGAGATGCAGCAGTAATTCTTTTTGATTGGTTTCTTTATGTAATTGTTCTAGTTTAGTTATTTCTTTAATTAGTTTTGTTTTTTTCTCTTTCATACTTTTCTTTTTAAAGGTCCCCTCTTTTATTAGGATTCCCCTAATAACAACCTTATGGGTTTCCCAGATAATTGCCTCCGACATTCCCTCTGTGCTATTTTCCTTAAAACATTGATTTATCTCCTTTCTTATTTTACTCTCTATCGCTTTGTCAAGTAGTAGCTCTTCATTCAGTTTCCAATTAACTTTCTTTTTTTCTAATTCGCCAATTTTCAGTTGAAGTGTGATAGGCGAGTGGTCGGAGAATGTTGTTATTCCAATCTCTGTATCTACCACCCGTTCAAGAAGTTTATGTTCTACCCAGATATAATCAATTCTAGTGTACGTCCCATGCACCTGTGAGCGAAATGTATAGTCTTTGTTGTACAGCTTCTTTTTTAGTTTGTTTCTCTGACCTATCTCGCTCCCCAGTGCATGCGACGTACTATCTAGTCTGGGATCTAAGCATAGGTTAAAGTCCCCACCGATGACTACCTCTCCTTTGCTAAAACTCATAAACTTTTCCACTATTCCCGCCACATATTGGGCCGCCTTTTTATTCGGAGCATAGATGTTTGCTAGTGAAATTTCTAAGTCGTTTAACTTCCCATTTAAGAATAAGAATCGTCCCTCTGGGTCTTCCCTCTTTTCAGCCACTGTGAACCTTATACCCCTAGCGAACCCTATGGCTACCCCTTTAGCTCTCGCTATTGGAGAGTCGGCGTAGAACCATAAGGGAAAGTCCCTTGAAATGATTCTACGACAGGTACCCAAGGTCAGGTGGGTCTCCTGTAATAATATCATATCTGCCTTTAAGAATGCCAGCTCTCTCAGTATATTTGCTGTTTTAATATGGGCGTTTATACCTCGAACGTTATAGGATATTATTTTAACTATTGACATTTCATGGAGGGTTTCTTATAACTATCTCTATTCTTTACGGCTGAGGTTTTCCTGTAAGTTATCCTGGGGGCCATCCCTCCCTGTCCCACCCCCTTCCCCTCCCTCCCACCCTCTACCTCCCTGTCCCCCCTCTCCCCTCCCCTCTCCCCCCTATATTTTGGGCTAGTGGCCTCCCATAGGCCTATAGATCCGCGGCCCTTCTCCATCTGGCCCTACGGTTCTGTCCCCTTGAGGTTGGACTCGGTGTGGGTTGTCCATGAGAAGTTGGCCCTCATAAAGAGGGTCCCGTGCTCCTAGCGTCCCTTTCTTGCATTTTCTATATTGATTGTAAACTTCGTCCACTCACCCTATCTCCGTTCCACCTCACCCCCCCCCCACCCCTCCCCCCTCCACCCCTTCCAATAAATACTTGTCAGCTACCATCCCTGCCTCCCTTTGAATGTTAGTATATTTTTTTTTTCTTGGGATCTGTTGCCAGGCGTGTTGTACTACTGCGCCATCTTTTTGGGCTCTTTCCCACCAGCCCGGCATCTCTACTTCTGGGATATTCAATTTTTAAAAAAAAGTTCACCGTTTCTTCCGGAAATCTTAAAGTGGCAGAGCGACCATCTTTTCTTCCAACTAAACAAGCTGAGAAGCCCCAAAAATATTGGATATCATGTTGTTTTAATTGCTCCGTTAGTGGTTTTAATAATCTCTTCCTGGCTAGTGTCTCTGCTGCAAGGTCTGGGAAGATCTGCAGCGTAGATTCATCCATTTTAGCTGGGCCCTTAGATTTCAAATGTTCTTGAATCTGCTCCTTATCCAGGAAGTTATAAAAGCGCACAATTACGTCTCTTGGAAGATCCTTCGATACTCCTGCCGGTTTTCTTATCCTGTGAACTCGCTCTAGTTTTATTTTTTCAGTTTCCGTTTTACCTAACATCTGTCAGAATATTTTATCGATTTTTCCTTGGAGGTCTTCTACTTGTTCCTCCGGGAGACCTCTAATCTTCAGGTTTTTCCGTCTGTTTCGGTTTTCCTGGTCTTCCAGTCTATATTTCAAATACCTTTGCTCTTTTTGTAGCTCTTTTAACTGTTCCTTTACTTCTTTGACTTCTAAAGCCTGTAGATCTATTTTTTCTTCAGTTTCTTCCACTTTTCTCAGGATATGATTCATATCTTCATGTATTGATTCCATTTCTCCTTTAATGGAGGATTCCATTTTATTTATAACCATTTCCATTCTAGCAAACATTTTGGCAATTTCTCCTTTAGTGGGAAGTTGATCTTCTACCGATACGTCGAGGTCTTCGTCTTCTTCATCTGCTGTTATAGCAGACCTAGCTCCTTCTAGTGCTTCAGATTGTCTTCTCAATCCAGTTCTCTGTGCATTTTCAGCCACTTTTTTCCTGGTTGTCGCCATTTTATCCGGGCTGTCTTTAGCTGTATTTTTTATCAAATATTTTTTGATCGTGCTTGGACTGGCACTTATTTTAGGAGGATTTGTTGATGCACCTCTTTGTGATCTTCCCCTCATCCTTATCTAGCGTCTTAGTATCCTGCGATATATATTTTTTTTTTCTTCCCTTTTTTTTTACGTTGTTCAGGATTTGCCTGAAATGCAGGAGGCCTCTGAGCTATTATCTATCACAGGAAGTGCTCCTTATAGTGTATTTACTAGTCAGTTGATTTTAACTATTGAGGTTGGTAGGGGAGTCCTGTAAATTACTATAATCAATGCGGTTGTATGGGCGACTGAATAGAACACGCCGCAGCATTTGTTTTGAGCCTCTTTGATTATTTCTGCTACTTTTTTTTACTATTTTTATGCACCTCTAAGATTAGATGCATACACACTATGGCCCAGATTCACAGAGCAATTACGCCTGTCTAACTGGTGTTAGACAGGAGTAATTTCAAATTTCGCGCGCCGTATCACTAGTTTGAATCCTCAAACCATGATACGGCGGCTTCGGGCTTCGATCCGAGAGGCTTACGTCCTCGTAAGCCTTCGGATCTACACTGCGATATTTTTGCGGCCGCTGGGAGGAGTTCGCGTTGTTTTCATGCGTCGGGATATGCAAATGAGTTTTTACGGCGATCCACGAAGGTACGAGTGTCCCTCGCAATCGCCTACGTCATTTTTTGGCTACGTAATGTTAGAGGAGCTTTTTGCTGGTCTAACAGTGCGTAACCCATGTAAAGTATGGCCGTCGTTCCCGCGTCGATTTGAAATTTTTTTTTTTCTTAACGTAACTGGTTCGGGAATAGGAATGTACGTAAACGACGCTACTACGACGTGACGACGTGTTTTCGCGCAATGGCGCAATGCACGGCAGGAAATTTGCGAACGGAGCATGCGCAGTTCGCTCGCCGCGGGAACGCGCCTATTTTAAATGCTTCACGCCCCCTACTCGCGCAGATGGATTGCGACGGGAGAAATACACTACGCCGCCGTCGTTTACTGGACAAAATCTACCTGGAGAATCTAATTCTCTGTGAATCTGCCCCCATGTCTTTAATTTAATTTAGATGGTTTTAGTTTGCGGGTGTTCAACAGGTTACTGCATTTTGCTGCTATTTACCTATAGATGCAGGTTTACATTGGGTACGCTATATAACAATATGCAGAGCATTAGCAGTTCTACAATGTTTTATGTATCCTTTATGTGCAGTTTATATGCTATGTAAGCGCGCCCTGGTAACCTTGAAGGGGTTTTTCTTTCCTCGTTTCTAAACCAATTATAGTCAGAAATTGTCAGTTCTCACCGCATATAGAGCTTCTTCCTTTCCTGCAGATTCTGTACAATTTATGTGCGATTTGTGTGCATCCTGCTAGCAACAAAAATGGGATATTCTTTTTCAGCAGGGTTACCAGAATACCATAATACACAGCTCTCGTTATTTCTCAGTCTTAGTATTGTATAGCACTAAAGAAAAACTTAGCACTAAAAAGCACTGAAGGGCATTAAAAAAAAAAAAACGTATACCAGAGAGGGGAAAACGATTTACAAGTTCCTGCAGATGTTCTTAGAGCAGTTTGTAACCACAGAGCAGTTTGCAACGTTTCCAGCCTATACCAGTATATCATGTCAATTCTCATTGAACAGTTCTCATTGATAGCAAACTTTTACTGCTCCCCGGCTACTCACCGAACCTGGGAGACAGTATATTATGAATGGCATAGACTCTATCTTCACTACTCACGGTACCCATAAGTATGGTTGGAAGATCCAGAAGTTGGTCCAGAGGTTGTGAGGGTCAACTGTGTGGGTATACACCCCCAGAGTTCGTTGTCTATTGTGGATGGTGTGGATGGTAGAGGCTGCTAGCCAGAGCCCCTTTCAGTGGCGCAATATTCCCCCCTGTCCGGCGTCAGGGCTTGAGGTGGCGGACGGGGATCCAAAGCAACACATTAGCATCACATTAACATGCCAGCCTCGCTATTAGTAAGGCGTTGAGTATTGAATATTAGTATGGCTGTTGGTATTAGTATGGCGTTGAGGGGGGTGGGGAGGTGGGGGAGAAGGTCCGCTGCTCCGTTTACACCTAGAGCCACAACCGAAGCTGCAGCTCCCACTTCCTGCCCCTCTAGCTAGCGCGGTGCGATCCTCCCGGCGTCCCGCCCCAGGTCCGCGAGCCGTGGAGACCAGACAAAGCAAGGTAGGGTAGGGGTGAGGGTGAGACCGCTGCAGCCGAGCGCGAGCACGAGCGCGAGCACCTAAGCACCAGCAACGTGCCAGCCTCCGGGTCCCGCCTGTACAACACTCTCGGGGAGGGGGGAGGAGAAGGAGCAGGCAGATCAGCAGGTGGGCGGGCGGACGGACTAGCAGCTATCAACAACGATCCAGCAACATTACAGGCAACATTACAGGCGGGCTGTGTGTGTTATGCCCGCCGACCTGACAGCTGCATATCTCGGCGTGTCTCTTGCTTCATATCCGCTCTCCATAGCCCAGGAACGTGCGAGCAGCACGGGGCTCGCCAACTACTCACACACACCGCCCATCAGCAGCCCCTCCCTCCTTGATACATGGATCATCATAAGAATATGACTTTTGACAGCAAAAAGTTATACTGATTGTGTTGTCAATGGTATATTGATTGGTTTGCGCAAAAGTTCTAGCGTCTACAAAATAGGGGATAGTTTTATGGCATTTTTATTAATATTTTTTTTTACTTGTAATGGCGGCAATCAGCGATTTTTTTTATCATGACTGCGACATTATGGCGGACACATCTGACACTTTTGACGCCATTTTGGGACCATTGTCATTGATACAGCGATCAGTTCTATAAAGATGTACCGATTACTGTAGAAAAAACACTGGCAGTGTAGGGGTTAAACAGTAAGGGGCACTGAATGGGCTAAGTGTGTCCTAGGGAGTGCTTCTAACTGTAGGGGGTTGGGCTATGTATGACACGTTACTGATCACCGTTTCTGATTACAGGGTGCTGTGATCAGTTTCCTGCCACTAGGAAGAATGGGGAAATGCTTGTTTGCGTCAGCATTTCCCCGTTCTTCCTCTCCGTGGCACGAGAGCGGGTATCCCCGCGGACATTGAGTCTACGGAACCCGCGGTCAGACTCACGGGGCTCGCAGCGTGCGCGCCCATAATGCAGCATCTTAAAGGGGACGTACAGGTACGTCCATCTGCCCACGTATATAGTCGTGCACTGGGTCTTAAGTGGTTAAACTATTCACTTGAGACTTTGAGGAAATGGCAAATCAACATTTGAAATCCCAATTCCAAGAACATATGCAACCTTTGTAGACATCTCTAGTTCTGCAAATATAAGCACTGTTTCTTTTGTGGTTTTAAGATCTATTTCCCACAAAATGTTTTGATGTTATTAAAGCCCAGTGGTTCTTGTAAGCTATGTGTTTTCCATTATCTCATATCACTGGAAAAAAGTTGGTCTCTGTTGAAAGAGGAACTACAGTTCGAAGCTACTGTCATGTGTAGGTTCCTTACTGAAAAAGCTATTATAGCGGATCACCACAAACCAAAAACGCAACTTAATTTATTTTTAATATTCAAAACAAACTCCCCCATCATCAATGCTTTATTTTGTTAAGAAAAACATCCCCTAACATGTCTGGTCATGGTTTATTTTGTTAAGAAAAACATCCCCTAACATGTCTGGTCATGGCCATCTTGAATAAGGGAAAATAATCTATGTGGCATTTACTTCCTGGAATCCATCTGCCCTTAAGGGGTGTTCCAGCCAAAATTGTGTTTATTAAAAGTCAGCAGCTACAAAAAGTGTAGCTGCTGTCTTTTAATAAACACTCACTTACCTGCTCCTGCGTTCCAGCGACGCGCTGACCGGGGCTCCGCTCCTCTCCCCCCCTCCCCGGCCGGCGTCTCCATCTCGACTGTGGGCACCCAGCCGTGACAGCCTTCGGCTTCACGGCCGGGAACCCACTGCGCATGCGCGAGCCACACTGCGCATGCGCGCGCGGCTCGCCGCTGATTGGAGAAGCGATCGCATTGGGACCTGTCAGTGTCCCATGTGATCGCCTACAGGGAGGGGCTGGTGTAGGCGATTAAGGCTTAATCGCCTAACCAGCCCCTCAGCGGAAGCAGGAAGTGAGACAGGAAGTCCCACTCCTACTGAAGCCCCCACTCCCCCCCCAAAAAAATTACATGCCAAATGTGGCATGTATGGGGGTGAGGAGTGGAACAAGAGGAAGTTCCAAATGTGGGTGGAACTCCTCTTTAGCTCAAGCATATCTGCAGGAGAGTGTGTTAACCTCCCTGGTGATATTATTCTTTCTGATTTTAGGTGCTGAAAGCGGTACCATTATTTGCAAGGAAATTTGGCGTTTTATATTGTAGGCCTGTAATTCTTAGGAATAACTCACTTAAATCTGACCAAACAAGAGTCTAATAGGCATCCCGGGTATGACATTTTTTTAAAAACAAAATGATAAATTATAATTATATTATATTATATTAAATATAACACATAATAATGTAATAATAATAAAAATTATTCAATAATGTAATCAACTCAAAAATCACTGAAATTTGCTCAGTTGCAGAATTGTCGCTGTTATTACTTTTATTTTTTTATGACGAATTTCCCCGCAAATCGATATCGCTCAATTCTGCAAGTGATTATAATTTATTATTGCTGTTTTCTAGCTGCTCTAAAACCATTTTTGACATAAAGGGACACTTTTGGTTGCTATGGACAATCTACAGTTTCCAGGCAGAAAGAACCGTTTTTATTATATAAAAGTACATGTAGGGCACTGGGCAGACCACTAGGGGCAAAGGGGGGTGTGTATTTTTTACATACAGTACTGTAATCTATAAGATTACAGTATACTGTATGTAATGTGTTTGTTTACATTTTTGAATGTGGTTCTCCGCCCCAGTGCGTCGTAACGTCACAGGGAACGGAGATCGGCGGCACACAGGGACACTGTGTGAATTGAGCGAGAACACGCTCGCTCACACAGCGGGGAGGCATCGCAGGATCCAGGGACAGGGTAAGTAACTTTGTCTGTGGATGCTGCGAGGCGAGCCCGAGTCTGACTCGGGGATACCGCTTTTGGTACAGAAATCTTACCATGAGCCAGACTCGGGAATATCGCCAGGGGGGTTAAGCTGAGAAAATTCCTCCACCTCGCCTCCCCTCCCAAAGACTCCTGGGATGTATGACACAATTTGCCCAGGCAAGAAAACAGGAAGTAACTGAAGACATTAGAAAAAAAGTTTAAAACAGGTAAATATGATATACTTTCCTATCTATTTACTAATGCTAGCAGCATAAGGATTAAAAATAGTCCATGTTAATTGGGAGGGCGAAGTTCCATTTTAGGAAGGACCACTGTGTGTATAACAGAGCAATGGGAAAGCAGGACTGCTTCTACACAAAGAGCAAGTGTCCTTCTCTGCAGCATGCTAGCAGGAGACAGTTTTTTCTACGTAGACCTTAACCACTTAAGGACCAGAAGGATTTGCCCCTTTAATGACAATGCAATTTTTTGCGATTCTGCACTGCGTCACTTTAACTGACAATTACACATTAGTGCGACGCTGTACCCAAACAAAAAAAGACAGACAATTTTGAAAAAAAAAAATGTTTTACTTTTGCTAAAAAAAAATATTCAAACAATAAATAATAAAAAAATACATTTCCTCAGTTTAGGCCGATATGTGTTCTACATATTTTTGGTAAAAAAAATCACAATAAGCATATATTGATTGGTTTGTGCACAAGTTATAGCGTCTACAAATTAGGGGATATATTTATGTCATTTTTATTATAATTGTTTTTTTTACTAGTAATGCCAGTGATCTTTGATTTTTAGCGGGACTGCGACATTGCAGTGGACAGATCAGAATTTTTTTTTGGCACCATTGACATTTATACAGCGATCAGAGCTAAAAAATAAACACAGATTACTGTATAAATGTCATTGGCAGGGAGGGGATTAACACTGGGGGCGATCAAGGGGTAAATGTGTGTCCTAGGGAGTGTTTATAACTGTGAGGGGATGGTAATGCCTGGAGGGGGAGACATATTGTTGTTCATAACAAGTTCGAACAGAAGATCTGTCTCCTCTCTCTCCTGACAGAATGGAGATCTGTCTGTTTACATTGTCTCTCTCAGGAGCGATCGCGGGTGCCCGGCAGACATCCGATCCATCGGCTTCTGTCGCAGTCTTAAAGCTGTCAACGTACAGCTATGGCGATTTTCCCAGGGGAGCCAACCTGCCACAGTATAATTGCGGCAGCTGGTCTTTAAGTGGTTAAAAAGTTACTAAACCCAGTAATATAAAAATAGTTAATCTGCCCCCCACAGTGCCCACAGCTTATAAATGTTCTTTTTACATTAAAATATTGCCACTATATACCTTTTTGGCTGATCTGTATACCATAGGGTGACCAGACAACCCCTTTCAGGGGACAGTCCTCAGATTGAGGACACTGTCGCTGGACCAAGTCTGTCCCCGGTTTTGTCCCCGTATTGGATTTAACCACTTGTCTACCAGCCACAGTCATTCGAAGGCGACAAGGTAGCTCAGTTGTTCTGACAGGACGTCATATGACATCCTTGTTTTTTAAAGCCACTAGGGGGCACGCGCGTGCACCTGCTGCTTTGCCCAGTAACTGAGCAGGGATGTGGAGCTCTGTGTGTAAACACAAAGCTCCACGTCCTGTCAGGGAGAGAGGAGACCCATCTGTGTCCCTTGTACATAGGGACACAGATCGGTCACCTCCCCAGTCACCCCCTCCCCCTACAGTTAGAACACTGACTAGTCTACACATTTAACCCCTTCCCTGCCCCCTAGTGGTTAACTCCTTCCCTGCCAGTCACATTTATACAGTAATCAGTGCATATTTATAGCACTAATCACTAGGGTTGTCCCGATACCACTTTTTTAGGACAGAGTACAAGTACCGATACTTTTTTTCATGTAAAGGAAAAAAGGAATGAAACTGCGCCACAGACAACTTAAATTAAATAATAAGTGATTAAGTATATAGTGGCAGCCCCTGCATAGAAACCCACCTAGGTGGGAATGAGTGATTAAGGTAGAAAATAGCAGGTAATGGCGCCTACTACTAATTTGAAATTACGTGCATAAGTGTATCCAAATCAATGGTAATCCTGTGATCAGATGGTGCTAATAATACTATTCCGTGTAGTGATGTCAATTATATAAATAGAAATATATGAAATGAAAAATAAAAATAAAAATAATAATAATAATAATAATAATAATAATAAAGATAGTACTGTGATCAATATTATGTGCTAAAAATGCTAATCCTTGTAGTGGTGCCAATTTTCCATATTACAATACATAAAAAATAGATAAATAAGTGTGCAAAATGATATATAAAAATAAAAATCCTAGTAGTGATAGTCCATATAATCCAATCAAAATCCAGTTTCTATTTTACAAAAGTTAATAATTCAATAAATAAGTGCTCCTTAATAAAATAGATGTTTATAATAGTCCAAGGGCAATATTTTCAAGATTTTCTTCATATAAAATAGAGTAAAGTGACAGGTGCTTCATGCAAGTAAAGCCATCAGTGGATCATTCAGTGCTCTCCCCCAATGGTCCCGCACTCACCGGATCAATCACCCCCACAGGGGTAATAGGCTCTTTTCTAATCACCCCCACAGTATCTCTTTTCTAGTTCCAAACTTCAAAAAGGCTGCCTGGTTTTCTCCCCTGGGATCTGGTCAGCCGTTCAACCGCTCATAGAGAGGATAAATAAAAGTGCCCAATAGCGTGATACCGTCTTACAATAAAGTTTATTTTGACAAAACAATGGGTACTCACAATTTACATGTAGTTAAAAGAGCATTGAGTAAAAGTGTGCTGTGGCTCTGAAGAACGATCGCTCTACCGGTTTCGTCGTTGTGACGTCGTCTGGAGCGTGTCTTTGAGCCTACAGCACTTCCTTATTTATATTGCAGTCGACGTTGTGTCGGAAATACGGACGTTGCATCGTGAGAAACGTCTCTAACCTTACGTCGAAAAAAACTCTCTCATCCGGTCGTTCTCCATGTTGGAGATTTTTCAGACCGTAGTCCCAACACTAGAGGCTCCTGTGTTGGAATCGACGGACGTTCTGTCGGAGAAAACCCGCGTTCCCACATCGAGAAAAATCCCCTCTTTTGAGCGTCCTCCATATTGGAGACTTTTGCAGACCGAAGTCCTGACGCTAGAGGCTCTTTTTATTTTTATATATCATTTTGCACACTTATTTATCTATTTTTTATGTATTGTAATATGGAAAATTGGCACCACTACAAGGATTAGCATTTTTAGCACATAATATTGATCACAGTACTATCTTTATTATTATTATTATTATTTTTATTTTTCATTTCATATATTTCTATTTATATAATTGACATCACTACACGGAATAGTATTATTAGCACCATCTGATCACAGGATTACCATTGATTTGGATGCACTTATGCACGTAATTTCAAATTAGTAGTAGGCGCCATTACCTGCTATTTTCTACCTTAATCACTTTTTTTCATGTACTTGCCGATACCGAATACCGATACTTTTTTTAAATGTCATGTGACAGTTTTCAAACCACAATACCGACTAAGGATATTTTCTTCAGAATTATGAAGAACTCTAACTCAAGACATTATATAAGAATAATGAGTAAAAATGAATAAAAAAAAATTATTTTCTTGTCACGCAGTAGTAAAAAACTCAAAGAATTTTCACAGAACATGTTGATAAATACAACAAAATGTATTCCATTTAGGTATCGGGAGCATTTGCGCGAGTACAAGTACTCCCGCAAATACTTGGTATCGGTCCCGATACCGATACTAGTATCGGTATCTGGACAACCCTACTAATCACTGTATAAATGTGAATGGTCCCAAAAATGTGTCAAAAGTGTCCGATGTGTCCACCATAATGTCGCAGTCCCAATAAAAAATCGCAGATCGCTGCCATTACTAGTAAAAAAAACAATAACAAAAATCATAATTATGTCCCTTATTTTGTAAGCGCTATAACTTTTGCGCAAACCAATCACTATACGCTTATTTATACGATTTTTTTTGTAACCAAAAATATGTAGAAGAATACGTATCGGCTTAAACTGAGAAAAAAGTTTTTTTTTTTTTTTAAATTGGATATTTATTATAGCAAAAGTAAAAAAATACTGTGTTTTTTTTTCCAAAATTGACGCTCTTTTTTTGTCCCCAGATTTCATTTTAAAAATCTGGTCACCTTATACCACGGCCATTGATAAACTGTACAGTTTCTCTTGTGCTGAGGGTTCAGGTAGGAGGAAATTTCCACTGCAGCCTGTGTACACTGTATAAGAAGCATGCTATGCTGCATATACACACACCTTTTACTGTTGTGGGTTTAGTAACACTTTAAATTCCATGTGGTTCTGTACAGTGTGCTGTGATAAAATGCGGCATGTTGCATTTTATCGCAGCACACTGCAACACAGTTCTAGGCTGCGTTGCAGTGTGAATGGGACACACAGAAAACAACTCTATTCTGTGTAGCTCTTGCAGTGACAGGCATTTTACAATGTGTGAATTCACTCTCAAATTTACTCTATTCTTAAAGCCTTGGCTATCTTTATGTAGAGCAACAATTATTTTTTCTTTACCATGAGGTGCTATGTTGAACTTCCAGTGACCAGTATGAGAGAGTGAGAGCAATAACATCAAATTTAACACACCTGATCCCCATTCATACCTGAGACCTTTTCGCCTGACACCGGGGAGGGAAAATGGCTAATTGTGCCGAATTTGGACATTTTCATTTAGGGGTGTACTCACTTTTGTTGCCAGAGGTTTCAATATTAATGGCTCTGTGTTATTTTGAGGGGACAAAGAATTTACACATTTACATGTTATACAAGCTGTACACTCACTACTTTACATTGTAGCAAAGTGTAATTTCTTCAATGTTGTCACATGAAAAGATTAATAATATATTTTAAAAAATGTGAGGGGTGTACTCACTTTTGTGAAATACAGTGTGTGTGTGTGTGTATATATAGAATATAAATACATGTATGTATATATTTATATATGTGTGTGTGTATATTATATATATATATATATATATATATATATATATTTACACACACACTGTATATATAGAGTTCATTTATAAAGTATTCAGATCTCCTTCACTTTTTTCAGTTTTGTTATGTTGCAGCCTGAAAATGCATACTGTATCAGAGCAAACGCCATGAGGTCAAAGGAACTGCCGGCAAAGCACAGACAGGATTATTGCAAGGCACCTATCTGGGGAAGGCTACAATTGGAAGAAGTTTAACACAACCAGGACTATTCCAAGAGCTGGACACCCAGCCATACTAAGCAACTGGGGAGAAGGACCCTAGCAAGAGAGGTGACCAAGAACCCAATGGTCACTCTGACTGAGCTCCAGAGATCCTGTGTGGAGATGGGACAATCGCAGAATGACACACTGCAGCTCTCACAGATCTAGAGCTGCGTTATGCAGAGTGAAAAGGGACACTCCTCACAGTGGCGGCTAGTGATCAAAAAACAAACAAACAATTGCAGCCTCACTGTACCTATCAAACGCAGCTACTGTGCCCATCAACTTCAGCCACTGTTTCCATCAAATAAAGCCACTGTGCCCATCAAAGGCAGCCACTGTGCCCATCAAATGCAGCCACTGTGCCATCAATTGTCATCACTGTGCCATGCCATCAATTGTCGCTACTGTGCCATCAATTGTTGCACTGTGCCATCAAATGTCACCACTGTGCCATCAATTGTCGCCACTGTGCCATGCCATCAAATGCAGCCACTGTGCCATGCCATCAAACGCAGCCACTGTGCCATCATATATCGCCACTATGCCCATCAATTGTCACCATTGTGCCATGCCATTAAACGCAGCCACTGTGCCGTTAATTGTCACCACTGTGCCCATTGTCACCACTGTGCCATCATTTGTCACCACTGTGCCCATCAATTGTCACCACTGTGCCCATCAATTGTCACCACTGTGCCATGCCAAACGCAGCCACTGTGCCATCAAACGCAGCCACTGTGCCATCAATTGTCGCCACTGTGCCCATTAATTGTCGCCACTGTGCCCATTAATTGTCACCACTGTGCCATGCCATCAAACGCAGCCACTGTGCCATCAATTGTCGCCACTGTGCTATCAATTGTCACCACTGTGCCTATCAATTGTAGCCACTGTGCACAACAATTGTCGCCATTGTGCCCATCAATTTTCGCCACTTTGCCCTGTAAAATGCTGCTGCTGGCTCTGATTGGCACTTCCAAAGCCAACCAGCTGCCGTTATTCAGATGGCCGGCACTCACCAGGGGGCTGGACATCTGAATAGTGGGTGTCAGCGACAATACATAGATTCATGCAATGCATGAATCTATGTATTGTTGAAGTGGCGGTGCAGGAGAGAGAGGGGGCGGCGCTCCGGCGCCCTCTATGGACGCACCGCCACTGCTCCTCAGTGAAAAACACATGAGAACCCACTTGGAGTTTACAAAAAAGCAAAGGTCTGTAAAGAACAAGATTCTCTGGTCTGACAACGGAAGCCCCATAGTAAATCTATGGGTAATGTCACCTCCTATTCATTTCTCAGTCGTGGCTGTCTCTTTTCCAGAGATTCTGCCGCTGGAGACCTGACTGGAGTGGCTTCAAAAAAGGTATGTATAGCGATTTCTTCTTTACAGGGCTAGATAGGTTAGTCTTAGATCGTGGATGCATGTAGATTTTGAGATTTTTGTGTTAGGCACCGTACACATGGGCAGAATGTGGGGAGACATTTGCGGTACAAAAAGTACCGGCCAACATACTGCCTGTGTGTGACAGAAGCCTACCGTTCAGCTGATTTCTGACGGACGTGCATGCTGGGAAGCAGCATTCAACTGACTCCTGATCAACGCTCTCAGCCAATGGCAGAAACATTCCACATGTAAAAATAACATTAAAACATTATTCCTTTTACTTGTCTTTATATTAGTTTTACGTACACGCAGTATATTCTCAGTTTCCCTATTACAGAGTGTTCTTTCACTTCTCTATATTGATATATATATTTTAGATAATGTGGAATCTAGATGATCCAAGGATCATTTCCTCTATTTGTTTTTGCAAAAAACACAGGATGTGTTTATGTCAATGTGAATTTAGGGATATATACGTTACATGCTTTCCTGAAAGGCAAGCCTGCTTCTTGTGCAAATGAAGGTAACTTGGGTACCTTGCGCTCCAGGAGGCAATGCCCTTAGTTTGTAATAATGTACATTTGATTAGTCAGTTTTTAGATAAAAACAAAGTTGAACCACGGTAAGGGGGTGATTTAAAAAGAGGCAACCTGCCTCAGAGTGTGTCTAACAACTCTGAAAAACATATAAAAGAAACAAGGGGGGAGGCGCCTCTCTAAGTGTGGTATTAAAACAGTAACATTTATTGCACAAGATTAAAAACACTAATACAAGATATAAGTGGAGTCATGCTTATCATAAGTATGTAGTCCTGGCAGTTCTACTGCGTCCCACAGGCTCCCTGCACGATCTAGGTACTTACTTATGATGAGCATCACTGGAGATCACAGGCCTCCTTTACAGCTAATATAAAGGATTGTATACATAAACTAATCTGGCAAACTTGGCTTTACTGGAATGGGCCATGAGCCCACTGGATGATTTGGAGAAGTAAATTAACCTCATTTTTTTTTCTCTCCTCTCTTCTATGGCTTATCAGTCTTTTCCTCTCATTTCAACCCTCAGGCCTCAACCCTTCAACCCTCACGACCGAGAAACTCGTAAATGAAACATCGTTTTCCTCGACGAGTTCCTTGTCAGGCTTGTTGAGAATCTTGTCAAGCTTTCTTTGCATACACACTGTCAAGACAAAATCTCCTCGTTCTCAAACGTGGTGACGTACAACACCTACGACGGCACTATAAAGGGGAAGTTCGATTCCACTGGTGCCACCCTTGGGGCTGATTTTGCTAATCTCATGTTACTGCGTGTTGAGTAAAAGTTTGGTGAGAGACGATTCACGCTTTTCAGTCTGTTACAGCATGACAAATGTGGTATCTCCATTACGAACGCTACTTTTACCGAAGGTGAGCTCCAGTCTCATACTTTATTCTGAGCATGCGCGCGTTTCTAAGCATACACATGAACGTGTTTCTCGTCGAAAAACCAGCTGACGAGAAAGACGACAAGGAAATTGAGACTCCCGACGAGAAAAGAGAGAACTTGTTCTCTTTTTTTCTCGCCGAGATTCACGACAGTTTTCTCAACGAAAAACATACACACGACCGTTTTCCTCAGTAAAAATGCTCTGCCACCAAGTTTCTTGATGCATTTTGTCGAGGAAAACGGTCGTGTGTACAAGTCCTAAGTGAATGATTTTTCCACATTGTGTGAATTTTTTGGTTAAATAAGGAATTAGAAAGAAAATACATATAATAGTAATGTAATAAAAATCGTAATAAATAAACAAACTGCAAGGGTAACTATCTTAATGTTTTGTATGCATTTATTATATAAAAAATGTTTTCTAATTTTTTTTTTTTTTGCATTTCATAAGTTAGAAGAGTCCTACTGAGATGATGTTTGTTTTTTGTTTTTTTTACTCATTATTGTTTTTAGTAGTGAGTACAAAACATCAAGTACAAGAATAAATGTATTAAAAATTGTTATTTTACCAAAACGTCTATATAAATTTCAAATGCTCCCGATAGAGATAACAACAAGAACCTGGGGAATCTCCCGATAGAGATACCCCAATGTTTCTTTAAAACCATAAAAACAATCATTTTGAAATATATCTGGCAAAATAAAAAACTAGAGTAATTAGTGGGCTCCTATCTAGGAATAAAAAGAAAGGAGGATTGGCGGTGCCTGATATTAAAAGATACTATACGGCAGTAATAATGGCAAGGTTAGTTGAATGGGAAAACACAAACACTAGTAAGAGATGGGTAAAAATGGAAAACACGTTGTACAGTTAGGCACAGTTAGGGAAAAATATTTGGATACCGCCTAAAAATAGAACACTTAACTCTGATACGCACGAGTGAAATAAAATCGTTTTTAACCACTTGCTTACTGGGCACATATACCCCCGGTCCTGCCCAGGCAAAATTTTAGCTTTCAGCACCGCGTCGATTTAAATTAAAATTGCGCAGTCGTGCGACGTGGCTCCCAAACAAAATTGATGTCCTTTTTTTCTCACAAATAGAGCTTTCTTTTGGTGGTATTTGATCACCTCTGCGGTTTTTATTTTTTGCGCTATAAACAAAAAAAGAGCGACAATTTTGAAAAAAAAACACAATATTTTTTACTTTTTGCTATAATAAATATCCAATTTTGAAAAAAAAAAATATTCTTTTCTTAGTTTAGGCCGATATGTATTCTACATATTTTTGGTAAAAAATAATAATAATAATACATTTGCAATAAGCATATAGTGATTGGTTTGCGCAAAAGTTATACTGGCTACAAAATAGGGGATAGAATTCTGACATTATTTTTTTTTTTTTTTTTACTAGTAATATGGCGATCTGCGAATTTTGTCAGGACTGTGATATTATGGCGGACACATCGGACACTTTTGACACATTTTTGGGACCATTCACATTTATACAGCAATCAGTGCTATAAAAATGCATTGATTACTGTATAAATGTGACTGGCAGGGAAGGGGTTAACACTAGGGGGTGGGGAAGGGGTTAAATGTGTATTTCTGTGAGTGATTCTTACTGTGGGGGGAGGGGACTGACTGGGGGAGGTGACCGATGCTGTGTCCCTATGTGACTGGGGGAGATGCCTCTCACGCACAGAGCTCCACGTCCCTGTTCTAAAACTGCCGATCGCGGGGACCTGGCGGACATCGCAGCCACCAGGCAGCGCATCGGCATTGCGGTGACGCGCCGGGTGCGCGCACGCGCTGCCGACGGTGTGTGCGCGCCCCCCCCCCAGTGGCCGGAGGAGCCGAGGCCGTAAAAAGACGGCCTCCCGGATTTATAGAGCCACCTGGAGGCCGTCTTTTTACTATGGCCTCGGACTGAAGTAGTTAAAGCAGTGTTTCTCAATTCCAGTCCTCACGCCCCACCTAACAGGTCAGGTTTTCAGGATTTCCATTTGTGACGGACCTCAAGTACCCCTGCTGGGCACATCCGCCAGACCTGTGTCTCCTGTCCTCCAAACGCACCCGCAGCCTGCAGATTCGCCATAACCAGCCCTTAACCCCTCAATCACGAGACAATCCACACATGTTGAGGGTTACACATCCAGAGCTTAACTGTTTATTAAAATCCAAACTATACAGTTTTACACACAGTAAGGGACACTCCCCTTTGCCTTGTCTGAGGGGAGGGGGACAAGGAACAATAAATGGGAACAGAACATTTGGACATTGAAACAGTGTACAGAAACCTAATGAGATTATGGTAAGCAGGCAGCCTAGCTTCTCAATACACACCCCCTGCGGAGAGACGTCTGCAGTCCACTCTCCATTGTCTGTGTCCAGCAACAAGAGGAGGGGGGGTGGGGGGTGTAGGGCTGTAACATTACATTACATCACAATAATGCCAGCTTCAGGTCTCCAGTATATTTCTGGCCCATAGTCTGTCGGTAGGAGGCACGCCCACAATCCTTTCCAAGACATACAGTGACAGTGGGTTCTGTCACATTTCTCCCCTTTTAAAAACAGACTAACCAGGTTCCTGACCCCCAACTGGTCTGGACCTGCGTTAGTCACAAACTTCCACCCCAGGCAAACAGGAAAAGTAAAAGTACGACTCTTGCGCTGGGGAGCAAAACCGCACAGACGGTCTCCCGGGAATAAAAACAGCCGCTGCAGAGTGGGAACAGTTGTTTGCACTCCTCTGATCCTGGGGGGGGTTGCAGATATTGGGGGAAGCTGAATAATCCTCTGCCCTGCTTCCAGCGCTTCAGCTGGTAGGGAACATAGGCTGGTAGGGCTATGCATTTGGGGAGGCAAAGGTACTTGCTTTTCTCGTGGTGTAGTTACCAGCCGCTGAGAAGGTATCTTGCAGGGACTATCTCCTGGGTTCTTCATCTCTTGTTCTGATGCTGGGCAGAGACCATCATCGCTCTGTCCTGTAGCCAGCGCTTCTGCCGGGGAGACATATGAAAATGTTGGGTACAGCTGCTGGAGAGGGGGAAGGGTTTTCTCCCCTGCCGGTTCTGTGACCAGCCCTTGGGGTGACTTCTGACAGGGGCTGTCTCCCAAACCCTCCAAAAACATACTGAGGGCTGGGCAGGGACCATCAGAACTCTGCTCCATAGCCAACGCTTTTGCTGGGGAGAGAACCACTGGGGTAGTGTCCAATTGCTGTGGAGGGAGAATTGCTTCTTCTACTCCCGGTGGGAATATCTGCAGTTGGGGAAACAGCGCACGCAGGTCATCTCTCAGACTCTCCGGATCCAACTCTTTTTCTGATGCTAGGCAGATTATAGTGGCACTCTGCTCCATAGCCAACGCTTCTGCTGGGGGGATGAACATTGGGGTAGTGTCCAATTGCTGGGGAGGGAGAATTGCTTCCTCTACTCCAGGTGGAGATAGCGGCTGTTGGGGAAACAGCTCAAGCAGATCATCTCTCAGACTCTCCGGAGCCAACTCTTTTTCTGATGCTAGGCAGATTATAGTGGCACTCTGCTCCATAGCCAACGCTTCTGCTGGGGGGATGAACATTGGGGTAGTGTCCAATTGCTGGGGAGGGAGAATTGCTTCCTCTACTCCAGGTGGGGATATCTGCAGTTGGGGAAACAGCTCACGCAGGTCATCTCTCAGACTCTCCGGAGCCAACTCTTTTTCTGATGCTGGACAGATGCCAGGGGCACTCTGCCCTGTAGCCAGCGCTTCTGCTGGGGCCCCAGATGAGATACTCTGGACTTGCTGCTGATCACCATTTTCCAGCCTTCCAGCGCCTGTCTCAACTCCACTTTCTGAGACCTTGATGCTATTAGCTTGTCTCACTGCCTGGGGGACCTCCGGTGCGTTCCGGCATTCTAGCGCTCGCAGTGCCCTCTGTATCATTGCCGCTTCTTCCATTGCGGTTAGGACAGGAAAATGTAGGGTCACCCCTGGCCCCATTTGCTCCTCATCTTTGTGACTGTCTGCTATTTCTCCAGGACAGTCCCAGGTAACAGGAGCCATGCCAGGCTGCTCATCACCATCAAACAGCCGCTTGTATGCAATTTCGAGCTCAAATTCCTGCTCAACCAGGAACTCCAATTCCCCCAGGTCACATGCCTCTACAGGGAGGTCCAGCACCTCATCTCGGAAGTCCAAGATGTTTTCCCACCGCCACTCCTCATCGCTCCCAAAGTCTGGGTCTCCGTACATTTTTTGATGGAGCAGCCCCACGCCGCCATAGCCAACGCCTTCTGTTGGGCTGCCATCTGCTGTACTTGGCCAAAGTTGAGCCGCGAACCACGGAGGGCTCTGTAGCTGGCGTCTAGTAGCTTCATCTCCTCCTGGACCAATCTTCTGAGCTCCGTCTTCCAATCATCTCGTGGTCGTTCCCTCAGGAACACCTCTCGCGCACAGTACTGCGTCCAGTACATCTCTGAGGAGGAGGGAAGGATCTTCCCCTGCTGGCGCCGCTCGTAGCTTAGCGCCTCATGCCAGAGTTGCCGGCGGATCACATCCTCCCAGCCGAGCATGGTGCGCTCCGTCACTGGTCCCCGATGTTTCTTCCGCATGCCTTGCAGCCTCCTCCCGAACTCCGCTCTCATGCTGGCTGGTCCCCGTATCGCTCCTCGGCAGCTGCCCAGATCTTGAATCCTGGTGGTGGTTTGGATGTCCTGGACTGCAGGAGACATCCCACCGCTGCCACCACTGTGACGGACCTCAAGTACCCCTGCTGGGCACATCCGCCAGACCTGTGTCTCCTGTCCTCCAAACGCACCCGCAGCCTGCAGATTCGCCATAACCAGCCCTTAACCCCTCAATCACGAGACAATCCACACATGTTGAGGGTTACACATCCAGAGCTTAACTGTTTATTAAAATCCAAACTATACAGTTTTACACACAGTAAGGGACACTCCCCTTTGCCTTGTCTGAGGGGAGGGGGACAAGGAACAATAAATGGGAACAGAACATTTGGACATTGAAACAGTGTACAGAAACCTAATGAGATTATGGTAAGCAGGCAGCCTAGCTTCTCAATACACACCCCCTGCGGAGAGACGTCTGCAGTCCACTCTCCATTGTCTGTGTCCAGCAACAAGAGGAGGGGGGGGGGGGGGGGGGTGTAGGGCTGTAACATTACATTACATCACAATAATGCCAGCTTCAGGTCTCCAGTATATTTCTGGCCCATAGTCTGTCGGTAGGAGGCACGCCCACAATCCTTTCCAAGACATACAGTGACAGTGGGTTCTGTCACACCATTATTTTGCACAGGTGATTTGATCAGTTTCACTGCCTTAGTAATTCCCACAGCCTTTTCATCTGAGGGAAATCCTGAAAACATGACCTGTTGGGGGGGGGGGGGGGGGGGCGTGAGGACTGGAATTGAGAAACATTGAGTTAAAGTAAGGGATAGAATATACAGAGAGGATAACTGGAAATATAATTCCCCATTAATCCCACTGACAGGAACAATGTTTTTTATATCAGGTAATGGGACACGGATGGGTAGAGATATGGGAAATGCACAACTACAAGATATAATGTCACAAGGACAAATTAGGACAAGATTAGATTTAATAACAATGCACTGGTGGCGGCAGTTAAGTGAGTGGGAGTACCTGCAACTTAAGCACTTAGTAAGCACAATCCCTCAACCAATTAGAGAGGATAAGACCCTGGATCCAATGGAAAAACGCACGGAATCTCAAATTCCCTATATAAGGAAATGGGAACAAGACTTAGTGATAAAGTTAGAGGAAAAGCAAATGATAGAAGCAGTTTATAATTATGCAAATGATATTACTACTATCAGAGCTAATTATAAGTGCTTGGTGAGATGGACCTGACCCCGGAAAGAATCAATACATTTCAGCCAAGTAGATCCCCCCAGTGCTGGAGGGACTGTAAACAAATAGGAACAACTATACATATCTGGTGGGAGTGTCCGAAAATAAAAGAGTACTGGCATAGTATCCTAGAGCACATTGAGGTAATAACCGGGGAAAAGATCCCTCAAAATGCCTGGAATGTATTATTTCAAGGAAACATTAAAACTAAGAAACAATATCAAAAAAACTTTGATCCCTCCCCTGCTCAATGCTGCAAAGGCCTTGATCCCCAAAAAATAGCTCCAAGTAGAGAAGCCATCCATAAAAGAATGAATACAGAGGGTAGATTATATATCCGAGATGGAGTACCTTTGCAGCAGAGAGCAGGGAATGGAGGAAAGACACCGACTAATATGGAAGAAGTGGCGGGAGTTCAAGTAAACAGAGAATTATGCAGTGACTATGATAGAAGCGGAAGGGATTGAAACAAGTTAAAGGAACAATAAAGGTTTGTTTTTTATTAGATCAATTGATTGCTGTAAGCTAGAGAATTTAAATATCACTTACCTCGTTTTTTTTCCTTTTGACCTCCAAAATCCAGTAATCCAGGTTTGAAAATGCCATTTCCTGTCTCTCCTCTTCTTGCTTTCCACCAGCATCTGCATGGTGAAAAGCAGAATGTGCTCACCCCCTCCCTATGACTACAGCCCTGCGTGAAGATACTCTCTTAATCCTCATAGGCATGGAGGCTAAGCCTAATGGGAACTGTAGTTCCCATTAGGCCGTGATGTAGCAAGAATGAATGCGCACCGCAAACCAGGAAGTCAGTCAGAATAACGATTCAGGAGTGACTGAGGTGAATAAAACAGCTCGATTTCAACAGGTATCAAACTAGTTATAATGCAAAACATTACTTTTTACTTTATCAGCTACTGTCAGACTTTAATGTAAGAGGAAAATATTTTTGTCTTTACAACCCCATTTAAAAGGCGAAAAATATTGGACTTTGGGGGGGGGGGGGTAAATGGTAAATAGGAAGTTTGGATAAAATGTATTTTTTATGTATTTTGTACCGTATGGGAAAATATTCTTAAAAACAAAATAAAGATTAATTTAAAAAAAAAGTACAATCAAACAGCACCATAACGCATCATCACAGCTCCTGTGGCGCACAATAATATTGGCAATAGAGAAAGTAACATCACAGCCTGTAGTAAATGTGAAACACTCCAATAGCAGTTCCCATACTGTATCTATACAAAACATTTACAGCTATTATGACTCCGCTAATTTCCAGAGCATATCTACTCCAAGGTAGAGCTACATGATTAATCGGTAAAGAATCAGTTCACCATTCTCCCCCCCAACATCGCTTAGACGGAGAAAAAGAGATACAATGGGGTTGGTTTACTAAAGGAAAAAAGAAAGTGCACTATCCAAAGTGCAGTTGCACTCTGTAAGAGAAGTTGCTCCAGAGCTTAGTAAATGAGCAGAAGCTCTCCTGAATTCCATCATCCAATCATCTGCAAGCAAAAATTCATTTTTTTTCCCTTGCACGTGATTGGGTATTCTTTGCAAAGTTAGGGTTTACCTCATTACTTAAGCTCTGGAGCAACTGCACTGTCTATTTGCCTTTAGGAAATCAACCCCATTGTAACATTAAAGTGAATGTAAACCCTCCATACACCCAGTGAAGTGAACAGCCTCAGATGATACACAGGGATGAACCAATTCTCCCTACATAGGCTTTACATGTATATCTGCTGTCTTCACATTTAATACACTGTTTAGAAAGTTCAGATCGTGTTAGGAGATTTTCTCTTCTTGTTTAACACAGAGTGTGATGTCTGGGCATACAGCTAAAATTGATGATTGGCGGAAAGGCACACATCCCCTCTCATCATAGGCAGAGACTCTCAGAGGGGTTTTGTAATAGGACCAGCTCCCTGCTAATCAATTTTTAGCAATCTCGTCTGACAGAAAAGTCAGGCTGCTTTTATGTGATGTGTCCAAGAATTTGTCAGGAGTTATCTGGCTGATAACAGAGGAACGGTTCAGGAGATAGCTATGGGACTTAGCTCTTTGAAAAGAAATAACAAAACACTGCAGATATATGTGCCCAGCTCAAATTTTATGAATCAGGTTTACATCCACTTTAAGGCCTCATGCACACTGGACTTTTTTTTACAGCTGCTGTTTTTGGCTTCAGACATTTTTTTCTGCAGTCAATAAACTTTCCAGCATGTCTTCCTATGAGTCCATGCACACATAGGCTGTTATGAGCAGTTTTTTTGGAGGGACGTTTTCTAGCTGGATAAACCCCCCAAGAACTAGTGGGTTTTGAGAGGAGTTTTTCAACTGTAAAAACGCTCTAACTAGCTGTAAAAGTTAGAAACAGCAAAAAATTGCAGATAAACGGCGATATTCGGCGTCTATCAGCATGTTTTTGCCATAAGCCTTTATGCCGTTTCTTCTGAGAAATCCTCACTTCCTGTTTTTCTGTCTGTAACTACACACAGTAATGCGAGGCTCTCTCCCTGGTGTGAAGTGTCGTGCTCGCCCCCTCCCTTGAGGGGGGAGGGGACAATCTCTACGTTGCAGATAGAGAAAGAAGCTGTGTGTTTGTGGGCTACCTGACTCTCCTACTCGCCCCCTCCCCCTCAAGGGAGGGGGCGAGCAAGACACTCCACACCAGGGAGAAAGCAAAATGGAAGAATGAGGTAAGTGGAGGACTGTACTAAGGTAAAGGAAGCTATTTAGGGATTTTTTTTTTACCTTTACAACCCCTTTAACCCCCCTGGCGGTATTCCCGAGTCTGACTCGGGGTTAGATTTCTGTGCTACGATCCGTAACCCCGAGTCAGACTCAGGCTCGCCTCGCAGCATCCACAGGCAAGGTTTACTTACCTTGTTCCTGGATCCAGCGATGCATCCACGCTGTGTGAGCGAGCGGGTGCTCGCTCGATTCACACAGTGTCCCCGTGTGACGCCAAGCTCCGTTCCCTGCGACGTTACGACGCACGGGAGCGGAGAACGGCGCCATATTCAAAAAAGTAAACAAACACATTACATACAGTATACTGTAATCTTATAGATTACAGTACTGTATGTAAAAAATACACACCCCCCTTGTCCCTAGTGGTCTGCCCAGTGCACTACGTGTTCTTTTATATAATAAAAACTGTTCTTTCTCCCTGCAAACTGTAGATTGTCCATAGCAACCAAAAGTGTCCCTTTATGTCAAAAATTGTTTTAGAGCAGCTAAAAAACAGCGATAATAAATTATAATCACTTGCAGAATTGAGCGATAGCGATTTGTGGGGAAATTCGTCATATAAAAAAAATAATAATGACAGCGACAATTCTGCAACTAAGCAAATTTCAGTGATTTTTATTTGATTACATTATTGAATAATTTTTATTATAATTATATTATTATTTGTTATAATTATTTATAATTATTCATTATATTATAATTTATAATTTTGTTTTTAAAAAAATGTCATACCCGGGATGCCTACTAGACTCTTGTTTGGTCAGATTTAAGTGAGTTATTCCTAAGAATTACAGGCCTACAGTATAAAACGCCAAAATTCCTTGCAAATAATGGTACCTCTTTCAGCACCTAAAATCAGCACACAAAATAATTCCATTAGAGAGATCATCTTCAAGTAATTATTTACAATCCCAACTGCACCACTATTTGGTAGACCCAAGGTGTGACATTGGGGTTGATTTACTAAAACTGGAGCGTGCAAAATCTGGTGCAACTCTGCATATAAACCAATCAGCTTCCAGTTTTTTTGTCAAAGCCTAATTGAACAAGCTGAAGTTAGAAGCTGATTGGCTACCATGCAGAGCTGAGCCAGTGTTGGCACGCTTCAATTTTGGTAAATCAATCCTATAGAGACTTTGGTAAGAACATAAATTCAGCATCCACAGATGGGGTCTAAAAAAAGTATGCAATGCACTGAAGATATGTGGTCAGCTTCAAAATCAGGTCGCTGCAGTACCATTTTGGACTTAGTACCCGTAATGAGCTGTTATCAGGGCCAAAGTTGTACAGGACATTATGGACAAATAGGTTTATTTTTCTAGTCCTATTCTGGACAAAATTCTTATTTACTTTCCTTTTAAGTAATTGTAGCATAATTATTGCAATAAATCCCATGATTTGAAGCAAACACCAATTTCCTCCATAGCCTTATGCCCCGTACATGTGATGAAAAAAAATGACGTTTTTAAAAACGTCAATTTAATTGACCGTGTGTAGGGGAAAACGTCGTTTTATGTCTTGTAAAAAAACAAAAAAAAAAATTGAAGCATGCTTTAATTTTATGTGTCATTTTTCAAAACTTTGTTTTCGTTTCACAAAAAGTCACCGTGTGTAGCAAAAAACGTCGTTTAAAACGACGTTTTTCAACCCGCGCATGCCCAGAAGCTAGTTATGAAGCGAGCTTTAATGGAAAAGAGTGGTGAACGTAACCTTGCTTTTTGTAAAAAAACGATGGTGTGTATGCAACATCGTCTTTGAAAAGTGAAGTTTCAAAAACGTCGTTTTTTACTTCACAGAAAACGTCGTTTTTTTTCATCACATAAAGTGATCGTGTGTACGCGGCATTAGTTGAGTCCTAATAAAATCAGTTGGTGAAAATGTGGTGCAGTTTCATTTAACAGTAATGTTTTTCAGCTTCATTAAAGCGGAGCTCCGGTCAAAAAAAACTTTTTTTTTATTTTTTTTAGCAAGATTGTAATTGTCACATAACATAGTCCCCATAAGATGGCAATAGCTCCCCAGCCGTTAAAGTAATATTGGTCCACACTTGCCTTATTTTCTTCTTCTCCTCATCTGGCCGAATCCATTAGGTGTGTTGGCATTTGAAGCCCAGTTTGTTTTCCTTCCTGGATTGCCTGCGGTGCATGCTGGGTAACATGCGCAGTAGGACGGCGCTCGCAGTGCAGTTTGTTTATTCTTTTGTCATGGCAACGAGTGGCGGCGGAAGAACGTCCCGCCCCGTTGCAACAGTGATAACACAATCTACGCTCCAATAAAACTCTGAATGACTCCCCTTTCCAATACATCTATATATATATATGAGAAGTAAGGGCTTTGTGCCCTTTTTGAACATGGCGCAGTAAACATCGGCACAGACAAACGCACAGTCTCCTGGGAAATGATGACACTCATTGCCTAGGAGTCTGTGCGGCTTAGGTAGGATAGGAGAACCACCGCGGTCCAGGAAGAAGGCAGATTAGGAATTCTGCCTAGCAACAGGGTGTTCCAGGCAAGTAAAAAAAAATCACACAGAACTTTAACACTATTAAACGGAAGCTACTAAAGCAAATTATGATTTTAGGGTGGAGCTCCGCTTCAAGCTGCCTTTACCTACCTACCTAGACCATAAACCAGTTCACCTACTGTTTTGGAATGTACTGCTTTGAATGGAATCGATTCAAAGCATTGCTATCATTCTTGTATAATTTTCAGTTGTGTGTATGTAATAATAATATAACAAAGAAGCTTTGTGTTTTTCAAAGACAATCGTCTCTTGTTCTGGAGCAGTTTCTCATTTTTACAGAAGAACAATGGGCTGATGATGAAAATGCAAAAAATTATCACAACAATCAATTTCCAGGAAGCAAATTTTTACTTTAATTTTTGTTGCATATATCTGTAGAAAAGTTTTTAAGGTTGCAAAATATCAAGTAATATAATTAATTAAAGGAAACTTCTGGATATGGAGAATTAAGTTTTTGGTCTCTTTTGAAATGTTAGTTTCCACGCTGTTGTGAAATGCTGGCTGTTATGCCGTCCCTCTCATTTCAGTACTTTCTGAGTGAATAAAAGTCATGAAATCGCAGGGTCAGCATGTTCCACTATTACCATCATGCAAAACTGGAAGAGTTCTGTGCAGTGTCGGGAAAGGTTATCTAGTGCCTGTGCAGGGTAAAGATGCCAAACTGTGCCCCTCTTCCCCCCCCCCTCCCACTGATGTGTGGGCATCTTGTGTCTGCAAAAAATCCCCCCTAAGAAAGTCAGCATCAACCTTTACATTCACCCCTATAAGCATAAATTCTCTTTGCAAACCAAGATTCTTTGCAAGCAAGAATTCAAAAATTCCCCTCTCCTCCCTGTACAAAGCTGGCCTTTGTTGCCCAGCTTCTCCATTTCATAGCTCTCAACTTCCCCTGATTTTGAGGGACTGTCCCTGATTCGGAACAATGTCCCTCTGTCTTTCCTCCTCATTTGTCCCTCTGATCTATATAGTTGTATATAAAATGCATCTTTATCTTTCAAAGGGTTAAACATTTTAATTAACTTCTAGATTGCTGCATTTGTCAATTTCAAAAATCTGGTAAAAAGGAATAGTAGTGGTAATTATTTTTTTTTTTTTGGATAATTCTCCTTTAAGTGGTCGTGGTAGGGGGTGTGACCTATGCCTATATACTTTTGCTAATATGTGTCCCTAATTCCTGTCTCAAAAAGTTGGGAGGTATGCCATTTATAGAACTGATACTACAGCTTCTATAAATGGAGGACAGGCGGATGATTGAAAGGTCAGCCCCCTCCATTCATAGATCACGTTTCATTGTAAGAAGATATAGTAAAGCTTCTATGAATGGAGGAGCTGGGTGGAAAGGGTGGGCATATTTGGGCATTCTTGATGAGAACCTGTGACAGCCATTTAGTTCTATTTCTTCCTCGCGTCGCCGCCTTCTTCATCTTTCTCGCTGCTGCCGGTTACCCGCTAATAAAAACAAACAAGAGGCTAGTCTTAGTTTTACGCCATTTTTTTCTTACATTCAGCTGATGACTCATCAGTTGTTAGGGACATGGCGGCCGGCTTCTATGCCCCCTCCTTAGCAACCAGCTTTATACAGTGTGTTTTACAGTGTGTTTAAAGAGAGAGAGAAAAAAAAACGTAAAATGCAAAATGGATGAAAACTGCATGCAAAAACACATAAAAAACACTGCTTTAAAACGCAAAATGCACTGAAATACATTCCTGAAAAACGCATTAAACACAGCCCCATAGATGTGAACCTAGACTTAAACACTTTGGAAAACATTTATCTGCCATTAGGAGGCACTGCAAACAACTGTACACAAATCTGTGTGTATGTAAAGTGTATGCCTGGTCCAAATTTACCTATGTTTTGCAAACACAGAAAAATACCTGTTGATCTGCCTGATCCTAAAATCCCAAGCATTGTTATCAGTCTTGCCTGTGCTCTTACTTGCTAGACTATACTTTAGAACAGCCCTCAAAATTTCCACTCGCCTACTAGCATTTGGCGAGTGGATTTAAGCTGGGGGCGAGTGATGACAGGGCTGCATGATCAATCTCCCTCCAATCTGTGCCTACATTTAGAGCCCCGAGAGGAAAGGTGCATGCTCGGGAAAAGTAGTCTGGTGAGCCGCGCACAGGCAGAGCAGTACACAGGTGCTCTCCTTACAATTCCCATTAAGCCATGGGACCTAACAGTATGACCTCTCTGAGCCTGCCCCCTCCCCCCGACCAATGTAGCTGGAGAGCAGGGAGCAGGAAGTAATGAGTGAGGTGGGGAATTGCCAAAATTACCACTCTGGTGCAGTGCTCACTGAAAGTTGCCCTGACATGAGACTGGCAGCCTTCGAGTTTGTGCAGTTTTCTTCTCCTTGTGCTCTATATAAGTGTCCAACAGTTCAGCCTGAGCACTGCAAACAGACTGGTCTCAACGTGTGCTGTGCTCTGGTGTCAATGGATGTGCAGTTGTGTGGATCTCAGTGCTGGATTGTACTCCCTCCCGCTGTGCTGCAGGTCCTCTCCTCACTGCCAGCTTGAATAAAAGGGGAAGTGGGGACATGCAAGCGTGGAGGCTTCTCACACAGGCTTCTGATGATGAGATGAATAGGAGAGAGAGGATGGATGGGAGTTGCATAGTAGACAGCAAGAGAATGGGGAAGAGACCCAGTTCTAGTGCCCTGTCCCTCTGGTCTGCCCCCAGTGCCCTGTCCCTCTGGTCTGCCCCAGTGCCCTGTCCCTCTGGTCTGCCCCCAGTGCCCTGTCCCTCTGGTCTGCCCCCGGTGCCCTGTCTCTCTGGTCTGCCCCCAGTGCCCTGTCTCTCTGGTCTGCCCCCAGTGCCATGTCTCTCTGGTCTGCCCCCAGTGCCCTGTCCCTCTGGTCTGCCCCCAGTGCCCTGTCCCTCTGGTCTGCCCCCAGTGCCCTGTCCCTCTGGTCTACCCCCAGTGCCCTGTACCATGTTGCTGTTAATATTTAATTGTGTAACTTGATTCTGCATAAAACATTTAACAGTGTCATTCCATGAGATAATCTACGAGGGTGTGTTTACGGGTGCAATTAGGCGCAGGGCAGTGTATGAATTAGGTGGGGCAACTGGTGGCGAGTAACTCTTGAGGCCTGGCTAGTAGCTCAGGGCTTGAAATTTTGAGCCCTGCTTTAGAACACTCTCCTAATCTCCATAATGTTCTGGAATCACTGTTATCTGACTGTTATTACTGTCAAAGCCAAAGTCGTATCCATGTTGCACCCATCCAAACTTGCTTCAAAGTTGCACTCCAAAGTCGGCACAACTTTGGAGTTGTACAAATGTGAAAGGAGTCTTAAAGAATATTCAACCACGTCAATACAGGGCACTGTACAGGGCACAATACAGGGCACTTTCCCGCTTCCTGCACAGGCCAATTTTCAGATTTCAGCACTGTCACACTTTGAATGACAATTACATGGTCATGCAACACTGTACCCAAACAACATTTTTATCATGTTGTTCCCACAAATAGAGCATTCTTTTGGTGGTTTTTGATCACCGCTGTTTTTTTTTGCTAAACAAATAAGAGACTGAAAATTTGGAAAAACAAAAAAGGTTTTCTTTGTTTCTGTTATAAAATTTTGTAAATAAGTACGTTTTCTCCTTCACTGATGGGAGCTGATGAGGCTACACTAAAGGCACTGATAAGGCGACACAGATATGCAGCACTGATGGGCATTGATAGGCGGCACTGATGGGCATTCCTAGGTGGCACTGATGGGCAGTGGGCATTGATCGGCCGCACTGATGGGCATTTATAGGTGGCACTAATGGGTGGCACTGATGGGCACTGATAGATGGCTCGGATAGGCAGCACTAATGTGAAGGCACTGGCAGGCATTGCTGATGGGCACTGATTGGCACCGCTAATGGGTACTGATTGGCAAACCTGGTGGTCATGGGTGGGCATACCTGGTGTTCCTGGATGGCTTTCCTGGTGGTCCTTGGGGGATACGCAGACCCCCCTGCCAGGAGAGCAGCCAATCGGCTCTCTTTTACCCGCATCTGTCAGCGTGAGTGGAGGAAAAGCCAATACATGCCTCTTCCTGTTTGTGCTGTGATCAGCTGTGATTGGACACACCTGATCACATGATAAAGAGCCTACATCAGAGGAGGTTCTTTACTGAGATCGGTGATGCAGTGTGTCAGACTGATACACCACACCAATGATTGCTGCGCTGTGCTCCTGCGGGTGCGTGATCGTGGTATATCCTGCTGGACGTTGAATGACGTCCAGTCAGGATAACTTAACCACTTTGCGCACATCATTCTGTTATATGGCGGGCGGGAAATGGTTAAAGAGACCAACAAAAGGGAAAGGTGAGTGTATAGCAGAGCTACAGAGGTGTACCAAATATGTATTTTTTTTCATAAACCTCAACTTTGAGTTACATGTGTCACAATGTACCCTTTAGTAAGGGCCAGTTCACACCAGATGCGGTCCAGTGTGTTTTTTCCTGCATCACACCAGTGCAGTCAATTCCAGGGCGTTCCAGTTCCAGAAAAAAAAGTAGAACATTTTTCCTGCACTGGACTGTACTGGAGTGCAGTAAAAAGCATAACAAATGCATTGGAATGCAGTGTCATGGATCAAAAATGCATCAGACCCCACAAAACAGGAAAAAAAAAGCACCTGGAATGCATCCGGAAATGCATCAAAAGCACACCGGAACGTGGCAAAAACACATTAAAAATATGCATGCAGAAACGCATTTGGAATGGATCTGGAGTGCGTTTTTGTGGTGTGAGCCCTAAGGAAGCACAAACATTTTGTGCAATGGTATGTACCTGATATCTACCAGTAGTGAACAAAATGCAACATATTTTATTGAAAGGGGAATTATATTTTCTGTACTCTATAAATAGATTATATTTTTGCATGCGTTTTGATCTACAGAGTCGGTGCACACTACAGCGGCACGACTCCGGGGGCGGCTCTGCAAGTCGTCCTGAGGACGACTCCAGAGGCGATTTGCAAGACGACTTCTGTATAGAAGTCAATGCAAGTCGCCCCGAGCTGCCCCCAAAGTCGTACAGGGAGTACTTTTCTAGTCGGAGCGACTTGCGTCGCTCCGATTAGAACGCTCCCATTACATTGCATGGGAAGCGACACGTCAGTCGGCTGAGCAGCCTGAACCGTCGCCCCAGTGTGAACCGACTCTTACTTTACAAATAAACATTTGATACAGGAAATGATGTACCATATGTTCTGTTTGTTAATCTGTAATATTTACAGTCTATATTGGAAATAAATCTGGTAATCTGTTTATGAGAAGGTCATGTTTTTCTCAGAGCACTTTTCTTACATACTTAATGTTCCTCCTTTTAAAGGCCATACCTTGGTGTATTGTGTTGCTAGTCAGCATTCTTTTAATACAAAGAAATCCATATGGTAAATAAAACTAAAATAAAAAGCAAAGAAAAAAACATTAAAGGTCTTCCGCATTTGGCTGCTTTCACCCCTGTTCATGAACACTGCATAGAACAGAGATAAAAAAAACACATGTACTGAAAATGGTTAAGCATGACAGCATACCTTTGACCACCTCCTCCTCCACAAAAAACTCCACGCTTTTGGTCTCCGTGAGTCTACTCTTCGCTGGTTCTCTTCCTACTTTTCCAACCACACCTTTAGTGTTACTTGCAATTCTACTTCCTCCTCTCCTCTTCCTTTCTCTGTTGGGATCACCCAAGGTTCTATTCTTGGACCTTCCCTATTTTAAATCTACACCACCTCCCTGGGTCAGCTGATAGCCTCCTACCGCTTCCAATACCATCCCTATGCTGACAACACTCAAATCTATTTCTCTACCCCTCAGCTCACTTCCTTCGTCTCCTCACGCATCACTAATTTACTATTAGATATACCAGTTTGAATGTCACACCACTTACCAATCTCAATCTATTCAAAACCAAATTTCTAATTCTTCCTTCCCCACGTGCCCCCTCCTTTGATTTCTCTGTCAAAATCGATGGCACAACTATAAGCCCATCCCTGCACCAGGGGCAGATCCAGGGGCACAACGGGGCAATTGCCACCCCTGAGAAATTAGTTTTAGTTGCAGAACTTATGTCTAAAACTAGTCTGAGCGTACGGCTTCGCGAGTCCGAGTGCGAGTGACAGTGAGGGCTGCCGGGTGCCGCGGTGTGTGGACAGGCTCCTCGGCCTCGGCTCGGTGGCAAGTAAGAGTCAGAGAGTGGGCTGACAGCTGGTTGGCTCTGTGGGTGGCCAATCAACAAGCCAGCTGCCAGGGGAGCAGAGAGATGACATCATCTCTCACCGTCCCACGCCCTCACTGTGCAGGCAGCACAGAGATTACATCATCTCTCTGCTGCCTGTCTCTGACAAGCAAAACACCACCTTAGCAAGTGACAATCCGCAAGGTGTGGCAGGTGAGGTGACAAGTGACAATCTGCATCTGGTGGCAAGTGACAATCCGCAACATGTGGCAGGTGACGTGGCAAGTGACAATCCGCAAGATGTGGCAGATGATGTGGCAAGTGACAATCTGCAACATGTGGCATGTGACGTGGCAAGTGACAATCTGCATCTGGTGGCAGGCAAGTGACATTCCGCAACTTGTGGCAGGTGATGTGGCAAGTGACAATCCGCAACGTGTGGCATGTGACAATCCGCAACGTATGGCAGGCGACGTGGCAAGTGACAATCCGCAACGTGTGGCAGGTGACATGGCAAGTAACAAGCTGCATCTGGTGGCATGTGACTTGGCAAGTGACAAACTCTGGGCTCCCGCTGATTCTGCATTATGCACAATTTCATTTTATATTACAATGTAATAATAAATAATAATAAAAAATAATTAATCATCATTAATCATCCTGACACCATAACAACCTTGGTGTCGTGATCATTGAAGTGCTAACACCAGTCATTTCCCTGATAAATTGCCCCCCAAAAAATATATTTTCTGGTAGTGCCCCTCCCGAGACTAGACTCTGGATCCGCCCCTGCACATGCCAAGGTTCTAGGTGTAGTCCTGGACTCTGAACTCTCCTTTAAGCCTCACGTCCAATCACTGTCCAAATCTTCCTGCCTCAACCTCTGCAACATCTCCAAAATACACCCTTTTCTAACCAATGACACAAAAAAACCTCTTAATTCACTCCCTGGTCACCTCTCGCCTTGACTGCAACTCCCTACTTATTGGTTTAGAATCAACAACCTGTAATATTTCAAGATATCCTGGAATACATTGTGAATTATCATTACTGTCCCATCTCCTGTAATCCAAGATATAATTTCTCAGTCATCCTATGCCCTTAGTGGACATAAGATGACTTTAGACACAAGAGTCATCGGTGAAGCTGAAACAGGAGTACCCCACACCTGCCCTCTTTCTGCCTGGGAGATATTGAGATCAGTTAAAGGGTTTGGAAAGGATTTTTTTTTTTTATCTTAACAGAAGTATGTAATGCACAGAATGCAGGGAGTGTGTACTACATAGTAAGTCATGAGTACAAAACAAAGGGTGGAGGAGTCAGGGGTGTATAACGCACAGTGTAGGGGTAAGGAGAGGGCAAAATCCCACCCTCCCCCCCCCACAAGCAAAACTCTCTCCCACGTTAAACTTTTAGCAAAAAAACAACTATCCCTCCCCTCCAAAAATGTTAATAATCCAGCACTAATTTGCATGCTCACCCCCTCCCCCCAGTACAAGTCCTGCTCCCAGTGGTATATTTAGGTTTTGTGCTGCCCTAGGCTTGACTAAACTCGTGCACCCCCCCAAATTTAAATATGACCCATCCCTTCCTTTCAAGGCCACACCTTTTCCTGTGTAAGACCCGAGTGGGGACACTAGTTCTGGGGGCAGGGCAATGGATTCAATTGCATAGATTTCCTCTCACTTCCTGTTTGTCTATGGGGCAGGAAGTGAAGGGAAATCACTGCAATGGGTCAGGGATGGAAGAAAATAAACTGACAGAGGCTATAACCCTCCCTTAGTCTATCCAAAATGAAAAAAAAAAGTGTTGCCTATAGTTCTACTTTAAGCCCAAATTTCTGATAATTTGATTGAGAGGACTAAGAAGATATAACCATGCCAATGGTGCAGCAGAAAACATAGCACGGTGAGGGAGGTTTGTGGTCCAGGATGATAGGACAGTCAAAATTAGAAGCAGCGACCACTCCCCCTCACCACACAAAGTTGCGGAATGCCGGCCGCCCGCATACCAAAAGCAGTGCGGCCACTTTATGGGGGGCGCTGGACTAATTTGCCTCTTGGGCCAGTCCAGCCCATAAGACTGGCACTACACTAACAGTATAGCACATGCCGGCCAGGACACTTTCTGTGCTGCTCCCCTGCAAAGTGCTGCCCTAGGCCTGGGCCTTGTTGGCCTAGGCCAGGATACAGCTCTGCCTGCTCCCCCTGTTCCCCCTCTCCAAATGCCCCAGCACAAATCCTCTTTCCTCTCCAAACACCCTTCTCAACACAACAAATCATCCCAAATGTTATCTCCCAGCAAAAATCCTCCTCCCAGCATAAATCCTTATTCCCGCTTCTAGCACAAATCATCTCCCCCTAATCTCCCTTCACAGAACAGATCTTCTTCCACCCCCCAAATCTCCCCTCCCGGGACAGATACACCATACCCAAATCCCCTTTTAGCACAAATATTCTCCCTAATTCTAGCACAAAGCCACCCACCCCTCCATCCCAGCACAAACCCTTATTCCCCCTCTTAAAAACCCTCCAGGACAAATCCCTCCAAATACTTCTCTCAGCAAAAATCCTCTCCCCACTTCTAGCACAGGTCCTCTCCCCCAAGTCCTTCCTTCCAGCACAACCCCTCCCCCATCCTGAGTCAAATCCTCAAGCCCCCCTCCCATCTTCGCCAGCACAAATCACCTTTCCCCCAAATCGCTCACGCCAGCACAAGTCACCTCCCCAGTTCAATCACAAATCCTTCCACCCAAATCCCCCCTCCCAGTACAGACCCTAAAAACACAAATCCTCTCTCCTAATATAAATCAGTACTTCCCAACTATCCCAGTTTTGATGGGACCTTACCCAGAAATGAACAAAATCCCACAAATCTGAACTAAGGGCCTGTTCACATCATAACAGGCTGTGGGAAAGCCACAGTCCATGCTAGTTTCCTACACCGCATTCAAAACACACTGCATTAGTGATCTGCAGTAAGTGCCAATGTTAATTTAATAGCCCAAACATAGGTCGCAAAGCAGTGCGTTTGCCTGCACCAATTCGCATGGTACAGTAATACCATGTGATCCAATTGCTGTGCATTTTTTAAAGTAGTGCATGCACCACTTTTGGTGTGGTCTGGTGCAATTTCAGCTCATTCAAATGAATGGGCTGAAATTTCATTGCACCTGGATTGCATGTGAATCACACAGGAACACATAGCATGTTCCCATGCGGTTCATGGTTTGAACCAGCCTTGGGTCCTGGAGCCCAGTGCCGGAGCAATTTCCACTTACTTGCTTAGTAGGGGGCACTAGCTTGGGCACCTGAGGCAATTTCCCCTCATCTCTTGCAGGGTGCCTGCGGTAGGCCCCACGATCGCCCCCTCTGCCAGCATCTCTTTGATTTGGGGGGGCAAGAGGATATGTGCTTCGGACACTTTGGGGGGGCATATCCAACCCCCCTAGCACAAGCCCCCCCTTAGTCCCCCCATAGAACACATAACCTCTTCCCACCCCCAAATCACTGAGCAGGCTTCCAATAGACTTAATTGACATTATAATATAGTATGTATTAAGAAAGCCGGATCTTAGTGTGTTGTACCCTGCACACATACAGGACATAGCATGACAACAGGTCTGGGTGCTGGCTGTGTGTACATGGGATGGGATGTCCTGGCTCTGGTGCTGGACTCGTCTGTGCTGATCACACACTGTTTGTTTGCTGCCACCTGTCTGTGAACACAGCCAGAGCTGTCTCCTTGGAGACCGTGGGACTCACCGCTCACTGCACACACTGATCATCGGGGACTCCAGTACAGGGGGCATTCCACCACTGTAATGTGCCATTGGGACCCCACAATCCACGGGCAGGTGTAGCTTGTGCTCACTGCACTGACACACCGATCATCGGAACGCAATTACAGGGAGCATTCCACCACTGCGAGGTGCCATGCGGGACCCCACAAGCTGATATAACCCATACCCGCGCTAGTGCACTCCTGCTGGGCAAGTCCCTGGAGCCAAGTGGCGGAACTTGTTCCGCCACTGGGCTCCACTCTGGGACTCAGCTTTGAATCGCAGGGACTCTGGGACTTATATCCAATCCCAGGACGTTCCCGGCGAATCCGGGTCTGTTATGTACAGTAAAGCCTCGTACACACGACCGTTTTCCTCGGCAAAATCCATCAAGAAAAATGCTGGTAGAGCATTTTTGCAGAGAAAAACGGTCGTGTGTATGTTTCTCGTAGAGAAAACTGTCGTGGATCTTATATCTTACCTATCTTGGGTCAGCCATCCTCCCTTTACAATCCCTCAATGTCTTCTCCTGCCCTAAATGTTGCTTCAGCCAATCAGGTTACCGATAACCAGAACTGGAGAACCTGATTGGCTAAGACGCGTGTCAGTGTTAACCAGGGAACGCACACCCTGTGCGTCCTCTGGTTAACTATTTGGAAGCTGATTAGAGCCAACAGGCTGTAATCGGGAAGCCTATCAGAGCCGCTGGCTCTAATAGACACTTTCAAAAACCAACCAACTGCTTTTATTCAGATGGCCAGCGCTCACCAGGGGGCCGGCCATCTGAATAGTGGGCGGCAGCGGCACCGGCGACAATACATAGATTCATGCAATGTATTGTTGACTAATCAGTGGTGGTGCATGAGATAAAGGGGGCGGCGCTCCTGCACCCACTATGGACGCACCACCACTGATTCCGGTATAACCGCTTCAAACCCTTGGCTAAGCAATTCCTTTGCAAAGTGAACAGCAAAACTGCTTCTAGTAAATCAACCCATGAGTTACATATTATGTTTTACCAACAGAAGACTTAGCAGCTTAACACTATTACATATACTTTAAATATCTTATACAGTATGAAACCTTCCGCAGGCACACTGCAATAATCGATAACCTTTGCATTCACTTGCCAACGTCTAACAAATAAATAAATAATTACATATAGATTTATCACTATACATAAGCTGTTTCACTCTCACACTTCATTTCTTGTTACTGTTACTGTTCTTGTTACTGTTAAAATATTACTAAAAACACTTTTTAAAACTGTAAACTATAAAAAAACACAGACCAATTTAAATGAATTAAATTCATTCTTTATTGAAATATTACAAAAATATATTTTGTATTTATGTTTTACTTAAAATTAAAAATTTATTTTAAAATATATTACACAGAAGGATCTGTATTGTTTATACATTAAAAATATATTCACATATATACAAATAATTTAGGTAACATATGTTTTTACAGTGGTAAAAACAAATTTTTCAGAAAATAATTTACTGTGATAAAAAGAACATTATTACAGGAGCAAGACTTAAATAACAACAGTAACAACAAAGCTACTGTGTAATACATTCAAAGTAGTAAACTAGTATAAATAGGAGGCATGGTGTGAATTTTCCTAATTTGTTGCTTTCGTTCCTGGGTGTCTTATCACTGGAATATGTTTGAGTTGCCTAAATAAAATAAAATAAAAGCTATGAATACTTTGGTAATCATCAAATTTAAGTAAGCATGTTAAATAAATAATACCCATTATCACCTTTTAATCTAGTTATTCATCATTAATTAAATAGCAAATTCACATTGAAATATAACATATGCATAAACTGTATGTATTGCCTGTTTACAGTCTTAGGCTGACCCCAAATGTTTTCCAGATTTATACAAAATAAATTAGTACTCAGTATATTTTTTATATATATATATATATACAATAAAAAATGTTCATATAATTACAAAATGTTTAATTATGCAAATTAGTATACTATACACCACACAGGCTGTTATAAACGGCATTTACGAAAAAAAAAACAAAAAAACATTTTAAATGTATGCATTATAATTTTTTTGTATGGTGTTCAAAAATGTGCTTACATGTTCATGTACACATGGAGCTGGCAGTTTCAAAACATAATGTAAGCTGTTTAGCAAAAAGTAAGCATTATAAAATAACATCCCCTCCCCCCACCCAGGGCTGAGACAAGGGTTGGGCAGACGGGATGGCTACCCTGGGCGCAGCATGTATTGTAGGGATAGGGGCACCGCTAGTTCCTTTTACTATAAGGCTGAGAGAAGCAGTGACAGCAGTAGCACTACTTCTGTCAGCCCAGCACTGGAATTGGCAAGGAGATGAGAGAGCCAAGAGGAGGTTATGGTCACCGATCCCAGCTGTTGGAAAGTGTTTTCAGGCTTCCCATTTTTGGTCTACAGCCCTCACGGAAGTGGGACAGCCATTTCTCCAACACCTTTGGCTCTCATTTGTACTGTGTATTGGTTACATGTCTTATCAGCAATAAACTGTTTTAAATTTCACATGGATTTCATTTCCAATTGATTCCATGCAACCTCCTGGATCTGTGCTTCCCAATTCTGGTGTTTTTGTCTGTTTTTTAATTTGGTCATCTGAGTGCGGTAACAGCGGTCCAGTGTGACTTTTTTAATTACTTTGGCTCTTTGGTTTACTTTCTGCTCTTAGTTCCCTGTTGGATTTTCCAAAAGGAGGCGCAGGCTGTGCTCTCCGCCCCCCCTCACACATAATGAAGGGGGGGGAGCAATTGTGCATCTTTGGCCTGGACGCTGGATGATTTTGCCCGACACTGCCCCTCCCCTAACCCTGATACTTTACCTAACTACTAAAAAGTGCACTTAATAAAGCAGAGCTACACCCTAAAGTGGAACTTCCTCTTTTTGAAACCCCCCCCCTCCAGTGTCACATTTGACACCTTTCAGGGGGAGGTGGGTGCAGATACCTGTCTAAAGACAAGCATTTTCACCCACTTCCGGGAGTCTTCTCTGCGGGTAGACTGCGGGCAGGACGTCAGATCCCGCCCCCCCCCCCCCCCCCGTTGTGTTCTGGGAAACACACAGCTCCCAGAACACAGCGGGAACCAGTGAGCATGGCACAGCGCGACTTGCGCATTGCGTCGTAGAGAACCGGACAGTGAAGCAGCAATACTCCACTTCCTGGTTCCCTCATAGAGGATGGTGGTGGGGGCAGCAGAGTGACGAGCGATCGCTTGTCCTCTGCTGCGGACGGCGCTGGACTCCAGGACAGGTAAGTGTCCTAATATTAAAAGTCAGCAGATGCAGTATTTGTAGCTGCTAGCTTTTAATATTTTTTTTTTTCAGTGGAGATCAGCTTTAACATTAAACCTGTTCCCAAACACTAAATCTAGTACATTCTTAACATTTTGGATGAGTGGTGACCCCCACCCAAGTGAACCCTTAAAATGTAACCTTTTCTTCTAACACATAATTCCTTAACCTAACTAACTCCAAAACTGAGTATAACAATAACATAATCAAACACTTAAAGCGAAGGTTCCGCCGATTTTTTTTTTAAAAGTCAGCAGCTCCAAATACGGCAGCTGCTGACTTTTAAAAAATGGACACTTACCCGGCCAGCGCGCCCGCGATGTCAGCAGCTGAGGCTGAGCAATCGCTTGGTCCTCAGCTGCCTCCGCCATCATCCTCGGTGAGGGAATCAGGAAGTGAAGCCAGACGGCTTCACTGCCCGATTCCCTACTGCACATGCGCAAGATTCACAGCGCACCGTCACTGGTCCCCGCTCTCAGTGTTTCCCAGAAGACAGCGGGGGAGAGGAAGTGACGTCACAGGCTGGATTCCCTGCGAGGATCAAACCCGGAAGTGGTGCAAATACCTGTCTCAGACAGGTATCTGCACCCCCTCACCCCTGAAAGGTGCCAAATGTGTCACCGGAGGGGGGGAGGGATCCAAAAAGTGGACGTTCACTTTTGTGTGAACCTTCGCTTTAAACTGACCTATTCTTCTGCAAACTCACCAAATTCATACAACATTAGTATTCCTGCAGCAGAAGACCCTTATCTGCACAATATCCCATCATAGGAATTTGAGACAAGGGGAGCTATTATTTATTTTATATATATTCTTTTTTTTTTTTTTATTCAGACCGAAGTGAGACAAAATGAAACATCCAGTCTTACATATCAGAATGCAAAGCGATTACAGAAAGTAAGAACAGTTACAAAAATCTTGATGGGTATGAGTAATTGCTTACAGAGGGAGATATTTTGGGCATAGGTGGTATCTAGAAATTACTGTATGAGATGCTAAGACATCATACTGATATTGTCCCAGTTTCGGTCTGAATTTTGTATTTATGAATTAAAGGGAAAGGGTATGTTGAGGGAGGGTGGCGGCGGGTGTAGGACAAATCCTCTGAAGGTGTAGAAGGATAACAAGGTAGGAACAAATTGGATGTGGTACCATCGGAGGGTAGTGAGGAGAAGCAAGGCAAAGATACCTATAGACTAGGAAAGTGGACAAAAAGAGAGGCGGGGAGAAGAGGGCGTAAGGGGATTCATCTTGCCAAAAAATTAGTCCCAAGACTAAATACACACAACTAGGAAGTCTGGGCCAAGGGGGGCTTGCAATGGCCCCCCAATGTTCATAACATGTGTCTCACTTTAAAAAAATAAACAATTGCAGACATTTTCCATTGTAATAGTGAATACTCACCGATTTTTTCCACTCAGCAGCACTCTTACTTCAAATAAGTGGGGGCTCACACATTTTGTAGTAGGTGAGTTTTTCAAAGTAGCACTGCAAATCAATGAAAACAAGGAGACTTTTAAAATAAAACCTTTTCAAATAAAATGAACTTACATTTGGTTGGAAGTTACCATGTTTTCCCCTGGTTTATATGTAGCCTAAGCTATTTTCTCTCTGGATTAAAAAACAACCTAATGTACTGTATGTTCCTGCTAATGGACTAAATTGTAAAAACTTTTCAAATAAAACAATTTAAAAAAAGGATTATATATTATATATATAAAGTATAACTAAAGGCAAAACACATGTATGTTGTTATTGCTGTCTGTGTGCCCTCTGTGTTTTCTCTATATTTTCTGTTTAACATTATCATTGAAAGTGAAAGTGAAAGTAAAAGAAATGCCCACATTTTGGGTTGTCCCCAGAAAAGTAATAGAGGGGAAATATTCCAATGGGGACACTAGTTCTGGTGGCCTAGGGGTCCCCAAGGAATTCCCTTTGTTTGCAGGGATTTTCTCGCACTTCCTGTTTAGCTGTAGGACAGGAAGTCAAGGTAAAACTCTGTGATGGGGCACAGATGATGAAAAAAAAAAAATTAAACCCTATCCAAAATAAAAATAAAAAGTTTTGCCTATCGTTCCACTTTAACTGTTGGCTGCAAGAAAGTAATACACGTTTTAGCAAATGATGTTCATAGTTTTTCAGATTCTCCCTAAGACCCCTTTTACACTGGGTCGCTTTGAAGGCACTATAGCGCTAAAAAAAGCGACCTGAAAGAGCTGGTCGAGGGCTTTCACACTGGAGAAGTGCGCTAGCAGGATGGTAAAAAATGTCCTGCTAGCAGCATCTTTGGAGCGGTGTGTATACCGCTCCTCCACCGCTCCTGCCCATTGAAATCAATGGGCACTGCGGCTATACTGCCGGCAAAGCGCCTCTGCAGAGCTTTGCGGTGGTTTTAACCCTTTCTCGCCCGCTTGCAGGGGGTAAAAGCACTCGCTAGCGGGCCGAATAGTGCCACGAAATTGATGGGCCGACGCCGCCCCCGCCCCAGTGTTAAAGGGGCCTAAGTGAATCAATGATCAGATTTATCATTCAGAAATTAGGACAAATCAGGACTGCTCTAGAAACTGATATTCATAATCAGATATTGGCTTTCTATAAGCATGATAGATTTAAATTCGACTTGATGATGTTAGTTTGCATAATAATAATCATCATAAAAAATTATATTAATATACTGGATATACCCAAGTAGTAACTGTTTTACAAAATGTAACATGGAAAAACAATATCTTCAAACTGAGGAAGATTTACTAAAACCGCAAGCACTCCGAATCTGGTGCGTGCATGGTAGCCAATCAGCTTCTAACTTCAGCTTGTTCAATTAAGCTTTTACGATAAAACCTGGAAGCTGATTGGTTACTATGCAGAGCTGCGCCAGATTTTGCATACACCAGTTTTTCTCCCGCTGTATGTTTAAATGTATAGAAAATTCATGTAAATATGGATTTAGCCATTGCTAACTGGCTGGCTGCCCTTGGCATCAATAGTTTGTAGCACTGACTAGGAAGAAGCATACAGCAGCCATAGTCCTAGTGTGGTCAGAGCACCTCCTCCGCACATTGTACCTGTCAGTGACTCGGAAAGTCCTGACAAGGCTGGGCCAGCATGATAGCCAGGGAACTGTCATTTTTAGAAAGAGTTAGTAGTCGCAGCCTTCATATTTCTTTAGCTATCACTTAATTTAGCAGATACTTACATGTATTCAATCCTTTCACAGCCAGAGCTGCTTGGGAAAATCTCCAATTTTTCCAGTGCTCGTACATTGAGCCTGTTGTCCAGCTTGGTGCACAAGCAGCGACTGCCTCGAGCAATTGAAAACCCTGTTGAAAAGTTAAAATAAAGAAAGATTAGTAAAAAGACTAAAAAAGATTAAAAAGAAAAAAAAAAACAAAGAAGAAAAGTAAATAAGGTAAATGCAAGAATATATGTAATGGTAATGACTTTACCTTGAATGGCAGCAGCAGAGAGCAGGATAACACTGATGAGGATAGTGCACTTGTTGTCCATGATGATAGTAGTTGTGATGTCCTTGACTATGAGTTAGTGCAGATAGTAGCTTGGAGTATTGTATCTCTATTTATACACTAAATTTGTGTGCCGGGTTGCATCATTACGTTTTTTCATTGCTTGGAATTTCTCATATCCTCATATCCTGTATTTGCATCACAGAAAAACTAAGAAGAAGTGAAAGTTCCCAAAATACTTTTTTTCTATCTAAATATATTCCATTGTTAGACATATTTTATTCTTGCCGGAGACAAGCATTTCCCAGAAATGCATTTGCCAGACATACTGTCATAAGTTACAATTTATTAATTAACTAATTTAACTTAATTTAACTAATTACAGAAATAAAAGGTGCTCTAGTATTACCAGAGTTTTACTATAAATGCAAAAACACATATACTATTCATATGTTTGTATGTCACCCTCAGGGCGTAATTCACGAAGAGTCATTTTCATCTTAAAATTAGAGATAAATTAACTTATAGCTTTTTTCAATTTTTAAATTTTTTTTGCAATTCCCCCCAAAAAAATACTAAAATAAAGCATAAGTTATTAATTGATTTCAGCTCTGGAAGATTTACCCCCCTCATGACCAGGCCATTTTTTTTGCGATACAGCACTGTGTTATTTTAACATGCTGTACACAAATAAAATGTCTGTCCCTTTTTTCCCCACAAACAGAGATTTCTTTAGGTGGTATTTGATCACCTCTGCGATTTTTATGGTTTGTGCTATAAACAAAAAAAGAGTGACAATTAAAAAAATATATATTCCGATAAAAAAAAAAAAAACACATCCAATAATTTTTTTTTAAAAGATCTAATTTATTCATCAATTTAGGCAAATATGTATTCTGCTACATGTTTTTGGTAAAAAAAATACCAACAAGCGTATATTGATTGTTTTCCTAAACGTTATAGTATCTACAAACTATGGGATATATTTAAGGAATTACGATTTATTTATTTTTATTTATTAGTTATAGCGGCGGTCAGCAACTTATAGCGGGACTGCGACATTGGGGCGGACGAATCGGATACTAAGTGACACTTTTGATGCTTTTTTGGAGACCAGTGACACTAATACAGTGATCAGCACTGTCACTGTACTAATGACACTGGCAGTGAAGGGGTTAACATCCGGGGTGATCAAGGGGTTAAATGTGTTTCTAGGGAGCGCTTGCTAACTGTGTGTGGGGTGTTTTTACTGTGGGAAGTTTAAGCTTAGAAACACAGGCTTTGGTGGTCTCAGCCCGCCTCAGCCTGCCTCCCGGTGGGTGTGCTATGCGAGGTAAGCCTGCGCTTAGTACGCCCACCCCCCTCCCACAAAAAAACACCACACTTACATGCACTCGAAATTAGGTTAACAGGCACGCACTTTGGCCAACGCGGTCTCTAAAAAAGAGAGGCGAAGGACTAACAGGGCTGGCTGAGCGGGCTAGATCCTCTCACTCCCTCATAGGGGAGTCCCTCTGCCCTGTTGGGCTTCAAAGTGGAGCAGGTAGGGCGGGCTGTGTGGGAGGATCCCCTCACACCCGCCATTGCCACCCTGGGGCATGGAGAAAGATGTCAGATTGCCTCTGGGGGAGGCCTGCCTACTCCCAACTCCTGCAGTCCGGCTCCTCTCTCTCGAGTACACGCACAAAAATACACTTTGAAAAAAAAAAAGAAAGAAACACAGGCTCTCTGCCTTCCCTTCTAACAAAATGTCAATCTAGCTTGTTTACATCAACAAACTGCTGTTCTGCCTCTCTCAGGAACGATCGGTGAGTCCCAGTGGACAGTGAGCATGCGAGCCACAGATCCGGAAGTGCAGGATCATGTACAGGTAAGTTATTCTGAACAGGGATGTACAGTATACGGTAGGAAAGCCTTTAATCAAAATGTGAGGTATTTTACTCATAAAGCCATTCTGCATTTTATCTCATGAAGTGATAATCTGTGGAATGGATACAGTGCAGAAGGATTAGAACCACTGTCTGTTTTTAGTGCTAATAAAGATTTGAAATGGTTTAAATTGTAGAGGCCGGAATCACAAATTCGCAGTGCGAATTTCAGCTCTCTTATCTCTGCAGGAAGATAACAGAAGTGTTCAGCAGATCCATTGCGTTTTAGCTGGGAATTTGGAGACCTGGGAGAAGTTACAGGGGAGAGGAGAGTGGGGGAGAAGTGTATTGAGCTGAATGAGAGGAATCCTGAAGAGAACTGAACACATCTGCGAACCCATAGAAGATAATGGGCCTGAATTCGCACCTGAGCCCCCCCGCAAGGCATAAAATCCGCACACGTTTTTTCTGCAATGCACAGTGCGAATGCATCGCACATATGTGAACCAGCCTCATTGTATTTAGAAATGTTCTGCGTATTAGATGCAGTTTAAGCCGCAACCAATTTGCATAGGTGTGAATCCGGCCTTAAGGTCTGGCTAGTAGCTCAGGACTTGAAATTTTGAGCCCGGTTCTAATGTATGCATTTGTTATTAGGACCAAACATGTAGCAAACAGCTAAATGTACAGGTAAAAGAGATATGTGAATCATTTTAACTTTAACACCCTTACCAGACGGGTGCTGCATTTGTTTGCTGTTTACACTGTGATCAACAATATAGACGGGTTCAGTATCCAGTCCAGCTTTTCAGTGAATAGTAAAGAATCAGGATTGGCGATTGGTGTGGGGCAAGCAATAGTTCGGATCTGAACATCGCCCGTTCTGGTGTTCGCCGAACCCCCGAATTTTTAGTGTGTTCGGTGGGATGTTTTCATAGTGAATAGGTTGTTAAAGTGGTTGTAAAGTTTTAGATTTAAAAAAAAATAAAAAACACCTCCGCTGTGCAGCTCGTTTTGCACAGAGTGGCCCGTATCCTCGTCTTCTGGTGTGCCACGGCGGCTGTCTCCTCCCCGCATCAGCTAACACCCCTGGGAAGCGCTCTTCAAGGGGGTTACCTTTAGGGCACGCTCCCGAGTCCTGTATTCGGCATCCATAGTCGCAAACTACAGGACTCAGCCCCGACCCCGGCCCTCACGTCATTGGAGTTGATTGACAGCAGCGTGAGCCAATGGCTACGCTGCTATCAATCTATCCAATGAAGAGCCGAGAAGACCGTTGCAGAGATCAAGCGCATTCTTGACGCAGGACTTTTGAGGGCTCAGGTAAGTAAACCGGGGGGCTAGGGGGCTGGAAAACATCAGATGTTTTTTCACCTTAATGCATAGGATGCATTAAGGTGAAAAAACATGAACCTTTACAACCCCTTTAAGCAGTGTGCCGGGAAGCCAGGTGCCACATCCTTAACAATGTACCAGTCATCAGCCGTTAGCAGGCTTCCCCACTGACAGCTGAATGAAAAAAAGCATTGCCAAATTTGCCGGCAACAGAAAAAGTTTTAAGGGGCGGGGTCACCTGGCAACGTCGCCTGGGGACATCACTCCTTGTGACATCACTACCCCAGCGGTGATGTCACAAGGGGGTGGTGCCACTAGATAACGTTGCAGATTGATTTTTGCTAAATGAATTGTCAATAACTGTCTCAGTGTCTTTATTTGTTAGTGACACTTTTTTGGGTGAATGAGAAGGAGTACAATGTACCCTATACCCATTCACAAAGGGGGGCCAGGATCTAGGGGCCCCCTTGTTAAAGGGGACTTCCATATTCCTATAAGCCCCCTGCCTGCAGACCCTCACAACCACTGCCCAAGAAGAGGCTCTTGTCCCCATCAACATGGGGACAAGGTGCTTTGGGGCCCCCCTGCCCCAAAGTACCCTCCATGTTGAGGGTGTGTAGCCTGGTATGGATCAGGGGGAACGCTTGCTCGTCCCCCCTATCCTGGCCTGCTAGGCTGCATGATCATATAAGGCTCTGGTATGGATTCTGGAAGAGATTCCATGCCGTTTAAAAAAAAGTTCGACCTAGGGGCCTGGTATGGATTACGGGACGGACCGCACATAATTATTTTTAAAACATTTTTGTATTCCCTGCAATGGCTTGCAGCCAGGGGATTTTTTTTTCTTTCTATATGTCAGTTTTGCTACAGCAGGTTCTATACAAGGTACAGATGCACCACTTTTCAGGCAGACTAAGGGGACCTCAGGCACTATATTTAAATGAATTTTAAATTTGTATTGTTTTAGCATCATTACAATCATTGCTAAAAGAAGCAGCATCACACTAATTAGTCATCCCAATCCTTCCCATCCTCTCATCAAATTTACAGTGTTACATGATGCAATTCAGTAGTGGCCTGATATTTTTAGATGCTCTACTTTATATGTAACAGAGATACTGGCAATAATGGACTTCACAAAATTCAGACTTCCCAGCTCTCCATTGCTTTATAAAGAGGAGCTGTTAAAATCCTGGAAGACTGACAGGCAGACAGAGACACATGTCACACAGACAGAAATCAGAGCGTTGCCTATGGGTATACTGTCAGTTTTCCCAGATTTAGAAGACAAAAAAAGAAAAGATACAAAAAAAAATCTTTCAATTTAATTTCTCATTTAAACAACTTGTTAGCATGCGGGTTGGATAGTATCACCGAAATGTTAAGATATATACCTTTTTTTTATCAAGGCTTATATTTGGAGCATTTTCAAGTATTCAGTATGTCATTGTGTTCCTGTGCAATCTTTTATCCACTTTTATGAGATACTGGAATTTGTAAACTAGCATATAAACCCGCACACAATTAGGTGTGCATAGCAGTGAAGGAGAGTCATGTAAGATGACTGTGCAAAAATATGAGAAAAGTTTTTGGCAGCAGCCAGCTCCTTTTCAGTAGTGATGCTCACGAATATTCGCATTGCGAATATTCGCTACGAATATTGCATATTCGAGTATTCGCGAATAACTCGAAAATTGCGGCAAATATTCGCTATGGCTAATATTCATATTTTTTCACATTTATTTTTAAAACAGATCAAACCCTAGTGATCTCCATCGACGTCTAAAAGCATTGCTGGTATGATTAGAGGGAGACCCTGGGCCGAGTAGCTGATGCGATTCTTTTATGTTACCGAAAATTCGCATTGCGAATTTTCGGCAACATAAAAGAATCGCATCAGCTACTCGGCCCTTCTTTTGCATCAGAGCCAATCAGAATAACTCGAATATTCGACAAACGGAATATTGCGCGATTATCTTCTCCGCCCTTCTTTTGCATCAGAGCCAATCAGAATAACTTGAATATTCGGCAAAAGGAATATTGTGCGATATTCTTTTTGCCGAATATTCGAGTTATTCTGATTGGCTCTGATGCAAAAGAAGGGCGGAGAAGATAATCGCGCAATATTCCTTTTGCCGAATATTCGAGTTATTCTGATTGGCTCTGATGCAAAAGAAGGGCGGAGAAGATAATCGCGCAATATTCCTTTTGCCGAATATTCGAGTTATTCTGATTTTTTTTGGATTAAATATCACGAATATTCGATATTAGCGAATATTCGCGAATATTCTTCTATATATTCGCGCAATATCGCGAAATCGAATATGGCGTATTCCGCTCAACACTACTTTTCAGCACCTTACATTACACTTGTAAACCCAATCACTGAAATCTCATATAGACTTTAAAGGGTTGATTGACCTTTTCACAAAACATGAAAAGATGAACTAACTCACAACACCCTCCCTACATCCCCGATCCCCACTGCATTTACCTCCTTGGATGTGGTGTACTTATCCCACTGAACCTTAGGCCTCGTACACACGACCGTTTTCCTCGACAGAATCCATCAAGAAACTTGGTGGCAAAGCTTTTTTGCTGAGGAAAACGGTCGTGTGTATGCGTTTCATCGAGAAAACTGTTGTGGAACTCGATGAGAAAAAAAGAGAACAAGTTTTCTTTTTCCTCGTCGGGAGTCTCAATTTCCTCATCGTGTTTCTCGTCGGGCTGGTTTACCACGAGAAACACGTTTGTGTGTATGCTTAGAAACCCGCGCATGCTCAGAATAAAGTATGAGACGGGAACACACCTTCGGTAAAAGTACGGTCATGTGCCAGTGCTGATCAATACCTGCTCATCATTGTGACCATTTTGCATGCTATACAACCTCTTGGCTGTGAACTGCATTTTTCAGATGCTCAGACTGCTACACACAGCTGGTGTGAGCAGCAGAAAATAATCAAGGAAGGAAATAAGTGCAGCAGGGATCAGGGGTGTGAGTAGGGTGTAGTGCAGGGGTGGCCAACCAGTGGCCTGGGGGCCACATGTGGCCCGCGGAGCCCTCTAATGTGGCCCGCGATCTCCTGCTGGAATGGCGGGTTGGCAAACCCAGTTTACAGGCTGCCGACCAGCCATACCACAGCATTAGTGTTGTGAATGAAGCTGGTGGTAGAGGAAGAAAGCAGCTGCGGAGCAGAGCCCTATAAGCCGATGCTTCCTGTACAGCGCCACCTTTTGCCACAGGCGGAGTCTATGGCAAAGTTCGGATAACCCGCATGATAGATACAGGTGCACTACGCTGTACCCACAGTATGCCTAAACTGCAGCACATCGATGTGAAAGCAGTCTTAAGCCTCTTTCAGACGTTCGGCCTGACCCAACCGGACCCTCAATTCACCTCTATAGAGCAGCAGATGCAAACAGACTTTTGTCCGCTTATGCCTGCCTACTTCCAATCCGATCAACATAAAAAATAAAAAAAAACAGAAGTTAATTTGTCCCCTTCCATCTGGGCAGATTGAATCGGAGGGCCTATAGAATAGCCTTGACCTGTCACCCCCCTGCTCCACTCATTGTGGCCCACGACTGGTTACCAAGTTGCTTAGGTGGCCCTCGTTTTTTAAAAGGTTGGGCACCCCTGGTGTAGTGGGTTAGGCTTCTTTCACAAGAACGTTCAGATCAAGTCCTCCTGTTCATTTTTTAGGCGGACCCAAACTGATTTACACCCGCCTACATCCAACCTACTGTCCAGCAGTTCGGATCAGATGGCAGTTGGGTGTAAACAAACTAGTTGTCCATTTAAATCTGACTGCTGATTGAGGAGAGCGGGCATCAGCAGAGGGGACATGGACCTGTCATCTGCCTGCCAGGGTGATAATGCCATGTCCCTGTCTCCCAATTGTACTCTTGTGTTGTCGCCCTGTCACACTGGCACCTGATGGAGACTACAAATGGCCATTTCAACAATACAGGCATTGTCCAATAGCCACATCTGGAAACCCACCCTGAGAAATATACAGTCTTTCAGAAGTGCAACATATAGACAAGAATTGACTGCAGAGAGGCTACAGGATGCTGAAAAGTGAACATAATTATTTTAATAAAATACCCAGTTGGAGTTTACATCTATTTTATTTACGTAATAAAAAGTAATAAAATTAGGGATTTTCTCAGAGTACATATTATTCTAAAGAGGTAATGGGACGTTTTACAGGTGGATATAATAAACAAGTCTACTAGGACATCTCTATGTCATCTCAGTCTGATCTGTCATCTGGAGGCACATATATGTATTGTATGTAGGGCAGAGAGGTTGAAAGAATGATGAAATAGTTGAGGGAGAGTATTGTCATTAATAAAGATGCATTAATGTGTTGATGTCTGTGGAAGCAAACGTGTAGTTGTTACTTCTAGGAGGCTCCTCAAATGAACTATCATTACGAATCATTTATGAATTGCTAGGAGGTAATTTTTAAACCTGCTAAGTGAATGGAACCCAGATTTGTCATGGATCTCCGTAAAGTAAGGCCCTGTACACGCGATCAGACATGTCTGATGAGACTTGTCCGACGGACCGTTTTCATCAGACAACTCTGAACTTGTCTGACGGTCTGATGTGCGTACACACCATCGAACCAAAATCCGATCAAACCAGAATGTGGTGACGTAGAACACAACGACGTGATGAAAGAACGAAGTTTAATGCTTCCAAGCATGCGTCGGCTTGATTCTAAGCATGCGCAGGTTTTTGTTCCGATGCTTTTGTGTACTTACCATCGAACCTGTCCGACGGACAGGTTTCCATCGGACAGGTTTTAAAGCATGTTTTAAAACTTATGTCCGACGGACAACGGTCCGATAGGCCGTACACACGATCGAACATGTCCGATGAAACTGGTCTGCAGACCAGTTTCATTGGACATGTTCGATCGTGTGTACGCGGCCTAAGATTAAATGAGTAATTGAATTGAAAGAATGTGGGTCCCAGAGTCAGAGGATACAAAACAGAACACCAAATGCACACCATTTTTTTTTCATAATTTTATTTCTGAACATAAAACATAAACATCTTAAAAAAGAATCTTAGTACGTATGTATTTACATCTAGGTGGTTTAAATAGATGGTATTGACAAACATAAATACTGTACAGGCATCAATCATTTGGGCATTATCTCATTTAATTGACCAGAATAAATATCTGGCCATTGAAATTAATTAACTCTTAAGCGCTATAGAAGCCTAACATTTACACGCAATTACGTGCGTTTACATTCGAGTTTTCCTTCCTCTAAAGTCTCCTGCCATTAAACCCTGCTAAAAGACTATGGGGGATGTTTACTAAAACTTGTGCATGCAGAATTTCTGGTGCCGCCGTGCATAGAAACCAGTCAGCTTCCAGGTTTTATTCTCAAAGCTTAATTGAACAAGATATAAGCTGATTGGCTACCATGGACAGCTGTGCCAGATTCTGTGCGCAACAGGTTTAGTAAATCTCCACCATGTGTGCATCTAAACATGCAGGCGAATTTAGAGGCAGGGAAAAAAAACACCCAAAAGCCCCTAGTGTACATGAGGCCTTAGTGCTGAGCCCTTTTCAGCACACCTAGTGCACTGGGTAATAAAGCAGAGCATAGAGGTATTCTGTACACTTCTCTGTTCAGGTACATAGAAAACTTTGTGCACTCTATGCATATGAGAACCAAAGAAAATATTGGCGTGTGCCAACATGCATTCCAGGGAAATTACATAATTGCTTTTATATTTCAACATCTAACAAGATGTGAGCTACTTGTTTTTTTTCTCTACAAAAAAGTTCTTCCTTGGGCTTCTTGATTTTTGGCTCCTTATGCCTCGTACACACGATCAGTTTTCCCGTCGAGAAAACTGCCATGACAGCTTTTGGCTGGGAAAACTGGCCGTGTGTATGCTCCATGGCAGTTTTCCAGACAGGAAAACCGGCGGGAAAAATGAGAACATGTTTTATTTTTTCCTGCTGGGATTCCAGGCGGTCTTTTTCCCGGCAGTTTACCTACGGTAAACACTGCAATGGAGCATTCAGACGGCCGGGATTCCCGGACCAAAGCTCTCTTGGCAGTTTTCCTGCCAGGAAAACCGGCCGTGTGTAGGGGAAAAAAGCTGCCGAGCAGGTTCTCGATTTTCCACTTGGTTTTCCTGGTGGACTTTACTTCACAGAAAACGTCGTTTTTTTTTTTCATCACAAAAAATGATCGTGTGTACGCGGCATATGAGTTAGGGACCTTAGATTGTAGGCTGCTTGAGGGTAGCGACTGAAGTGAATGTACAATATATGTAAAGTGCTGCATAAATTGTCAGTGCTATATAAATAACTGAAATAATAATAAATAAATGATCTGGTTTTCTAGTGAGCTGTGCAAACAACATGCACATTTTAAATACATGAACTTGCTTTAAAACAAAGAAATTGACATACATTAAACATGTACAACTTTACAAACATATTTACATTTTCCAACTGTGTACTGAAATGCCCTGTTATCCATAGTCACTTGACAGTGGGGGAGGTAGAATTTATTTTCCTAGAAGGAGGGGGTCAGGGGTGTCTGATCACAGGAATATGTTTCAGGAACCTAGAGCATTGAAAATATAGATCAGAAGACATACAAGCTGATACAGTATGGCATTCCATAAATGTTGCCTTGTCCAAAACATGGCACATAAAGGAGCATAGGTATAAAGCAGTAAATGTGATATCCACCAAATCAATTGATTCAATCAGATGAATCAATCACTTTAGATCCACTTTCAGTCAATGTTTGCTAAACGTCATATTCCCTGCTTTATAATAATGCTTCATTTATAAAATAGAACATCATTCAATAAACAATCACTATTTCCCTGTACACCAGTTAGCTGATATATTTTTTAACGTGCTTTAGGCCAGCAGTTGACTAGGAATGATGGGAATTGTAGTTCCTTAACAAATGATAGGCAATAGTTTGGAGACCCCTGGACTAGGGTTCCTCCAGAGGTTGCTAAGTGTTCCTTGAGCAATGAGCAATTTTTGCTTCTAATGCCACGTACACACGATAGGAAATTCCGACAACAAAACCGTAGATTTGTTTTCTGACGTATGTTCGCTCAAACTTGTCTTGCATACACACGGTCACACAAATGTTGTTGGAAATTCCAAACACCAAGAACACGGTGACTTACAACACTACGACAAGCCAAAAAAAAAAATGAAGTTCAATGATTCTGAGCATGCATCAAATTGATTCCGCCCATGCGTAGAATTTCTATGCGCTGAAATGTGTACACGGTCGGAATTTCCCCAAAAAAACGTTTGTTGTCGGAAAAATTGAGAACCAGCTCTCAAATTTTTGTTGTCGGAGATTCCGACAGCAAATGTCCAATAGAGCATACACACCGTCGGATTTTCCAACAACAAGCTCACATCGAACATTTGTTGTTGGAAATTCTGACCGTGTGTACGTGGCATCAGATAGGTTCCCACTGACAACATTGATCTTTTTAGCTATCTGTAAGGCCGCATACACATGAGGAGACATGTCCGCTGAAACTGTTCCGCAGACCAGTTTCCGCGGACATGTCCGATCGCGTGTACAGCCTAGCGGACAGGTTTCCAGCGGACAAAAGTTTCTAAGCATGCTTAGAAACTTGTGCGCTGGAAACCTGTCCGTCGGACATGTCCGCTGGTTAGTACGCCTAACCAGCGGACCGAAATCCCTCACATGTGTCGACGCATGCATGGAAGCATTGAACTTCCTGGTTTGCCCACGTCACCGCGTCACCGTCATGTCACCGCGTTCTCTGTCCACGGGGATTTTGGTCTGATGGTGTGTACACACATCAGACCAAAATATCCCAGGAGACATGTCCGATGAAAACGGTCCACAGACCATTTTCATCAGACATGTCCCCTCGTGCGTACAGGGCCTAAGGGGCTAATTCTTCCCAATGGCCTCAAGTTTAAGGAGCATTCTTCCCAATGACCATCACACTAATGTATAATGATTTGTAAATATAGTAATTTTTATTAGGGGTTCCATGAGAAAGTTTTATCAAGGGTTCCTCGGTGTTGAAAAGGCTGAGAAAGGCTGGACTAGAGAAATGCAAATATATAAATTCATACAAATGTACCTAATTGGTATTTATGCAGGGATGTCCCCAAATACAGCCCATTATGATTCAGATTTTGCCCTATTACATTGCTCACTAAAACGTATAGACAAAAAGGAGACCTTTAGGCCGCGTACACACGATGAGATATGTCCGCTCAAACTTGTCCAACGGACAGTTTCGAGCGGACATGTCTCATCGGATCGGATCAAAATCTCCGCCGGCAGACAGCGCGGTGACGTGGCACCGCCATGTCACCGCACCAGGAAGAACAATTCTTCCGCGCATGCGTCAAATCCATTCGACGCATGTGCGGGAAGATATGTCCGCTGGTGAGTGTACTGACCAGCGGACATATCCGACGGACATGTCTCCAGCGGACAAATTTTAAAGCATGTTTTAAAATTTGCCCGCCGGTCAGACATGTCCGCTAGCCCATACACACTTTCGGATTTGTCCGCTGAACTGGTCCGTCGGACCAGTTTGAGTTGACAAATTCGATCGTGTGTACACGGCCTAAAAGTATAACTAAATAATATTCTTATACTCCTTAATTGTTTATTACTAGCTTTTTGCCCCCTTGTAATGTCCTCTATGAATTCGCAAACCTCTCCTGTTCTCCCTCACTTCTATTTGTTTGAAACAAGCAGTGCACATTATTTGCGGTATTGTACACTGCTCTATGCACACTACAAATGCCATCATCCATAGTCTCTAGTCCATCTCAAGAGTAAGCAAGAGAGAGTGGCTGCATACCTACATACAGGGGGACTGAAGGTAGCCACCTTCTAATAAGAAGTTGGATTACAGAAGCCAAAAATACTAAATTTGGAGGAGTCTGAGAGCCACAGGTGATTCTGCCAATAAAACATGTCCTGTCCTAAAATAACAAAGCTCGCTCAATGGGGGTTATTTACGAAAGGCAAATCCACTTTGCACTACAAGTGCAAACTACAAGTGCAAAGTGCACTTGAAATTGCACTGAAAGTGCACTTGGAAGTGAAGTCGCTGAAGATCCGCGGGGGAAATGCAAGGAAAATAAAAAACAGCATTTTTGCTTACACATGATTGGATGATAAAATCACCAGAGCTTCCCCTCATTTCAGATCTACCCCTCAGATTTACAGCGACTGCACTTCCAAGCAGGGCCATCTTAATAGCATTGTGGGCCCCTGGGCAAAGTAATGCACTGGGGCCCCTACAATGACAGTGCAGGTAAACAGACATCAAGTAGGTAGGAGGCAGACAGCCTCCCCTGTGTATCTATCACTTTCAGTGCCATCATGGGGCCCCCAATTTCGGGGCAGCATGGGCTCAAGGAACAGCTGCTTTGGTGAAAAACCAGGGCCCCCCCCTGCAGCTGGGGCCCCTGGGCGGTGCCCAGGTGTGCCCTCTCATTAAGACAGCCCTGCTTCCAAGTGAACTTTCAGTGCAATTTCAAGTGCACTTTGCTCTTGTAGTTTGCACTTGTAATGCAAAGTGGATTTGCCTTTCATAAATAACCCCCACTGTTCTGTTCTGGGATCCACAGAAGACAGCTGGGCAGAAGTGATAACTGATGGAGCTGATAAGGTTACAGGAAGTTACAGGCTTACTGGATTTTTGACAAGTCTAGTGAGTATTTTTTCCACTAATTCAACTGATATAAAATCATGCTAAAATAGTATACTTTATAGAGCAAAGGGAGCAAAAAAGAAAAATGATTTGTAAGGGTTTACATACACTCTAATTGTGATATTATTTTTTTAGAAGTACAGTAAAACCTTGGTTTGAGAGCGTTTTGCAAGACAAGCAAATGTTGTCATAAATTTTGCCTTGATATACAAGCGATGTCTTGTCACAACTTAATATAAAAAATAAGAGAGGAGCCTCTAAGTGTAGCAATATGGTTACTTTTATTGAAACGACAACATTTAGAAACGTATTGCTACACTGTGTGCTTGGATTTTGGTTTGCTCGCGTATACACACGAGCAAACCAAAATCCCCGCCAGCAGACAGCGCGCTGACGTGTTGGTGACGTGGCGGTGATGTTGACGCCGCCACGTCACCGCACCAGGAAGTAAAACACTTCCGCGCATGCGTCGAAACCATTCGGCGCGTGTGCGAGAAGACATGTCTGCTGGTTAGCGTACTAACCAGCTGACATGTCGGACGGACGGGTTCCCAGCCGATAGATTGGTAAGCATGCTTTCCAATCTGTCGGGTGGCCAAATCTGTCGGCTCGCCCATACACACGATCAAATCTGTTTGCTGGGACGGTCGGGCCGACCGTTTCCAGCAGACAGATTTGATCGTGTGTACGAGGCCTTAGAGGTGCCTCTCTTCTCTTTTATACCCTGTAAAAAATAGCTTTGATATACAAGTGCTTTGGATTACAAGTATGTTTCTGGAACGAATTATGCTCGGAAACCAAGGTTTTACTGTAGATAGTTTCTCCAATAATCTGTCTAAATTAGAAACAATGAGCAAAATAAACAAAATAGGCCCTACACCAGGGGCGGACTGACCATTGGGACTCTCGGGCACTGCCCGAGGGCCCCATGCCAGTAGGGGGCCCCATCAGGGTTGCCAGGCTCAATAAAACCAGGGACAGTATGTAAAAATCTGTGTTTTTTTTTTTACATCTGTCCCTGATATGTCTAAAACCGACATGCTTTTGATGTTAAAATCCTGAGATTTTATTTGCCCTGCCTATGCAATGCCTCCTGGCGTGGGGGGCATTTGTAAGCCCGGGGGGCCCTATAATCTTCTATTGCTCAGGGGCCCCATGAGTTATCAGTCCACCCCTGCCCTACACACTATTTATGTGTATGTACTGTAATTGTTGGCTTTGTGCACATTGAGCTATAAAAAAAAAAAATGTCTGGATATTTATAAAAATGTAACTTACCGATTTTTTCCACTGAGCAGAACTTTAATTTCTTTCAGGTGAGGACTGACACATTTTGTATCACCGGTGCTTTTCAATGTGACACTGAGGAAGAATAATATTAAGGAAACCATTACCCACCATTTGGTAAGTACATAACTTAAACATTGTGTAATAATGTGCATCCTACTTACATATATTCCGTGTTTTCACACAGAGAGCTTCTTGGATAAACCTCTAGTTGAGCCAGGGCCTTGACATTCAACTTATTGGATAGCTTGTTACATAGGCAGCGGTTCCCAGGAGGAATAGCAAACGCTGATAACAAATGTAAAAAAAATGATAAGTGCTTATATAGACAATGGAAAAAGAAGTACAAAAATAAGTAATTACATAAATTCCATGAGATATATTATGTATTTGACTGTACCTTGTATAAGAGGAGTAGAGAGCAGGAGAACGCACATGATAACAGCACACTTGTTGTCCATATTGATGGCGTTGGATGAATTCTCTCTGACCAAGATCTAGAGTAGATATCTGTGTGAAGTACAACAGCATTGGTCTGTTTATATACATTTGTGCTGGATTGCATAATCCCATGATGTCATGACTTTTTTCAGTTCATGTTTCAGTTTTGTAGGAAGTCTTTCAGAAGTTAAAGTAGAGCTGAGGATCTTTTCCTGCCAGCACAAAGCTAGGTCGTGACCTTTTTTGGAAATTCCTGTCTTGTGGACTTTCCCAGAGATCCATATGGCTAATAGATTATTAAAGATGTTATAATAGCATCATAATATGTTTTATCTATATGTGATAGCTGCAAAGAATTATTATCGGAATCCTTTTACAATATTATAGCAAAGTGACTAAATAAGTCTGCATTTTTTTTTATTATTAAAATGACATCTGTTGCAGTTAGAAAATATCTAAGGTGACTCACATCTATTATATTGCAGCTTACTAGTCCTTAAATGTGATGGCTGCATTTAGTTTTCTTTGTGTCAGGCTATGTACATTTTCTATAAGTACTGACACAAATGCACTGCCATTGGTACTGCCTGTGAATTGAACTGAAATCACAAATAATGTTGTATTGTATTGTTACCCTGCTGAATCCACTGTTTAAAAACGTGTGTTAAAAGTGTTAAATCTAAACTCAAAAATACAAATTTTACATATTTCAGCTTACCAGTCAGTAAATGAGATGCCTGTATTTGTTTTGTTTTTGCCTTCTTTTCCCTCCTTTATTTTCACTCTGTGAATAATACACTTCCTAAGGTGGCTATACTATGGTTACCATTGTCTTTGTTTCCCAGGAACAGTGGGCCAGATTCAGGTACAATTGCCCTGGCGCAGAGTATCAGAGATACACTACACAGCCGTATTTTACCTGGCTCTAAGACGAATTCTGGTAGATTTCGGCCCGTAAGGTACGGCGGCGTAGTGTATTTCTTGCGGTGGAATCGAAATACGCGGTTAGGGGGTGTGAAGCATTTAAATTAGGCGCGTCCCCGTGGCGATCGAACTGCGCATGCTCCGTTCAGAAATTTCCCACCGTGCATTGCGCGAAATTACGTCGTTACGTCAGATTTTTTTTGAGTAGCGTCGTTTACGTACATTCCTATTCCCGGACGACTTACGCAAACACAAAAAAAAAAATTTAAATTTGACGCGGGAACGATGGCCATACTTAACATGGGCTGTCTAACTATAGACCAGATTTTTCCTTCCCTAAATTTACGCAGCAAAAAGATGACTACAGATGCCGTAAGAGAATGCGACGGACGATCGTAACTTCGTGGATCGCCGGAAAAAGCTAATTTGCATACCCCGACGCTGAAAACGATGCAAACTCCACCCAGCGGGGGGGAAAAGATTGCAGCGTAGCTCCGACGGCGTACGAAGACGTAAGCCTGTCGGATCGAAGCCCGAAGCCGCCGTATCATGGTTTGAGGATTCAAACCATGATAATTTGAAATTACTCCGGTCTAACAGGAGATAGACCGGAGTAATGGCTCTGTGAATCTGGCCCAGTACCTATTGTAAAATGTTCCTGGCAGTGTCCTGGTGGCAGTGAATTTGGGTCAATCAAATAAGTAAAGCTACGTCTTAGTTATGTTTTTTCAACCCTGCAGCTCCACCGGAGACATCACTAGGAACCTTACTCAAGAGCCAATTGGACCTTTAAGCTGGCATTATCTGTTCTAGCAAGGGATGGACCAGGTTGCACTTGATTAGGCAATACAAAGAATAACATTTGGATTGGCTCAGGTGCCCAAGGGTGGCACTGGATAACTAGGAGGTGGCGTATCACCTGTCACTGAGGAATTTCTGATCTGCATATACTGTTTTTGCATTTGACTGTGTAGTTCTGAGTGTAGAAAACAGCATCGAGATAGGAGGAGTCTGCTCTACAAAAGAAGCGATCAGAGAAAAAGAATCAGATAAGAGTACTTGTGATGTATGCCAACCCCCATTCCTCAACTTGGGGCTCCAGTTTAATGGAAAAGGGGTGCTCTGCCCCTTGCTGCTCAGGGCTTAGATGTTGCCAGGGAGACCAGGCTGGGCATAGATGCTTGGCATCAGATGGATGGAGATAGTGGGGGTTTCTGCTCACTGTAGAGGCCATGTTTGTCTTGCACTACCAATCATGGACCACCACTATGAACTACTGACACTGGGTCTCGAGGAGGTGAGGAGGATGAGCCACACTAACATTATATGATAGACTGACATGTACAGACAACTTGTATGAAACTCTTTGACCAGTGCACTCTGCTTTACTTACTACAGCTCCTGAACTCCACTGCATTACTTACTTACTCCCGACTAACCTTTGAACTTACCATTACTTACTCCTAACTTCTGTATTAATTACTCATGACCCTTGCAGTCTGTATTATCTACTTCTGATTCCTGTACTCTGTGTTACTTACTACTGACTCCTGAACTCCACTGCATGACTGACTCCTGAATGAATGAATAACTTGTATAGCGATACACATGCAAACTGAATCGCCTCTAGGCACTTTTTGCAGCCAGTGTCTTCCTGGCTGGTGCGGTTATTTACCCTGTAGGATCTTGACATGCTTTGGACACACAGTAGTACACACATATATACATGTAGCGGTACCCCCGGAGGGGCTGCTGACAGTGCTGAGTAATGATGGGATAGCATGTTACCTCATGGCTCCAGTGAAATGTCTAGGGTGAATGCTGCGTGAAATAGCAGTAAAGTAATGTCCTCAAGTAGGAAGTCTCTTTATATGTGCTCTTTATTACCCATCCAGGTAAAAACAGGTAACAGGTGATGGAAAGGATAGACGAAAAAGGTTGGAAGGAGAACAGCAGATTCAGGCCTTGAATATGGAAACAGTCCTGCTTCCGACAACACTTGGATTTCTTTCACCACTCCAGCCTGAGTGGGTATAGCAGGACAGGTCTCTCTCACTGACCTGGCAGCCAGAGTATCACTCGGAATTTGAGAAGGATGTCTCTGCCACAGACTCTTCTAGATGACTGTCAGAAAAGCGCCCCTGCCACAGGGCTTCCCTGAGTGTAGAACTCCTCCTGAATAAAGCTTTGCCTGAATCTTCCTTTTTAACGTCACCCAGGTACCAACTGAGAGAGGAATCGATCCCCCAGTGTCCATTACCTTGATCCCCGATGGTTCCCCCCAGTGCTGTTGGACCACCAGCCTCTCATTGGCGCTCCTCAACTGGACTCCCCACCGAACAGCTAAACTCGCTTGGGATCTTGAGAATTGAGGACCCAGTCGATCACTGGGTCCCGGCCTGTCCGAATGCTTCCGAACAGGAACGTTGCGTAGCACCCACGCCCCGGCCAGGAAGGCCATAACACTCGGGGCGCGGAGATGTGGTCACCCTAAGGTGGGTGCCACACTCCAGGAAGAGAAGAAGAAGGCGACCCTCTAAAATGGCATCTGCCTCATAAGTACCCTCTCCCAGCATGCTCAGGGAGGCCCAAGCCTCCTGATTGGTCGCTTGGAGAGAACACCCGAACCTCAAGTTCCACTGCTGCCATCTGTCGTCCTGGGGTGGAACAACACTCCAGGCACAGCAGAATGAGCCCACAGCACAGCCAAGCTGAAACAGAGAGCCTTACAATAATCAGAATTGAGATCAGAATCACTTACACTCTGATCATCCCCTTAAATTTACTAGCACCTGTACTTTGAAGTACATGGGCGCTACACATATATATACTGGGCCACACATATATACAGGATCCAATTAACCTACCAGCATATCTTTGGAGTGTGGGAGGAAACCGGAGTACCCGGAGGAAATCCACGCAGACACATGGAGAACATGCAAACTCCAGGCAGATGGTGTCATGGTCGGGATTTGAACCAGCGTCCCCTTTGCTTCTAGGTGAAAGTGCTAACCACTACACCACATCATGTATCATTTACTACTGACCTTTGAACTCTGTGTTACTAACTCCTGATCCCTGCACTTAGCATTACATACTACCAGTGGTCGCCCATAATGCAGGGCGCAAGGGCACCGCCCCCCCATAATCCATGCTTCTGGCCCCCTAATCTACATCCGCAGCACCGGACGCATGAATTCCAATAGGGCTTTTTATTTTTTGAAGCACGTGATTAGAGCTAGAGGCTCTAATAGGCTTGAAAAAAGGGTGGGCTCGGGCGGGCAGAGCTTTGCAGAGCTGGATTGTTTGACGTAACCCCCCCAAAAAAATATACCACCAGCCACCACTGCATACAACTGACATCTGAATTCTGCATTACTTACTATGGTCATTAGTAACTCCTGATCCCTGCACTTTATATTACATTTGCATTACATACTATTGACGTCTCAACTTTCTGAACTTTCTACTGACCTCTAAACTCTGCATACTATACAACTGAAAGACAAAAACAGACCATTCCATAGCTAAACTCACGACCAGTCTGCTGACCAATAAAACTGCAGAACTGGGTGGACGACACACATTGAGGAACCGACCCAAGCATTAGCACAGAAGAGGTTATTTCAAGTGACCCTGAGTGCGCTACATATGGATGATAAGAGGCTATATTGAGGCTTTATATAGCATCACTCCACAACCTTAAAACTTTGTGTACCACAACTTCCTCGCTGCACTTTGCATATGACTTTTTTCTATGACCACACAGCAAACAAGTTTTCTCTATTTTGGGAATCATTTTACTCTGTGGGCCAGTGTTGATAAGCTCCCATTGATGCCATGTTTTGCAGTGCTCCATCAATCTTTTTCTAGTTGCATAGTAGAAAATAACGCATGACAAAATCATGACTACATATTCTCTTATCCAATACCCCAGACGAAGGGCTTGAACCAGAAATGTGTCAGGTTACGGAGATATTATTCAATAGCCAGAAAGTATCTATAATATTATTCCATGCTTACTATGTAATATGTCATGTTTTTTGTCTCTCTTGTTTTGTCTTTTGATATGACATGTTTTTAAACGATCATCACATATTTGAGTGATCACATTGTATCACATCTCTCCGTTCTTCCTAGTGACAGGTCACTGATCGTCTGCTCCCTCTCATCGGGGACAGCGATCAGTGACGTGTCACTCGTAGCCACTCCCCTAACAGTTAGAATCACGCCCTAGGACACACTTAACCCCTTCCTAGCCCCCTAGTGGTAAACCCCTTCACTGCCAGTCACATTTATACAGTAATCAGTGCATTTTTATAGCACTGTTCACTGTATAAATGACAATGGTCGCAAAATAGCGCCAAAAGCGTCTGATGTGTCTGCCATAATGTCGCAGTCACAATAAAAATTGTTGTCCTGTTGGAAAGTGAACCTTCGCCCCAGTCTGAGGTTCAGAGCGCTCTGGAGCAGGTTTTCATCTAGGTTGTCCCTGTACGTTGCTGCATTCATCTTTCCCTGTTCACTGTATAAATGACAATGGTCGCAAAATAGCGCCAAAAGTGTCTGCTGTGTCTGCCATAATGTCGCAGTCACAATAAAAATTGTTGTCCTGTTGGAAAGTGAACCTTCGCCCCAGTCTGAGGTTCAGAGCGCTCTGGAGCTTGTTTTCATCAAGGTTGTCCCTGTACGTTGCTGCATTCATCTTTCCCTCGATCCTCACTGCAGTGGCAGCATTTTTTATTTTGGGGGAATAGGTGGCGAACAACCATCCCACCCCCCCTGCTGTCGGTTGGCCGGTCGGTTGGTCATCCAGCTCGCACTCACCCCACCTAGGTTGCGGGCAGGCAGCGCTCCTATGAGCGGTGGCTCCTATCACGTCTCCTCCACCTAGGCATCCAATAGGATCAACTGTCCTTTTAGCCAATCGGACGATGGGTCTCAGGACACACTTCCTGATTGGCCGATAGGAGGATCAGTGTGACAACAGCGAATATTCAGTCACTTTTGTCACACAACTGGGTGGGCTCAAAACGCAGTGCTCTGTGCCCCGAGTCCACACTTTTTTGGAAGCCTATTAGAGCTTCTGGCTCTAATCACTTCCTTCAAATAAAAAAAACACCCCCCCCCCCCCATTGGTATCCATGCGTCCGAGGCCCTGCATGTAGATTAGAGGGTCTGATGCAAGGATAGGGGGGAAGCGTCCCCCTAATGGATGGGCTGCCACTGCTTCACTGTAGGGAAGGTTTTTATTGGCCAGGTAATGAGCGGTGCCTGGTTTTCTCCAGACATGACGCTTGCCATTCAGGCCAAAGAGTTTAATCTTTGTTTCATCAGACCAGAGAATTTTGTTTCTCATGGTCTGAGAGTCCTTTAGATGTCTTTTGGCAAACTCCAGGCTGTCATGTGCCTTTTACTGAGAAGTGGCTTCCGTCTGGCCACTCTATCATACATGCCTGATTGGTGAAGTGCAGCAGAGAAGGTTGTTCTTCTGGAAGGTTCTCTTCTCTCCACAGAGAAATGCTGGAGCCTTGTCAGAATGACAATCTGGTTCTTGGTCACCTCTCTGACTTAGGCCCTTCTCCACCAATTGTTCAGTTTGGCTGGACAGCCTGCTCTAGAAAGAGAGCTGGTGGTTCCAAACTTCGCTATTTACATAATACTGCAGAAATTTTTCTGTACCCTTCCCCAGATTTGTGCTTCTATGCAATCCTGTCTCGGAGGTCTACAGACAATTCCTTGGACTTTGTGGCTTAGTTTATGCTCTGACATGCACTGTTAAATGTGGGACCTTATATAGACAGGTATGTGCATTTCCAAATCATGTCATATCAACTGAATTTACCACAGGTGGACCACAGGTGGACTCCAATCAAATTGTTCAAACATTTCAAGGATGATCAGTGGAAACAGGATGCACCTGAGCCTAATTTTGAATGGCATAGAAAAGGCTGTGAATACTTATGTACATGTGATTTTTCCCTTTTTTTTTTCTTTAATATATGTGCAAAGATTTCAAACAAACTTCTCTGATATTGTCAATATGGGGTATTGTTTGTAGAATTATAAGGAAAATAATGAATTGAACCCATTTTGGAACAAGGCTGTAACCCCTATGGGTCCTGTGACCCATTTTCAGCGGACGGCGGTCTGAAGTCCGCTCTCAGTTGACGTCACTGCCATCAGTCGGGGCAGCGTGTCATCCTGACTTCCAAGTCTGGATCCGCCAGCTGCCTTGATTGATGGGTATTCACAGCACTGTATGCTACAATTTTGTTTAATATGTTTTTTTTTTTTTTTTTTGCTGCCATCAAAAAACAGTCAGCACACTTTAAACATTTTATAATACATTTATTTATGAAAATATAAAACTCACATCTTTTAAAGTAGAAAATTATCTCAGGAGATATGTATTTACAGTAACATTGTTTAAATAGATGAATTTACAAATAAAAAAATATGTCGTTCCAGTTATCCGTAGTCACAAGACAAGGTAGAATTAACCTATTTAAAGGCCGTCATATTCCTCAGTTTTCCTTGTATAATCACTTAGGGGTGTCTGATCACTGGGATGTGTTTCAGAAACCTGTGGGAATAAAAATATATATCATAAGACATACATGCCAATATGATGTTGCATGTTGTATAAGTATATAAATAAATACAACTTTAACCACTTGATACCCGCACGCCGTCATATGACGTCCAAAACGGGGACCTGTTATCCCGGGTGGACGTCATATGACGGCCTGGGCTTTGCGGGGGGATATCTCAATGATGCCTGCACCCAGAGGCATCATTGAGATATTTTTTAGCGGCGGCGATCGTGCGCACCGTAAGAACAATCATAGTGGCGGTTCCGCCGCTAGATCATTCTTACAGGCGGCGGGAGGGGACAGCCCCCCCTCCCGCCGCCATCCGGTGCTTCTCCGTGCTCACCCGTCCCATTGGGGACACAGAGAGATAATCGCCGTCCGCCGGATGTTTGCCATAGAGATGACTGGTGACCAGATGGTCACCAGTCATCTCTATGACTGTCGGAGGCCCGGCGCGATGTGATGACGTCACGCCCCGGTCCCTGTAAGTAAACAAACCGCAATTGCGGCTAGTTTGAATGAGATCTGCGAATTTTTTTTCACAATCTCATTCTTTCCAGCCTGGAGGAGAGATGTGAGGTCTTATTGACCCCGCATCTCTCCTTAAAGAGGACCTGTCACACACATTCCTATTACAAGGGATGTTTACATTCCTTGTAATAGGAATAAAAGCGATTGATTTTTTTTTTTAAAGTGTAAAAAATAAATAAATAAGTAAAATAAAAAATAAATAATAATAATAAAAAAATTAAAATGCCCCTGTCCCCGGTAGCTCGCGCTCAGAAGCGTACGCACAAGTAAGTCCCGCCCACGTATGTAAACGTCGTTCAAACCACACATGTGAGGTGTCGCCACGTGCGCTAGAGCGTGTGCAACAATTCTAGTACTAGACCTCCTCTGTAACTCTAAACTGGTAACCTGTAAAAATGTTAAAGTGTCGCCTATGGAGATTTTTAAGTAACGAAGTTTGGCGCCATTCCATGAGTGTACGCAATTTTAAAGCATGACATGTTAGGTATCTAGTTACTCGGCGTAACATCATCTTTCATATTTTACCAAAAAATTGGGCTAACGTTACTGTTTTGTTATTTTTTAATTTATGAAACCATTTTTTTTTTTTTAAAAAGCCGTTTGAAAAATGATTGCGCAAATACGGTGCAAGATAAAAAGTTGCAATGACCGCCATTTTATTCCCTAGGGTGTCTGCTAAAAAAACACATATAATGTTTGGGGGTTCTGAGTAATTTTCTAGCAAAAGAATGATGATTTGTACATGTAGAAGAGAAGAGCCAGAATAGGCCCGGGAAGGAGGTTGGTTTTAAAGCCCTGTATTGAAGTGGTTAAAAAAATTTATAAGATAAACACTAACATATGATAATAAATCAATTATCTCTGCAAGTTGTATCTATTTAGTGGGCTGCATTCACCCCAAGAGGACATTAATTTCTCATTTATACTGGTAGTGACATACCGTACATGCATTTATATACATCTATAGGACATTCCTAAATGTATGTAATGAGTTGAAATCATATAACTCACACTGTACATGTACTTGCTTTTAGGTGTTGTCACTTTAGCTGTGCCCAATTAGAAAGTCTAGAAATTGCTGAAAACTCATAAATGCATGCAAATGTGCACAAGCCTGTATAAATACACATAATCATGATTGAACCCGTGTAAAGACAAATACATCTAAACACAGGAAACACACTGATCTAGGAAGCAAGCATATCATTTGTCTATACTTCTCAGATAAAGTATCCTGAGTTTAGATAACCTAAACCAGGGGTGCCCAACCTTTTGAAGAGAGAGGGCCACTTAAGTGACTTGGTAACCGGTCGTGGGCCACAATGAGTGGAGTGGGTGGATGACAGGTCCGTGTCTGCTCTGTATATGCAGAGCAGACACGGACACAGCCCACTCTACTCCTTTTGTGTAAATTGTGGTAAAATGCCATGTATCGCACAGGTGAGATGTGATATGATTTTAAAAGCATATAGCTATGCCTTCAGTCTTTCTAATCTATCTAATTTCAATACTTTCAAAAAAATTACTCCTACCCATTTTTTAAATACTGTAAACAAGCTATACAAACTATGGCTGTGTGCACATCAAACTTTGCAACCAACCAAATATCTGGAGATGTATAAAAAAAAGTAGTACCTACCGATTTTTTCCACTGAGCAGAGCTTTTATTTCTTTCAGTTTAGAACTAACACATTTTGTAGCACCGGTGCTTTTTACTGTGACACTGAGGAAGAACAAAATGAAGGAAGCCATTAGTATATTAGGACACTTCCTAAAAGAAGTAGGAGTTCAAGGAAAAAAAAATACTCACCTAGGTGAATGCAGCATTCATACGATGCTGCATCTGTCCCCCGCCGCTTCTAAGACTGAGAACTGAGAAATCAAAGACTACTGATCGCTCAGTTCTCAGCCTTCACTGAGAAGAGAGCCGGGAACTATCAAGCCCCGTACACACGGCAGAGAAATTCGACGGGCGGAACACATCGTTCCGCCCGTCAAGGTTCTCTGCCGGCCGTCGGGAAAGGCAACCAGCCATTCATCCCGACGGGCAGTTGAGCAAATAGAGAACCTGTTCTCTATTTGCTCGACGGGTTTCCCAACGGGCGGGGCTCGCTGAGAGCGTACACACGGCCGAGGTTCTCGGCAGAATGCGGCTCCCAGCGAGGTTCTTGCTGGTTTTTTGCCGAGAACCTCGGCCGTGTGTACGGGGCCTGAGTCAATGAGTCTCTGCTTTGCCTCCCCACACTCACTGGAGCGCTGGGCAGTGAAGGGGACGGCAGCAGCTGGCTTAGTCTGTCACTGGCTTGCTGAGAGGCTGAGCCAGCTGCCAGTCCAGACATCTGGGTTGATCCTGACCATATGGGACCAGACCACCTCTGTTAGCTGCTGTGATCCAGAGGAGAAGTAAAGCCAAAAAAGCTTTGGCTATACTTCTCCTTAATGAATGAAACAATGAAACTATTTCACATCATTTCTCTTTTGAGATTTTCTATATACTCCCTTTACACTATCGTGTCCATTTTATCAGCATGCCACCATTCTCTAAGAGCTAAACATTGTGGAGGTGCATGGTGTATGCTTAGTAAAGAGTTTAATATATTGCCATTTTTATTTCCTTCAAATCTATTTAGGTCCTTTAAGTAAATTTAGAACATGCAACATGATAATACGGGGGAATTAAAAATGGCACAAATTTTAAATAGTGAACATTTCAAGAGATGTTCCTGTTTTTTATATTAAAATATGCAAAATTGTGAAAATGTTTATTCTAACAAGATTTTAGCTTTGCCTCAATCATTTCAGCTTTTTTTTAATGGTATTCTTATGTACAAAGTGAAAAGGCTGCTTATTCTTAATACAGAATGCAAAGACTATTAGATGGGCGACCAATCACTCTATGGGTATCCAGGGGCTAAATCACTCTACTTTAAATATGTGAGGGCCATAAAATACTTTGGGTACAGGGCAATAACATGTGCTTTCAACCCATGTAAATTCTTGCCTTGCACAAAGATGTTTCTAATACATTTAGTGTATAATGAAAAAAGTGTTAATTGCAAGCATACTGCTATAACATATCAACCAAGATGAACAGGGGTCCCAACAGATTTAATGAAAGACAGATGTTTGCAACAATTGCCCACATTTTTTCTGTGTATGACCACCCAAAGCTGTTGAAAATTGGCATGTAGTTTATTGCTATGCCTACAATTGGGTGAGTATATATACACATATACAATAGATACAGCAATCGCAATATGTAAATTCATAATGTACATTCTACTTACATATATTCCGTGTTTTCACACAGAGAGCTGCTTAGATAAACGTCCATTTGAGCCAGGGCCATAACATTCACCTGATTGGATAGCTTGTTACACAGGCAGCGCTTCCCACGAGGAACGGCAAACCCTGAATACAAAAATAAAAATAGATCAATTAGTGCATATAAAGACAATGGCAAAGACAATAGGATAAGCAGCCTGAGCTTATACATAGATTCTAAATACTAGAATATGTCATTGACTGTACCTTGTATAAGAGGAGTAGAGAGCAGGAGAACGCACATGATAACAGCACACTTGTTGTCCATATTGATGGTGTTGGATGGATTCTCTCTGACCAAGATCTGGAGTAGATATCTGTGTGAAGTACAACAGGATTGGTCCGTTTATATACATTTGCACTGGATTGCATAATCTCATGATGTCATCAGCGGGGAATACTGACATTCTCTATTTTCCATCGAAATTTCACTTTTGTAGGAAGGCTTTTAGGAAGTGAAACTACCGTCGAGGACCTTTTTATGCTAACAAAAAAAAAACACTCAGTGTCCATTTCTGTTATCGCCAGTCTTGATGGGGCTTTCCCAGAAATCTGTGGTTGATAACATGTAAAAAAAAAAAATACAAAATAAAAAGATAGAGCGTTACAGAGATTCCCCTTTTATAAGGTTGCATATTACTGTGATGCAAAATGACTGAATGATTCTTCTCTCAGTGTATTCGGATTCTTTCCTTTGCTCAGGAAGATTATTGGGGTATTTGAATATCTCACAGTGGGATAATTAATATATTTGACCATTACACGCACTTGTTGTTATCTCATAAATCTCAGTGATCGTAAGTAAGTTTGAAAATAGGGGCATCATTGTAAATATACAGGGCCAGATTCTCAAAAGAGATCCGACGGTGTATCTCAAGATACACCGTCGTATCTCTGTTTTTTGGCCCGGGTATCTATGCGCGTGATTCCTAGAATCACTTACGCATAGATACGACGTAGATCCGACAGGTGTAAGTCACTTACACCGTCGGATCTTAGATGTAATTCTTCCCTGGCCGCTAGGTGGCGTTTACGTTGTTTTCTCATTTGACTATGCAAATGAGACTCATACGCCGATTCCCGAACGTTTTTTTTGTGCCGCCTCGTTGTCGTTTACGTCGTTTCCGTAAGCGTAAACCTACCCCTGCTATATGAGGGGTACGTTTACAAAGGTCCTTCGTATGCCATGTTAAGTATGGCGTCGGGACAGCGTCGTCTTTTTCCGTCGTTTACGTCGTTTTACTAAGTCGTTCGCGAATAGGGCTTTACGTCAATGACGCTCACGTCGGCTTCATTGACGTTTTCCGTTGTGAGCTGGAGCATCCGCACTGGGCTATTTGTACGGCCGGCGCATGCGCAGTTTGATCGGCGTGGGGGCGCACTTAATTTAAATACATGTAAAGAGATGATCTATTGTGTGAGGGATGAGTCTCATATGGTGTCATTGGGAGTGAGGAGACACAAAGTGGTGCTGGTGAGTGGGGTACAGGCTCTTCTGTACCCATTTGGAATTGCTTCATCCATTGGGGGATGCTACGAGAAGTGAAACACACACAAAGGGTTAACTGTGCAAAAGGAACCCATTTGCTTCTAAGTTAGAATGCTACCGAATGCAGCCTCAGTCTGCCCAACACACCCAATAGTGGACCCGCAAATAGCGCTCACTAACTCCTGCATCTACAGGCAAAGGGCCTACAAATGAAATCATTGTAAAGGCAGTGCTTCAATTTAGAAGCAAGCACACTCTGCTCCACATGTTTGGTTAACCTTTCTGACCCCAGTACAGTCACAGTACAACTAATGCCTGCACTACAGACTGAGGCTGCGTTCACGTGAAATCAGCATTACGGTAGCATTCTAACTTAGAAGCAAATGGGTTCCTTTTGCACAGTTAACCCTTTCACTTCTCGTAGCATCTCCCAATGGATGACGCAATTCCAAGTGGGTACAGAAGAGCCTGCACCCCACTCACCAGCACCACCTTGTGTCTCCTCACTCCCAGTGACACCATGAGAGACTCATGCCTCACACAAGAGATCATCTCTTTACATGTTCCCAAGCTTCATTGTTCTTGAGGCCTCTAACTCAAATCTCCTCTCCTGTGATATCTCAGGATAGGTACCTGGGATACCCCGTGCCACGATATTGGCCTGTATGTAGGACATCAGTTGCTAGGGGGAAGGCCAAGCTCACAAACCCCTTCACCACTACAGTGAAACTGTAAAGAAGTCTTGCACAATAGACTTGGATTCCTCTTTAAGTTTAATATAGTACAGTATATGTAGATTGCCAAGAAAAGAGAACTGCATAGATTTCTACCATTAGGCCTGTGGGCACCCTGCAGTTGATATTTTCCATATTTAACTTGAACACCATTTTTTTCTCAGTGTGGACATGGCCATCATGGTAGAGATAGGACTTTGCTTTCTTATGTGAGAGCTGCCAAATTTACTATTGGTGATATAATGAGTGATGGGGTAATGACCAAAAAGCAGTAGGACGTTCAGGAAGAAAAGATGCACAACATGAATCAGAAGCAGGGAGATTCTTGCATGCAGGTCCTCAGGTACTTGTTTCACTCTTTTTTCACTCATTACCGGTATTTATTCATTGAATTTTATGGTTGCATATTATTCACTATCCAGCACTACATTTTTATTGTATATAGGTCCTCAGGTACAGCTTCCTTCAGGTCCTTCAGGTACAGTGAGCAGCTTGGTAGTGCCATCACTAAATCTCACTTCAAATTGCATAATATTAACAGTCAGACACAGCACTGCCTTAGATGACCTCACAGTGAAGACAGACGGGAGTTTCACATGTCAGGAAATACACTGCTATTTTTCTGTAGGAATTTACGAATTTAGGGTAAATTAACATTTCTAGATGTTCCCTTTACGGTAGAAAATATTTACTCTTTCAGTTCAGGTCCACTCTAAGTTGATATAATAGTGTAGCTGTACCTCTAAGGATTATGTATGTGTGCTGCTATTCACTTGCATTTTCTCCCTGTTAGGCCGCGTACACACGATCAAATCTATCTGCTGAAAACGGTCTGACAGACCGTTTCAGCAGACAGATTCGATCGTGTGTACGGGCGGACAGACAGATTTGGCCAGCCGACAGATTTTAAAGCATGCTTTAAAATCCGTCTGCTGGGAATCCGTCCGTCCGACATGTCTGCTGGTTAGTACGCTAACCAGCAGACATATCTGCTCGCACATGCATCGAATGGATTCGACGCATGCGCGGAAGTGTTTTACTTCCTGGTGCGGTGACGTGGCGGCGTCAACTTCACGCCACATCACCGACACGTCAGCGCGCTGTCTGCCGGCAGGGATTTTGGTTTGATCGTGTGTACAGCGATCAAACCAAAACAGCCCAGGAGACAGATCTGTTCAAATCGGTCTGTCAGTCCGATTTGAACAGATGTATTTGGTCGTGTGTACGCGGCCCAAGAGCAGAAATGTCAGCCCAATGTAAAATGAGGTTGTAAGTTGAGGTGCCATGCACCTCATCTAGCATAATATAGCATTGGTGGGGGGGGGTTGAGATTTTCCTCTGAGATCAAAAAGATGATATTGAAATTTTATATGGTGTGTCCACAAGATTAAGTGCACTTCACATCTCCCATGTGCCTTACAAAATTGCACTAATGTGTGAAAAAAAACGTTTTTTTACTGAGAACTTGCAAGATCTTGCAGAAACTAATGAGTTTTCTCTAAAGGGCACTGTTGACATGGCTTTTCAGAGGGCATCTGTGTGTTTGGGGCCATTACCATTGCCTTCACAGAAACCAGGTAGTGGACACAAAAAAGGTAAGTCAAAGCAAAAAAAATGAAACATTTTAAATGTTATTTTTTATTGTTAGGGGAGAGAAGTCAACTTTAAGCATGTATTACAGTGTTTTTGCAAAAGTAAACAAAATTATGTTGTTTCCTGCAAAACTGAAGGCTGGTTTCATTTTCTTATAACAACTGGGACAGAAAACAAAACCTGTCAATTTCAAGGAAACACGTTTTTTTAGTTTCACTGCTAGGGCATAGAGGAAATAGACATCACAGAGCAACTACTGTTGGACACATCTGCTCATACTTATATTTAGACACTTCCAATTTTGTGAAACATGTAAATTGTCCGCTTTCTACAGATGTACAAGGAAAGTGGAGACACTGCAGTGTCAAAATAGGAAACCACAGGTTATATTATGGGTGCCCAACATTTCTCCTGTGACATTGGTAACTACCAGAATTTTAATTGTGAAAAATGGATGGCCTGTCATTGCGTAAAAACTCAGATATTGCCTATTTCAGCAGTAAAAGGCTCCCTGATCAAGTATTAGGCAGGTAGGTGTTGCCCACTCGGACCAGGCCAACCCCTGAGAGAAATGTATTGAATGTACTCCCAGGAGGGTAAAGCTGGATATAGATTGTTACAAATTGATTCCTCCATCCACAAAAGTGAGGTGGATTGAGGAATTCCCAACCCCTCCCATGACATTGTATTCTGAGAGCGGGATTTTCTGCTGTCAGAATACACTGATCAGCTGCTGCAGCTAATCGGATGATCGTTCAAAGTTTTTTGGCGTGTCTGTTTGTTGATCCATCCATCGCCTTATGTTGAACAGGAAGGGCCACACACAGATCAAAATGTGACTGGTCCCTACGAATTTCTGAACCACAAAACAAACTGTGACAAGACTTGTGAAAGAGAAAAGGGGATAAGCCTGTTTTAGGGCCCCTCTTCCCTCATGGGATTGTGGCAGCGACAGGTTTCTAGGTTCCACTTCTTTTGGTTCTCGAGAGGGAGAAATTGTGGGAGAAAGGTCAGGTGAAATTTAAGAAGGTTCTAGAGGGGTCTGGTGACCCTACCTGTATATTAGGGTGAGGTGAGCTGTCACAGGTACCAGCTGTCAAAAGAATACCAGTGAACCTGTGGAAGGAGTATAGAGTTCAAGGTTCACCAAAAACAAGAGACAAGGCAAGATTGTCCTGAGAGATCAGACAGGGTGGTTTCCAGCATCTCACGTGGCACCGCGAGAAAAAAACACAGCCAGAAAACACAGAGGCTGCAGGTTCAGGACCAGACAATGACAATAGCAGATTCTCACCCTGAAGAGGGAGATCAACAGCAGGAGGGTCGGCAAGAGGAGATGCAAACAGCACAGAAGATGCTCCCCTCTTCTCCCATTCTGCAGATAGAAGAAGCGCTAGGCTGGATTCTCCCCACCTGTGGCGTGCAGTGGGGACATGGCCAAGTGAGATGGTACAGCTCTTGCTAGGTTCCCAAGAATTGGTTACGGTTGCAAGGCCAACAAACAACACTGGAAAGAAGAGAAGGGACCACCAGCCTATCATCTGTGTCTCCACAGAGAGGCAGATCTCCAGGTGCAAGAAGCCTGTGGCGTTGCTCCCCATCATCCAGTCTAGGCAGGAAGAGGTTAACTTAGACAGTGGTCTTTTTCTAAGTTAATGGATAATATCAGTAACAAATCTAAAAAAAACAGCAGTAATGATGCAGTTAGTGCTAATACTACACAGGTAATTAAAGAGGTTGTAAAGGAATTATTTTTTTTTTTTCATAATAAGCATCCTTTACCTGCAGACATTCCTCTTTTCACTTCCTCATTGTTCGTTTTTGCTCAGAAGTTTCTTTATATTTCTTTTCTGTTCTGTTCACTTTCTGCTTGTCTGATTTTAATGACCATCGTGATGTGAGACTTTACTGCGCCCCCTCCTGGGAACTACATCTGTGCGGCAGGACGCTCTCTACGTGTTAGAGACTTCAAGGAGGTGTGAATTACTGGGCGTGCTGCAATTCATACTGGGAAATGTAGTTCTTACATGAACAAGTGATGCAAACCAGGAAGTGAATGAGAGAACAGAAACAAGAACATCGTAGGTGATATAGATGAAGAAATTTAATAGGTATTTACTCGTTTGTTAACAGAATCATAACACTATTCTGCCTGTCTACCTTGCAGACATTCATTTTAGGCAAAAAAAATTATTTCCTTTACAACTCCTTAAATGCTAGTACACACAAAAAGTGTACTCCTGAGACTTGCTTAAAATAAATAATGCCCTGTTAATTGTTCTCATTAGGTTTCCATTTCCAACTATTAGCTGATATAAACTAAAAAAATTTGACCTGGGAAATGTATTGATTTACTTCCATCTTCCAAAGAATTCATTAAAAAATATGTCAATAAGGAAGACAGGGCCGATGAAGACACACACAGGCCTTTAATCAGAATTTGAATAATTGGTTGTAGGCTTTTTGCTTGTACCTTGTTAAAAAATGACCTGGAAATATGGCTCAGGTATTTTTCAACATTTAGATTTAATTTAAAAGCCTTTAAAAATATTGAAGGTAGTCAATGTAAGTGGAAAAATGGAAAGAAACTGCGCTAAAATGACAAAAAGGAAATTCCTCCCAGGTGCTGCGATTATCGTGTAAACAATAAGTACAAGAAAAAGACATGAGAGAAATATAAATCGCGCAACCTCTACCACCCTTCTTTACAAACACAAACGTATAAAAGTGGGTGGCGTCTAGTGATATATATGAAAAATTCACTGCTGTGTCAAAAACAGTGACATGTAGTGGCCACTAGGATGCACCATGCAGCCACATTAACACCCCTCAACAATAATAGTGATGGTGATTAACCACTTCATTACTGGGCACCTAAACCCCCTTTGTGCCCAGACCAATTTTCAGCTTTCAGCGCTGATGCATTTTGAATGACAATTGCGCGGTCATACAACACTGTACCCAAATTATATTTTTATAATTTTTTCCCCACAAATAGAGTTTTCTTTTGGTGGTATTTGATCATCTCTGTGATTTTTATTTGTTGCGCTATAAACAGAAAAAGACAGAAAATTTTGAAAAAAAAACACAATATTTTTTACTTTTTGTTATAATAATATCCCCAAAAAAAAATCGCAATAAGCGTTTATTGATTGGTTTGTGCAAAAGTTATAGTGCCTACAAAATAGGGGATAGATTTATGATTTATTTCTTATTTTTTTACTAGTAATGGCGGAGATCTGCGATTTTTTTTGTCAGGCCTGCGATATTGCGGTGGACATATCGGACACTTTTGACACAATTTTGGGACCATTCACATTTATACAGCGATCAGTGCTATAAAAATGCTGCATAAATGTGACTGGCAGGGAAGGGGTTAACACTAGGGGGTGAGGAAGGGGTTAAATGTATTCCCTGGGTGTGTTCTAACTGTGTGGGGGGAGGGGGGTGACTGGGGGAGGTGACCGACGATGTGTCCCTATGTACAAGGGACACAGATCGGTCTCCTCTCTCCCTGACAGGACGCAGAGCTCTGTGTTTACACACAGAGCTCCACGTCCCTGCTGTCACCTGCTGGGACTGCCGATCGCGTGCACTCGCGGACATCGAGGCCGCCAGGTACACGCATCGGCTTCCCAGCGATGCGACGGCACAGTGTTTACCCGCTGCGTGCCACCCAGCGGCGCGCGCGGGTAAAGAAAGCTCTCTCCCTGACAGGACGTGGAGCTCTGTGTTTACACACAGAGCTCCACGTCCCTGCTGTCACCTGCTGGGACTGCCGATCGCGTGCACTCGCGGACATCGCGGCCGCCAGGTACACGCATCAGCTTCCCAGTGATGTGACGGCACAGTGTTTACCTGCTGCGCGCCACCCAGCGGCGCTCGCGGGTAATGCACACAAAAGCCGTCCAAAGACGTCCACCTGGCACCTCAGGTCGGCGCTGTAGATGTCTTTTGACAATAGCGCCTGCCTGAAGTGGTTAAAAGAAAAAACAAATAACACTTAGATCAAAAACCATAAACAGAGTTTAAGTTCTTGCTCTGCATGAAATAATAATAATAGTGATAATGAACAGTCCAAAGTATTGACAGTAGAAAGTCCATAAATAGCAGGTAAGATGTCAAACACCCGTGCATCTGTGTCACATGACAGATTAGTTGTAAACGAGTGACATGTCCTCCACCAGACTTATAGATTGGCTTCTTACCGAATTTCCACAATCCCTTATGACAGGGGATCAGAAACAGCATGTAATAGGTCCCAATCTCACGGTTTCAGATATGTGCGGTCCTGATGGATTTCATTCACAAGTAATTTCACCGGTATTAGTGCCCACCATGTAAGAAACAGTAACAGCTCCACATAGTGTATTAAATTAGTAGAAATGTATTTTAAAAGTTAAAAATGCACTTACAATTATGCAGTTAAATAATCGCCTTGAATCTAATGTGCCGGCTGGTACACAAAACTCAGGCACCCGTCCACTGGGGGAACTTTTAGAGCTTCTTGGGTGACGACAGCGCGCCTCTCACCCTACGTCCGTTTCGTAAGGTATTACTTCCTCCAGGGGGCTGGGTGAAACAAGATGTCCACTGCTGCTTTTATGTGGCCAAGTACAGGGTGTAGCAAGATGGGCGTCGCAGGCAGCATAGAAAAATAGTTTAGGTTTCTTTCATGTCATTTATTTCAGTCCCTGCCCATAAAGGCAAAGGTTGGTTTGGCACTAATATTTGTAGTGTATTGTTTTTTAAAAAAAGTTTTAAAAATCAGACAAAGTGTTCGTAATTGTCATTATATTAATTAAAATGAATTTCAATTAACAAAATTGCAGTTTAATAAAGTATTAATCGCTTGCGGACTGTCCCATGCACATATACAGTGACAGGGCGGCTGTTCTGTGCTGGATCATGTACATGTACGTGATCCGGCACTTCCAGGTCACACGTCCACGCCTGCCGCTCCACCTGTGCTGTAATTTGGTAAAGCTCAAGTCCGTCAGCAGGTCCCAACCAATGATTTATGGCCGGTACTTGCTAATTGGCTCAGCGAATCACAGTACAGAGCCCTGTGTTTATTGACAACACAGGGATCTGTACATGGAGCAGCAATGTGGCTGCAGGGAGAAAACTCAGCCACATTGATTAGTAAAAGCAGCACACATTACACATTGTTAGCTACACAATCAACCTCTTAATTTCCTCTAGATATGAACCCCTCCTCAGTCAGTATGATTAGTAAAGTGTACAATATTAGCACTGATCACTGTATTAGTATCACAGGTGATGTAAGTGTTAGTTAGTCAGTTCCCACCCAGTGTCAGTTAGTGACAAATTGCTTGCCGCACTGTCCAACAGTCCCACTATAAGTCACTGATCACTGCCATTACTAGTATAAAAAATAAATCAATAAATACAAATTCTAGTATATATACACCATCATTTGTAGATGCTATAACTTACATACAAACCAGTCAATATCCACTTATTGGGATTTTTTTTACCAAAGACGTGTAGCAACATGGAAAAAATTATGGTTGCGCTAAACCTATAGTGATTACATATCTAGGTGTAACCTTGTGAATATATCAACATTTAAATTAAAAACACATGTGAATAATCCAAATAAAGCACACTTGTGAAAAACCAAAAACCTGGTATATGTGAACCATAAATAGATGGGTGAATAATCCAAAACATTTCTCTATCTATTAATTAAAATAAATCTGAAAAAATGTTGAATCATATAATGAAGAGTTCATAAATAAAGTTCTTAAAAATAAATTTTAAGATAAACGATTCTGTGAATCAAAGTTCATAAATATTAAAATAAAGTGATATCCGTACACCCGTGCAGAAATAATTCTTAATGGGATTCATCCATAAATAAATACTCCTCAGATGTCAAAAAGAAGCCATTGTTAAATCCACCACCGAATTGAAAAAAAAACCTGCTTACCAGAGCTCCGTGATCCCCCTTTACAGAGGATCCGGAGAAGCTTGTAATGAAAAACATGTTTTGCTCCAGAGACACCTGAGATAGATTGCAACCTCAGTAAACACACCCTGTGGATATTCAGTGAATCTCTGTGGATATTCAGTGCATCTCAGACTCGTGTGTACATACCATGTAAGAGACATAATACTTCCATACTGTAAAAAACTTTGAGGATTTATTGAGATAAAAACAGTAACACACAATATAGCAGCGATAAAAAGCCTTGAGCCTGTTGTGCCAGCCGGACACAAACAGGCAAACCCATCCGTCTGGATGCAGGAGTATTGTGGGTGGTGACGTCAGCGCGCCGCTCCCCTCCGGGCTACGTTGTTTCGTAATAGAGTTAGGCCGTGTACACACGGCAGAGAACCTCGACGGGCAGAACACATCGTTCCGCCCGTCGAGGTTCCCTGCCGGCCGTCGAAATCGGCGACCCGCCCGTCGGGAATGGCAACCAGCCATTCTTCCAGGCGGGCCGTCGAGCAAATAGAGAGCGTGCTCTCTATTTCTGCTCGACGGGCTTCCCGACGGGAAGCTCGCCGAGAGCGTACACACGGCCGAGGTCCTCGCTGGAATGCAGCTTCCAGCGAGGTTCTCGCTGGTTTCCAGCGAGAACCTCGGTCGTGTGTACACGGCCTAACATTTTCCAGGGGAGCATATATTTTGCCCTAAATTTATGAAGAAATTACATTTTTTTTATTGTATATGTTTTATAGCAGAAAGTAATATGTATGTATATATATATATATATATATATTAGACATGTGCACAACAACAAATGTAGTTTTGTTTCTTTAGTTTTGTCTCGTTTCCGTGGATTCGTAAAGATTTGTAATTTTGTAAAAAGTTTTCATATTCGGACTGGTTCGTATTTTGATAACAGTTTTATTTGTGTTGATACTGAATGATTCGTAATTCTGTCTAATTTATTTTCCTTAAATTCGAAATTCGTAATTTTGCTAGATAATAATTTTGGTTTATTCGGTACACTTCTCGTAATTTAGTAATTGTTACTTTTGTGAGATTGCCTTTTCCGTTGATTCGTATCATTGTTTTGTTTTCATTGATTCGTATCTACTACTGTGTTTCGAATGGATTCATACTTTCGTAAATACATTGCGGGCATTCTTAATGATTCGCAATCTTGAGTTTTAGTTTAGTTTTCAACACACAGCTATAGCCTCCGCCCCAGTATGCCAATTTGAGAGGATGTATGCTTAATTTCTAATAAGTCCTGTACTTACTCCAAGTCCACTCCCTTAGTCACGACACCTGACTCAGTCTCCTCCTCAACTGAATCTAAAAAGATTCAGGAATGCCTTGTGACTCAGACACAAAAGAGATAAGCTGATTGGCTAAGATATTAAGTAAAATACATCACTTACTACACTGCCCATTCGAAAGAATGATTCAAGAACACAAAGTTACGAACAGACAAGGGATACACTTTCTTACACTGTCCATTCAAAAGAACGATTCGAGAACATGAACAAATGAAATTACGAACATACAAAGAAACGAAATTACGGACACACAAATGAAATATGAATATACTAAATTGCGAACAGACAAAGGATTGAAAATACGGAATGCAAATCATTTGTTATAGACGTAATTTTCGTTCTTTTACTGTTTCAGTGTTTCATATTTTCGAAACTTTGTCCATTCGTAAGTTCATATTTTAAGAAACTAGGTAGATAGAATTATAACACCTACAAGTTATACTGTATAACTTGTAGCTGTTATAATTCTATCTACCTAGTTTCTTAATGGTATCCACTTGTAAACCAAGTTTAGATGCTTCTTTGGCTGTACCTATTCAAAATGGATAAGAAGACAAATGTAAATGATCTAATTTGAGGACTTTCAAGGACTTGTTTGTATACAGTATGTGCCCTACACTTTTGTTTGAATTCTTATTATAACTCCATCCCAAATTATTTGGATTTTTGGATATTTCTGCATCTTTTGGACCCAGAGAAGAGCAGCAAGAAGGTTGTATTCAGAAAATGTAGCTTTGAATACAGGTTTATTTAAGGTTTTCTGGAGTGGTAAAAGGGGTATGGTCATGGGCGTCCGCTCCATAGGGCAAGGGAGGGCGTTTGCCCCCCCCTGGAATCAAGAGTAAGACACCACATTCAGTCGCGGGCCAGGGCCGCCGCCGCCGTCGATTGTCACTGTCATGTCTGTCAGTGTCATGTGTTGCATTGTATTTACTATCACGCGCTGCTCTGCTCCCGCCCTCATTTGCCTCCAGCCAATAGATGATCATCGCGCTGCTCTCTCTCCCTAAGTTTACAGCCCCGCCCGGCACCTGTTCTGGCGGCGTGACCTCACTCACGCCAGGAGGGGAATATCATGGGACTGATGGGACCTGGCCAGCGCTGCCGAGGAGGAACAACTTGATCTTCATTGCAACTTCAGACAGCACCGCACAGCAGCATCACAGTCAGTAGTGTACACTATCTACCGCAAGTAAGCACTAAACTAACTAAATGAAGCTGATGGCATGCCATACGGAATGATGCAGTCTGTCTGAAGATTATTAACTGTGATGTCTGTGTTTTTTTTTTATATGCAGCATGGCGACGCGGGGGGGGGGGTCTTTGTGCAGGACATTAATGCATGAGTTACCATGACCAGTGGAGGACATTTACCCCCCCCCCCCTACGCCGCCATGCTGCATATAAAAAAAAATCAGACAGTCATCACATTAACAGTTAACAATCTGGACCCCATATCATGCCATACGGAATGATGCAGTCTGAAGATTCATAACTGTGATGACTGTCTGTGATTTTTTTTATATGCAGCATGGCGGGGGGGGGGCGGTTAAATGTCATGCACTGGTCATGGTAACTCATGTATTAATGTCCTGCACAGTGCAGGGTGCTGTGTAATGTAAAGGGGTCCAGTGATGCAGGGTGCTGTGTAATGTAATGGGGTCCAGAGGTACAGGGATCTGTGTAATGTAAAGGGGCCCAGTAATGCAGGGTGCTGTTTAATGTAAAGGGGTCCAGAGCTGTGGGGTGCTGTGTAATGCAAAGGGGTCCAGAGGTGCATTTGTGGAGAGGGGGTACACAGTAGTGACAAAGAGATATTGAAAGATGCAGGGGGCACAGTGAGGTGATTTTACATTTTAACGTGTGGGGGGGCTTTTAAGCCCTGCTAGCGGTCGAAAAAAGGGTTAAATGCGACTGTGTATCGCGGCTGAAAAAAAATTAGCGGACGCCCATGATGAGTATGGTGTGGGGAAATTAGATGTTCTGAGTTGGGCAGGTTAAGTTAAATATTACCACCCCTTGGTATCTTAATTTAGCATATGGGGGATAATGACAAGGCCAACAGAGAACCCTGGATCAAATTTGTATCATTAGAAATAATATACTTTGTATTAAAATGACATCCCCTGGTACAGTTTTTTTTCAGAGATTATCCCCAGGTTTCGTTGGCTTGATCTCCCCCTATGTTGAAGCCTTTTGAGAAAGTCAGGAAAGAATAAACCATAGGAAAGTTAATGCGGCTAGTTAACGTTTTTTTCTTTTAGGCCCCTTTCACATTGAGGAGTTTTTCAGGCGGTACAGTGCTAAAAATAGCGCTGCTATACCGCCTGAAAAACTCCTGCCAAGCAACCTCAATGTGAAAGCCCGAGGGCTTTCACACTGAGACGATGCGCTGGTGGGAGAGAAATTTTTTTCCTGTCAGCAGCATCTTTGGAGCGGTGAGAGGAGCGGCGTGTATACCACTCCTTCACGCTCCTTCCCATTGAAAACAAGGGGAAACGGCGGCAATACTGAGGCGCATTGCGGGCGGTATTAACCCTTTCACAGCCCGCTAGCGGGGGTTAATACCGCACCGATAGCGGCCTGCAAAACGTGGCAAATCTGACGGTATATCGCTGCTATTTTTAGCGGCGCTATACTGCCAGCGCGGCTCCCGCCCCAATGTGAAAGGGGCCTTAGGCCGTGTACACACGATGAGACATGTCCGCTCAAACATGTCCGACGGACCGTTTGCAGCAGACATGTCTCTTTGGATTTTTGTCCGATGGCGTGTACACACCATCGGACGAAAATCCCCTCGGGCTGAGGACGCGGTGACGTCACCACTCCAGAAAGTAAAATACTTCCACGCATGCGTCAAATCCATTCGACGCATGCGGGAGATTTTTGTCCGCTGGTTAGGCGTACTAACCAGCGGACATGTCGGACGGACTGGTTTCCAGCAGACAAGTTTTAAAGCATGCTTTAAAACTTGTCTGCTGGAAAAATCTGTCTTCTCGCCCGTACACACGATCGGAGATGTCTGCTGAAACGCTCCGTTGGACCAGTTTCAGCAGATAAGTTCGATCGTGTGTAAACGGCCTTAGACATTCAGAATTATAGGGCAGCATTTCGGAAAATAGATGATCGAGAAAATCTTCTCCAGGTGTCTGTTCCAAGATATCATCTCCCCCACAAAATGAGCGTGCTGGCTCAGTATGCAAGACACATGTAGGCAAAATAATGCTCCGGATGGCCGCACTTCAAAGAAATTATTTTATTGATAGAATATAGCTATAATTAAGCACCAGTGAGAGTGGTGTGAAACACGTAAGCTGTTTGCATTTTTATTCTGATTTTGTATGGACTAATTCTTCAATAAAGGAATTTCTTTAAAGTGCGGCCATCCGGATCCTTATTTTGCCTACATATAGGGCAACATTGCTGGACTTTACCGGCGTGACGGTATCCATTTGTCAGATACAGGTCTTGACAATTTAAATTACTTTACTTACTTACAAACATGTATTGAAATTGCCCTGAACCCGGGAAGTGGGGAGCGGGGGGGTTGATGCCAGTTGGGTTTTGTGACTCACCTGGCTTTTGGGGGACAGTAATTATTTCAACGTATGATACCATTTTATTTATTTTTACTTTTTTTGCTGCCACCAAAACAGAGTAGGCACACTACAATTTTTTTAAATACATTTATTTATGAAAATAGAAAACTCACATCTTTTAAGGTAGAAAATTATCTCAGGAGATATGTATTTACAGCAACATTGTTTAAATAGATGGTATTTACAAATATAAAAATATGCATGGCATATGTCATTCCAGTAATCCGTAGTCACAAGACAGTGGAAAGGTACAATTCATCTATTAGCAGGCTCTCTGTCACTCAGGGGTGTCTGATCACTGGGATGTGTTTCAGAAACCTGCAGGAATAAAAATATATATCATAAGACATACATGCCAATAAGATATAGCAAGTAATATATAATAAGTACTACATACCGTAATTAAAAAATAAGATAAACACATAAGATAACTCATATGATAATACATAGGTTATCTCTGCAAGTGGTATCTATTTACTAGGCTGAATTCACCCCAAGAAAACATAAAGGTCTCATTGACACTGGCAGTGATATACAGTACATGCATTTATATATGTTTATAGATCATTTCTAAAAAACATAACACATTTACCTACTTTTAGGTGCAGTCAATTTAGCAGCATGCAGTGTCCAATTAGAATGTTTAGACATGGCTCATAAACTCATGTAAATGTGTGTTAACCTGTATAAACACACATAATCATGGCTGAACCCATGTAAAGGCATCTAAACGCAGCAAATATTGATCTGGGAAGCATAACATCTGTTTACTTCTTAGATCATCTTTCCTGCATTTAGATAAACAAAACACTGGAGTGCTAGTGTAAATGAGGCCTAAATTAGTGAAAATTGTGGTAAAAAGCCATGTAATGTATAGGTGAGTTGAGGTAGGATTTTAGAATAATAAAGGAAAATTCCCAGCTCAGCTTACCAGCCAGCCTACAAAGAACTGAATTGTCCCATCTAAAGCTCCTTTCACACAGGGCTTTCCGATCAGGTCCACATAATCAGATCCTGATCGGGTCCTCCATTCACCCTTATGGGGTAACAGATGTCCGCAGTGACATGTCCACTGACACCCGCTGCTATCTGATCCGATCCTGTCTATGAAATGCAGACGGATGGTGATCCTATTTTCCATCCATCTTGTGGATCGGATGTGATCGGATGAAAACAGACAGGTGGTCCATTTTCATTCAATCTCCCCATAGAGAACAGTGGGACTCTGACAGGTCTGTCTCAGCACAATAAGCAGAGACGGACCTGTCATCTGCCTGCTCAGCGGGGGTCAGCAGATCGATCCCCCGCTAAGCAAAGCAGAGTCCGCTGGGCACATCGCCAGTGTGAAAGAGCCCTAACAGTTCAAATTAAAAACAGGGTTTTAGTTTGCACACATTTGCAAATACATACGTAAGCTGCAGAGGCCATGTCATGGCACCCCAGTATTATCTGCAGTCCTAACTCATACATTTTGAGAGCCTCAATAGTAGGAGCACATATATAATAATGGATAGATTGAGGGCAGGTAAGCCTGGAGTGAGCCCAATCCTCCTTAAAGTCGCTGGACACCCAGCACATAGCACCAAATAACCAATGGTACAAACAAACAGCAACTGCCCCAACCTATAACTGACCTTAATGCAGAGCTCCACTCAAAAGGGGTAGTTCCACTTGTTCGCACCCCTCCACCCTCCACTGACACATTTGGCACTTTTTGGGGGGATTGCAGGTACCTGGTTTTGACAGGTACCCGCTCCCACTTCCTGGAACGCACAGTGATTTAAGTCATGTCCGGTCCCTTCTCCTCGCAGCTAACTCGCCTAGAAGTTCAGCCCCCCTCCTCCTTCCCCCGCAGCCGGCCAATTCACAGAGTGCAGCGTGATTCGCTCATGCTCAGTAGGGAAGTGGCTGTGAAGCCAGTGGAGATGGCAGCGGCAGCACCCAATAGCCGAAAAATCGGCTCGGATAAGGACACCACTGTATTCCTGGACAAGTAATTGTCCTATTATTAAAAGTCAGCAGCTACAGTATTTGTAATTTTTCTGAAGGAGCCTGGAGCTCCTCTTTACCAGCAAGGAGCACATGGGGAAAAAAAACGATTGTGTGTAGTTTTTGGCTGTGTGCACATATAACTTTGTAATAACAAAATATCTAGAGATGTATAAAAAAATAGCACCTACCAGTTTTTTCCACTGAGCAGAGCTTTTATTTCTTTCAGGTCAGAACTAACACATTTTGTAGCACCAGTGCTTTTCAATGTGACACTGAGGAAGAATAATATTAAGGACGTCATTAGTATATTAGGACACTTCCTAATGAATACAACTATTTAATATAATGTAATTTTCTTCTAAATGGTGCCCTTTCACTATTTATTTTATCAGCAGGCCACCATTCTCTAGGAGTTGCATATTGTGGATTTGCAAACTACATGCTTAGTATAGGGTTCCAAATTACCCCCATTTTTATTTTCCTTCAAGTATATTTAAAACTTGTGACATAATTATACTGGACTATAAAACATAACACAAATGTAAAATAGTGAAAATTGTGAATGAACGTTTCTATTGTTTTGTCTTCATCCAAAATTGTGAAAAATAACATTCTAGTGAGTTTTTAGGTTTGCTCCATACATTGAAGCTCTTAAAAAGGAATTTAAAGGAAATGCTGTTCTTATGTACAGTCTGCAATGATTGCTTATTATTGATATGTAGTGCAAAGAATATTAAGTGAGCAGCAATGCTTGGCATCCAATCAGCGATCTTTAGGCAGCTCACTCTATATAGGCATACATAGACCAATTCAGTCTAAATTAAGTATTACATGGTGATGACCAGGAAAAACTAAAGGACAATAACAACTGCTTACAGCTATTGTAAATGTTTTCCTTGCTCAAAGATTTTTTCTAATAGTTTTAATATAGAATATAGAATGAACAAGGTGTTAATTGCAAGCATGCTACAACCAAGTTAGACATTAGTCCAGGCATATTTTTGACATAGACAGATGTCTTACAGTTTGCAACATCTGCCCACCTTATTGTAGTTGATCACTGTGTGCAATGCCTACAATTAAGTAAGTAGATGTCCAGTAGATAAAGCAAATTACATTATTTAATCCATTATCATCCTACTTACATATATTCCGTGTTTTCACACAGAGAGCTTCTTGGATAAACGTCCAGTTGAGCCAGGGCCTTGACATTCACCTTATTGCATAGCTTGTTACACAGGCAGCGCTTCCCACGAGGAACAGCAAACCCTGAATTCAAATGGAAAAATAGATTGATTAGTACTTATACAGACAATGGCAAAGACAGTGGGAAAGACTTTTCTGTATTTATACATAGATTCTAAATACGAGAATATGTCATTGACTGTACCTTGTATAAGAGGAGTAGAGAGCAGCAGAACGCACATGATGACAGCACACTTGTTGTCCATATTGATGGTGTTGGATGGATTCTCTCTGACCAAGATCTAGAGTAGACAGCTGTGTGAAGTGCAGCAGCATTGGTCTGTTTATATACATTTGCACTGGATTGCATAATCCCATGATGTCATCAGTGGGGGAAGCAGACATTCTCTATTTTCCAAGGCTTTTAAGAAGTGAAAGTACTGTTGAAGACCTTTTTCTGTCAACTTATAACCACTCAGTGACCTTTCGTGTTATTTCCAATCTTGATAGGGTTTTCCCAGAAACCTGGTAAAGTGTCAATGAAAATGTTATAGTAACTTTCTATGTACTTACAGTAGTGCAAAATGATTGTATAAGTCTAAAGTGCATTCTGTGTATTCTGACCCCTTACCTTTGCTAAGGGTGATTATTAAAGTATTTGAAAATCTCCCATTGGGATAATGAGCATATTTTACTATTAGCTGCATTTGCAAAAATGCAATATGGTTTATAGATCACAGTAAAGTTGAAATTCTTACCATCATTGTAAATATGTATATGCTTTTGGCTTCCCTGTGTCTGCCATCTAGCAAAATTAATATGGCCATAGATGGACATATTTTCCTGAAGACTACTCAATATGATGGTCTTCGAGTTACCTACAGTAGTGGTTCTCAATCCTGTCCTCAAGTACCCCCAACAGGCCATGTTTTGGGAATTTCTCTTAGATAAAATAGCTGTCCAAAATTCCAAGCCATTGACTCTGATTTATAGCACCTGTGCAAGATAATGGAAAACCTACAAACATGGTCTGTTGGAGGTACTTGAGGACAGGGTTGAAAACCACTGACCTACAAGATCTGCAGAGACGATTGCAGCTTATTCCAGTGATGACTCAGTTATAAACATGACAACCAGTCAACATTTTTAAAGAAATAATTCAGCTATAGCAAGTGTCAGTCCACCCAAATATAATACTTTATTTGAATGAAGTCTGGTAGACTAATTACGGTAACCAAATGGTTTCTGATTGCATTTGGAGATGACAGGATACTATTTCCCTACATAAATTGCAATTTCAGGTATTCCTGAATTTAATAGCACCTAGTGTTTCCTCTTATGCTGCGTACACATGACCATTTTTTAATGTCATGGAAAAAACGTTGTTTTTCTCAACGTGATTCTTGTCAAGCCTACCTTGCATACACAAGATCGTGAAAAAAAAATGCTTGAGTAAAGTGCGGTGATGCACAACACGTACGACGGCACTATAAAGGGGAAGTTCAATTCGGATGGCACCACCCTTTGGGCTACTTTTGCTGTATTTGTGTTAGTAAAAGTTTGATGAGAGATGATTCACGCTTTTCAGTCTTCGTGCTTTTCAGTCTGTTATAGCGTGACGAATGTGCTATCTCCATTACAAACACTACCAGAACGAGTGCTCCCGTCTTAAAACTTGCTTCTGAGCATGTGCATTTTTTCCTGTCGTTAAAGCCTACACACGACCATTTTTCAGGACGTGAAAAACAGCAAGAAACTAGTTGTCAATACCAGAACTGGCATGTGGACAATGGAATATGGTTAACTGCTGTTCTCATACATGACTATGTCATCATTTACAGAAGATGAATTAGGCACATTCTACCTCCTAAGAGTATTACTGACAGGAACTGTATTTGATATATATATATATATATATATATATATATACATACATATATATGTGTGCATATATATATTGAATGAGAACACAATTGTGCCGCTACCTAAAGGGGTAATAAGTCCTGTGGGACTATAAAAGATATCCAGCAACTACAGGGTTAACCAAACAGTTGGACGTTATCAACCATAGATTCCTTGTTTGTTTTCTATCAGTATTTGCAATCCAGCATACTGGTGTGATATGGTTAAACCCCTTATCTAACACTCAGTGCCAATCCTGACCTCCCTGGGGCCCTAAGCAAAATGACATGTGCTCTCCGCCACCCCTATGCTCTCTGCTGCCACCTTGTGCTCTCCTCTTCCTCCCTGTGTTCTCTGCCTCACTTGTGCTCTTGCCCCACCCCATGTTCTTGAGGTTCTTCCCTGTGCTCTCCACCCCCCATGCTCTTTCCTGGTCCCCCTCGCCTCCCCACCCTCACATACCTCTGCTGGGCTCCGTCAGGGTGGAGAGTGGAAAAAGGGCCGGTTAACATGTTACGGGCTGCTCAATCCAAAATGCCCGGGCCTATTTTTTGTCCCAGTCTGGGCCTGATTTGCACTATTCCCAAAGGAAAGGAAAAAAACAGCAAAGAGGAAATAATCTGAGGGGGTGGGGGAACAAGTGGAATGGAAAAATGTTCCGGAAGAGAAAGTCTCTTCTAAAAGGGAAGCTGAGAATCGGGTGACAGAAATGAAAGAACTTGTGGTAACTAAGAAAGAGGAAGAAAGTACAAGCTAAAAAAAGCAAGAATGACACCTCGTGAAGATCAAGGATGAAGAATGAAACAGGTAGGATTCCTAAACAGCAGGAAATGAACCAATTGCTTAAAGTGTTACTAAACCCAGGACCCTGCATTCACTATATCTGGTCTCCCACAGAACATGGAAATTCAAATATTTAGTAAATATAAACTGCAATCTTTTGACTTCAATTAGTGTCTGGCCTAGCACAATTGTAGGAGGAGTTTTCTTTCTCCTCTGACTGTCCTATGAGGCTGCATGACCCCTGCCCACCTCTGCCTGGAAAGTGCTGATTGGCCCTGTGCTGATACCATGCACCCAATGGGCACCTGACCTAATCCAAGTTGTATTCTTTTTATTCCCTAAACAAGCGCAACCTGGTCCATCCCTTGCTAGAAAAGACAATACCAGCATAAAGGTCCAATTGGCTCTTGAGTAAGGTTCCTAGTGATGTATCGGTGGAGGTGCAGGGTTAAAAAAACATAACTGAACAGTAGCTTTACTTTTTTGATTGACCCAAATTCACTGCCACCAGGACACTGCCAGGAACATTGTACAATGGGTACAGTTCCTGGGAAACAGCGAAAATGGTAACCATAGTGTAGCCTTCTTATGAAGGAATTGTATTATTCATAGGATAACTGAATAAAAATAAAAGGGAGGGGCTAGTAAGCTGCAATATATTAGATGTGCGTTACGTTATGTTGTGTTGTGTGTGTGCCACTCCACTCGGCAAGGCCACCAGGTACTCAGTCTGCTGTTCCTGGCCGCCACAGTCGCCGCCCCATCAGTACAGGCTAATCAAGTCCTCATGTCAGCAAACATGGCAAACTCCTCACCCCCATATGTCTCCTTCTAGCACAAATCCCCCTCAGCACAAATCCTGACTCCCTATATCCCCCTTACAACATAAATCCCACTAAACCCCCCATTACAAATTAGCTTACCCCCAACCCCCCCTCTCAGCACAGACCCCCACCCCCTCCATCTCCCCCTAGCAGCAAAAATATCCCCTTTCAGCACAAATTCTCACCCTCATATAACCCCTTCCAGTACAAATCCCCCTTCTCAACACAAACCCTTGCCTCCACCTCCCCTTTTCCAGCACAAATCCCCCCTCTTAGCACAAATCTTTCCCCATCTCTTCCCCCTAGCATAAATCACCCTCTCAGAATAAATCCCCCCCATCTCGCTCTCCCAGCATAAATCCTCTCCCATCTCCCATTCTCAAAATAAATTCCCCCTCTTCGCAAAAATCCTCCCCCATCTCCCCCTCCCAGCATTAATTCCCCCTCCTAGCAAAAATCCTCCCCATCTCCCCCAGCATTCCCCCTCTTAGCAAAAATCCCCCCATCACCCCTCCCAGCATAAATCCCCCCTCTCAGAGGAAAGCCTGAACATCTTCCCCTCCCAGCTAAAATCACCCCTCTTATAAAAAATCCTCCCACATGTCCCCCTCAATGCATAAATTCTCCCTCTCAGCACAAATCCTCTCCCATCTCCCCGTCCCAACATAAATCCTCACTCTCAGCCTAAATCCTCCCCCATCTCAAACCTGTGCCTCCTCTTCTCCCCTCCCAGTACAAATGCCCCCCCCCCCCTGCTCCTTCTCCTGTTCTGTAACAGCAGTCTGATATGCTGGAAATTGTAGTACCCCTAGACTACAGGGGACTGAAGAATGGCAGCCCACTCTGCTGGGACTTGTAGTGTCCTCTGTGGCGCACATTTGTACTTACAGCAGCGTATCTTTTGATACGCCGACGTAAATCCGTGGTGAATCTGGGCCCAAGTCTTTATAAATTTCTTCTGAAATGAAGACACTCAGATAATTCAGCCACGCAAAATCTCCTTGTTCTGGATACCAAAAATTCCTTCCCATACAAGATCAAATCCTACTCACCTACATAAGTGAACAAAGAAAAAACAAGCATAGCGCAGCACACATCCATAGTGCAGTCAGCATAAAAAGTTACTATTGGTAAAATGAGTAAAGGGGCTGAGCTCATGAAAGTAACTTTAAGAGCAGCGGTAAGCAATAAGTCAGAAGACCTGATAGGACCTTCCAGTCGATACCCTTGCCATGGCCAGGGCAGGCACACCTCAAACAGTGTCTGGAAGTTGAAAACAAATCATGCATACAGCACCAACATGGGAGAAGATAACTATCAGCATGTCAAAGAATCAGGCTCCGTCCCTAGCGGAAATGTCACAGGATTGCAGGAATGCGGTTAAGACTTTCTCTTACCTACCTAACAAACTACCTCTTGTGATTAAAGAGGAACTGCAGTCTGCCCACATAATTTGTAATAAAAATATCTTTGCCATTCGGAAGCTTCCCTTTTTGCGTATTATTTTACATATATACTGTGATTCTGTACTTGCCAAATATGCTGCAGAAATCTCCCTCCACTAAGACTGCATCCATTTTAACTGTGGGCAGCTCAAGCTGCTGCCTGTTGACTTCCTGGATTTACACAGACATACAGAGGCACACCTCTAGCTCTGCAGCCCTGCAGCTCTTATCAACCCTCTTATGACTCACCCCTCTCTCTTCCTGGCAAACTCTGATAACAGTGAGAGAGAGCTGTACATGATGTCATAAGCCTAGGCTTTTTACCAGACAAGAAACAGGAAGTGAGCTGTATAATGTGTTTACTATTAGAAAAAAATGTTTTACTATCCAAAGTTAAAACAACAAGGGCAGAAGATTTAATAGAAGGAAAGATGAAAGAATCACTGAAAGTCCGCTTTAAGGACATTTATAAACCAATCAGAAGTGGATATAAAAACAGTTAAAGAAACAAACATATTACTTTAATCAAGTCTGCAAGCAAAAGGGAACCTCCTCTTCTATTTTTCTGCAGCCTGGAGCCATGTATTTAATACATGGATTAATTAATTATTATGTGAGAGGAAAGAGAGGGCTCTCTACTGTAAATAGTAATGCTGTGTACATTTGTGATTCCAGTGATTGCCCAGCACAGTGATCACATAGCACAGAGTCATCCCACTTGGCTCTGTATCTTTAGCATATGCTCTCCGCTGTCTAATGGCAGTGGGAGCAGTGCCAGGCGTGCATGCAAGCATGAACAAATAGGACATTTAATCACTTGAGCTTCGAAAAAAATCTACCCCTTCATGAGCAGAGCATTTTTTGAAATCTGGCTGAAATCTGCTGGCAACTCGTGCTGTGTCGAATCACAACAGTTTGTGTGGGAGACGGAACTCAGAACCTGGAAGAAAGTCTCGATGTACAGCTACGCAATTGCACCTGTACCTGCCATCTACTCACAGTATATTTACTGTGAGCAGTCGGCAGGAGGGGGTTAACCCCTCTCACCGAGCATATACATATTTGCGATTTCACGGATGTGGATCTTTATTTATGAGGCAACATACTGTGTATTCACCTCTGTGTTTGTGCTGAGAGCGCTTTGCACAGCCTGCTCCCAGCACAGTGACTAAGCTTTCGTTGAGAGCTCCAGGTCTCCTAGAACTCCTACTCCTACTAATGATTGAGATCACCTGATCACTGTGATAATGTCTAATTTGCTATCACAGTGATCAGCCACTGTATAGCCCACCCCTGCATTGTTTTCTCCTCTGGAATGGAGAAAAAGATGCACTGTATTTTTCCACCTTGCTAGTGGAAAATAAAAAGCATAGCTAAATCAGGATTGGGTCAGGATCAGTGTGAGGGTTAGAGTTAGGGTCAAGGTAAGGGTCAGAAGTCATGGTCAGTGTATTTTAGAATTTTTTTTTTCATTTAAATTTAAGTTTATTATAATAAAATAAAGAGCATACAGAGTAATAAACGTAATACAATAAATGCATCAGGAAACATCGTGTTGACAATTATAGTAGTAAACAATAAATTAAATTCCTTAACTAGATTTCCCCTCCTCCTCCCTCCCCCCCCCCCCCAATGTCCCAACTATATACCTAGTAAGTTTAACATGGGAATGTAAACGTGTATAATCAGGAGGGATGGGAATCAGTAGAGGTAGCGAAAACATTTTAGAGCTAAAATTCCCTGTTTACTAAGCAATTTATAAAACTTTTATTATAAGCTGAGATCATAAAACTAAAATATATGTAAAGAATAAATCATACCGAACCGTTGAGAGGATAGGTTTCCGGGGACATCCCCTCCCCCCGACACCTCCACCGGGAGAAATCTGTGTCGAGGAGGGGGGGCAGCCCCCCCCACCCGGCCCCCCCTGATGACAAAAAAATTGGATCTAAATGTTGTCCAGAGAAACATCTCTCAGTCAACTCTTAACTTGTAAACCTAAAAGGAGACAATGAATTCAATACACACATCCAGTTAAATTAAATCAACACTACATGAGACCAGTGGAGAATATAATATGTAATGAATATCTCCTGTTCAAGAGAAAGAATAAGAATAAAGAAAGGAGAGGGGGAGAAGGAGGAAAGAGGAAGGAGAGGAAAGGGAAAGGGAGGGTGGGCCTACCTGCCATAGGATTACATCAGTCTGAGTCCAGAGCCAAAACTAAACTTACATGTTGTGGGAGATTCCCATATAAATCAACCAAGGTTCCCAAATTTCAGTGAACTGGGTAAAGGTATCTAACATGGAGTTAATTCTTTTTTCTTGTTCCATAATCCACGTAACCTTTCTCTTCATATGTAAAATGGAAACTAATGGTTTCTTCCATGCAGCCGCTATAGTGATTCTGGCGCCAGTCAGTATAAATAGAATCAGCTGTCTAATGGCCTTAGAACTCTGTGGTATTAGTCCATTCAATAAGGCTATTGCAGGAGACTGATGGAGGTTACAACCAGTAACACTCCTGATAATCTGGAATACCCTGTTCCAGAATCCCCGTATCCTAGGGCACTCCCACCAAGTATGGATCATGGTGCCTATTCCTTGACAACCTCTAAAGCATAGTGGTGAGGATGACAGATACATGGTGGCCAATGTATTTTAGAATTTTAGTATCAGTGTCAGTTTCAGTGGCAAAATGTTTTAGGTAGGATAAACAAAAAGCAAAATGTGCACTATTGTTTCTGGACTAGACATGCGTGCAAGTCGGAAAATGTTTTAGTTTCAGATGCATTTGTTAGATTGGTATTTAGTTCCCCTATATTTGCAGTGTCAGTCTGTTTTCAGGATTTGTTTAGTTTCTTTGGGATTTTTTGTATTCATTATACCCGGTAGATTCAAAAAGATTTCCAAATTCTTCATTCTATTTTTGAACGGCGAAAAATAACTGGTTGTTGACGCATCGCTAATTTTTTTATTTTGTACGGGTCAGCGTTCATCATGATTGACACTGGAGTTTGATGGAAACCCCATAAAAGCCGTAATAAAATATGTTGTGAGGTTCCCCTCAAAGTCTATACCAGATGTAAATCCAGCATCAAAATCCATGCCAGACCCGCTGAAAGCAGGTGAGTTATGGTTGATTAGGATGTGGCGGTCATCTGCTCCTTAACAACCAGCTATTTATACACCGTAATCTGCCTTTACAAGACAAAAGTAAAATAACTATTAATATTCGCCCATTCCCCTCCTCATTAGACTAACAGACATTCTCAAATTGAACAGTAACTAACAAGAAAATTAAGGAAAAACAGAGTTGTAATGATCCTAACCTAAGAGGTATTTATAAATGAGTTGATGTCTCACTCCACATTCATTCCATGTAAGGAGCAGGATCTCAACTCGTAAATCCAAAAGGTTTCTATTTTAGAAACACCCCTCACATTTGATGCTCCCCTCCATGGTGGCAAATATTTATCAATAATTTGAAATTGAGTGCCACTAGGATTCTTTTTTTTTTTTAAAACGCAATTTATTTCTAGATTTTAAATTCGTATTATATTTTCATACGACTCATAGTTGGCGAGTAATGTGTTACATGCAGGTCTGGCGGTGACAATGTGCGTTTCAGACCAGACATCATGAACAGTCAAGAAAAAAAAAAAAATGCACAAAGATGAATGACATTTGAGAACTTTAGACAAAAAAAAAAACCCATGACATTACTCATAGTACATGAATCGACTTTAGGCTTTGGCCTTTTTAGGAGTTACAAACGTTTAACAATGTTTTTTGTGCTTCCCAATTGACCAACAACAGAACTGGGAGCCACCAAAAGTTATCACATTTTGGTCCAGGAAAAGAACTGGTATTGAGGACATGGACAGAAGAGTTTGAGGTAAACAGTGAAAAATATTAGAAAGAAAACAGAAAGTTCCTGGATTTTGGACAAGATGTGTCAAGTACTCTTGGACCCCCGACAGTAAGTTTGAAGTGAATCCATAAAATCTATGGATTTTTTTTTTTTTTTCATTTTACTACTCACAAAATTTGGATTTGGTTTAGCAGCGTGCAGAATCCAGCTAATCCATTCTTCTAAATAACAGCATTAGCCAGGTTTGCTATGTATTCCATCTATGCCATTAAAAAAAAAAATACTTTGAGTGCAGTTTTAGCACCAAGCACCTCCCAGTTTTGCAGCAACGGTATTCTGCTTTGCGACCACTCAGAAACTGGGAGCCAATAAGTAACGTGCCGATTTCCAAACAATGAACCTCAGCCAAAAGGTTCTATCAAGTGGTGTAGCCTTTTGTTAAAAAAAAAAAAAAAAGTAGAAGTACATTTAACATTCTATGAACAAACTAACATTTTGTTTTTCCAACAGAGGTGCTATGAAGGCCATTCCAGCAGATTTCGTATTCCATCAAACGTTTGTTAGCCCAGATAGTAGACAAACATTTTAACTTCCTCCAAATTCCAAACATGCCCTTGGAGTTTATTGGCTGCTCTTGGGCTATTCAATCCAACCAATCACGGAACATCCCTCAGAATCAAAAAGGTTCCTTGAAAACATAAAATTCTACCCAAATTTTCCAGACACGTTCAGAAAATTCAACTTCCCCAATTGGTAAGGCACAGTTACTAATGTTGTTCTTTTATACCTGAACAGGCTGAGGTCTTGAGGCAGCAGATTAGATTTTGCTTGTTGCTCTAGAAAAAAGGTCATCTTTGTAAAAAACGTACCTCTAGGCAGTGGGCAAGAAGCAACATTTTTCCCACCTTTCGTGGAGACCAACGGACCTTTAAAAAAAAAGGCCTGTACATGCATAAACAGGACAGAAGCAAAAGTTTCCATTTATAAAGTTTGTGATCTTACCACCCTCTGGTACGATACTGTCTGAATAGAGAAGTTATGATTTATGCCAAGGTTTTTAAGACCGCAAACCTTGTAAAAGGGTTAAAAAGAACAAGCCGTCACACTTCTCCCAACAAATAATTAACATCAAAGCAGTAAAACCAACTTTGCATACACATTCCAATGCAAATTAGATCTGAAAGGTCTGCAATTTTTTTTTTCCTCCTTCCAATATAGACAAAAAATAATTAATTCTAAACCCCCAACTTCTGGCACCCAACACAACTCGCAGGTCTAAGAACGACTGACACTTTAGACCTGGTCTGAATGCAACGACAATGTGATATGAGGTATTGTGAATTAGGAACCTTTTTTTTGTTTTTGGAATAGAGCAGTAATCACATTTAAGTAAAAATTGACCACATACAAAATCTAAAACAAAAAAAAAAACATGGAAGTCAACAATATAATTTTCTATGAGAAAATTAAATTCTAGAAAATGGCAGTATATATAACAAAAAAACAAAAAGACTACAACATTATAGCAGCAAAATAAAACAATGACAAAGATACAGAAAAGCACTGTATGTTTTTTTTTTCAGGCTCCGTTCACATATGCTGCGGCCGCGGCTCACAGCATGGGTTCCGATGCATCCCTATACACCGAACCAGGTCGAAAGCGGACCAATAGATGCACAGGACCCTTTCCAAATGCGGACTGCAAGCGCTCCAGAGCTGTGTGAACTACGCCTTACTTCTTTTTTTTTGTTTTTTTAAACCTTGCTGGGAACTTAAATCCATAGCAGCTTTAATAATGATGAGAGACTAGTCTCCATTTACATTTTTTTTTCTTTTGTGTGTTTTTTTTTTTTTGTAAATCAAAAACCATAAGGGCACCTTACATACTCAGTACATTTCCCCTCTGTGAAATCTGTCTTTTCCCTTCAATCTAAAATTATATTATAATAGAAAAAGTTTTGAGAGGTTCAATGTGCAAATTTCATATTTTTCAAAAAAAATGTTTGCGTGTTTTAGCCAAGAACAAAATAAAGTGGGTGGAAACAAGTCAAGACAACCAATTTCAAGTACGCCGTGCCCACAATTAATTTACAGTGCTTTGCGTAACGACAACGTAAAGCCATTGTCAAGGGAACCCCCAATTCATTTGTTTATTTTCTCTCTCCCGCAATAGAATGAGACCCACGAAAAGAAACATTTAAAGTGGAAATTGCATTTTTTTATGTTAAAAAGGTGATACTGGCCTTGTGAGGATCTCTTGCAATAAATATTTATTTAGCCTTCGCCATAAATTATATAGTTTAGTGTTAAAAAAAAAAAAATCCATTTAACATTAACTTTAGATAAAGCCCTAAAACTAAACTTGCCCTTATGTGACGTTATAAAGTTACACACAGCAGACTCCCGGAACATTAGTAGGCTTCCTTATATTTCACAAGGAGAACGCAAAAGGGAATCTATGTACTGTGCCAATGCAAAAAAAAATAGGTCTAACCACACTTCTAAATACCTGGATAGGTAGCCTGCGGCTTTCTGGCTAAGGAAGTGCACTTGTCAACTATGTAATGGGTAAGGGAACCATTTTTCGTAAGTTGGTCTCCGCAAATTTCACCATTTCCTAGTGAACCGACAGGCTGCATTTTCGCAAAAGAAAAACAGCCCCGTAGCGCGACTGCTTCAGGAGGTGCCTATTAACTCCCAGAATACTTAAAGCCACAGATTGCCTAAGCCAAGTTGAGCTTAATAGTAGTTGCCATGCCATTCAAGACGCGAATACCAAAAAAACAAAACGTTGTTCCAAACCATTCCATTTTTCTTTTTTTTTCGCTGATTCCCACATACAAAATCCTATCACTAAAACTTAAAGGACCCAAAGTGCTTTGAAATGGAATGGTTTTAGAACACAAAAAAAAATAAAAAATTAGGACTGTGGATTGAACCCGAATAGTTTCAGGCTTGTATCCTTTAGGGTAATAACCAGTTTTTTTTTTTAAAGAAAAGAGGCAGCTACAAAAATACAAAGATTATAAAAATATAATATATTATGTTCACTATGTCCGTATCTCTTTATAATAGAGTAAAATATGGGCATTGTCTCGAGGCTCGAGTTTACTGCCACTAGGATTCTTATTATGGTATCTTAAGAAATGTTTAGGTACATTGTCATTTGTTTTCCACTTTTTTATATTCGCAATATGTCCGTTCACCCACACAGAAAAAGAACGTATAGTTCTACCTACATATTGCTTGCCGCATGGACAAGTTATTAGGTAAACAATATTTCTGGTAGCACACATAGTAAAATGTTTCATTTGATATCTATGTTTAGTTGTGGATTCAAAGGTTTTGGTCTTTTCCCTTCCACAGGAAATATAGCAACATACATTACATTTGCGACAGGGATAATAACCTGGCATGTTGTGAAAAAAAATGATTCTCTTAGGGGGATTAATTACATTGGGGGCAACCTTGCTCCTCAATGAGGGGGGCTCCCCTGTAAATAACTTTTGCCCTTTCTGGTACAATGGAACCCAATATGCAGTCATTTTTGAGAATATCCCAATGTTTGTTGACAATAGCTTTCATTTGTTAGTGTTGAACTGAAAAGGCTGCAAAAAAGAACCATTTAAAATTGTCATCTTTCTATTGTTGAAGTTTGTCCTCCAAAAGGGAATTCCTTTTAACATTGCCCAACCTTTCAATTTCCCTGTCTCTACTCTCTGGTAACCCTTTTCAAGAAACCTACATTTCAGGATCAGTGCCTGTTGATGGAAATCCTGAGTGCTGGTACAATTACATGGTAGGCGAGGAAACTGGCTATGTGGAACTGAACTGAGCTATGACCTATGGTGGCAACTATTAACGGGTATAAACCTGTTGCGGTTGGTTGGTTTGTTGGTTGTTGTTTAGTTTGTTGGTATGTTTTAATCTCAAACCTTTGATTATAACTAAGGAACATACCCCTGTGCTTGGCATTAAGGTCTGAAATGAAATGGTGTAAGGATTCCTGATCTTCATTCCATAGGAGGAGGATATTGTCTATGTACCTTGCCCAAAGGACCAGCTCTGGTCTCCTCTGGGCAGAGAGGACTTCCTCCTCTCATTTAACTATAAATAAATTGGCTATGTTGGGGGCGAACTTGACCCCCATAGTCACATGCTCTTGTTGGAAATAAAACTTGTCATTAAACCAGAAGTAATTTCATTTAGTGGAAAACTGTAATAGTTCCATTATGAATTGTTGTTGTTGTAGTAGGGGAAGGGTACCATTCTCTTCCAAATAATAGTTAATTCCCACCAAACCCAAATAATGGGGAATGCAGGTGTACAGTGCTGCCACCTCTGCTGTGGCCATAAAGTAATTGCCATGGAGGTCAGTCCTCTCAAGGAGTTTAAAGTCTATCTTTCAGACATGAGGGTATTTTTTTGGACTAATGGCTGTAAATAAAAATCAATATATCGTCCAATGCGGGAAGTTACTGAAACTATGCTGCTTACTATGGAGTGTCCGGAAAGGGAGTATGTGATTTTTATGTACCTTGGGGAGGTAATACATTACTGGAATCCTGGGGGAAAATGAAACTAAATAGGATCTCTCTTTTTTGTCTAAAATATGATTATTCAAACCATTGTCCAATAGTTTAACCAATTCCATTTTATATGTCATTGTCGGATGTCCCTTTTTACATTTGTCCATCTCCCAAAATTATGTACATCTCACTCTGATAGTCAACCTTATCTAGAATTAGAACTCCCCCCTTATCGTCAGGGCGGATAACCAAAAATTTTCTTTCACATAATCTTTTTAGGCCCATTTTTAGCTCTGGGTGTCCCTGTGTCTTTTTGATGGTCAGTTTATGTAAATCCCTTAAAAGTGTCCTTTAAGACACTAACTGAAGGGCCAGTAGGACCTGGAGGATTGAACAATGAGGGGTTATGGAGACCCGAGTGGATAGCTCCTAAAGAGTCAACTCCATGTTTAGGTAATGATAGATTTGTAATGAGATATCTTTGTATGTTAAGTTTGTGAATGTATTTTTGGATATCAGTAAATGTACCAAACTTTAATTTTTTTTTTTTTTTTTGGGGGGGGGGGGGGGGGGGGGGGCATATTTAAGCCTTTATCTATAATCCAATTTTCTTCACTAGTTAATTGTATCTGACTGAGATAAAAAAACTCTTCATTTAAGTTATCCATTTTTCTCTGAATTCTCCTCCCCCCTTGGGAACCTCTCTTGGTTCCGGGGCTTCACTTCCTCCTTTGTTTCTCCGTGGGAAAACCCCAAATATTATATTGGCCTGGATACCCTTAGTTGTAATTATACATGGACCGATCATACTCATCTGTGTCCCTCTCCGTATAGGGATAGGGATTGTCATGTTTTGGATGACAGTTGGCAAAGTTAAAATCTAGTATTGAATATGATTCGGATTGAAGTGCTTGAACTGGGTTAAAGGGTCACTAAAGGAAACATTTTTTTTTTCTGAAATGACTGTTTACAGGGTATAGAGACATAAAAGTTAACTGATTCCTTTTAAAAATGATTAAAAATAGATAAAAATCAATCATATAATGTGCCTGCAGTTTAGTTTCACTTTTAAACTGGTTTCATGTTTCTGTGAAGTAAAGACACACACAGAACAAAAACAAACAAATCCAGGGCAGTGTTTTGTTTTTAAAATGAAACTGATTGGTTCTGAGGAGTTTTACACACACAGTAATGACAGCTTGGACCACAGTGAAAAGCTGCCATGAGATTTTTCATAAGGAGCCAGAGAAGCAGGAAGTGTGAAGGTCAGAGCAGAATTACAGCAACTTCAAAGCAAAAACGAACAATGAGGACATTAAACCAGGACTGCAGTAAGGTAAAGGAAGCTATTTAGCTAAAAAAAATATTCCTTTAGTGATCCTTTAAGTTGTTTTTATTTTATTTATTTTTTTAGTAAGAAATGTTGTAAGTTGATGTTCATGCTAAAGTAACATTTTTATTCAACCAATAAAAAAAAAATCCAATGTTTTTATTTTGCCTGTTGTCTGCAAATCCCTTGTACTCTCAGGAGGGTAAGAATTTATAAACCACAACAAAAATAAATTGTGTCAAGACTTGCCATACAATGGGGTATAGAAATCTTCACTGACAAACTTTGGTGTTGTACATACAGGTCGAACTGGTTGTTGCATCAGTATATGAATAACCAAGGAGGTGATTCATGTTCGCTTGCTGCATGCCTTGAACAATATGGTTTCTGACTAGTATAATACCAATAGTAATCAGAGTATTCACTTCACTGTATACTACAATTTTATTTAATATGTTTAATTTTTTTGCTGACATCAAAACAGAGTCAGTACACGTTAAATATTTCAAATACATTTATTTATGAAAATATAAAACTCACATCTTTTAAAGTAGAAAATTATCTCAGTAGATATGTATTTACAGTAACATTGTTTAAATAGACAAATTTACAAATATAAAAATATGCACGGCATATGTCATTTCAGTTATCCGTAGTCACAAGACAGTGGGGAAGGTAAAATTAATCTGTCATATTCCTCAGCTTGTATAATCACTCAGGGGTGTCTGATCACTGGGATGTGTTTCAGAAACCTGCATGAATAAAAATATATATCATAAGACATATGTGCCAATATGATATTGCATGTTGTACATTTAGTATTATATAATAAATACAACATAAATAAAAATAAGGTAAACACTAACATATGATAATAAATTATTTATCTCTGCAAGTGGTATCGATTTAGTGGGCTGCATTCACCCCATGAGGATATTAATTTCTCATTCACACTGGCAGTACATGCATTTATATACAGTTATAGGACATTTCTAAATGCACATTAATGCATGTGATGAGTTTAAATGATATAACTCACACTGTGCATTTACTTGCTTTTAGGTGCCATCAGTTTATCTGTATCCAATTAGAAAGTCTATAAATTGCTGAAAGCTCATAAATGCATGTAAATTTGCGTAAACTCCCATATACGTACACAAGGGGGTTATTTACAAAAAAGGAAAATCCAGTTTGAACTACAAGTGCAAACTACAAGTGCAAAGTGCACTTGAAATTACACTGGAGTGCACTTGAAAGTGCAGTCACTGAAAATCTGAGGGGTAGATCTGAAATGAGGGAAAGCTCTGCTGACTTTATCATCCAATTATGTGCAAGCTAAAATGCTGTTTTTTTTATTTTCCTTGCATTTCCCCCTCGGATCTACAGAGACTGCACTTCCAAGTGCAATTTCAAGTGCACTTTGCACTTGTAGTTTGCACTTGTAGTGCAAAGTAGATTTGCCTTTAGTAAATAACTCCTGTAATCATGGTTGAACCTGTGTAAAGACAGATAAGCACAGGAAAAAAATGATCTGGGAAGCAAGTATATTGATTGTTTGTACTTTTCCCGATACTGTATCCTGAGTTTAGATAACCTAACTTGAGTGCTGGTGTGAATGAAGCCTAAAGTGTAAATTGTGGTAAAATCCCATATATAGTACAGGTGAGATGTGATATGATTTTAGAAGCATATAGCTATGCCTTCAGTCATAGTACATTGAAAAAAAATCACTCCTACCCCATTACTACTATACATAGTTTTTGGCTGTGTGCACATCGAACTTTGAAATAACCAAATACTTGGAGATGTATAAAAAAATAGTACCTACCGATTTTTGCCACTGAGCAGAGCTTTTATTTCTTTCAGGTCAGAACTGACACATTTTGTAGCACCAGTGCTTTTTACTGTGACACTGAGGAAGAACAAAATTACGAAAGCCATTAGTATATTTGGAAACTTCCTAAAAGAGAAGTATATGTTCAAGGAAAAAAAAATGATACTTACCTTGGTGAATGCAGCATCGATACGATGCTGCATCTGTCCCCTGCTGCTTCTAAGACTGAGAACTGAGCAATCAAAAACTGCTAATCGCTCAGTTCTCAGCCTTGAGCATACTGTCAGCCAGTGCTCTGCTTTGCCTGCCCACGCTCACTGGAGTGGAAGCGGCTGGCTCAGTCCAGGCATTTGGGTTGATCCAGCATTAGGCTTTAGCCTCTGTTGCCTGAAAATGAGTCACAAGAGTGTCAAAGAGAGTGCACTCCTGTGATCCAGAGGAGAAGTAATGCCAAAAAAGCTTTGGCTATACTTCTGCTTAATGAATGAATAAATGAAACTATTTCATGATATGTCTCTTTTGAGATTTTCTATATACTCCCTTTACACTATCTTGTCCATTTTATCACCATGCCACCATTCTCTAAGGCCTCGTACACACGAGTAAATAGATTTGTTCAAAGCGGTCTGTCCGACCGATTTGAACAAATCTGTCTGCTGGCATTTTGGTTTGCTCGCATGTACACACGAGCAAACCAAAATCCCCGCCAGCAGACAGCGCGCTGACGTGTCGGTGACGTGGCGGTGACGTTGACGCCGCCACGTCACCGCACCAGGAAGTAAAACACTTCCGCGCATGCGTCGAAACCATTCGGCGCGTGTGCGAGAAGACATGTCTGCTGGTTAGCGTACTAACCAGCAGACATGTCGGGCGGACGGGTTCCCAGCCGACAGATTTCAAAGCATGCTTTGAAATCTGTCGGGTGGCCAAATCCGTCTGTTTGCCCGTACACACGATCGAATCTGTCTGCTGAAACGGTCTAGCAGACCGTTTCCAGCAGACAGATTTGATCGTGTGTACGAGGCCTAAGAGTTAAACACTGTGGAGGTGCATGGTGTATGCTTAGTAAAGAGTTAAAAATATCCCCATTTTTATTTTCCTTCAAATCCATATAGGGCTATTAAAAATGCACACAATTAAAATAGTAAACATTTCGATAGATGTTCTTGTTTTTTATATTGAAATATCCCAAATTTTTCTTTAAATTAACCCTTAACTAACCCTTTAAGAATTTCAATTTCAATTTGTATGCAATCAGACGGGCCCTTGTACTACATGGTTTTGGTAAATCTAAAGACAAAAATCTGCAGAAAATCTAATAGTGTGTATGGGGTCTAAGTTGTTGAAAATTGGCATGTAGTTGATTGCTATGCCTACAATTGGGTGAGTATATATACACATATACAATAGATACAGCAATTACATTATGTAATTCATACTGTACATTCTACTTACATATATTCCGTGTTTTCACACAGAGAGCTGCTTAGATAAACGTCCATTTGAGCCAGGGCCATAACATTCACCTTATTGGATAGCTTGTTACACAGGCAGCGCTTCCCACGAGGAACGGCAAACCCTGAATACAAAAAAAAAAAAAGTATCAATAAGTGATTATACAGACAATGGCAAAGGCAGTAGGTTAAGCAGCCTGAGCTTATACATAGATTCTAAATACTAGAATATGTCACTGACTGTACCTTGTATAAGAGGAGTAGAGAGCAGGAGAACGCACATGATAACAGCACACTTGTTGTCCATATTGATGGTGTTGGATGGATTCTCTCTGACTAAGATCTAGAGTAGATAGCTGTGTGAAGTACAACAGCATTGGTCTGTTTATATACATTTCTGCTGGATTGCATAATCTCATGATGTCATCAGCGGGGGATACTGACATTCTCTATTTTCCATCTAAATTTCACTTTTGTAGGAAGGCTTTTAGGAAGTGAAACTACCGTCGAGGACCTTTTTATGCTAACAAAAAAAAACACTGTGTCCATTTCTGTTATTGCCAGTCTTGATGGGGCTTTCCCAGAAACCTATGTCTGATAACATGTAAAAAAAAAACAAAAAAAATAGGCACTTTTATAAGGTTGCAAAGTGACTGAATAAGTCTTTAGTGCACTATGTGTATTCTGAGTCTTTCCTTTGCTCAGGATGATTATTGGGGTATTTGAAAATCTCCCAGTGGGATAATGAATATATTTGTCCATTACACACACTTGTTGTTACCTCTTCTGTGGTCATCAAAATGGCTCATAAATTCTCAATGAAGTAAGGCTGAAAATAGGGACATTATTAAAAATATACAGTGGCTTGAAAAAGTATTCATACCCCTTGGCATTTTCCACATTTTGTCATGTTACAACCAAAAAATAAATGTCATTTATTGGGATTATGTGTGATAAACCAACAAAAAGTGGCACATAATTGTGAAATGTAAGGAAAATGATAAATGGTTTTCAATTTTTTTTTTTTACAAATAAATATCTGAAAAGTGTGGTGTGCTCTTTACTCTGATACCCTCAACTAAAATCTAGTGACCTAATTGTGTTGGCCTATCACATAAAATCCCAATTGAATACATTTACGTTTTTGGTTGTAAAATGACAAAATTTGGAGAATTTTAAGGGGTATGAATACTTTTTCAAGGCACTGTATATGTGCTTTTGCTGTTCTACTCTATGTCTGGCAGCTAGAATAATTAATACAGGCTGCCTGCTGGTCATAGATGGGCAGATTTTCTCAATGACTACTAAATATGACTAATAATAAATGGAAGAAAGAAGGTATGGACAGCCGCACTCCGATAAATGTAAAAAACAATAAAAGCCTTTAATCCAGTAAAAAAACACTGCACAAACAGAAAAACTGCAAACAGTGGGATGATATAACTGACGTGTTTCACATTGTTATGCAATGCTTAGTCATAGCTAGGAACAACATAAAAAACAATCTAATTTATAGCATTCCAAAGAAAAAAAGTCATGTGGTAAGTCTGTGATTGGTCCAAACTGATTGCAGTAATCCCATACATCTGTGGGTAGACACAGCGGAGACAAACTACACCCATTAGAACCAGGTGGAAAGGAATTCAAAGATCAGCTGACAAAAAACAAGGAAAAAAATCATAATAAATGAATAAAAAAGTAAAAAACACACAATTACCATAAGTCAATGGAAGTAAAGGAAGGTAAGAAAAGATGTTAAAAAAGATGTATGTGTATATGGGATGGAGTGAGTAATAGAAATAGTGAAACCATCCGATTGATAAGATATGTTTATATGTGAAACCCCAATATCATGATATATGTATAAAAATGCTAGATGGTATAGTATCCTGCAAGTGAAATTGTCAATGAATGGGGGATGATGAATAGAAAAAAAAAAGGAAATGTGTAAATGCAGGATTGCTATAAGGTGTGGTAATCAGTGTGTGATGTTTGTGATAGATCACTGTGACCTTTACCCTCTTTCTCCTGATGCATGATGGGAGAGGAGGAGCTGTACCAGGAAGTCAGACAGTGTGTGAGGGGAACTGGAAGCAGACACATGAGGCTGAGAAGGGATTACATCTGATAAGGACAGAAGCTGTTTGGATTAAGACTCTTCCATGTAAGAATGCCATAATGTTCTGAGTAATAAACCTGCTCTGGTTAAGTAGTACATCGGCCTGTGTGTGTAACTTGCTGAGCAGATACTGGCAGCATTGCTAGCAACACCTGAGAGACACAGAGCGTCCAGGGGACATAACACAGTGAAATGGCTGATTGATGTGGGTATAAAGTAAAAGCGTGTAAGAGCTAAAGTGAAAACCGTGAATCTTGGAAAGCTAAAAAATTGTCAGTATGCTGGCTAGCAGCACAATCCATGAGCATAAAAAGTGAATGATCCATCTCACAACAAGTTAACTCGCTGTGAGAGACGGTACTGAAACTATATGCATGACTGTCCATGTTAGGAATAAGAAGAAAGGGAGTCACCGCTCTAGGTGGGTCTACTAAGCAATCAAGGATTGTTCAGGATACCGAGGGTGCTGGCAATGCACTAAGCAGATAATGAAGATTTCAAAGGGATGGACAGCCGCACTCTAAAAGAACTAATAGGAATAATGTTATGCAAAGTGTAATAGGAAAAACTGGGGGCTATTAAATGCAGGAATACCTTAATTTTTCAAGGTGAGTAGGAGCAGGGGGAGGAGCTGTGGAAATGCAATATTATCCTGTGTTCCACAAATGCAACGAGAAACCAACTGGTTACTCAGCTTACCAGACTTCATTTAAATGAAATATGTTTGGGTGGATTGACTCTTTCTTGGCTGCCACTGCTGAACTATTCCTAAAATGTGAAGATTTCAAAGGGATGGACAGCCACACTCTAAAAGAACTCATAGGAATAATGTTATGCAAAGTGTAACAGGAAAAACTGGGGGCTATTAAATGCAGGAATACCTTAATTTTTCAAGGTGAGTAGGAGCAGGGGGAGGAGCTGTGGAAATGCAATATTATCCTGTGTTCCCCAAATGCAACGAGAAACCAACTGGTTACTCAGCTTACCAGACTTCATTTAAATGAAATATGTTTGGGTGGATTGACTCTTTCTTGGCTGCCACAGCTGAACTATTCCTAAAACGTGAAGATTTCAAAGGGATGAACAGCCGCACTACAAAAGAACTCTTGAGTTGTCTTTATTGATAAAAACAGTAAAAATGCACCACAAAGTCACAGAAAAAAATTAGGAAAAGGGACAGCGACGCGTTTCACATTGGTTCAGTGCTTAGTCATTAGTGTTGCTCACGAATATTCGCATTGCGAATATTCGCTACGAATATTGCATATTCGAGTATTCGCGAATAACGCGAATATCGCGGCGAATATTCGCTATTTCGAATATTCGAATGTTTTAAATTTTTTTTTAGAACAGATCACATCCTAGAGATCCCCATCGACGTCTAAAAGCATTGCTGGTATGATTAGAGACCTTGGGCCGAGTAGCTGCAGCGCTCATTTTATATTGCCGAAAAATCGCAATGCGATTATTCGGTAATAGCGATATCGCGCGATTATTTTATATTGTAATATATCACGAATATTCTGAGCCAATCAGAGTGCTCCATTCCGCATTTCTCGAAATTTCGCAATTATTTTATATTGTAATATATCACGAATATTCTGAGCCAATCAGAGTGCTCCTTCCGCATTTGCCGAATATTCGCAATTTTTGTGTATTGTAATATATCACGAATATTCTGAGCCAATCAGAGTGCTCCTTCCGCATTTCTCGAATATTCGCAATTATTGTGTATTGTAATATATCACGAATATTCTGAGCCAATCAGAGTGCTCCTTCCGCATTTCTCGAATATTCGCAATTATTGTGTATTGTAATATATCACGAATATTCTGAGCCAATCAGAGTGCTCCTTGCGCATTTCTCGAATATTCGCAATTATTTTGTATTGTAATATATCACGAATATTCTGAGCCAATCAGAGTGCTCCATTCCGCATTTCTCGAATATTCGCAATTATTTTATATTGTAATATATCACGAATATTCTGAGCCAATCAGAGTGCTCCATTCCGCATTTCTTGAATATTCGCATTCGCAATTCGCAATTCGCAATTCGCAAAAATTCGCGAAAATTCGCAATCATTTAATTTCCAAAAAATATCACGAATATTCGTATTTAGCGAATATATGTCGAATATTCGACTATATATTCGAGATATATCGCGAATTCGAATATGGCATATTCTGCTCAACACTATTAGTCATGGCTAATATACAATTATATATCAGACAGGAGGCTCATATCTTATGCATTAATCTTTCCTTTATTAATGCCCATAGCAGAACAAATAACGTTAGTTTACTGAAAGTGAAAACAGAAAAACTGTATGGGACTACAATTCCCAGCAGGCCTAGGGTATCAGTAGCCCCTCCTATCCTGCCACTCTATATAAGGTTAGCCCCATCTAGGATCTTCCTCTTTCTTTCTGCTCATGGCAGAGCTCTACAAGATAAGTATATTTTTATATTTCGTAATTATTATTACCATCCCTGTTCTTGGAAACTAGGGTTTTTATTCTTGTCTTACTTAGTACATCCGCTTGTTACCGGGTGTCCCGGTGTCAGGTAGCTTATTTCATTCTATTCTACCTGTATTGTCTTCCTCTGGCGGCGCCATCTTAGGGGTCCACACCCCCCTCCTTTCCCCCGCATCTCCTGGATTCGCCCGGGGGAGGAATAGATCTCCGTACACGGGCTCTCCCCCCCTCCTCTCCTCCCTCCCTTTTTTTCTCTCGCGCGCGCCGTCCCCTGATTGGTTTCTTGTCCCCACTCTAGGAACAAACATCCTCCAATCGCCGTCCTGAGCGGGAACTGAGGGGCGGATCTCATTCGCCCGCTCAAACACTCGCATCTGCGACAATGGGAACTCAGGAGCCGTAGTCTCGCGAGACTTCGCCTGCTCACTGACTTCCTTTTCCGGCTCTCCTCCCAACACAGGTTATTCTACGCCTGCGGTGTCGGAGGTAGGAGCCGGAGCTAGTCAGCTAGTGAGAAAAAATCGCTAGGTAGCTAGATAGCGTTCTAATAAGGAATTTATTCCTATCCTTAGCTACACTATTAAATCGGATAACCCAGCAAGGGTCTACCTTCCCAGTGCTCAGAACCCACTCCTCCCTAGTACACATTAGATACATATATACTCTATAGAATGGCTGGGGAAGATTCAATCCCCCCTCTGGGTGATGAACTGGCACTGGGCTCAACACAGTTTTTGAGCACTACACAAATACAGGATTTGATTACCAAATCCGTACAAGCTGCTCTGGCTGCAGCTACCATTCCCTCTGTGCCGCAACAACTTATACCCCCTGTAATGTTACCACACAGCGGTGATCCGCAAACAAAAAAAGGCAAATCCTCTCATAAGAGGAAACACGTTGTGACGACCCATGACTCCCCGGCAGGGGAAGCAAATAATATGCATAGTGCTCCACACTCGGACTGCCACCCCACGCATTCCTCGGACTCCTTTCAACCCCTGGGCCTCAGGGAGTCACCAAAGAGGCATAGTTCCGCTAAACGAGCAAAACCTGACTCATACGTGGTCTCATCAGACGACGATACTTCTGCTGAGTCGGGCGAGGCTGAGGTCTCTGAGTCCGAATACGAAGATGAGGAGGATGCGGGGGCATTGGCGCTCTCACATGACGCCAACCCTGGAAATCAGGGCGAAATCATTGTTGATATGCAGGGCGAACCTCTGTTCCACCCGGATGCTATATCCCATCCCCGTTCTGGAGACTGGTCCCCCCTTCCCCACGTGTCACAGTATGTCGAATTCTGGGCACGTAGGTCCCTTGAGAGGTCCAATCGCAATAAATTGCGATCTGAATGCCCTCGACCACATATTCCTAAAAAAGTGGTCGTGACACCCGAGATTGATCCCATTCTATCCAAATATCTGTTCAAAACAGGAAAATTCCCCAAAAAGGGGATAGACCGTTCCTTTAAAGCCATACAGGACCGGATCCTTGATCTCCTCGGCCCACTAACCAAGATTTTAAATCTATCAGAACAGGCCACGACTTCAGGCCAGACGGTTGACATAACCCAGCTACGTGGGTGGGCCCAAAGGGCCATATGTCTAGTGGGCAGCGCAAACACCGCCTGCTCTGTCGAGCGCAGACGCTCCATTTTGATGCGGCTTGATCCGCAGTTAGCTCACCTGGCAGAAACTGAACCAGGTCCGGCAGCAGAGGGGATGCTGTTCGGAGATTCCTTGGTGAAGGATATTAATAAATTCGTAGGGCTCTTTAACAGCCTAGACAAGGCGCAAACCTCGCTCAAGAGATCTGCAACCAGTAAGGTTTTCCCCCGGGCCGGCAGAAGTAGGGGTCGTTCTGCCGGCCGCAATGTCAGTTTCAGACCTTTTCACAGGACAAACCCTTCTCAATACACCCAGGCTCCCCCTCCGTACACCTCCGTGGCGCAACCAGCGCCCTTTTTCCCACCCCGAGGAAGACCATGGAGAGGACGTGGTAACAGAGGATATCCCCGCTCCCGTCCATATTCCGGTGAGTACTACCTACACTCCAACTTCTCACACACCTGTGGGGGGCCGACTAAAATTTTTTACCCACGCCTGGTCTGCGATTACGGCAGATACGTGGGTACTAGACACCATTTCGGGTTTCCACATAGAACTTCTGTCCCCTCCAACTTTGGGAGTGATACCACCCCCTATTCGATTTGCGAAACAGAATGCTGTTCTTATAGACAAAGAAATCCGAGAGCTGATTGTCAAACAAGTCGTGGTCAAGGTCGACCCATACTCCCCGGGGTTTGTCAGCAACCTATTCCTAGTCAAAAAGAAAGGGGGAGGTTACCGTCCCGTGATAAACCTGCGGGACCTGAACCAGCATGTCGCATATCGGCATTTCAAGATGGAAGGTATCCACTGTCTCCGGGATCTCCTCCATCCCGGGGATTGGTTAGTGAAGGTGGACCTAAAGGACGCCTATCTCACCGTCCCCATACACCAGGAATCCCAACACCTACTCCGCTTCAGATGGGGGGGACACACTTGGCAATTCACATGCCTTCCGTTCGGTCTGTCATCCGCCCCATGGTGTTTCACCAAACTCTTGAAACCGGTGGTGGCGTCTCTAAGGAGCAGAGGTGTACGTCTAATTATCTACCTAGACGACATCCTCATTATGGCATACACCAAATCGCAAGCGCTACACCACATGGTTTGGACGATCGACTTGCTCCAAAATCTAGGTTTCTTGATCAACCAAGAAAAGTCGATTCTGACGCCGGCCCAAGAGATGGAATTCCTGGGCTTCGTGGTGGACACCAAACAAGCTGTCCTCCGTTTACCCAAGACAAAATTAGCACTGATCCGCAAAGAGATCAGAGCGGTGTTACGCAAGAATTATCTATCATTACGCGTCTTAGCCCGCCTGGTAGGCCTACTTGCGTCCTCCATTCAAGCCATATTTCCGGCCCCCCTTCACTACAGGGCCCTCCAACGGCTCAAGATCCTTCATCTGAGACAGGGTCTCAGATACGCAGACAAGGTACCTCTATCTGCGGAAGCTGGGGTCGAATTGCAGTGGTGGCTTCGTCATGCCGTCGAGTGGAACGGCAAAACGATTTTCAACTCATGTCCAGATGTCATTATAGAATCGGACGCAAGTCGTCGGGGCTGGGGTGCGCGCTTAGGCGAGACCGCGACGGGAGGGACCTGGTCCTACAAGGAAACCCTCCTACACATCAACGCTCTGGAGCTCCTAGCAGCCCTGTTCGCCATCCAGAGTTTCCTAACAGACAAGTCCAATTGCTGCGTATTATTACGCATGGACAATATTGCAGCGGTACAATACATCAACCGCTTAGGAGGCACCAGATCCAAAATCCTGGCGGATATTGCCAAAACCATTTGGCATTTCTGCTTATCCCGCAACATCATCCTTATGGCAGAGTACATTCCGGGTATTTCCAATACTATAGCAGATTGGAATTCCCGTTATCTTTTAGACTCCAGCGATTGGCGTCTGGACCGTTCAGTCTTCACCCGACTGAATCTTCTTTGGGGTCCCTTAGGCATAGACCTTTTCGCCTCTCGCCTCAATCACCATCTGCCCCGATTCTTCAGCTGGAGACCGGATCCGGAGGCCTCAGCAGTAGACGCGTTCCGTCATTCCTGGAAAGGGGAGACGCATTACGCGTTCCCCCATTCTCCATGATCCCCAGAGTGCTATTGCAGATAGCCAATCAGAGAGCGACGGTGGTGCTAGTCACCCCGTGGTGGCCGTCCCAACCATGGTTCCCACTCCTTCTAGGAATGGTCATAGACTGTCCCAGACTTCTGCCGTCTGTCCCTCACATCCTCTCCCATCCGACCAAGGGCACTCACCCTTTAGTGGCGGAAGGCACACTGACCCTCCTGGCGTCCTTGGTGTCGGGTTGCCAGATCCGGACAACAACCTTTCTAGATCAGCTAGAGATCTCCTCGCCCTGGCCTGGGCCCCCGGGACTCGATCGGCATACCGATCAGCCTGGAAGCTTTGGGTATGTTGGTGTGATCAACGACAGGTTGATCCCGTACAGGCACCTGTAACTATCGTACTGAACTATCTGGCGGACTCTTTCGATTCAGGCAAATCATACAGTTCCATAAACGTTTACAGATCAGCCATATCAGCTTACCATTGCCCGGTGGACGCGATGCCTATCGGCAAGCACCCCCTGATCTGTAGAATGTTGCGGGGCATCAGATTCAAACGACCTCCTCGCCCAAAATATCAATCCACGTGGGATGTCGCCAAGGTCCTCGAGATGTTCTCTTCTTGGGAGGACAATGAGATGTTGTCTCTCAAGCTTCTGTCTTATAAGCTCACAGTCCTGTTGTGTTTGGTCTCGATTAAACGGGTGTCCGACGTCAGGGCTTTGGACATTTCCAGACGACAGTTCTCGCCTCAGGGAGTAAAATTCTCCGTGGTTCGTAGGACCAAGACTGACCTTCATTCGGTGTTTTACCCTTTTTTCCCTACACACCCGAAACCTTGTAGTTAGATGCCTTCAGGCCTATGAGTCATATACCGCTGATCTTCGCTCCTCTGTTTTCTCCCAACTCCTAGTGTCTTATGTCAAACCTCACCACCCGGTCACCTCCGCCACTTTGGCACGTTGGGTCAAGTCAACCATGGCAATGGCGGGCATAGATATAACCCTGTTTGGGGCACATTCTTCCAGGGGAGCTATGGCTACCAAGGTTGTTACGGCGGGTGGTCGTCTTACGGATCTCCTAATGGCGGCTGATTGGTCCTCTGAGACCACCTTTCGCCAATTTTATTTTAGACCAGAGGATCATGTCTCCATGTCAGTTTTGTGAGGGTTAGCTTACACTTTCCACTTAAAGTTTGTATAATATGGTCGTCATCTATTCATATTAAGTTATTCAGTGTTAAGCTTTGAACCTGCATAAGATATGAGCCTCCTGTCTGATATATAATTCGAGATTTTCCTAGCTTGTGACGGAAAATATTAGTTATATGAAGACCAGAGGATCATGTCTCCATGTCAGTTTTGTGAGGGTTAGCTTACACTTTCCACTTAAAGTTTGTATAATATGGTCGTCATCTATTCATATTAAGTTATTCAGTGTTAAGCTTTGAACCTGCATAAGATATGAGCCTCCTGTCTGATATATAATTCGAGATTTTCCTAGCTTGTGACGGAAAATATTAGTTATATGAAGACAGGAGGCGAGTATCTTCCTCCCTATCCCACCCTGTCACGATTTTGCATTTTCTTTCAGGGTATTGATCACAATCAGGTTTCCTGTGCGCTGACGACCTGCTGATCGGGAAGAGTTTTTTTCCTGTATACGGATGACCGGCTGTCCGGAAGACGTTTGGTTGGTTAGTCCCCGTTGGGACTGGTTTTCTGTTACTCCAATTTCCTCCGGAGGCTGGGATGTCGGGCCGGCTGGCCGAAGACCCCGGTGTTTAATGGACTGTTCAAATGAGGATCCTGTTCTCCACTCGTTAGGATTCGCATAAGAAAGAGGAAGATCCTAGATGGGGCTAACCTTATATAGAGTGGCAGGATAGGAGGGGCTACTGATACCCTGGGCCTGCTGGGAATTGTAGTCCCATACAGTTTTTCTGTTTTCACTTTCAGTAAACTAACGTTATTTGTTCTGCTATGGGCATTAATAAAGGAAAGATTAATGCATAAGATACTCGCCTCCTGTCTTCATATAACTAATATTTTCCGTCACAAGCTAGGAAAATCTCGAATTAAAACACACTTAAAATATATATATGGTTCCTAAAAAAACATGTGACCACTGCTGACCATTGGCGAGGGAGAACCTATAAGTGGAAGGCTCACACTGACCTAAATCAGTGTCAATGTTCATCTGTGTACACAGAGAAATTTCAAAGAATACATACAGATTAAATCCATATACCAAGACATATCTTCAAAAAAAATATATATATATATATATCATCATTAAGCACAAATGTGAAAAAAATGTGTACATAATATATAATATATACAAATGTGATGTGTATAGAAGAATGTGTGTATAAATATATAAATTACTTTCCGATCCTTACAATTAGCTGGTCAAGTGAAACCAAAATACCTTTAAGTTATATAAAATATAATGAAATAGAGATGCATCCTGGTCAAAATGGCCAGAAAAAGTATTGTATCAGTATAAGATTACAAGGTATTGTATGTGACCTAATGCGCTATAATAAAGATAAAAGAAAAAGGAAAAGTAAATAAATAATGGCCTGATATACACAAACACATTGTTATGTGGATATGATATGCATGTCAAATACTGAAAAAATTGCGAAAAAATTGTGTATATATGGTGCAATAACCATGATCTAAAGTGGATGAAAAAAGTGATGTACTGGTATGAAGTATAAGATGCGAAAGATGAAAGATATATATACTTCTCTTCGCATCAATGTACCATGAATCTGCTGTGATACAAGCCCAAAAGTGTAAAAAGATCCCATGAACTATAATAATATAATATTCTATATGTTAAACAATGTAAAAAACATATATGTATTTATGTATATATGTACACACATGTATGTATATAAAAAAGAGAAAAGAAAAGTTAAAAAAAGGGATCCAAAATGAAAAAATGTTATGTGCTAAACCATAAGTATGAGCAAGTGCAACTAGATACGGGTGAGTGCTAGACATGTGCAGACTGGAATATTTTGTTTAGTTTTTTCGTTTTCGTCTGGAAAATAAATGTGTTTAGTTACTCCCGAAAATCGTTTTGATTTATTTAGTTTTTCGTTGGGGAATAGCTTTCGTCCGAAAATCCAATAATACTTGGTTTCTGTCGAATGATCAAAGAATATTCGACGGAACTTCGAAACTTTACGCCTAATCGTACATTTCCGGTCGAATATTCCGCCTACAAGAATTCTAATGTTGTATGACTAGTAATAAAATAATAAATAATTATATTATTATTACTAGTCATAGTCAACCAACATTGGAATGTTTCTATAGCCTATGGGCGGAGCATTAAAATGTACGAGTGCAGTATATCTTCTCCGTCGAATCTGCTTAGCACTTTCGATATACACCATAAGCCTTCTATTCTCTATAATGTCGAATCTATTCTCTATAATGTCGAATCTATTCTCTATAATTTCGAATTTATTTTCTCATAAATCAAAATCTATTTTCTGTAATGTTGAATCTATTATTTCTATTGTGTTGAATCTTTTCTCTATGATGTCGAATCTTTTCTCTATAATGTCGAAAAGTACCATATGTGTGTGTATATCAGGTTCGATAGACAGATTGCTATTCATTCACTGTATTCAGTCAGCGTCATGTCGAATCTCTCTATATCAAATTTTTACCGCAACGAAAAACCAAAATAAAGCATTTTTTATGTCGGATCTTTCGGTTTTCGTTTCTTGTGCTTTCGTTATCGTTTGTTAAAACGATAACAAAAAAAACAGATTTTCGGACAAAAATGCATTCTAATGAAAACGAATGCACATGTCTAGTACCCAACACTGTTTTGAAACAGTTCGGGGGACTCCTCAGGAGGACATGGTGGGACTAGGGAAGGATTGTGTGATGCCATTGTGTAGAGGGAAGAGGACACCTTGGCAGCTGCTTTGCCAGACAAAGTAAGCTCAGCCTGGGTGAGAGAGGATCAGGAGGATGAGGACGGCTTGGTCATCCACTCTACCAATTTATCTGCATGTTGAGGCTCAACAAGGCCAGCTCCCGAAAAGAAGAATGAGCGCGTGCAACGGCCACGTGCTGAAGAGGATGCACCGTGTCCACCACCAGCATTGTTGCCTCTAGATGCAGAGCCTGCTTGCCCTTGTGACTCTCTGACTCTCTTTGTTGTCCTTCCAGACATTATAATGGCCTGCAGAGGACAAAGTCAGTACACACACCTCGTAGCTTTAGGCGCAAACTGCAGAGGACAAGTGCAGTACACATCAAGTGGGTTTAGTTGCAAAGTAATGACCAGCACACTAGCACTATGCACCAAGTGGGTTTATTTGGAAAGTAATAAGCAGCACACTAGCACTATGCACCAAGTGGGTTTAAATGCAAAGTGATGAGCAGCACACTAGCACTATGCACCAAGTGGGTTTAGATGCAAAGTAATGAGCAGCACACTAGCACTATGCACCAAGTGGGTTTAGATGCAAAGTAATGAGCAGCACACTAGCACTATGCACCAAGTGGGTTTAGATGCAAAGTAATGAGCAGCACACTAGCACTATGCACCAAGTGGGTTTAGATGCAAAGTAATGAGCAGCAAACTAGCACTATGCACCAAGTGGGTTTAGTTGCAAATGAATGAGCAGCACACTTGCACTTTGCACCAAGTGGGTTTAGATGCAAAGTAATGAGCAGCAGACTAGCAATATAAAGCAAGTGGGTTTAGTTGCACTGAGCACACGGGCAATACAACACGTGAGAACACTGCAGCTAGCACAATCACAAAGTAATGAGCAGCACACTAGCACTATGCAACAAGTGGGTTTAGTTGCAAATGAATGAGCAGCAAACTTGTAGTATATAGCAAGTGGGTTTAGTTGCAGTGAGCACACAGGCAATACAACATGTAAGAACACTGCAGCTAGCACAATCACAAAGTAATGAGCAGCACACTAGCACTATGTAACAAGTGGGTTTAGTTGCAAATGAATGAGCAGCAAACTTGCAGTATACAGCAAGTGGCTTTAGTTGCACTGAGCACATGGCAATACAACACGTGAGAACACTGCAGCTAGCACAATCAACTGCCTGACATATTAGGAAGAACTAATCTAACTAAACTATACAGTGTATAAATATATGTACAACTCCTGGGATGTATATATATCCTCTACACACTGTGCATTTAACTAACTAGCCTGCCTGCTCTATCTAGCTAGGAAAAAGACAATCTCTCTCTCTCTCTCTCTCTGTCTGAACTGGAACAAGCCCGGAACACACTACACGAGGCCGCCATGCAGGCCGCCTATTATAGTGTGGGGCGTGTGCTAAAGCCCTGAGCCATAATTGGCCAAAGCCACCCTGGCTTTGGCCAATTACGGCTCTCTTTACTGACGGCACTGTGATTGGCCAAGCATGCGGGACATACAGCATGCTTGGCCAATCATCAGCGCGCAATGCCGCAGTGAATTATGGGTCGTGGCGCGTCACTCGAATTTGGCGGGAACGACCTGCTTTGTTCATATTTCCGCGAACGATCGAACATACGATGTTCGAGTCGAACATGAGTTTGACTCGAATACGAAGCTCATCCCTAGTTAACATTATAAAAGGAGGCTTCCAGATTTCAAGCAGCCACCTCCCCACAACCACTGAGTCAGGGCTGTGGGAAAGAGACATTGTTCTCATCAACATGAGACCCCACCTGGCAAAGTACTCTCCGTGTTGGGGCATGTGGTCTGGTATGCTTCATGGGGGGGGGGGTAAGGGAGGGAATTGCATGCTCGTCCTTTTTCGTTTCCGTTCACTGCTACCTATATCCACAGTAGCCACCAACTATTGTTGATGTCTACATTGGACCAATTTTGGTTTTAACAACTTGTTTTCTGTTTGTTCACGTATAAAGTATTCTGTGATCAATTATGTGTATTTTATGACTTCATACTGTATTGTTGATTCTAACACCAAAGTGCTTTTTGGGGTTGCATCAATAAAAATGTATTTTTTGCTAATGATTGGTGCCTAGAAAGTCAATTTTTTCCTCAAACAACAAATCTTTCTACCCAATTTTTCAGGACGTGGCACTGCAGTACCTTAGGTCACCCATAGTCCATCCTATGGTGTGTGTAACTTGAATCTCTTTCTTAATTATTTTCCTTTCCTGGCCTGCTAGTCTGCATGCTTGGATAGGGGTCTGGTATAGATTTTGGCAAGGTTCAACATCATTTTTTTCAGTTTTTTGGTATAAAGTCCCCCCAATTAGTTTTCCTAGGGATAAACATGAATAAATGGAGGACGCCCATGAGAAAGTGTTTTGAAAATGTCCCAATATACTAACAAAATAATCTGTTGAAAATTAATAATCTTCTGTGCTTCAAAAAAATAAAATAAAGCAAATGTGTCACACCCCATGTAATTATATGGAAGAAACAGAAAGTGTATTGTTTTCAACCAGACAAACCTTGCCTTGCTGCAGTATTATGCCGCATACACAGGATCGGAAATTTCCAACAAGAAAAGTTCGATGTGAGCTTTTGGTTGGGAATTACGACCGTGTGTTGGCTCCATCTGACTTTTTCTGTTGGAATTTCCGACAGCAAAAAATTGAGAGCTGGTTTTCAATTTTTCTGACAGGAAAAGTTCTTGTTGGAAATTCCAATCGTCTGTATGCAATTCCGACACACAAAAAAAACGCATGCTCTGAATCAATTTGTCGCATGTTCGAAATCATTGAACTTCATTTTTTTTTGCTTGTCGTAGTGTTGTATTTCACCATGTTCTCAACGGTGGAAATGTTGTGTGACTGTGTGTATGCAACACAAGTTTGAGCCAAATTTCAGTCGGAAAAAAATCCACAGTTTTGTCGGAATTTCCAATTGTGTATGCGCGACATTAGAGGATAGGCGAACTGAAAAAAAATATGGTGCATTCAAAAAAAATTCTTGACTTTCTTAAGCCGCGTACACACGATCGAACATGTCCGCTGAAACTGGTCCGCCAACCAGTTTCAGCGGACATATCCGATCGTGTGTATGACCTAGCAGACAGGTTTTTCCAGCGGACAAATTTCAAAGCATGCTTTGAAATTTGTCCGCTGGAAACCTGTCCGTCGGACATGTCTGCTGGTTAGTACGCCTAACCAGCGGACTTAAATCTCCCACATGCGTCAAATGGATTTGACGCATGCGTGGAAGTATTTTACTTCCTGGATTGGTGACATCACCGCCACGTCTCCGCATTTTCCGTCCGAGGGGATTTTGGTCCGATGGTGTGTACATGCCATCAGACCAAATATCTGAGGAGACATGTCCGCTGGAAACGGTTCGTCGGACATGTTCAGCGGACATGTCTCCTCGTCTGTACGCGGCCTTAGAGGTGAGTCCTGTAATGACTTGTAATGGATGGTGCCATTTATAAGCTGGAGCTTACTAAGGTATAATGCCGCATACACACGATTGGTCATTCCGACATCAAAACCGTGGATTTTTTTCCGACGGAATGTTGGCTCAAACTTGTCTTGCATACACACGGTCACACAAATGTTGATGGAAATTCAGAACGTCAAGAACACGGTCACGTACAACATTACAACGAGCCAAAAAGGTTTTTGTGCGTCGGAATTAGCTACAGACTATCGGAATTTCCGACAAGAACTTTTGCCGGAAAAATTGAGAACCTGCTCTCAAACATTTGCTGTCGGAAATTCCGACAGCAAACGTCCGATAGAGCCTACACACGGTCGGATTTTCCGACAACAACTCACATCGAACATTTGTTGTCAGAAATTCCGACAGTGTGTACGCGGCATTGGTGTGTTGGTTGTGCTTATTATTTTCTGGGTTAAGTGTATTTTCTACTGTGTGAGCTGTTAATGTTGCCCCGCAGAAGTGGTGCTATTTGGTGGGTAAGGTTAACTCTGCTAGTCAGGTTTTCCCAGGCTTTTCTGAAGAATGCTACTGGACAAAGCATATAAAAAGGGGAACTCTATCTAGGTCAGAGCTTTCTTTTTTTCATTTGTTCCTAAATGAAAAAAAAAAAAAGAGAGTGCTGCTGAGAATGTAGGAGCCACTTTGCTAATTTATCACCCCTTTAGAAGCCTAGTTGGGGTTCCATTTTGACCTGTTTAGTTATGACCACCTTATGGGGCATAACAAAGCAACAGAGTCACACAGGACGTGCACTTAGAGGACTTTCTACAGGAATGGGTATGAAAGATGTTGCTGAGAACTGTTCATCTGTTATATTTTAATGCTTTAGTAATAAACTTAATTTCTAAGCCAATGTGCCTGCTCTAAAGTCATTAAAGGGGTGCATGCATGGTGTATCAAAGAACAGGGCATGGCAAGGGGATAAAGAGAAGTCTAGGCTCCCAAAAAGTCTCACACATGTGGTATCCCCATACTCAGGAGAAGCAGCAGAATGTATTTTGGGGTGTAATTTCACATATACCCATGCCGTATGTGAGCAATATATCATTTAGTGACAACTTTGTGTAAAAAAAAAAAAAGAAAATTTAAATTTTCACGAAACTTGTGGCAAAATATTAAATATTCCATGGACTCAACATGCCTCTCAGCAAATAGCTTGGGATGTCTACTTTCCAAAAAGGGGTCATTTAGGGGGTTTTGAACTGTCCTGGCATTTTATGTCCTGGCATTTTATGCCCAACATTAGCAGCTTATGCCACACATTACCCACTCTTCTAACCATTGATCCACCAAGTCCTTTCTGATACTTTTTGTAAATATTTTAAAGACTGTTGCCATGGGAGACAGCATTCCTGCACATGCAAAAGTGGCATCTTGCTTGATGCCTTTCCCTGCATGGCTGTCCTTCTATTGAAGTCTCAGAGTCTGCTAATTGAACTTGCAACTACCTAAGAGTGTCCTGGCCCTAACCCTCTTTCCCCCAAAAATACAAAATGTACAAGAGAAATAAAACCTCTTTTAAATTCTGGTGGCTGCGGGGCATTTCTTGTGCTAGCCACTGCACCAGCTTCAACTGCACTTATGGGACTCACCATGTCACCACGTGATACTGCAGTGCTGGTTTGACTACGATCAGGATGTACTAGGCTGCTGGTGCTTGCCAGTTCACCACAAGGTTGAGCGGCACTAGTACTGTCTCTCTGCTCCATACAAGAGCCCTGCGGTTGTTGCACCTCAACAACAGAAGAACAGGGTCGGGTACACCTGACCTTAGCAGGGACCACTCCAAGGAAAGAGCTATTTGTCAGGGTTCCCCTGCTCTCTACATACTATACTAAGCCCAAATCTGACAGTGGAGCATCCCCATCACTCTCATCTGTCATGCTCAGCAACGTGTAGGCCTCTTCACTAGTGTAACTCTGTTTGGACATTTTGGCCTCTAAATTTACAGGTACAACTAGTGCAACTCACAGCCAGAAGAACACCTGATTGTCAGAGCGTGCTTAAATCGCTACCAAATAAAAACTGTTAGCGTTCGCAGGGATCAGGCCTGACTCTGCAAATGCTGCAGTTATGTGTGTTGTGTTTTGTAAGTGACAGTGATCGACTGATACTGCACTTGGGTGGGCTGGGCTGGGCGGAGGGGCTAAACGCAGGTGCTAGCAGGTGTCTGGGCTGATCCCGCTAACACCGCGTTTTAGGGAATCCTAAACTATTGGGGATTCTAGTATTTCTATGATCAGATTAAAGATATTTATCCATTCAAACGCTATACTAGTATGGGAGGTGTATGGTGTGTGAATGGGTGTTAGCGCTACTGTCACTTATCTGAAGCTGCCTGAGATTGACGCTGACCCTAACTGATGCTAAACCCTGCACTGGGGGGGGGGGGGGCACTTAAGGGTTAAACCTTTATTCAGTAATATATGGCAGGTACCCTGACGCTATAAAAACCTGACAATGACGGTAACTAGCTAACTGGCTAACTAGAGTTACCCGTGACACTAAATACAGTGATCAGAAAATATATCAGTACACTATATTAGTGACTCTAGTGACAGGGGGTGAAAGGGATACATGGGGGTGATCAACCCCCCTTTTTTTTTTTCTAAGAGGCCCGGAGGTCCCCAGGACCCTGGGTGGCAACCCCCCTTTTTTTATATACATTTTTTTTAAGATTTTTATTATTTTTTTTGTTCTCTTTTTTTTTGTTTTATTAAAGGGGACCTTTAAAAAATAAATAAATATATAAAAAAATATATAATAAAGATTTTTTTTTATAAAAAAATAAATAAAAAAGGGGGGTTGCCATCCAGAGGTCCCAGGGCAACCCCCCCTTTTTTTTATAAAAATATATTTTTTATTTATTTTTATTTTTTGTTAATTTTATTAAAGGGCCCAGAGGTCCCCAGGGCCCTGGATGGCAACCCTCCTTTTTTTATTTATTTTTTATAAAAAAAAAAAAAAAAAAAATTGTATTTCTTTTTTTTTTAAGGGGCCCAAAGGTCCCCAGGGCAACCTCCCACAATTCTCAATTCATCCTGGGGTGGTTACAGTTGGTTATGTACTGGCCAGCACCAGTAAAGGGTGGTGCGAATGTGTCACTGGGGCACTGGGGCTTGCTAACTGGCTACCTCCTATGGAGGTGGTAACGTATGAGTCCCATCCTCTCGGGTGGGAGTGGCTGAGAATAGTGGGCGGGACTGGCTAATTGATGGTCATCTGATTTTGGATCCCTCTACACATGTGTACACTTATATATTTTTGAGGATACATAGGAGAGAGCTATAATGGACCATCCAGGCTCTGAAGAAAGGGGTGCACCCCAGAAACACGTCAGACATTCCACCGTTGTGGTATCATCCAATCCTCTGCATCATCAGGTCCTGCTGGCAGATGCCAAAAGAACAGTCTGATTGCTAGACAAGCTTTTAATCTGGCCCTATACAAATGACACCAGTACAGTGATCAGTGAAAAATCTGAAAGGGTTTAACTGAAGGTGGGGGGGGGGGGTGAAAGTATGCCTTTGTGTACAGTGTCAGTGTAGTTGTGGTGCAACTCACTGTTAGATGTCCCCTCTCCTCGCTCTGGAACCGAAAAGGATTCCACGAGGGAAGATGACATCACTACTCTAATCCTAGATTTAGGGCAGCACAGAGCAGGTGGGAATCCTTAGATATTACCATGACAGAAAATGACTGGACTGAGTTCTGTGATACTTTAAAGACCTCTGTTATAGCCTCTAGAGATAGGGTAATTCAATTAAATTTTTTTCCCCAATCACACTTGACCCCGGCCAGGATGCACAGAATGGGCATACTGGCCTCGGCGGATTGTTTCCGCCGATGTGGGCAGGTGACTGATTTTATCCACTGCTTTTGGGAATGCCCAGTTGTACGAGAATTTTGGAGAGATATAGCATCCTTCCTCTCTTCTGCCTTGGGACTCCCCAATATATAGGACCCTAAAAACTGTCTGTTGGGGGTCTTTGGTGACCTTGCGGTTCCCTCCCGGGTCAAAAAATTGCTTTGAATCCTATATTTCTATGCTAAGAAATCTATCCTGTTGACCTGGAAGGGAGCGGCGACCCCGACTAGGGGCCTATGGTTGAAACTAGTCAACGACGCCCTCCCGCTCTACAAGCTCACTTTTGAGATTAGGAAAATAAATAAGTCCTTTGCTAGGATCTGGGGCAGGTGGCTGGCTAGCCCCCTGATCCTATCTTCTACACAGCCGTAGAAAGGGGTGTTGGTGGTGCAGTCTCCCTTTGCTAGAAGTGACCTTACTATGCAGTTCCACAAAGTGGTAACATTATCTTTATACTTTGTTGTATGTATCTTGCTACTCTGATTTTTGACTTCTTTATAAGCATGCTGTTGATAATGGTATAGAGCGATTAAGGAGCAAACTGTTGCCAATGTATGTTCTGTGTTGGTAAGTTTTGTTTCTGTATGTGTTGTACTGTTGGTTTTTGTAAAAAAAAATCAATAAAAATATCTTTAAAAAAAAAAAGATGACATCACTTTCCCTGCCTGTGTTTACATTACACAGGCAGAGGACAGTCTGCCATTCGCCAGAACCACTCACCAGGTCCAGGCCAGAAATCATTGGCCTGTGCCTGGGGACTGATCGGTTCTGTAACTAATCCAATCGCTGCAGGTGTTCCGGTGTATACCTACAGCGATTTGCCAGGAGAGCCGACCTGCCGCAGTATAATGACGGCGACTGGTCGGAAACTGGTTAAATAGTAACTCCACTTTTTATGAAAAAAACATTCCTCTCTAGGTGACCTATGTACATTGCAAGGATTTTAACAAATGTTTTGTTATTCTGAAGAAAAAGCTGTTTGTCTGTGTCCATGTGCAAAGTAAATGTGATTGGGACTGTGTACAGAACAGCTCTATGTTGCCATATTGCATTGCATTGTACAGAAAATAACAGAGCGGCAGATTGAAAAGAAAAGGTAATTTTTAATAACATTCAATTACAATATGACTTTTAGATTTAGCGATTTCAGGTGCAGCGCTTCCAAACATTGATGTCAGATGCAGACCTGCATGGGGCAGTATGTCTTTAGCACTTATGGGACCTAATTTAGATGTAAAAGAGCATAAAACAATCCATCTACTTGGTCATGATACTCATATGCCTTTTTGTGGATATCATTTTTAAATTTGAGTAATAAGGATCCATTTTCCTTTTCTAAAAACATGTTTTTGTCTTTCTTAAAGTGATTGTAAAATCTTGCTTTAAAAAAATAAAACATAAATACCAAACATGTTATACTTACCTCCTCTGGGCAGTAGGTTTTGCACAAAACAGCCCGGATCCTCCTCTTCTCAGGTGCCTCTTCGCTGCATCTGGTCCTTCCTCCTGTCGAGTGGGCCCTGTCCCCTCTCCTCTGATTGGCTAAATAACTTTGATTGACAGCCGTGGGCGCCAATGACATCGCGGCTGTGTCCCAACCAATCAGGACAGTCCCGAACAGCCTAGAGAATCGTGGATATCGCTAAATAAAGAAGGGGCTCAGGCTAAGTGTTGGGGGCTGCTGGGGGACTTGCTGCGCACAGAATGTTTTTTATCTTAATGCATAGAATGCATTCTTGTTCTTCTTTTGAACCTGTGTCATTCAAAGCAGTTTTCTCATTAGCATTCTTTCCAGCATTTTGCTGGTTCCATCCAATAAGAATAGTAATTCCAGTTCTAGGCTTCACAAGGTCATTGTTAAAGATAAGAGGATTAGGATTTATTACACAGTCAAAAAATTATTAAATCCTAAACTCACTCCTTCCTGGGGCCCAACCCATCGTCTGAAAGCAAAATGGCCCCTAAAGAAGATTGGAATGTCTGACATGTGCTACAGACGTCACAGATGGGAGGGTGAGGGGTGGGTTAGTGGGTGTGGATGTATGGACTGAACCAATGAAATGCATGTACTTGTGATTTTGTGCTGATAATAAAATCAACTGCCCAGACAGCAGCCATTCTCTTTGCTGGCTGAGCGTTGGAAGGTGAGGATGTGAAATTTGTAGTCTCTCTGATTTTGCATGTCTCATCTCATTAATTTGGGTCATCCGGCAGAAATGGGTTAGCCCTGAGATTGTATCAGGAAATCAGTTAGTCTCTATCACGAGGACAGTTCGGCTGACCTCTGCAAACCTTGGAATGGCTCGGGAATGGAGTATTTCCGTGTCTTTCCAAGCATTTCTGAACAGCGCCGACGTACTGCACACCGCTTTGGCCTGAATCCTGCTCGTTTCGCGACACAATACTTGCAAACCGAGTTAGGTTTTTAAAAATACAGTGCTCGTATTGCAAAACACTTGTTAACCGCGTTACTTGCAATCCAAGGTTCCACTGTATTTACAAATATTAAAATATGCATGGCGTATGTCATTCCAGTAATCTGTAGTCACAAAACAGTGGAAAAGGTACAATGAATCTATTAGCAGGCTCTCTGTCATATTCCTCAGCTTTCTTGTCTCTTGATGCTTGACGGGGAACATTGTGAATACAATGTGCAAAAGGGTGGTACCCTAAGATACAAAAGGCGCATATTATAGATGTTGTCAGTAAGCGTGCATTCTGTACACATTGTGGTGGAGCACTTATATATTGAGTACCTGAGGCACCTTTAATACCAGGAGCACAGTGACTGGAGTTTTTACAGCAAAGATTTATTCATATTTTTTCAGGATTGTGCAGTGGTTTCATTTTTATTTTTTTAGGATTGTGCAGTTTTTCATTTTTATTTTTTTACAATTTTGGACTTTTAAGTATATTGGATTGTTATTCTTTTCTTTTTTTTTTTTTTGGTTTAAACACAAATAGACATGTGTTAGTGCCTTGCTTTTCATTGTTTTCATATTCCTCAGCTTGTATAGTCACTTGTGTGACTTATCACTGGGATGTGTTTCAGAGACCTGCGGGAATACAAATATATATAATAAAACATACATGCCAATACGACATTGGAAGTTATACATTTAGTATTATATAATAAATACTATGTAGCGCTACCCCCGCAGGAGCCGCTGGTTAGATTTGGGATTGGCGTGTCACCTTTGTAGCATGTCTAGGGGTATGATGAAAGTAGATGGTGTGAGTAATGATAGAATGTCCAAACAGCAAAGTGTCGTTTTCTGTGCTTTTATTCTTGTGCCCAACACGGCACGGCAACAGGTAACTTCAGGTGATTAGAGGAAAGATGGTGGAAGAAGAAGTTGCAGGTTCAGGCCTTAACTATGTACAGAAGCAGTCCTGCTTCTACGATACCTTTGCTTCGTCGCCACTCCAGCTGGAGTGGGTATAGTGTACCCGAACAGTCTCTTTCACAGAACTGGCAGCCGGAGTATCACTTGGAACTCTGAGAAGGAAACAAGCCTCTCCCACAGACTTGGCTCAATGGAAATAGGAGTGGTACCTCTGCCACAGGCCCTTGCTCTGGAATGCAACTTCTCAGTGAAGTAATTGCCTGAATTGTCTTCAGGTAGTCCTTGATTTTTAAGTGATCGACTGACAGGTTGCCATAAAACAAACTCCCAGTGTCCAGTCACCTTGATCCCCGATGGCTCGTCTGGGCCCTATTGGATCGCCTGCCTCCGGGCTCTCCTCAGACTGACTCCCCACCGAACAGCACAACTCACTTGGGATCTTCTCATAGAAGTGGGGACCCAGTAAGTCACTTGGGCCCAGAGTCAGGAACTCCGCGAAGCACGTGCGCCCCGGCCTGGTAGGCCATATCGCCGGGGGCCTGTGATGTGCGCACACCCTAAAGGTGGGTGCCGCACCCGGATCCAACCTCGAACTCCCGACGCCAAGATGGCACCCTCAAGAAGTACCCTCCCCCAGCATGTCCCGTAAGGGAAAAACTCCTCTGATTGGCTGCTGGCAAGAAGGCGCTCCCACTGGTCTCCACTGCTGCCACCTGTCGTTCCAAGATGGAAAGGTATCTTTGGAACACAGAATTAAACAACAGCACAGCACTAAACTAACACAAATCACATAGATGAGAGCTGAGTAATTCTCTCATCCCCCTCTAAATTTAAACCGTGTCCGTACTTGGAAGCACAGGGGCGCTACAACTACATAATTAAAAATAAGACAAACACTAACTCATATGAGGCAGATACATTTAAACGCAGGAAAAATGTATCTGGTAAACATAACATCTGTTTATACTTCACAGATAATCTCTCCTTCATTTAGATAAACAAAACACTGGAGTACTAGCATAAATGAAGTAGTGAACATTGTGGTAAAAAGCCATGTAATTCACAGCTAAACTGGGGTATAATTACATAAAAATGCTCAGCTCAACTTAGCAGCCAGCCTGCAACAAACCGAATTGCCTTATCTAAAAGTTCATGTTAAAAACAGAGGTTTAGTTTGCACACTTTGTAAATACATGCATAAGTTGCGGAGGCCACATCACAGCAACCCAGGATTATCTGCTGTCCTAACGCTATACATTTTGAAAGCCTCCATAGTAGTAGCAGCTCTATAGCAACAATGCACAAAGCAAGGTCCATAAAGACCTGGATAAAAGAGTTTGGGGTGGAGGAACTTGACTGGCCTGCACAAAGTCCTGACCCCAACTCGATAGAACACATTTGGGATGAATTAAAACGGAGACTACGAGCCAGGCCTTCTTGTCCAATATCAGTGCCTGACCTCACAAATATGCTTCTGGAAGAACGGTCAAACATTCCTATAGACACACTCCTAAACCTTGTGGACAGCCTTCCCAGAAGAGTTGAAGCCAGGTGGGCCAACTCAATATTGAACCCTACAGACTAAGACTGGGATGACATTAAAGTTCATGTTTGTGTAAAGGCAGGTGTCCCAATACTTTTGACAATATAGGGGATATAAAAATGGATAGATTGAGGGAAGGTAAGCCTGGAGGGAGCCCCACCCCTCCTTAAAGGCAGAGGGAGACCCAACAAATAGCACAGTGGCAGCGAAGGTGTCCAGTGCGTTCCCTCATCAAATAACAGTACAAACAAACGGCAACTGTTCCAACCTATAACTGGCCTTAACAGCAAGGAGTACATGGGGAAACTATTTTTTTTTTTAGTTTTTGACTGTGTGCACATTGTATTTTTTTGCAATAACAAAATATCTGGAGATGTAAAAAAAAAATAGCACCTACTGTTTCTTTCCACTGAGCAGAGCTTTTATTTCTTTCAGGTCAGGATTGACACATATTTTAACACCGGAGCTTTTCAATGTGACACTGAGGAAGAACAAAATAAGGAAACCATTAGTATATTAGGACACTTCCTAATGAATACAAATTTGTATGATGTCACTTTTGTTCTAAATTATGCCTTTTCACTATCTATTTAATCAGCAGGCCACCAATATATCTAGGAGCAGCATAGTGTAAAAGCGCAAGGTACGTGCTTAGTTCGGCTTTTTTCGGAGGGCGTGACGCGGCTATATACGGCGCCTGCGCAGTCAGCTTCTGGGTCTGTGCGCAGGCGCCGAGAAGAGCCGAACGCTAATCGGCTGTTTCCGGAAGGCGCGACACCTTATAGCGGCGACATACCGCGGTGCGCCCGAAATTAAATGATCTATTATAAAGTAAGTACATGGATTAAAAAAAAACAGCATACTGGCGCTGATGCCAGTATGCTGGATGGGATGAAACAAAGTGGTTTTAAGGGTGGAACTCCGCTTTAAGTCCTTCAAATACATTTCAAACATGTGACATGATTTTACTGGTCTATTTTAAAATATCACAACAGCAAAATAGTGAAAATGTAAATGGTTGTTTATATTTTTAATTTTAATCTAAAATTGTGAATAATAATGTTCCAACATTTTAGGTTTAAGCCATACATTGAAGCTCTATAAAAGGTATTTAAAGGAAATGCTGTTCTTATTTACAAACTGAAATGATTGTTTATTCTTGATATGTAGTGCAAAGAATTTTAAGTGGACAGCAATGCTTGGCATCCAATCAGCTATCCTTAGGCAGCTCACTCTATGACAGGGGTGTCCAAACTTTTTTCAAAGAGGGCCAGATTTGATTAAGTCAACATGTGTGAGGGCCGACCATTTTGTCTGACATTCTTTGAACCATACAAATTCGGTCTAAGTGTGTTCGTTCGAGCACCAATACACTGCCAATCAAGAATTCTCTTGCCTTTGTGGCTGTGTATGAGTAAAGAGATGAGCTTGGACATATTATTTGGATATATCGTATTTATTGGCATATAACACGCACCTTCACTTTAAGAGCAAGTTTCAGTATTTTTTTTTAAATTTTAAATAAAGAACTGTGAAGCAAAATAAGGGTCAGTGCCCCTCTGTAGCCTCACAGGTGCCCATCTGCAGATCCACCATTGCCATGAATGTAGCCTCATCATTGCCAGGAATTTACTCACCACTGGCTGGAATGCACTCACCATTGCCTGGAATGCACTCACCATTGCCAGGAATGCACCCGCCTTTGCCAGGAATGCACCCCCATTACCAGGAATCCTGCACCATTGCTAGGAATGCACGCACCATTGCCAGGAATGCCGCACAATTGCCAGAAATGCCGCACAATTGCTAGGAATCCACTCACTATTGCCAGGAATGCCGCACCATTGCCAGGAATGCAGCACCATTGCCAGGAATGCAGCACCATTGCCAGGAATGCAGCACCATTGCCAGGAATGCACTCACCATTTCCAGGAATGCAGCACCATTGCCAGAAATGCAGCACTATTACCAGAAATGCTCTCACTGTTGTCAGGAATGCAGCACAATTGCCAGGAATGCAGTACTATTGCCAGGAATGCAGCACCATTGCCAGGAATGCACTCACCATTGCAAGGAATGAAGCACCATTGCCAGGAATGAAGCACCATTGCCAGGAATGAAGCACCATTGCCAGGAATGCAGCACCATTGCCAGGAATGCACTCACCATTGCCAGGAATGCAGCACCATTGCCAGAAATGCAGCACTATTACCAGAAATGCACTCACTGTTGTCAGGAATGCAGCACAATTGCCAGGAATGCAGCACTATTTCCAGGAATGCAGCACCATTGCCAGGAATGCACTCACCATTGCAAGGAATGAAGCACCATTGCAAGGAATGCAGCACCATTGCAAGGAATGCAGCACCATTGCCAGGAATGCACTCACCATTGCCAGGAATGCACTCACCATTGCCAGGAATGCAGCACATTTGCCAGGAATGCAGCACTATTGCCAGGAATGCAGCACCATTGCCAGGAATGCACTCACCTTTGCCAGGAATGAAGCACCATTGCCAGGAATGCAGCACTACTGTCAGGAATACACTCACCATTGCCAGGAATGCATTTACCATTGCCAGGAACGCAGCACTATTGCCAGGAATGCACTATTACTATTCCTATTCCTATTACAGAGGCCAGCCGTACACAGAAAATTCTTCTGTGTGTGTGTGTGTGTACATCACTCGTCCCGCTTCCCCCCTGTACTCCAAGGCATATACATCTTTGCAGCCCCGATACTGGGAGATTGTCGGGGGACACAAAAGAGATATATGTCCAAACAACCAGACGGGCCTTTCAAAACAGGAACGCGGGCCGGACTTTGGACATGCCTTCTCTATGGGCATTCAGTCTAAATTAGCTATTGCATGCGATGACCAGGAAAAACTTGAGCTAAAGGACAATAACAACTGCTTTCAGCTATTCTAAATTCTTTCCTTGCACAAATATTTTTCTAATAGCTTTAAAGCGGAGGTTTACCCAAAAATCAACTTTCTGACATTAGATCCAGCATACTGCTAACATCTGCAGTATGCTGTTTTTTTGTTGTTGTTTTTTTTGTAGGTATCATTTTATGAGCCGTTGTTATCCGGCTCCGAGCGGGGAATCCTGCGGGGAATGGGCATTCCTAAGCCAAAAGGAGTTGATTGACGGGCTGCTAAGGCATGTCACGCCTTCCAAAAATACCCAAATGTCACTTTGGGTATTTTCGGAAGGCGTGACACGCCTTAGCAGCCCGTCAATCAACTCCTCTTGGCTTAGGAACGCCCATTCACCGCAGGATTCCCCACTCGGAGCCAGATAACAACAGCTCATAAAACGATAAGTACAAAAAAAAAACAGCATACTGCAGATGTTAGCAGGATGCTGGATCTAATGTCAGAAAGTTGATTTTTGGGTGAACCTCCGCTTTAATATAGAATGAAAAAATGTGTGTAATTGCATGCATGCTGCTTCTACATATCAACCGAGTTGAACATGGGTTCAAGCTGATTTTTACATTGACAGATGTTTTACTTTTAGCAACATCTGCCCAACTTATTGTAGTTGATCGCTACATGATATACCTACAACTACTGTAAGTACAGTATCTCACAAAAGTGAGTACACCCCTTACATTTTTGTAAATATTTTATTGTGTCTTTTCATGCTATAATATAATAAAGTAGTGAATGTACAGCTTGTATAACCGTGTACATTTGCTGTCCCCTCAAAATAACTCAACACACAGTCATTAATGTTTAAACCACTGGCAACAAAAGTGAGTACACCCCTAAGTGAAAATGTCCAAAATGAGCCCAAAGTGTCAATATTTTGTGTGTCACCATTATTTTCCACACTGCCTTAACCCTCTTGGACATGGAGTTCACCAGAGCTTCACACATAGTTACATAGTTAGTCAGGTTGAAAAAGACCATCCAGTTGATCCAGAGGAAGGTGAAAAACCCCATCAGAGCATGCTTCAATTTGCTACAGCAGGGGAAAAAATTCCTCCTGATCCCCCGAGAGGCAATTGGATTTTCCCCAGATCAACTTTACCTATAAATGTCAGTACCCAGTTACTGTTCCTAAAGCAATCTACTGAGCTGGCCAGAACCACCTCTGCAGGGAGTATATTCTACATTTTCACTGCCCTGTGAAATCTGTAATTGGCGATGAAATATCTTTTCCTCTAGACGTAAAGAGTGCCCCCTTGTGAATAACTCAACACTAGGTTCATTATATGGACCCCTTATATATTTGTACATGTGGATCATATCCCCCCTTAACCTCCTCCTCTCAAGAGTAAATAAATTCAGTTCTTCTAATCTTTCTTCATAGCTGAGCTCCTCCATGTCTCTTATTAGTTTGGCTGCCCTTCTCTGCACTTTTTCCAGTTCCCCAATATCCTTTTTGAGAACTGGTGCCCAAAACTGAACTGCATATTCCAGATGAGGTCTTACTAATGATTTGTACAGGGGCAAATGTATATCTCTCTCTCTGGAGTCCATAACTCTCTTAAAGGGGTGGTTCCCCTAAAAATAAACTTTTAACATTGCATTTCTTTTCTTAATTACATGTAGAATCGGCTAGTATTTAAAAAAAAAACGTCCGTACATACCATTTTCGGCATGTAGTCTCGGTTGGGGTAGGGCGTGCCTACTTGATTGACAGGCATCCGATCGACGCATACAGCGCGTCACGAGATGCCGAAAGAAGCCGAACGTTGGTGCGCATGCGCCGTATAGAGCCGCTCCAATGTTCGGCTTCTTTCGGCATCTCGTGACGCGCTGTATGCGTCGATCGGATGCCTATCCCCATTCATCATACCCGGAAGCTGCGGTGAGGCAGCATGAAGAAAATGGTATGTACGGACGCATTTTTTTTAAAACTACCAGCCGATTCTAGATGTAATTAAGAAGAGACATGCAATGTTAAAAGTTTATTTTTAGGGGAACAACCCCTTTAATACAAGAAAGGACTTTGCTCACTTTGGAAACCGCAGCTTGGCATTGCATGTCATTATTGAGCTTATGATCTACCAAAACCCCCAGATCCTTCTCCACTATGGATCCCCCAGTTGTACTCCCCTAGTATGTATGATACGTGCATATTCTTAGCCCCAAGTGCATAACTTTGCAATTATCAACATTAAACCTCATCTGCCACATAGTTGCCCAATTAGACAGAGCATTGAGGTCGGCTTGTAAATTGGCGACATCCTGTGAGGACGTTATTCCACTGCATAGCTTGTCATCTGCAAAGACCCCAACACTGAACCTTGGGGTACACCACTGATAACCTTAGACCATTCAGAGTAAGCAAAATCCAAGTATACCACATCCACCGCCACCCCTCTGTCCAGGGTTTTACTTACCTCTTCATAAAAAGAAATCAGGTTTGTCTGACAACTTTTGTCTTTCATGAATCCATGCTGTCGGTTGCTTAATTTATTTTTTTTTCCAGCAAGAACTCATCTATGTGGTCTTTTATTAGTCTCTCCAGTATCTTCCTAACTATAGAAGTTAAACTAACAGGTCTATGGTTACTTGGTAAAGACTTTGTTCCCTTTTTAAATATAGGCACCACATTGGCCCTGCGCCAATCCAGTGGTACTATTCCCATCATTAATGAGTCCCTAAAAATTAGATACAATGTCATTGAAATTACAGAGCTTAATTATTTTAGGATCTGTGGGAATGTTGCCACTGGAGTCCTCTTCCACTCCTCCATGACGACATCACTGAGCTGGTGGACATTAGAGACTTTGCATGGAGACATGCTTGGCCAGTCCACCCCCTTTACCCTTAGCTTCTTTAGCAAGGCAGTGGTCATCTTGGAGGTGTGTTTGGGGTCATTATCATGTTGGAAAACTGCCCTGCGGCCCAGTCTCCAAAGGGGGGGGGGGGTCATGCTCTGTTTCAGTATGTCACAGTACATGTTGGCATTCATGGGTCCCTCAATGAATTGTAGCTCCCCAGTCAGGCTGCTGTCTGTACGCCAGGCTAATCATCTCTCTATATGAGCTTGTTCTCTGAGTATTTCTACCAAGTATAGACCCATTAGATTTCATTAATCCACAATCTTTGTGAACATCGTGGCACTTTAGTGGATCTTAAACTGTCTTAAACTGCCCATCTCATTGGGAAGCTTTGTATAGTGTTGTCTGGGTGGGTCCTTTGGCCTAGCAGAGAAGGTCCTTGGCTGGTTGAGTGACAGTGCAGTTTTCAGCCTCTGACCTTGTGTCTGTTTATCATAGCGACATATATTCAATGATCTTTACTATCCAAAATGTATCTGTATTATTGTTTGAGGCACCTCTAGAGAAGAAATTCCCAAAAAACACGTCAGGTATTACTTGACTATTTAAACATATATGTAATGTTTTATGCCACATTTTTACTACGATGTATCACATTTCTCGTTTTAATCTTTTGTATCAATAAATAACTTTTTATATACTTCATTGTACTTCTGTTGTGCTGATATAGTCCCACCCCTAAAAGGTACTTCCCATTTGTCTCCCCAGTGCCGGCAGCACTCATGCAGCCTCAGACTATGACACTCCCACCATCATGCTTGACTGTAGGCCAGACACACTTGTCTTTGTACTCCTCACCTGGTTGACACCATCTGAACCAAATAAGTTTATATTGATCTCATGAGACCACAGGACATTTCACACAGAAGGTTCCAGTAATCCTTGGTCTGCTTGTCTTCAGCAAACTGTTTGCGGGCTTTCTTGTGCATCATCTTTAGACAGCCATGCAGACCACTTTGATGCAGTGTGCAGCATATGGTCTGAGCACTGACAGGCTGACCCCCACCCCTTTAACCTCTGCAGCACTTATGGCAGCACTCATACGTCTATTTCCCAAAGACAACCTCTGGATATGATGCTGAGCACGTGCACTCAACTTCTCTGGTCTACCATGGCGAGCCCTGTTCTGAGTAGAACCTGTCTGGTAAACTGCTGTATGGTCTTGGCCACCGTGCTGAAGCTCAATTTTAGGGTCTTGGCAAACTTCTTATAGCCTAAGTCATCTTTATGTAAAGCAAAAATTATTTTTTTAGATCCTCAGAGAGTTCTTTGCCATGAGGTGCCATGTTGAACTTCCAGTGACCAGTATGAGAGAGTGAGAGCGATAACACCAAATTTAACACATCTCCTGCCCATTCACACCTAAGACCTTGTAACACTAATGAGTCACATGACACCGGGAATGGTTAATTGGGCCCAATTTGGACAGTTTCACTCAGGGGTGTACTCACTTTTGTTGGCAGCAGTTTAGACATTAATGGATGTGTGTTGAGTTATATTGAAGGGACGGCAAATGTACGCTGTTATAAAAGCTGTACATTCACTACTTTACATTGTAGCAAAGTGTCATTTCTTCATTGTCACATGAAAAGGTATAATAAAATATTTACAAAAGTGTTCTCACTTAATCTCACTTAATCTCACTATAATAATAACATATGAGTGATACAGCAAATATATTATGTAATTCATGGGCATCTTACTTACATACAGGGCTTTTTTTCTGGGGGAACTTGGTGGAACTCAGTTCCACCACCTTTGGCTCAAACCCTTTGGTGCCCGCTCACCACAATCTGGAAGTCTGGTTTCTGTGTTTAAAAGTGACTGCTTTGTAACCCCCTGAACTCTGCACACTGTATGTAATGCAATTCTGGTATTTAATGCCCCTTTAAGACCCTTCTACTGTTTGTGAAATCTGAACGGGTCGTGGTTGAGTTCCTGCACCTATTTTCTGAGAAAAAAAGCTCTGCTTACATATATTCAGTGTTTTCACACAGAGAGTTGCTTGGATAAACTTCCAGTTGAGCCAGGGCCTTGACATTCACCTTATTGGCTAACTTGTTACACAGGCAGCGATTTCCACGAGGAATGTCATACCCTAATTACAAATATAAAAATAGATTGATTAGTGCTTATACAGGCAATGGCAAAAACACCAGGTAAAGACTGTCTGCTATACATAGATTCTAAATACTAGAATATGTCACTGACTGTACCTTGTATAAGAGGAGTAGAGAGCAGGAGAACACATATGATGACAGCACTTTTGTTGTCTATATTGATGGTGTTGGAACCTCTCTGACCAAGACCTAGAGTAACAGCTGTGTGTCTAGCAGCAGCATTGGTCCGTTTATATACATTTGTACTGGATTGCAAAATCCCATGATGTCATCAGCGGGGAATATTGACATTCTCTATTTTCCAAGGTTTAAAAGAGGTGAAAGTACAGTTGAAGACCTTTGCCTGTCAACATAAAACCACTGTTATTTCCAGTCTTGATAGGGTTTTCCCAGAAATCTGCATGCCCAATAAAGTGTAAAAAAAAAATATTTTAGTAACTTTCTATATACTTACAGTAGGCCAAAATAATTAGGAAATTAGTGTAAAGTATGGCGCCGACCTAAATTATTTAAACATGTGCAGCTGCCCCCTTAAGTGGACACCCACCTAAAAAAAAAAAAGGCAGACGCTATCACTCAACCTCTCAAAACAAGTCCAGCATAAATCACAGCAGTACAATATGTACTAAACATGAATCTATAAAAATCAATTGATGTATAAATAGTGAATATGAAAAATCCATATGAAGAAGTGAATAGTCCTTTTTAAATTCTCCAACCACCGTGACTTCTGGGTGTTCCACCACAGTGTGTTCAAAAAGCACACTTACCAACCATACATGTTATATACGCATTGGATATTTAAGGGTATCACCTGATATTACTCTTCAAATCACAGTGTTGATGATCCACACATATACTGCTGTATACAGTTGCACCAACCACTGCCCTCCAGATCTCCGACTCTCATTACCAACCACCGGGACCAACAAGAAAAGTATAATATTCCAAGATAGTGTGATATTGTTTTTTAAAACTGTGAGAAATATGAAATCGAAATGATTGTATAAGTCTACAGTGCACTTTGTGGGCTTAAATAAACTGCATTTTTCAAAGTGTAGTTGCTTCAGAGCTTAGTAAATGAGCAGAAGCTCTGCTGACTTTCATCATCCAATCACGTGCTGGCAAAAATTCTGTTTTTTTATTTTCCTTGCACGTGATTGTATATTCTTTGCAAAGTAAGGCTGTACCTCATTTACTAATCTCTGGTGATTATTAAAGTATTTTAAAATCTCCCAGTGGGATAATGAGCATATTTTCCATCAACTACACTTGCAGAAATGCAAAATGGCTCATAAATCACAACGTTGTAGTAGATGTTACGTTTTTTTACAGAAGTAAATGAAATGATGTTGTTTCCTGCAAATCTGAAGGCTGGTTTCATTTTCTTAGAACAATTGGGCAAAAAACGAAATCTGTTCACTTCAAAGAAACAAGCTTTTTGGTTTCACTGTAATTAAGGAAACAGACACCACAGAGCAACTATTGTTGGACACACCTGCTGCTACATATTTATTGGCGCTTCCCATTCTGGGAAGCATGTCACTTTTTTCATTTTTCTACTTATGTACAAGGAGAGCCGAGACATTGCAGTGTCGACATAGGATAGTTCTAAAAAGTTTAGTAAGCAGGTAAACTGAGCTTGTCAAAACTCTCCACTTGAATCTCACGAATACAGAAAAATTCACTTATATTTCAATTTTATAGGAAAATTATAGTGGTTTATATATTTTTCTTTATAATTTATGGTCAGAATATTTGTTAAATACAAAATTGGGTTACATTTTGTACATACAGTATGCAAGCTGTGGTTGCTTGCTTGGCCTGTTTTTATTTTCTTGTGAATTTTTCTTCCTCTTTCTGTGTTTTTTGTATTTAGGGGGACACATTCGGCCGCATGGCTGACACTGCTCACTTGATTTTGTGGCTGGATGGGTCTCCTATATGATTGGCAACGGGTATGTTTTTTCCCCTTTTTTCTTTTATTTTCCCTGTAGCAATAAACAGGTTTGTTAGGTTGTAGGACTCAACAGGGTAGCGTTGTTGGCCACCATTCGGTTCATATGAGAGCTGTGGTTACCTGCTGGTCTGGACTATCAGAATCAAACTGGTTGGTTTCTTTATGGTTAGCCTTTTTTCCTTTTACTGTATCGTGTTTTTTTTTAAGGGGACTGTAACAGTCAACACCGTTTATGATCTTCCATTCCCCGACCCACGACAGCTTATCCGACACTCCACAAACTGGCAGACACGACCCATTCATTTTCCCAGAATAACGAGACTCACAGCTCTGTTCTCTGGTTTCAAAATGAATGAATACTTTTAATGGTACACTTAGCTGGTTATATACAGTTTTAGACCCCAAGTGAACAATAAATTAACTCCACCCACCACACTACACAAGGAACTTAATACACACTCTCTTAGACAATGACATTCAGGTGAGTTAATTATTAGTCATTCCCCAGACGTCCCGTCTCCAACAATAAGCAATTCTCACCGGATACACAATGCACAGACGTCTGACCTTTAGAGGGTGCTAGCTCAAAACACATCTCTATCATCAATAGATTCTTCACACAAAACAGTGTCATTAGCATACACAATGAAATATCTAGGAGCAGACTTAATTAACACCTCAAAAGCATGTGTCCCCACATTGAATGAAAACACTCCATTGACCTGTTGGAGTCAGATTTTAACAACTTGTAATATTTCAAGATATCCTGCAATACATGAATTATCGTTACTGTCCTATCTCATGTAATTTAATATATAATTTCTCAGTCACCTATCGGACATAGGATGACCCTAGACCCAAGATTTATTGGTGAAGCTGCACCCTTCAAAAGTCTCAGAGTATCACGGGTCATTCCGTTACAGGGACACTTCTCACCTTATGTTCGATGGTTGTGTGACTGGATCGGTCTCCTATATGAACGGCAACAGGTAGGTTCTTCCCCTTTTGTTTGTTTGCAATAATAATAATAAAAAAAAGTTTGTTAGGTTTTATGTTTGTTTTTTTGCCATTTTGTTTCTATTGCTAAATATATCCACTTCCTACTGGATGGACATCCATGGACGTCCTTGACTTTGAGCAGGGATATCTGAATGATGCCTGTGGCTTTTAGGGCCGCAGATTCTGTGCACCATAAGAACGATCATAGTGGCTGTTCCACCGCTTGATCATTCTTATGGATGTCCCCACCTCCCGATGCCCTCCAGTATTTCTACAGACTCACTGCTGCGATCGCCGGAGTCTCTATGATCGTTCGGAGGTCAGACACGATGTTATGACGTCACACCAGGCCTCTGCATTCAAAAAACGGTGCCGATTTATCTCACTGTAAAGAGGACCTGCCATGCTTATTCCTATTACAAGGGCTGTTTACATTCCTTGTGATAGGAATAAAAGTGATCAAATTTATATTTTATTTTTTAAAGTGTCAAAGTAAAACGTTTAAAGTAAAATTATCAATAATTTATTTTTATTTTTTTACAGTGTCCCCGGTAGCTCGTGTGCAGAAGCGAATGCATACGTAAGTCCCGCCCACATATGAAAACGGTGTTCAGACCACACATGTGAGGTATCACCGCAAACGATAGAGCGAGAGAAATAATTGCAATGTTGTACCGAAACGAAATTTGCATCCTTTACTTCCCACAAATAGAGCTTTCTTTTGATGGTATTCGATTGCCTCTGCGATTTTTTTTTTTTTTGCGATATAAACTGAAAAATACTGAAAATTTTGAAAAAATTTATATTTTCTACTTTTTGTTATAAGAAAAATCGAATAAACTAAATTTTAGTCAAACATTTAGGCCAAAATGTATTCAGCCACATGTCTTTAGTAAAAAAAATCGCAATAAGCGTATATTTATGGTTTTGGCAAAAGTTATAGCGTCTACAAACTAGGGTACATTTTCTGGAATTTACACAGCTTTTAATTTATGACTGCCTATCTCATTTCTTGAGCTCGTGCTAAAATCGCAGGGCGGTACAAAACCTCCCCAAATGACCGCATTTTGGAAAGTATTCACCCAAGGAAACTGCTGTTTAGTCCATTGAATATTTTTTTGATTGTCCCAAGTGATTGAATATTAACAAAAAAATAAATAAAAAAATTACAAAAAGTTGTCACTAAGTGATATATTGCTCACACATGCCATGGTTATATGTGGAATTGCACCACAATATACATTCTGCTGCTTCTCCTGAGTACGGGGATACCACATGTTTGGGACTTTTTGGGAGCCTAGCCGCACAAGGGGCCCCAAAAACCAAGCACCGCCTTCAGCATTTCTAAGGGCACAAATTTTTGATTTCACTCCTCACTACCTATCACAGTTTCGAAGGCCATAAAATGCCAAAATAGCACAAAACCCCCCCAAATGACCCCATTTTGGAAAGTAGACACCCCAAGCTATTTGCTGAGAGGCATGTTGAGTCCATGGAATATTTTATATTTTGACACAAGTAGCGGGAATATGACAAACTGATTTTTTTTTGCACAAAGTTGTCACTAAATGATATATTGCTCACACATGCCATGGTTATATGTGAAATTGCACCCCAAAATACATTTTGCTGCTTCTCCTGAGTACGGGGATACCACATGTGTGGGACTTTTTGGGAGCCTAGCCGCATACGGGACCCCGAAAACCAAGCACCGCCTTCAAGATTTCTAAGGGCATACATTTTTGATTTCACTCCTCACTACCTATCACAGTTTTGAAGGCCATAAAATGCCAAGATGGCACACAACCCCCCCAAATGACCTAATTTTGAAAAGAAGGCACCCCAAGCTATTTGCTGAGAGGCATGTTGAGCCCATTGAATATTTAATTTTTGCCCCAAGTGATTGAATAATGACCAAAAAAAATTCAAAATGTACAAAACGTTGTCACTTAATGATATATTGCTCACACATGCCATGGGCATATGTGGAATTACACCCCAAAATACATTCTGCTGCTTCTCCTGAGTACGGGGATACCACATGTTTGGGACTTTTTGGGAGCCTAGCCGCGTACGGGACCCCGAAACTAATCACCACCTTTAAGATTTCTAAGGACATACATTTTTGATTTTACTCCTCACTACCGATCACAACCTATCACAGTTTTGAAGGCCATAAAATGCCAAGATGGCACACAACCCCCCATTTTGGAAAGAAGACACCCCAAGCTATTTGCTGTGAGGCATGTTGAGCCCATTGATAATTTTTTATTTTTTTGCCCCAAGTGATTGAATAATGACCAAAAAAATAAAAAATTTACAAAAAGTTGTCACTAAATTATATATTGCTCACACATGCCATGGGCATATGTGGAATTACACCCCAAAATACATTCTGCTACTTCTCCTGAGTACGGGAATACCACATGTGTGGGACTTTTTGGGAGCCTAGCCGCACACAGGACCCCGAAAACCAAGCACTGCCTTCAAGATTTCTAAGGGCATACATTTTTGATTTCACTCCTCACTACTTATCACAGTTTCGAAGGCCATAAAATGCCAAAATAGCATAAACACCCCCCCCCCCCCCCAAATGACCCCATTTTGGAAAGTAGACACCTCAAGCTATTTTCTGAGAGGCATAGTGAGTATTTTACAGCTCTCATTTGTTTTTGAAAATGAAGAAAGAAAATAAAAAAAAAATTTTTTTTCTTTTTTAAATTTGTGTCATCTGGGCTTTCCTCCGAAACTGTGAGGCCCCGTACACACGAGCAAATTAATCTGATCAAATCGGTCTGACAGACCGATTTGGTCAGATTTGTCTGCTGGCTGAAATCCCCGCCGGCAGAAAGCGTCGTGACGTGGCGGTGACGTTGACGCCGCCACGTCACCACACCAGGAAGTAAAACACTTCCGCCCATGCAGGCTTTAAAATCTGTCTGCTGGCCAAATCCGTCGGCTTGCCCATACACACGATCGAATCTGTCTGCTGAGATGGTCTGTCAGACCGTTTTCAGCAGATAGATTTGACCGTGTGTACGTGGCCTGATAGGTAGTAAGGAGTGAAATCGAAGATTTACACCCTTAGAAAGCCTGAAGGCGGTGATTGGTTTTTGGGGCCCCGTACGCGGCTAGGGTCCCAAAAAGTCTCACACATGTGGTATCCCCGTACACAGGAGAAGCAGCAGAATGTATTTTGGGGTGTAATTCCACATTTTTTCCATGGCCATGGCAAAATCACTCCTCGGCCCCTAATGCCCCCATGCTTCGGCATATATGCTCTTTTTTTAACTGTGGTGGTGAAATCACCTCCTACAGCCCTGGAGTCATGGCTTTATATATCGTGGGAGAAAACGCTGTTGCTGTCAAGATAAATAAGTCCGCGCAACAGCTGAATGGCATACCTGAAAACAGTAAAGTAAATTACACCTGAAAAGCAAGCATGAAAAACATAACAACAATAAAACTTTGCAGAATAGAATACAGTAAAAAAAAGAGCAGAACAATAGAGAGAGAATAGAGAAGGAGAGAACAATAAAACGACAACTATTTTTGTTTTTTTTATTTTATTTTTTTTGTGTTTTTATTTTTGACTTTTTTTTAACACTTTTTTTGTAACTGTAACTGTTCAAAATACGAGAGACCCTGTGTAAGTGTGCCTAGCCTGTGAAATGTTTTACCCTAATACTTCACTCGTGTGTGGAAGCGTTCAAAACATTCACCAATTCAAAGACCAGGATCGTCAGGACAGCGGGGACAAAAATAACAGGTGTCACGCCTATATCCGCACTTGGTACAGACACAACATCTTCTTTGGGGGGCTCGTTGGGTAGGGGTACTCTCGAGGACATACGAAAAATGTCTCATGCAGTCGGCTTACTGCATTTGGTAGGGGCTGGTGAGGCGCAGAACCGCCTGGAAACAGGAGTTCTAAGATGATCTCATCCTGGAATGTAAGGAAGGATCCAGTACGTCCTGAAGCTTTGTATAAGACATAAGCATTCAGTAAAGTCAATTGAAATAAATATAGAGACACTTTTTTGTACCAGCGTCTCGCCTTACGGGCAATATGATACAATGCCATCAACTGGTCGTTGAGGTCCACCCCTCCCATATTTTGGTTATATTCATGGCCACAGAGGGGTTTCTCCACAAGACCAGCCACCGTACGAATTTGTACTGTTGTGTCTGCGTGAAGGGTGGTAAGAACGAAAACATTCTTGTTGTCCCGCCCTGCTCCCAAGGAGGCAGACCACACAGAGACCGCTGTAGAAGTGAGGGTCTCAGGTGTGGCCTCGGCCTGTGCGTTAGTCACATCAATTTGTCACAATTCGGCTTGCATAATCTTTAGGGCATACCTCTGATAGGCAGCCGATTGCAGGGTGAGCGTTGACGACACCAAAATGACTTCAGTATTCCGAGCCTCCGGCTCTACGATCTCCACCGACGGGAAAGGTTCTGGACTTGTGGCGTCCTCCTCCGTGGTGATGACTCCGGTGATGTAGTCCACTCGATACTCCCGAGGCGTTTTGGCAGGTGACTTTACGGCAAATAAGTAGGCCCGGCATCTCCGGCACAGAGCGAACGGCTAGATCCGAATAGACAATTCCTCGCAATGAGGGCCGGACAGTCCCAAAGTCTCCGATCCTCCACTCGACAGCAGAACAAATTGTCCCTCTGTGGACATCCGGATCCCCGTATCCGTGAGGGGTATTCCAGGTGCACCAAACATGGTAGAGGTCCCCGGCATAGACATGGGTGGCCTCAATTTAGGAGAAGCTGCAGTTGGCAACACGGGAGCAGACATCATCTCACGTGGTGCTTCCTTCTCGTGGGTGGCAACGACTGGCAAGTTTGGCGTGAATTTGGGCGTTACCTTCCTTACTTTGGCGCGAAACTCTCACTGCACGTCTCACGCAGGGGTGGGTGACTCCTCCCACTTGAAGAACTTGTCCAGACAAGTTTCAGGCGCGTGCTTCACTGCACGTATGCCCAGCTACTTGAGGTTAACCCCCTGAATGCCGGACAGTTCAATACACGATTCTCTGCTCTAAATAAACTTTTTACTTACAGTCTCTGTTGTCAATGGTAACAGCCGAATCCCGGACGAGCCCCCACGTGTAGCGATACCCCCTCAGGAGCCGCTGGTTGATTTGGAATCGGCGTATTAAGTTACCTCTGTGTGTTGTCTAGGGGTGATTGCAGTGAGCTGAGCAATAAGAGAATGTCCAAACCTGACGCTAAAGTTTTCTGAATGCTTTATTTCCTGGTCCAACACGACCAACATCAACATGAGGTAGAGAGGAAAGGTTGATGAAAGGCGATAACGTTGCGGTATCAGGCTTTGGATGGAAAAAAAAAGAGCAGTCCTGCTCTCCGTAGTAGAACAATTGGTCGCCACTCTAGCCAGAGTGGATGAAGTGCCTCCGGACAGACTTCTGCCACAAGCCTGGCAGCCGGAATGTCACTTAAGGTTGCTGGGAGGAACAAGTGTCCCTCACTGACTTGGCTCTAGTAGAATTTAGCGTTTTAGATGAAGACCTCTGCCACAGGCCCAATGTTGGACTGTAGAGCGAATCCTCCCAGAAAGTTCTCTTTTAGTAGAGGTCACCAGCTAACAGTCTATGGTTATCTGTCAATTCCTGGCGACCAGATCCCCGATGGTTCGTTCAAGCCCTTTTGGATCATCTGCCTTTTGGTTCTCCTCAAGCCGATTCCCCACCGAACAGCATACAGCTTAGGATCTCATCAATACAAGTGAGCCCCCAGCAAGTCGCTAGGGCCCCTTTCAGCATCAGCAGGGAACTCCGTGTAGCATGCGACCCCGGCCTGGTAGGCCATATCGCCGGGGTCCGTTGGGTAAGTACACCCTGAAGGTGGGTGCCGCACCTGGAACCTGGAACCCACGAAAAATCCCCGAAAAATGGTGTCTGCCCCAGATATACCCTCCCCCAGCATGCTCTTCGAGGGAAAACTCCTCCAATTGGCTGCTGCGGAAAAGTGCCTGAATCCCTCTGGCGCCACCTGCCACCCAGAGATGGAACTACATCTCTGGAGCACAGAATGACCCACAGGATAATATGGGGCTGACAGCAGCCCAATTTAGCAAAATTAGGAGAAGGAGCAACATAACTCTCCCACTCTCCCACTAACTTTAGCGTAGCGCCTTTCCTGAAAGAAAGGGGGCGCTACATATGTATAAATGGACTTTTACAATAAATAAAGCAATAGCAAGCCTGTTAGGGTAAAACTGCAGCGTGTATACGCTGTCTTACTGTTCCCTCCACCCCTTCCGGTCTGCAGTGGCCTCAATCTCCCTATGGCGTTACGTCACACACTTTGTGACTTCTTCAGGAGAAGGAAGTCACATATAGCAGCAATAGTAATAATACTGCTGCTAAACATTTTTTACTGCTGAGCCAGACATGTGAAAGGCTCCTTTTTGCACTAGGGGCTGGGCTCCTAGCTATTTTCTTATGAGCTCATATGTGCTGGAATAGCACTGTTGAAAAACCAACCGCATATTTATGTATATTTTTACTTACGACTTTAGTGAGAAACACTTCATTTGTAAGTGTCACTAATTGTTATTGTTATGAGCAGTGGCTTATTTAGGGACACAGTGCTTGTGACAAGAATAATAAATGACCCACACTGCATTTTTATGCAAGCCACAAAAATAAAGGTCAACATGTCAATGCCAAGCATGCCAACTAGTCTCTCAAAAAAAAAAACAGCAATACTTAAATTTTTATTATTGGGTCATTAATTATTATTAGTATCACTAAAAAAAGGTTTTAAACATTATTAACTTGTTAAAAAATATTATTATAATTGCGACCATTATTATTACTAAAGATGATAAAAGATATTAGGTAATAAAGTGAAGGAAGACATATACTGTATATATAAAAAAGAAAAAAGTTTGCGCCAACATAAAGTCCAATATATAAATAAAGTCCAATATATGAAAATTCTGTGTATCACAGGTAGCACCCCAGTGCACTTCAGACAGTCGTGAACCACCACCACATGGACAGGAGCTTACCACATATAAGCTATAAGAAAGCCTATAGAATCCACAGCAGCATATCGCAGAAATCAATCACGCGGCCTTTTAGGGAACAGCTGATTCTCAGAAGCCTCGCCAAGTAATCACCGAATGTCACGTTGGTTTAAGCATCAATAGGCATAACATGCAGGCAGCGATGAACCATAAATAGGAAAAGGAGACCGCACATAGTGCATTACCAATGCGATTTATTAAAAAGATATAAAAAGCCACTTACATAAATGACCATGGGAAGTAGCAATAAGAAAAAATGCCGGCCGGCATGTAGCAGGAGCCCTTCCTCCTTACGCGAACGCGGTGACGTCACTGCACGCCTACGTCCCAGACACGTTTCGTTACAGGTTAACGTTGTCAATGGGGATGGGCTCTGCAGTGAGTCACCGCTATATAAATACAAGCCTCGTCCTGGTCACCGGAACCGGAAAAGCCAAAGACACCATCTTAAGTATGGGAGTCGAATATTAGAGCGATGGTCCGAAATTAGATCGGACACTATCATGATGATTCGCCATGTTTAAGATCGAAAACTGGATCTCGCCAGAAGATCGTAATTACATGCAGAGAAATGTATTCGTTTAGGAATAACAAAAATGAAAAATGAAAATAAATAGACCAAAAATGTGTATATAAATGCCGATATTAATCAGGCTAATTGGGTGCGCCCCCTAATGGGGATCGGATGAAACAACACCCTAAACAACTGAAAACCATTAGAAAAAAATGTATAAATAATTAATACTAATGGAGATTAATATGTGGCTGTAATCTCAAACGGAACACAAACCACATAAATACCATAATATAAAAAAATATAAATGACTGATGATAATCATATATAATTAATAATTCTAAATAATAAAATAAATTATGTAAATAAATTATATGAATAAATCCAATTACAAAAAATACAAAAATACAGAATCTATAAAAAATATATTTCATTATATTTTTCTTGTTCCCTTTAAAGGATTACTTTTAAAGCTGCAAAAAAGTATAAAACAATTAATTTGAAATAAAATAATTTAAATAATTTAAAAATTTTGAAATTTAGATCCATCCCGGTGTACCAGGCCAAGGCTTTTGAACACAAATACACTGTCACGCATTGTTGATAAAAGCATTTACATCGGTATCGATATTAAGCCCGTAGGGCATATAACATTTCAAACGATGGATCCAGGACATCTCCAACTTGGAGATTTCTCTAACAAGAGAACTGCCTCTCCAATTAGGTTTAAATTTGTCTATACCTAGAAATAATGTTTTAGATGGATCCTGATTGTGTTTCAAAAGATAATGTTTGGATACCGAATGTTTTTTTAAAACCTGTAAGTATGTTGGTAATATGCTCATTTAAGCGGACCTGCAGGGGTCGCTTGGTCCTGCCCACATACTGAAGGCCACATGGACACTGGAGCAAATAAACTACCCCAGTGGTTGCACAAGTTATGAATGGCTTAATACAATGTTCTACCCCAGTTACGGTGGAGACAAAAGCAGTGGTGCGTCTGTTTGTAATACAATTCTTAAAGCACACTCGGCAGTGTCTACACCTATAGAATCCAGTTAATTGATCAAAGAATGTTACATTATTACAAGGTGGGTTCAGAACATTGGGTGCTATACGATTCCTAAGGGATGGGGCACCCTTAAAGATGACCCTAGGTCTGTCAGGTAGAAGATCCCTAAGTACGGGGTCATTCTTTACCAAATGCCAATGTTTCCCAATCAACTGTTTAACACTGCCATGCTGAATTGAATAAGGAGTAATAAAGGGTACACCAACTGGATAAAGATCACGTTCACCTGGTGGTTTTTCTCTCAAAAGGTTAGATCGGGCAGTAGAACTAACACAATCCAGGGTCTCTATAAGGAAATCCTTATCGTAACCTTTTTCTAAGAACCTGCCAGTCAGGATCCTAGCTTGTTCAGAAAATTCCAATTTCCAATTTTCATTTTTTTTTATATATATATTTTTTTAAATATCCTTACAGGTAGTCTTTTTATGACAGAAGAGATTCTGATATATCGTTCTTTCACAAATACATCTCCCTGTCTGTCAGTGTATGAGCAGAATATTTGTGCTGGAATAAGGTCAATTCTGTGTGCATGCTGACCCGACCAATCAAGATGGTCAAAGACTGAACCTAGAATAATACAGATGAAGATGGGAATGGAGGGGAGCTTGAGCATTGCAGTGCTAGAGGAGATTGCTTTGCTGGGTAAGTGTGCCATATTGTGCAAATATTCTGCGCATATACTGTACCTGCACATTATGGCAAAAAGCTCCTGGAGCCCAATGTTTTAGTTTTTTTTTGTCTGTTTACTTTTACATTACTTATTACATAATAAATACAAATTATGTACCGGTACTTGAATTATTATAAATTATTTAAATATAAAATTGGGGTAAAAAGCTCAAAAAGCATGTCAATGAGCATTAAAACACTGCAGAATGTAAAATGCTTGTCAACACACATGCCGTTTCTGTTTTGTTTTTTTAACTGACAATTTTTTAATTAAAATGTATTTTAAAAGAAATTGCAGAAAGCATCTGTACAGAGTAGCTTGAGCATAAAAGGTGGCACATACATAAAAACCCTCTGTCTAACAGTCTAATGTATGGTCATATTTCATGTAAGCAAGTACTGGCTTTATCGTAACAGTTGTAACAAAAAAAAATTGAGAAGGTAAGGAAATGTAGTTAGCACCAAACAAATGAAATATTGTAGAAAAAAGTTCTTTCTATGTTTTTACTGTATTTGCAATTGTCTCCAGCATCAAATTAACACAGAAAAAACTTCCAGCATCAAACCTTAAAATGGAAAATTGTTATTCTTACCTACGGTAATTTTCCTTTCCTGGCCTGTCCTCACGTCAGCACATCATGGGTTAATCCCCTCCTCCGGTCTACCAGTACCACCTTCTCCTAGCTAATAAGTAGGGGGCCCCTCCTCCCCAGTCCTTGTTCCACTAATTTGGCGGACGACAGACTATAGGGAGGGAAAGGCTGTGCTGACGTGAGGACAGGCCAGGAAAGGAAAATTACCGTAGGTAAGAATAACAATTTTCCATTTTCCTGGCCAGTCCTCCCGTCAGCACATCATGGGATTTAATTTAGCACCCTAGGGCGGGAAAATGTATATAAGACTCGGACGACAACTATAAATGCTGCTTAAGTGAATCTTTCTTTATTTTGCCTGAAAAGGAGCCGATATCACGGCATTTCCGAAACTAGACGCCTAGATGTCACGTCTAGATTGTAATGTCTTGCAAAGGTCTTGCAGGAACTCCAGCTGGCAGTCCTGCATATTTCCTCAACTGGTACTTTGGCAAATGCTGCCCAGGAGGCTGCCACCCCTCTGGTAGAGTGAGCTCTAGTTGCCTGAGGAGGCGTCAGCCCTTGTTTCTCGTACGTGAGTTTTATTACTTTGGTGATCCAGGTCGAGATTATTCTTGTTGAGGCTGCTTGTCCTTTTTTAGGCCCAGAGGGTAAGATGAAAAGGGAATCCGTTTTGCGCACTTGTTGAGAACGATGCAGGTAAATTGAGAAAAGGTTTACCATGTCAAGAGGTCTGAGGTCCAGTTCTTCTTCCTGCCTAGGAGGTGATGTAAAGCTAGGTAGCACTGCCTCCCAGTTAAGGTGAAATTTTGAAATTACCTTGGGCGTTGTTATTGGTGAAGGCCTCAGAATTACCTTGTCTGGAAGGATGATGCAGTACGGCTCCTTACTGGACAGGGCTGCCAGCTCGGATACCCTTCTTGCCGATGTTACGGCGGTGAGAAAGACCAGTTTAAGTGTTAGAAACCAGAATGGACAGGATTCTGCCGGTACAAAAGGATGTAGAAGCAGTGCTCTTAGTACTGTGCCTAAGTCCCAGGCCGGAAATAGAGACTTTCTTGGAGGATTAATCTTCATGGTCGTTTTTAGGAATTGTTTTACCAGAGGTTCGTCTGCCCACTTGTATCCTGTAAAACACGACAAGGCTGAAATTTGTACCTTCAATGTACTATAGGCTAAGCCTTTGTTTCGAGCAGATTGCAAAAAGTCCAGTACTTGTGCTACATTTGGATTCACTGAAGCGAAACTTTTCTGTAACGCAAAAGTTGTAAACTTTGCCCAAATCCTGTTGTAGGTGGCGTTAGTTGAGGCCTTTCTAGCCTTTAGCAGTGTTGAGATTACCTCCTTTGAAACGCCTTGTGCCTGGAGTCTGGTTGATTCAGCAGCCAGGCCGTCAGTTGCAACCTGTTCGGGTTGGGGTGTATCCATTGGCGCTGCCACAGGAGATCCCTCTTTAGCGGCAGACGTATCGGGGGGGCCGACGCCATGTGTAGGAGTAGAGGGAACCACGGTCTCTGCGGCCAAAATGGTAGAATTATTATTGTGTGGACCTTTTCTCTCGCGATCTTTAACAAGGTCCTTATTACTAGCGGCACCGGCGGAAAGATGTAGACTAGGGGAAAGTCCCATGGAATAGAGAAGGCATCCTGGGTCAAGGCTTTGTTGCAACGGAACCTGGACACAAATTGGGGTGTCTTTGTATTGACTTGGGTCGCCATTAGATCTACTGAGGGTGTCCCCCACTCGGCAAAGATTGGTTCTAGGAACTTCTTGTTCAAGGCCCATTTGTTCTTGTTGGGGAACTCCCGACTTAGATGATCCGCAATGGAATTCTGGCTGCCCGGAATGTAGGCTGCTGTTAGGGCTTCCAGATGTGCTTCGGCCCACACAAATATTTTGGTTGCTACCTGCAGAAGTGCCAAGCTCTTGGTTCCGCCCTGTCGGGCTATATATGCCACCGCCGTCTTGTTGTCTAACATTAGTTTGACTCGAGCTCCCTGTACTAGCTTCTCGAAGGCCCGCAAGGCCAGGTATGCGGCCTGCAGCTCCAAGAGGTTGGAGTGTCGGGATTCTGTCTTGCTCCAAACTCCCTGCACCTGCCTGCCGAGGCAGTGAGCACCCCAGCCCCGGAGACTGGCATCCGAAGTTATCAGAACCCAGTCCCCGGGGCTGAGGGGCATGCCCCGCGACAGGTTCTCTGATGACTTCCACCACGCTAGGTTCTGTCGAATCCGGCTTGGTATGCGAATCCTCTGATGAAGAGAGGTACCGTCCCATTGGTTCAGGAAGGTTGCCTGGAAGGCTCTTGTGTGGAACCCTGCCCAAGGAATGGTTGGGCTTGCTGCAGTAAACATCCCAAGTAGGGTCATACAATCTCTTGCCGTTAGCGACGTTGACTTCATCACGGTGCTGATGCAGGCTACCAATTCTGCCTTCTTCCGTTCGGGTAGGAGGACAAGGCCTCTGTTTGTATTGAAAATCAGTCCCAGATATTCCATCTGTTGTGAGGGAATCAATTGGCTCTTTTGCCTGTTGATGATCCAGCCAAATCTTGATAGGATCTCTAGAACCGTCTCGCGTTGGGAGGCCAGTTCTCCGCTCGAGTGTGCCACTACCAGAATGTCGTCTAGGTAGTGAAATATTTTTATGCCTTTCAGGCGAATGATGGCAATCACGGCTAGCAGGATCTTGGAAAACACTCGCGGAGCTGTGCTGATGCCGAACGGCAGACACCTGAATTGGAAGTGATCTTTCCCTACCAAGAATCTTAGGTATCTTTGGTGGCTGTCGTTGATTGGGACGTGCAAATATGCATCCGTTAGATTGACTGATATCAGCCAGTCTCCTGGTTGCAACACAGAGATGATTGTAAATACAGATTCCATCTTGAACGTCTTGGGTTCTATGAAGTGGTTTAGAAACCTCAGGTCCAGAACTGGTCTGAGATCCCCTGATGCTTTGGGAACTAAGAAGATTGGCGAGTATACCCCTTTTCCTTTTTGGGATAGGGGTACCGGTGAAATTGCATTCTTTTGCTGTAAGTCGTCTAAATATTCTTGTAAGCAGTTCCGTTTCCTCCGGTCTGACGGCCATTCTGTGTGGACCACCGTATTGGGTGGTTTCTTCTGAAAAGATATTCTGTAACCGTATTTGACCGTCTTGCGGACCCACTGGTCCTTGACTTCTTCCGCCCATACTCCCCAGAAGGACATTAACCTGCCGCCCACCTGGGGGGAATGGGCGGTTAACCCGTCAAAAAGACTTCTCTGGTTTTTTCGCGGTCTGTGCCGCTCTAGACTTTACTTTCCGCAAGAAAGAATTTTGTGGATTTTTCCAGTACGGTCTTGTATATTCCCGTCCTGGCCTGTATGACCTGGCGTCGTACGCCCTCTTGTAGTCTAGCTGGGCTGGCCGGGTGGCCTGCTGTGTCTTCCTGGGTCTTTGTGGTATTAGACCCGACTTTCCCCCAGTAGCTCGACTAATAGCTTCTTCTAGGGTCTTTCCGAACAGCACCTTGCCGTTAAACGGAATGTTACAGAGACTCAATTTTGAGGTGCTATCAGCTCCCCAATGTCGCAACCAGAGGGCCCTCTTTGCTGTCACTGCAAAAGCCATGATTTTTGCGAGTAACTTTGTCAGGTCCATAGAGGCTTCTGCTATGAAATCGGCGGCAAGGTCGAATTCTTCCATTGTTTGTATGACTGACTCTGACCCTGTATCTGCCTTTAAGGCTGCTTGGGTTCTCGTGGTCCAAACCTTGAGTGCTCTGGAGACTGAGGTTAGGGCAATGGCTGGACGGCACGCTGCACCCGCAGCTGAGTACACCTTTTTCAGGTCTGTGTCTGCACGTCTATCCATTGGGTCTTTGAAGGTTGTAGAATCTTGCAATGGCAACGCGACCTGTCGGGCCAGACGTTGTAAGGCCGCATCTATGCCCAGCGGAGAGAGTCCCAAAGGTCTGCTTCTGGGGTTTTAAAAGGGTACAACCTTGAGAAACGATTTTGTATGTTTGCCCGCTTCTCCGGCTTTTCCCATTCTTCCTTGAACCATTCCCGGATCTCTGGCAAGAGGGGGAAGGTAACCCCTTGTCTCTTCCAGCTAGGAAAAAATCTTTTAATTTTTTCAGGTGGCTGATCATCCTGATCCCAATCAATGGCCTCCCTTACGGCTGTGACAAATGATTCAATATATTGAAAATCAAATAAATATTCTGAGGGCTCTTCAGAGTCCGATGAGTCTATTAACAGCGCCTCCCGGGCAGGTGATTCGTCGCGCACTGGCTGATTGGATCTAGACCTAGGTGATTTGGTGGCTGAGGCTGACTGAATACCCTCTGCCACTGCTTCTTGAATATAGTCTCTAATTCTTCTGGCCTCTGCTTCCCTGTCTGTAGCCACGTCCTTGATGCAGCCAGTGCATAGAAGTTTGCCAGGTTCGGATGGTGCCGAACATGCCCAGCAAAGACCATCGTCTGGGCGGGGTCTTGGTACATTTGGCTCTGCTACAGTCGCAGAGTGACTGGATTTGCGTGCTGGACTAGAATGGGACTTATGCATTGCCCGAGAGCCAGACGCTTGCGGAGATTTTGAGCGGTGGCGGGACTTTTTTCTCCGTTCATGTCTTATCTTAGGGCTTCTGCTCCTAAAAAGACAACCAAGAAACACTACCTTTAGCTCTTGGTATTGCACTCTTTTACATTATGGCCCCCGTCGACCCCTCCTACCTGTCCGGTGACCTTGGTGCATTCTGGGGCTGTGGTGAGCTCATGCTGTGTAAAAAAGATACACATATCAGGCGGTGAAGCAATTGATACCAACGCAGTAAGAACAAGCGTGTATCTAACAAGTCTCTTTTTTTTTTTTTAATCTATTTACATACACACATTTTTTTTTTTTTTTTTTTATTATTTTTTTTTTTTTTTTTTTTTTTTTTTTTATTTATTTATTTTAAACCTCCTGTTTACCTTTAAGGAGAAGAAAAAGTTGCAGGGTGGCAGCACTTTTTGGTGTCTAAAAAACGAGGGTGGAAGTCCTGGTTAGGCAGAGTGTTTTTCAGAGGAAGAAAGAAAAGAAAGAGATACCTTTTAAAACTTGCAGCTGACACAATCCTAACACACCCCCCTCCTCAGCTGAAGGCTTACCTAGAGCTTCCTCTCCCAGACAGTGGCAGACCACACTGAGCTTCCTGCCCTGGAGAGTTTTTATAGCCGATTTGGGGTTCCGCCCACGGCACGCCCCGGCCCCGCCCCCTTGTGATGTCACCGCCAACTAGCAGAAAGTGGAGGAGGAAGGGGCGGCGCGCTCCTACGGAGTTCAGAGCTGAGTGAGGAGAGGGAGCCACAGCATGTCCTAGCAGACGGACAGGAGCCACACCACAGCCCCTGTTAAAACAGTAAGCTTCCTACAAGCTAAAACGCCCGCAGCTCATGCACCTGAGCGTCCAGTGTCATAAAGGGGCATACCTTTATTACTTCTGGACCTTCCAACCCGAGGAGAGGCTGAACCTGGGTGGGGATGGTTCGGCAGGGGGGTTCTTTTCTTCCTTGTCCCTTGAAATTTTCTTTGTTTGTCTGGAAGAGTCTTAGGTGGTCTGATCGTCCGACCAAAAAAAAGGAACAAGGACTGGGGAGGAGGGGCCCCCTACTTATTAGCTAGGAGAAGGTGGTACTGGTAGACCGGAGGAGGGGATTAACCCATGATGTGCTGACGGGAGGACTGGCCAGGAAAACTGTTTTTCAGTTTTTATTTTTTAACAGAATTCATTTTTTTCCCCTAGTTTTAGGGACATTTCTCATTTAATAAATACATTTGGTAATTTTTCCATATGTCCCTCTAGTGTTTTTTTATTTGGGTATTCTCCATGGCATCTAGTTAAAAAAAACCATATTCAGTGGTTGACTACCGTGCTGCATTGTGCACTCCCCCCTCTTTGACATGTTTTACCCAGAATGGGTTTAATTGTAGAGATGATGGAGGTAGCAAGGGTAAGACATTTGTATACAACCATTTGTATTCACTGACCAAATCGATCCTGAAGTCTCAAAGTATCTATGATTTAATTGCGCAATAATCCTAATAATCTGAAAGGATACCAACCCAACCTCCCTAAATATGAATAACATTAACAAATAAAGGACATAGAAAAATGTTCCTTGCCCTTAAAAAACATTGATGTTTATATATAACCTATAAAACATAAAAAACATATAACCTATATATATAAAAAACATATAACCTATAAAAAAAACAATACAATCAAATTGAAAGCACTAATACGTTTAAGAATATTTGCATACTTAGATACAAGAGTGAGCTCTATCTGAACGGATCTTCCTTCATATGGAGAGGTCCATTTTTTTGAGGGTCTGGACAACTTTTACTAAATGAATACATAAATATTTCCTTTGTGAAAGGGATTTTTATTTTTTACAAAACCTGTAAATTTAACAAAATATATCCAGCAAAATATTCTTTACAATATGGCACATGTTATATTCTTATCAAACAATATTTACAAATGTCACAATATTTACATATATATTGTATATATACAGTATATACAGGCATAAAAAAAAACATTTTGCACATTTTTTCTAATCTGCTATATGTCAGTGTTCATTGCAGATCCAAGTCATGCGCTCTTGAAGTTGTAGAATGTAAACATGGGTACTCCTGAGTACTTCCAGTGGTAAAGAGATGGCTTTTGCTAAGATCACTTCTAAGCATCGGGTGCTTATAAAATCGTTCGGGGTTACATGGTCCATTCAGCACATAAAATGTGCAACAGATGTACTTTAATATGTTAAAAATGTAATGCCAGCTATTGCTGTGCCGTGGACCGTTTGTGTAGGGCAGTAATTACTTAATCAATATACAGCACATATTGATAAAATACAATTCTGTTATTTAATAAATCATTGCCAGTAACTAATTTAAGTTCTATAGAAATATCACCCTTCATTAGTAAAAAAAAAAGGTCAAAGCTGCATCACAAGATAAATGTGTTAGTTCCTTATACCCCGGTATTATATTGCTTTCCACATGATTGCTACGCTGCAATAAAGCTATGCATGTTGATATGTAATGATTGTTATAGCGGGTACTGAAGGTGTTTTTTTCTTCTTCACTGTTCTTATGATGGATGCTTGATCACTTGTATTTTATTCTTGTTCCTAGAAAAAAATACATATATTATTGGCTGCTTACTGGCAAAGCATATTTTATAAAAAGCTACAATCATGTATATAAGTTCTTAGTAGAGTGCAAGTAACTTTTACCGTTAGTCAGTCAGTTTGCAAAAAGTTAATAAAGGATTAGTATATAAATAGTACAAAATGTAATTTTTATCGCTTTGTCCCTGTTGGGACGATTATTCTCTCTTTCCATCCCAATAACCACAATCTCTGCAGACAAGAGATTTCCCAAATAGGCACACAACAAAAAAGAAAAATGAAAAATTTATCATAAACACTGTGTGGAAATACACAACACGCAATGGAGTTGATTTACTAAAGGCAAATAGACTGTGCGGTTTACAAGTGCAGTTGCTCCACATCTTAGTAAACGAGGGGAAGCTCTGTTGACTTCCATCATCCAGTCATGTGCAAGCAGAAATGCTTTTTTTATTTCCCTTCCATGTAATTGGGTATTTTTTGTAAAGTGTAGCTTTACTTTACGAAGCTCGGAGCAAGTGCACAGTCTATTTGCTTTAAGCAAATCAATCCCAATGTGTATACTGGCTGGAATGATGCTGTAAGTTAGGGGTTTCTAAACAAAGGGCCAGTTAATTGCCCTTCAGGCTTTGGGGGGGGGGGGCAGACTGTGGCCAGTGGGAGTAGAAAATGCCCAATTATTATTGCCCCATCATTGCTTTTAATTGGAGGAATAGAGCCCCATTGGTGATATCAGTGAGAAGAATAGTGTCCCACTGATGGTGTCAATAGGGGAAATGGTGTTCTATCATTAGTGTCAGTTGGTGAAATAGTGTCCCAAGGGCCATATAAAGGCAAGCAAAGGGGTACATCTGGCCCCCGGGCCACAGTTTGGAGACCACTGCTCTTAGTAATAAATTCTCACACAATCATAAACAATGTTTGATTAGCCACATCTGTATGGGAATTAGAGTTTTTTAATCCTAACTAAAATGCATTGGGAAATACAGACAATTTTAGATATCATTCCGCTTTAACACAGAAGTATAAAAGAAAAAAAATTAAAGCTGTTAAATAAATCTATAAATCACTATTGTCGTATATATACATTGTCCAATATATAAAACGTACTTAATCTTTCCAGCAAGAATAGCTTTTACTTGTTTCATTGTAGGACTGACACATTTTGTTTCTGTTTTTGAGCCAGCTTTCTTATTACCTCTGCGTTTAACAGTAGCGCTGTAAAGGAAAAGCACAATATTTTAGAACAAGGTACCAAAAGTGCATTAGCTCCTGAGTAGCATTTACTATAGAACCCATTTTTTTCTTCTTTTTTTATAATAATTTAAAATCCTCTGCCTCCCCCCCCCATCCCCCCCATTCCATATTAACAAAAAAACAGTGTGTTGTTCTGCCCTGAAGAAGACCTCCAGCCCTGGACTGAGCAGGAAGCCAGTGACAATGCTGACGCATGGAGAGAGTAAGTGAACACACTGGCATTTCCTGTGTGCCAAACCTGCCATCCCCTAGGGGCGCATCATCATGCAGACTGGGCTCACAGTACCCTAGGCCTGAATGGCAATCACACGTCATTAATTAAGCGCTGCTCAGTCTTAAAAAAATACTAATCCCCCACTGCTTCTAGAAAAACTAGAAAACAAGGTTCCAAAAGTGCATCCGTTCTTGAATAGCATTTCAAGTAGAACTCCATTTAAAAAAAAATTATGATGCCCCCACTCTATATTAAAAAAATATTAGTGCCAGTTTTTACTTACTGTCTCTATGCTCCAGTGCTGTCCACAACTTCACGCACAGTCCAGCACCGGAGGTCCCATTCAGGGTAGAATGATATAGTGTTGTTCTCCCCCGAAGAGGACCTCTGGCGCTAGACTCAAGCAGGAAGTCAGAGACAGCACTGGAGCTTGGAGGGGGTAAAATGAACAATGGCATTTCCTGTGAACCCTGCCTGTCATTTACATGCCATGCCTAGGGGGCGCATCATTATGCAGGTTGGGCTCCTAGGCCTTAATGGCGATCACACATCATGATGTAAGCACTGCTCAGTCGTGGAAGTATATCCATCCCCCAGAAGAACTAGAAGAAGCCAGGAAAGACATCACCTGACCATCAATAAGACTTCATGAAAAATATCAGGGAAGGTTGAGAGATAGATGGTGGGGAAATACTGCAGTTTCACTGTGTAAGCCACACTAAACATGAAAAAGCAGTCAAATGTTAAAGGACTGGTGTAAATCTCACATGGCAGTAGGAAATTCATAACACAAATATACATAGTATAAGTTGGCCAGATGAGCTCTCAAAGGCACCATATCCTAAATATTAAAAAAACAGGACACTAGGAGTGCTCTCTATGAGAGGTGGGATTTTTTAAGTGCCAATAACTAGAATCAAAAACATGCATTAAAATTCCATAAATTAATTAGAATATTTTTTTAATATTAAAAAATGTAGGAAAAGAATGAGGATATATTAAAAACAATCATGATTGCTACACCATAACAAGCAACTGTAACTAATTCACAATGTTGATGTCAAACATAAAGTGCTTTTTGTTTTCAATATATCCTTATTCTTTTCCTACATTTTTTAATAGGAAAAATATGAATAAATTGATTAACTTAATTTGCATATTTCTGATTCTAGTTATTGGCACTTAAAAAAAATCTCAGCTCTCATAGAGAGCACTCCTAAGTGTATTGTTTAATACAAATATACAGTTAGACATTAAGTAGCAACAGGGTATTCTAATGCCAGGTACACACGATCTGATTATCGGACGAATGATCGCCCGTTTTTTTTTGTATGCTAATCTCACGTCGAATCTGATGAGTTTACTAAAGTCACAAATATTCTCCTATGGCACAATAAAAAATCGGAAGTGATGTCATGTGTTGTAATGCATTTGTATTGCATTTTCGAACGACAGCTGTACTGATTAAACGAAAATCATACGATCTGGCATCGTACGGAAAAAAAAAATTGTGCATGTCCGATAGAATAAAATCGGATGAACTGTCCTGATCGGCTCTCGAAAGCTCTGTACTAATGATCCGATTATCGTACGATCGTTTCGAAAGCGGCATATTTCGTATTATTTTCGGATCGTGTATACAGGGCTTAAGTCTGGTTTCATTTTTCAACTACTTAATCAGTGTTATTTGTAGAGCAAACATATCATCTGAAGCATATCGCAGCTTACTTACATATATTCTTCACTTGCACATTTGGAACTTGGTGGAAAAATCTCTAACTTCACTGTTTTGTTTACATCAAGCTTCTTTGCAAATTTTTTACATGAACATCGCTCTCCTTGTTGTCTTTGTTGTCCTAAAGGGAGACAGCGATTAGGAAACTGCAGTCAATTACAATATAAAAACACGATAAAATATTTTTAGCAGAACAAACACAAATGCTGATAAGCTGGTGATAATGGTTTGCCTGTAAAATCAATGACCTTACCTTGTACAAGAATGGCAGAAAGCAGAATACAAATGATGACCGCACACTTGAAGTCCATGATAACAGCAGGAGCAGTGCTCTATGCAGCTAAGAACAAGTAAAGGCAGCTGGATGAAGAAACAGAGATATATTTATACTGGCTGATACTGCATGACCTATGGTGTGACGGGGAAGTCCTGGATTTCAGCACTTCTTCTAAACCTTACACTTTAGAGGAAACCTCTACGAAAGTGAAACTGAACAGTGTACCGCAGTAAAAGTCTTATCCCTATGGGATTTTACAAAAGACGCTTGTTAAATACTGTGTTGTTCTTAGTTCATTTTTCTTGTGCACTTACCTAGAATTTAAAACAATCAATTTAACACACAATTATAAAATACATTTGGACAGGCTATAAGACTTAAGAAGATAAGCAAGCTCTTCATTTTTAAATATTCAATAAAAACATCAAACAATTGTATTTATAATCCATTAAAAACATAATAAAACCAATTAGCAATGCAACATTAATTACTTACTATTTATTAAAAGGAGGTATTAAAATTGGTGTAAAAAGTGGTAAAAAAAAAATTCTGTGTGTATTTATGTGTGTTTGTTTCCAGCGCCAAAAAAAAACCTAGACAACACATATAGCATTAACCGGAAGATTTTTCCTCCTAATGACCAGGCTATTTTTTGCAAAATGGCACTGCGTAATTTTAACTGACAATTGCGCAATTCTGTACCCAAACAAAATTTACATATTTTTCCCCCCCACAAATAGAGCATTCTTAGTGGTATTTGATCACCTCTGCATTTTTTATTTTTTTACACTACAAACAAAAAAAGACTGTAAATTTTGGGGAAAAAAATACAATATTTTTTACATTTTGCTATAATAAATCTCCAAAACAAAAAATTTAGCTGTCATGGCTGGACCGGGGTGTTTGGCACGGACATGCCATATGAGGCCTTGGGCATCGACTATCACCTGTACGTTGATAGAATGCCAATGCTTCCGATTGCGGTATATGTGCTCTGTCTCATGGGGGGACTGGAGGGCCACATGTGTGCAATCAATGGCCCCCACGGTGCGTGGGAATCTGGCAATTCTGTAGAAATCTGTCATTGCCTTCAGCCGCAGATCCTCAGTGGTGGGTTTGATGATTTGGTTGGCCATGCATCTGAGGATTGCATGGACATCTTGGTGCACACATCTGCTCATGGAGGATTGTGACATCCCAGCCACCACTCCACTTGTTCTTTGAAAAGAGCCACTGGCAAGGAAATGGAGTGTTGCCATGACCTTGACCAGTGGCTGCACTGCATGTGAGCGGTGTGTTGGGCTGGTGATGTCCTCCTGCAAGGTTGTGGTTAATTCCAGGATGGCATGAGGGGTGAATCTGAAGATGCGATACACCTCAGAATCATTCATGCCAAAGAGGTCTATGCGGGTGCGGTATATCCTCTCCCGTGCCCTCCTCCGTGCCCTCCTCCTTCTTTGCTCCTCTAAAGTCAGTAGTATAGCTATAAGCAAGGATGTCCCTGGCATGTTGGCATACAGATTGTTGTGCAACACGTGTGACTGCTCAGCTCCTCACTAACAGTGTTGCTTTCTCTGACATGTAAACGGATTGTCTAATTTTATACCACCTTTTATATGGTCTAATTTTAGACAGCCCATGCAGCTGTTGCGCACAGCGCGTAGCCTGCGCTGCAACAACGTTCTTTTTTGGATCCCCTTAACTCCCTCATTAGCGTATTTGAATAGCAAAACATATTGGCCCAGATTCACGTAGATCGGCGCATTATCGGTCCGGCGTAGCGCACCACTTTTCCGTTAGACTTGCGCAATCTAGCCGCGTAATCCTGCGATTCACGTAGCTTTTGCGCAAGAAATTGCGCAATCGTAAGGTTTTTTCCTGAGGCGTAAGGAGGAGTAATACAAATTGGGAGGGACGTGGGCGTGTTACATTGAAATGAGCCGTGACCCCATGCAAATGAAGGGCCGGCCGACTCGCGCATGCGCGCGTGAAGGAAACCATGTCAGCTCCGTTGTGCGCATGCTCACAACTCGGGAGCGGCGCAATCAGTGAAATTGGAAATGGACTAGGGCAACGTTGTGAACTACGCAGACAGCATAAATAGACACACACAAACGCACTTCCATTGCAAAAGTACATCCCTTTGTGTCCCTTCCCATTGAATCAAGTGCTTTTGCTCTGTTGTTCGTTAGAGTGTGTTTTGTAGTTGTCAGATTAGTGTTCTGTGTGATCTAGTGCTTGTTGGTAGTTTTGTGAAAGTGAGTTTTGATAAGTGTTTGAGAGACTGTTTGTTTGATTGATAGATTTCTGAGCGTTTGTTTTCTTGCTTTATTTTTTCATCTGATTTTTTTGTGACTGTTTCTTGCTGAGTGCTAGTGTGATTTTTGGGTGTTCTTTTTCTCTTTGTGTGTGTTCTTGCCTGATTGGTTGTGCTTGTATTTGTGACTGATTTTTGGTGACTGCTAGTGAGTTTGTTTGGAAGTATGACTGAGAGAAAAAGAAAGCTTAATTTTACAGTGGGGGAAAAAAGAATTCTTGCCCGGGGCATTACCGACTATGGGCGTTTGCTCCACGGCCCGCAGAGTGCCACCACCACCCCGGCCAGGAGGAGGGAGATATTGGATATGATCACGGAGCAGGTCAATTCATCGGGGGAGGGGGAGACACGGACCCGGTCTGGGATTGAAAAGAAAATAAATGACCTCCGGCGTGAGGTGAAAAAAAAACTGGCCGCAATAAATGCCCATGCCAGGGGCACAGGAGGGGGCCCACCATGCCAGATTAGATTTACAGCGACGGAGCGTGTGGTGGCCCTGACCTTTCACCGGCATGAAGTGGAGGGCCTGCCAGGCTTTGACACAAGTCCGGTCCCCGCGGTGCCAGGTAAGGTTTTTATTTCTCTCAGGTGTGTAGCATGTGTGGGGGAGGGGGTGAAAGGGAATATGTGGCAAGTGTGTGGATCCTCCAACCTGTGAATGGTTTGTGTCATCCACAGCTGTGCAGGAGGGTGCAGGGCCATCTGGCCTGACCGCTCCAACGCCAGGACAGCAGCCTAATGAGGCCCCCCCAACAAGGCCAGAGTCCGCGGAGGAGGAACAAGAGGAGGAGGATGATCATGCGGAGGACGATCATGAGGAGGAGGAGAATCATGAGGAGGAGGAGTCCATGGCAGGCACTGGACGTTTGGTTTCTGCGGACTCTTCCCCTCTGGCTGCAAGAAGCCTGCCCTCCCTAAGGGTGAGCCCCCCCCCTCCTCCCCCAACATGGCTCCCCTCACAAGGGCCTCCCCTTCTCCCCGGCCACAACCATCAGCTGGAGCCAGGAGGTCATCCCAGAGCACCAGGGGGGCGCCCAATCTCCTGCCCGCCTGTCTGAGAAGGAACCTGGCCACCCAGACCCGCCTTCTGAGACAGCTCTGCCAGACTATGGGGCGGGTGGATCAGAGCCTGTCCTCCATCAACGATAGGCTGGGTAACCTGGACTCCTACTCCCGGGCCTCCACAACCTGCCTAAATGACCTGCAAACTACAGCAGCAGGCGTTGGGCAGGATGTGAGGGCCCTTACCCAGGCTATCCAGGGCAACACGGCAACACTTGGTGCTGCCCTGGACAGAATAGCCGTGGCCTTGGAGGGCAGGCCGCCAGGTGGGCAGATCTCAGGGGCTGCTCCTCCTTCCCCGGCTTTTCCCCTCCCCCATGCGTCTCCCCTAAAGGGTCCGGGGCCGTGGCCGGGGGCGCCCCAGGCGTGGCTCACGCAGAGGGCATTAATTTTTTTTCCCCCTTTTTTTTGGTTTGAAACCATTTTTATTTTTGTTCTCTGCTTTTTTTTTTTTCTCTGCATTTTTTTTTTTGTTTTGCTGACATTTTTGGCATATTTTGGGTTGTGAATGATGTTTGAATGTGGGGGTGACATTCCTGCTGGAAAAGGGGTGTCATCCTCAATTTGGGTGGAGAAGGGTTCCCCAGGACCAGGGAGAAGTGATTCCCAGGTCCGTGTGAATGGTGTATGAATGTACAGTGACATAATTGGAGCCTTGACGTGGCGTTACTGCTCACCAGTCTTGCATGGTGGACTGGTGCCAATCCAACTTGATGAGGATGTGGGGTGTGTGTGCTAGGGACCACAGTGGTGTGCATGCATGCATTCTCATTGTGCCATGATTAATGTGTGTGTTTAACGTGCAAAGATGCATAATGTGAGCTGGCATGAGATGGGGTCATGAGATGGGGTACCAGTGCATATGCAGAGTCACCTTGAAGGGAAAAGACAGGAGGATGTTAGTCATGCATGTGCCACTTGTGAGGTGTGCATCACGGGAGGGGATAGTCATGCCTGACTCCCATGTCACTCACCAACCAGCCAGCTGTCCCCATACATGTTCTGTTTGAAATCTGTGGGGATGGGGCTCTGATTGTATATGTAGCTGTCATGGGTGTCATGGGTGGTGCCATGTGTTGGGCTGCTGATGTCCTCCTGCAAGGTTGTGGTAATTCCATGATGGCATGAGGGGTGAATCTGAAGATGCGAGACACCTCAGAATCACTCATGCCAAAGATGTCTATGCGTGTGTGATATATCAAGTGAAGAGTGAGGGGCTTGTATCAGATAAGAATATTGTATTAGATTAGATTAAATTGTAAATTTTATATAAGCAAAAAAAAAAAAAAAAAAACATAAAACATCTCCCGTGCCCTCCTTAGTGCCATCCTCCGTGCCCTCATCCTTCTTTGTTCATCTAAAGTCAGTAGTATAGCTATGCGCGACGATGCCCCTGGCATGTTGGCATACAGATTGTTGGGCAACACGTGTGACTGCTGAACTCCTCACTAACAGTGTTGCTTTATCTGACAAGTAGACTTTTTTTCAAAATTTAGACCAGCTTTTAGGTCCTCTAACTTTAGACAGGACATTTTGCTGTTGCGCACATCGCGTAGCCTGCGCAGCAACTGCGTTTTTTTGTGAATCCCCGTAACTCCCTCATTAGCATATTTGACTAGCAAATCAATGGTGTGTCTAGCGCAGTTTTGCGCGAAGGGAAGCGAAGGTCTAACTCAATTACGCCGGACCAAAAAACGTTGATTTCTGGAGTATATTGTTTTGTGAATCGCGTGCAACTATACGCACGCGCACATTTAGACTTACGCACGCGCAACAGCAGTTGCGCACGCGTAATCGCTCTGTGAATCTGGGCCATTGTGTTTAACGCAGTTTTGCGCGGACGGATGCGCCTGTCTATCGAAATTACGCTGGACAAAAAAAAGTAGATTTCTTGCGTATCTCGTTTTGAGGATGCGGCACATCGAAACGCATGCGCAAATTTAGACTTACGCCGCGCATCTCCTGTAACGCCGGCGTAATCGCTCTGTGAATCTGGCCCATAGTGTCTACAAAATAAGGAATAGATTTATAGCATTTTTTTTATTAAATATTTTTTTTATATGGTGTCAATCAGTGATTTTTAGCGGGACTGCGACATTGCGGTGGACAGATCGGACAGTTTTGATACTTTTTTGGAAAGTAACATTTATACAGTGATTAGCGCTATTCAAATGAACGGATTGCTTTATAAATGACACTGGCAGGGAAGGGGTTAACACTAGTGGTGATCAAGTGGTTAAATGTGTTCCCTGGGGGGTGTTTCTAACTATGGGGGTAGAGGACTGACTGGAGGAGGAGAGAGATTGATGTTCCTGATTACTAGAAACAGATGGCCCCTACTCCCCTGACAGAACGGGGATCTGTTTGTTTACATTGACAGATCTCCATTCTGGCTCTCTGTGGTGCAATCGTGGGTGGCCGCGGGCCACGCGCATCGGCTCCCCTGCCAGGCAGCGGGCGCATGCGCCTGCTATAGGTTTTAAAAGAGCCGACGTACACCTTCATCGATTTGCGGGAATGAGCCAACCTGCCGCAGTATAATGACAGCGGTTGGTCGGCAAGGGGTTAACTGCGGGACGGCGGCACTCCTGGGCGAGAGCCCGTAGCTATACGTCCGCTTTAAACGTCCCTGCTCGCCCCCGAGTCCCGCGCGCGTGCCTGGCGGGTACGATCGCCGCCGGGCACCCGCGATTGCTCGTTACAGAGCGGGGAGCGGGAGCTATGTGTGTAAACACAAAGCTCTCGTTCCTGTCAGCGGGGGAAACGCTGATTTTCTGTTCATACATTGTATGAACAGAAGATCAGTGATTTCCCCTAGTGAGGCCACCCACCCATACAGTTAGAACACACCAGAAACACACTTAACCCCTTCCCTGCCCACTAGTGTTAACACCTGCACTGCCAATGGCATTTTTATAGTAATACAATGCATTTTTATAGCATTGATCGCTAAAAAAATGCCAATGGCCCCAAAAATGTGTCAAAAGTGTCCGAAGTGCCCGCCATAATGTCGCAGTACTGAAAAAAAATGCTGATCGCCACCATTACTAGTAAAAAAAAAAATATTTATAAAAATGCCATAAAACGACCCCATATTTTGTAAACGCTAGAACTTTTGTGCAAACCAATCAATAAACGCTAATTGCGATTTTTTTTAACAAAAAATATGTAGAAGAATACGTATCGGCCTAAACTGAGGAAAACATTTTTTTTTTTATATATATATATATTTTTTTTGGGGGATATTTATTATAGCAACAAGTAAAAAATATTGCATTTTTTTCAAAATTGTCGCTCTATTTTTGTTTATAGTCCAAAAAAAATTAAAACCGCAGAGATGATCAAATACCACCAAAAGAAAGCTCTATTTGTGGGAAAAAAAGGACGCCAATTTTGTTTGGGAGCCACTTTGCACGTCCGCGCAATTGTCAATTAAAGCAACGCAGTGCCGAATCACAAAAAGTGCTCTGGTCATTGGGCAGCAATATGGTCCGGGGCTAAAGTGGTTAAACAGCTTAAAACAAAATTTCCAATTTTTTGTTTTCATTTTAGGACTATCATCATATGTCCAACAAATGTGGTAATTTTCCATATATCCCCCTCGTGTTTTTTTCATGTTTGTATTCTCCAGTGTCCATTTTGTCGCAAAAATATTCTCGACCAAGAAATGAACACTATTTTAGTCGACAAAAATACGGCTAAAACAAAAACAATTTAGATAAATAAAATATGACCAGAACTAAAATGTTATTTCAGTTAAGAGCCTAAGACTAAAACTAAATTGAAATTTGATGTCAAAATTAACACTGTGCTACCACATAAGACTATGTAAGGGGCATCTACTAAGCTGTTGAAAGAATAAAAAAAAAAAAAAAAAAAGGCTTTTCTTATTTTTGTGTCTTAATATTTAACGTTGGTAATATATTCAGGTAATACGTGTAAGCATTTCATGATGTGAAACGTGTTAGCCTTTTTGTTTTCTGCTGTTTACCTTATTTTGACTGCATTATTTTGGATTACATTGGTTTTATATAATAAAGACGTCTTTGATGAAGTGCGGCAGTCCAGGATATTTTTCTTTCTTCATAAATAATAACATATTATAAGATTTTGATTCCAGGAGTGTATAATGAGTTTGGAAATTCCAGAGAAATGATTAAATAATGCATTAAAATTTAACTAAACCCATCAGATATTAGTCGACTAAAATGTACAGGAGATTTTAGTCAACTAAAATAAAATAAAAAAGTAAAACAATACAAATAACTAAAATACGACAAAAATTAAAATGGAATTTTAGTTAAAAGACTGGCTAAAACAAAATAGAAATGTGAAATGATATTACCAAAGTGACACCTGCGCCTAATTAATCAAAAATGATGGTGTATGCAGCTGTTGTCTAATATTTCCAACAGGGGCCCAGATTCATAAAGCAATTACGCCTGTCTAACTGGTGTTAGACAGGAGTAATTTCAAATTTTGCGCACCGTATCACTTTTGCAAACCATGATACGGCGGCTTCGGGCTTCGATCCGAGAGGCTTACGTCTTCGTAAGCCTTCGGATCTACGCTGCGATATTTTTGCGGCCGCTGGGAGGAGTTTGCGTCGTTTTCATGCGTCGGGATATGCAAATGTGTTTTTACGGCGATCCACGAAGATACGAGCGGTCTTCGCAATCGCTTACGTCTGTTTTTTTTTAATGTACTGTTAGACCAGCTTTTTGCTGGTCTAACGGTGCGTAGCCCATGTTAAGTATGGCCGTCGTTCCCGCGTCAAATTTAAATTTTTTTTTTTGCGTAACTCGTTCGGGAATAGAAATGTCCGTAAACGACGCTACTCAAACAACGAATGACGTAACGACGTGATTTCGCGCAATGCACGGCGGGAAATTTGCGAACGGAGCATGCGCAGTTCGATCGCCGCGGGAACGCGCCTATTTTAAATCCTTCACGCCCCCTACTCGTCTAGATGGATTGCGACGGGAGAAATACATTACGCCGCCGTCGTTTACTGGACAAAATCTACCTGGATTCCACGTAGAGCCAGGTAAAAAACGGCGGCGTAGTGTATTTCTGATACGCTACGAGAATCCAATTCTCTCTGAATCTGGGCCAGGGACTTTGAGTGAGTGTGGTGTGTTAACAGTCAGCATGAGGTAGAATATTAACTACAGAGGATACCCTGGGAATCACCAACAAGCACTTGGGGTTGCACAATTTTATGGACTTTTTTTGCACTTGTGGCTCAGGGTATGGGAGAACTTGACCAAACTGTCAGACAGCTGAAAAAAACGAAATTGCATATGTGTGTCTATGGTAGAAGGATACACATATATCATGTGGTCTAAAGTAGATACCACTAAATAAAACAAAAAAAACAGGTATATGCACACATGCAATTTCGTTTTTTTGGTTGTCTGTCAGTTTGGTCAAGTTCTCCCATACCCTGAGCTACAAGTTTACCAGGCAAGCATACACTTTGTTATGTTTATATGTAATTAGTTTTTGTGTATATGTACTACTCCTGGAGAAATGTTGTAACAATCATAATTCATACTTATATAGATATATATGACATTAAATACTTATATATGTATTCTCTTGTTTTTAAACATGCCAGCACCTATCTGTCCTGATAAAGCTAATATTTTAGTGAAACACACGTAGACGAGCACGTTTTTGGAGGCATTACTGAATCAGAAATTCTTCTCTTACCTTGATACATTATTAAATACATTTTTGTACCGTAGGTCTCGTCCTCTATAACTGCATTATTGGGTAACTGGTTACTGTGTCCATACAGGGTGTGGTTTGTATTTTGTTTATATGTTTTTTTTTTAACTATGTTGTAATAAAATGTATACCTTTTTACTGATTCTCCCTCTCATTGTGTGCCCACAAAGTCTGCAAATGTTTTGACTTGGTCAATACCTGCACTACTTTTAGTCCGACTTTGGTACTACTTGCATTAACTTCTGTTAAAGAATTTGCATGCAAGTCGTGCCAAAGTCGCACTGGGGTCCAACTTATTGCGGGCATTGTGAAACTGGTCCTAAATGGGTGTAATTGTAAGGGCTCATTTCCACTGGCGTTTTTACAGCCACTTTTCTGAGCGTTTTTTGCAGCTGTCCATGTTAGTCTATGGCCTCATGCCCACCATGACGTTTTTGAGCTGTAGATGGCTAAGCTGCAAAAAAACGCGGCACCAGTGCGTTCTGAAGCTTCAGCAATAGAGCTGTAAAAACGCTCGACATTAAAAAACGCTCAAAAACACGCAAAAACGTGCAAAAACTCGCAAAAATGCTCAAAAACGCTGCCGCAGCGTTTTTAAAGCTCCAGCTCCAAAAAAATATATTCTTTTTTTTTTCTAAAATAAGCATGGACAGGCGTTTTTAAGCTATAAAAAACGTTAAGAAAAGCGGCCGTAAAAACACCAGTGGAAATGAAGCCTAAAGCCGAGGGAGAAAAACGCAGAGTCATTTATATACAACCATTTGTATTAATTGGGCCATAGATCTTGAAGTTTTAAAGTGTCTATGATTTACTTCTGCAATAATCCCAGCAATCTTGTAAAGATACTAACCCAATCCGCCCTAATGAAAATAACATTAACAAATAAAGTACATAGAAAAAATGCCCTTAAAAGCACTGATGTTTAAATATAACTTCATTAAAACCTATAAAAAACAATATAAACAAATTAAAAACACTGGGCCAATGACTTGGAAGATTATTTGCTCTTTTATATGCAACATAGGCTCTGTCTGAAATATTCTTCCTCTACACGAAAAAAGGATTTTTTTCCCCCATTCTGGACAGCTCTTAATAAACCAACACATTCATTTTTCTATTGCAAAATGGATTTTTATTCCTTCCTTTCCTATTTTTTTTTTTTTTTTACAAAACATGTATCCATCAAAATATTACTTACAATATAGTGCATACTATATTCTTATCAAACAATATTTACAAATGTCACACTATTTACACATAATATATATATATATATATATATATATATATATATATATATATATATATATATATTAGATAGATATACTATATAGATATACATATCTATCTATAAAATGATATATCTATATTTATAGATATATATATACACACACATACACAATCCATATTTTTAGCTTTTGTATCAGTAAAAACATGCTCCTAAATGTCCTAGATCAGTTAAAAATGGTCCCAGTTAAATAAACAGCATATAGTGCAGTGCATAATCTACATAGTCCTGGGGCATAAAACATCTTCCACACTTCAAATTTGCCAGGGTTCATTTGAGATCCAAGTCATCCACTCCCCAAATAATAGAATATAAACCTCGGCACTCCTCAGTGTACTTCCAGTGGTACAGAGTCCCTTGAATTTCACTAAGACCATTCCTAAGCAGTGGGGGCTTAGAAATGTTTGGGGTTTCCATAGTTCATTAGGCACAGTGTAATAAGCACATACAATTTGCAACAAATTCACTTTAATATGTAAAAAAAAAGTAAAAAAACAAATACGACAGCTATTGCTGTGCTTTGTATGGCAGTGATTAGATAATCAATATACAGCACATATGGGTAAAATAAAATACTGTATAGCAATTTTGTTTTTGAAAGAATCTTTACTTCAATAACTGAGTTCAGTTCTATTGAAGTTTTCTACGTTGTACTATATTAGTAGTAAAACTGCAAAATTTCATCACAAGATAAGCCTGTTCATTCCTTATAGATACTGCTTTCCACACGATTGTCAGCTGTGCTGTATTAAATCTACACATTCTGATATGTATTGATTGTCAGAGTCAGAGGGTACTGGTGGCGTCTTTCCTTCACTGGTTTTGTGATAGTTTCTTGATCACTTGTATTTTCCTCCTGTGTCCCAAAAAAATGATGTTAGTTATATATATATATATATAGATATATATATATAGATATATATTTATAGACCTAATTACAGACAAAGCTGTAATTGGAAATAGGTGGGAAAGTTTAGAACCTCTGTAGCGTTTTTTGTTTTATAATTTTTTAAATAATATAAATTACAATATCATAGAGTCAGATTGGAAAAGTACAAAGCTCCTGTCACTGTTATCACTGACTGTGTCCCTGTTGAAGAGATTCCTCTCACTTCCGATCTGAATAACCACCATCTCTGGGACAAAAAAAAATCCCCAGTAGGGACACAATAATAAAAAAAAAAAAAGAGAGAAAATCTACACATTTATCATAAACATGGTGTAGGAAAATCTATACTAGCTGGTTACAACTGGAATGTTGCTGTCGGTAATAAATTCCCACCAGTTACGCTTTGATTAGCTACATTTGTAATCACACAAAATGTATTGGGAAAGGCAGACAATTTCAGACGACTATCAATTTACTTTAACACGCAGCATCACATAAAAATGAAAACTTAAAAGTTGAAAAAAGTTTTAATAAATCTGTATATTGTTATCTTTGTATATACATTGTCCAATAAATCACACTTACTTAATCTTTCTATCAAGAATAGCTTTTACTTGTTTCATGGCAGGATTGACACATTTTCTTTCTGTTTTTGAGCCAGCTTTCTTATTACCTTTGGGGCGTTTGACGGTAACGCTTTAAAGAAAAAAACACAATATTAACACTCGAGTGACTATTTTCATGTTTGAGTCATAACTGGTAAATATAATTTTCAGATAGCATACAGCTTACAACTACAGTGACAAAAGGAGCATTTAACCACTTAAGCCCCGGACCAATATGCTGTTAAATGCCCAAAGGTGTTTTTACAATTCGGCACCGCGTCGCTTTAACAGACAATTGCGCGGTCGTGGGACATGGCTCCCAAACAAAATTTGTGTCCTTTTCTTTCCACAAATAGAGCTTTCTTTTAATGGTATTTGATTGTCTCTGCGATATTTATTTTTTGCGATATAAACGGAAAAAGACTGACATTTTTGAAAAAAAATGATATTTTCTACTTTTTGTTATAAGAAAAATTGAATAAACTAAATTTTAGTCAAACATTTATGCCAAAATGTATTCAGCCACATTACTTCAGTAAAAAAAAATCGCAATAAAAAAAAACTAGCTACCTAGCGGCAACAGTGACACTAATACAGCGATCAGAAAACCGATCGCTTAGTGACACTAGGGGGTGAAAGGGTTAACTAGGGCAGTGATCAAGGGGTTAAACCTTTATTGGGGGGGTAGGGGGCTACCCTGGACCTAACACTAACTGCCTGTCACACTAACTGTCACACTGACACTAAGTGCAGTGATCAGTAAATATATGATCACTGCTATCAGTGACACTGTGATAGGGGGTCGGGGGGGGGGGTGATCTGAAGGGGTTAAGTGTGCCTATGTGTGTGGTGTCAGTGTAGTGTTGTGCAACTTACTTGTGATGTCTTCTCTCCTCTTGCCGGATTGAAAATACCGCCGAGAGGAGAGGTGACATAACTTCCTCTGCCTTTACATTATACAGGCAGAGGAAGTGCAGAGGAGGGGGAAGCCGATTCACTGGGAGCGATCGCGAGGGGGCGGACTGAAACAAACAGCCGTCCCCTCATCCCGGATCGCTCCTGCAGCCACGGGAACCACCGCATGTACCAGGGGGGGGGGGGGTCCCGATTGGACCCCCGACCCACGTCTAGGAAGGGACGTGCAGGCACATCCAGGTGCCTGTACATTCCATTCTGCCGACGTATATTTACATGCGGCGGTCCTTAAGTGGTTAAAGCAGAACTCCATTTTAAAAAAAAAATGATATTCTCCTAGCTAGAATGACAGAGTGCTGTTCTTCCCTGAAGAGGAGGTATGATCCTGGACCAAGTATGAAGTCAGGGACAGCACTGGAGCATGGAGAAGTGGGCACATCATCACACAGGCTGGGCTCAAAGTACTCCAGACCATGAATGGTGATCACACATAATTACTTAAGTGCCACACAGTCCTGGAAAAATACCCATCCAAACTAGTAGAAGCTGGAAAAAAAATTATAGGACCAGCAGCACTAATGCCGTGCACACACGATCAGAAATTCCGACAAGAAAAGTCTGATGTGAGCTTTTGGTCATAAATTCCAACCTTGTGTATACTCCATTGGACTTTTGCTGTCGGAATTTCCGCCAACAAAAGATTGAGAGCAGGTTCTCAATTTTTCAGGAGGAAAAAGTTCTTATCGGAAAATCTGCTCATCTGTATGCAATTCCGACGTGCAAAAAAAACATGCATGCTCAGAATCAAGTAGAAGAGCCGAACTGCCTATTGACCTTCATTGATCTCGGATCGTTGTACGTCACCACGTTCTTGGCGGTCAGAATTTCCAACAAAAGATTTGTGTGACCGTGTGCATGCAACACAAGTTTGAGCCAACATTCCATCAGAAAAAATCCACGGTTTTCTTGTTGGAATTTCCGATCGTGTGTATGTGACGTAAGACTTCAAGAAAAAAAGCACTAAGGGTTTAAAAAAAAAATACCCAGGGTGGGGTGGGAGAGAATTCAGGCGTTTCACTGTGAGCCACACTTAACATGGAAGAGCTCTCAAAGGTAGTATTAAATGGTAAAAACAAAAATAAATGGATTAACGGGGCTACATGTAACTCAACAGGTTCCTAGCAACAGTAAATTCTAAGTCTTGGGATTCGACTACATAATCAATGTTAATTGTGTAAGTAAGCAAACATATAAACTGAAGCATATTGTGGCTTACTTACATATATTCTTGACGTGCACATTTAGGACTTGGTGGAAAAATCTCTAACTTCACTGTTTTCTTTACGTCGAGCTTCTTCGCAAATTTCTTACATAAGCATCGCTCTCCTTGTTGTCTATGTTGTCCTGAAGGGAGACCGCAATTAGACAAACTGAAGTTAATCACAATATGAAAACGCAATGAAAAGTAAAATAGTGTTAACAGAACAAACACAAGTGATGAGTGCCAGGGCTTTGTCTGTAAAAACCAATGACCTTACCTTCTACAAGGATGGAGGAAAGCAGAATACCAATGATGACCGCACACTTGAAGCCCATGATGACAGCAGGAGCAGTGATCTATGCAGTTAAGAACAAGTAAAGGTAACTGAGTAAAGATATATTTATACTGGCTGTTACTGCATGACCTACGGTGTGACGGGGAAGTCCTGGATTCCAACACTTCTTCTAAACCTAATGCTTGAGAGGAAACCTCTATGAAAGTGAAACTATACTGTACAGTGTACCACAATATATTCCTATGGGATTTTACAAAAGACGCTTGTTAACTATTGTTCTAGTCTCATTATGCTTGTACACCCACATGGAAGTTAAAAACTAATTGATTGAACATACAATTATAACAATAAATATAGGAATAGGTAAGGAAATGTAAGAAGATATGCACGTTCTGCAACTTAAAGCTGAACAAAAGCCACCTAGAAACTGTAAAGTAATACATTTGGCTTAGTAGTTTTTGTATTGTCATTCCCAATTTCAGTTTACGAATTGGCATCTGACAAGCTCCTTAGCCCATTATTAACAGGTACTACATTCTCTGTAAGTCTATTCAGATATGGGGGCATGGCAGTGTCTGCACTGTTCCACACTACAGGAGCTACGGCACACAGTGGTAACAGACATTGCCCTGATGCCCTGCATGGGTTGCCAATAGGGGAACCTAAAAAAAAGCCTTGGAAATCACAGGTAATAAATACAATTCACAACATAGTTGGGTATCATGAATATGAATACAACTTTATTGGCTTGTCTATAGATCATCTTTAGACTTTGCCTAACCAGCTGCCTCCTGATAAATAAATATGTATGTATGAAGGTAAAAAACCTTATCTGAGCTCCCTCTGATCCAGCGATGTCCACAATAGCTTTGGCTGTGCCAGGACTCTCCCTACTCATCGGCTGAGACAGCAGTGGGAGCCCATTACTCAAGGGAGAAAATGCTCAAGAGGGAGGAGCCAGGAACGCTGGCGGGGTACCCAAAAAGAAGAGGATCTGAGATGCTCTGTGCAGAACCATTACACAGAGCAGGTAAGTATAACATGTTTGTTATTTAAAAAATTAAGCTTTAATACTACTTTAAGATGTTTACATTCTTCGTACAGCATCAGGCATTCCCAGGACAGGGCTCAAAGCATTTTAAAGTTTTGCTTAAAAGACAATTTACTGTGGAAATTTATATTTACTGCAGAAATGCAAAGAACGACAAAGGTTTTAATTTTATATCTTAACGTCTGCTTACATCCCCCATCCCCTTAGGCATAACGAACCTTGTATGGTATTCATGTTCAACCCCAATCCAGTGATATTCGCTGCGGTGTCAGCAGAAAGTGAACTTCAGTCGGCTCTTTGCTGAAAATTAGTCACAGGAGTGCAAATGAATTGCACTCCTGTAATCCATAGGAGAAGCCCAGCTAAACCAGTGAGCAGCCACTGGCATCCTTAACAACCAGTAACTGTCATGGTTGTTAAGGAGCGGCAGCCGCCACATCCTTAACAAGGCCCTTTGTTTCTGCAATGGATTTTAAGGGGACCTCCATGGCAAAATTGTTTGTGAAAGTGGCGTGGAGACCCCCCCAAAATCCAAACCAGACCCTTATCCGAGCATGCAGCCTGGCTGATCAGGATAGGGAGGGGACGATCAAGCAACCCTCCTTCCTGGACCATACCAGGCCACATGCCCTCAACATGGGGGGGTGCTTTGGGGCAGGGGGACTATGCCCTCCACAAAGCACCTTGTCCCTCTTCCCCACAACCCTGGACGGTGGTTGTGGGATCTGTAGGCGGGGGACCCTTTAACACGGGGGCCCCCAGATCTCGCTCCCCTAAGTGAATGAGTAGGGGTACATAGTACATCAACTCTTTCACAAAAAAAAGAAGTGTAGTGTAAAAAATGACAGTAAGCAGTGCTTTAAAAAACAAAAATAAAAAAGCCCCCCAGTGAAGATCCATTGTCAATCATGACACCCACTGCCAACGCCGACCCAAAAAAAGAAAAAAAGTTCTCTTTCTCTCCCGACCGTCTGACAGTTCGTAAATAACTAAGGGACAGGGGTAACGTCACCGTCCCCTTCTGATGTCGTCGGCCAGGGGCATGCTGGGTTGATGACATCACAAGTGGTGGGGTCACCCAGTGACATCACTGGGTGGCCCTGCCCCTAAGTTATTTAACCACTTAAGCCATGGACCATTTTGTTGCTAAAGGACCAGGCCCCTTTTTGCGATTCGGCACTGCGTTGCTTTAAATGACAATTGTGCGGTCGTGTGACGTGGCTCCCAAACAAAATTAACGTCCTTTTTTCCCACAAATAGAGCTTTCTTTTGGTGGTATTTTATTACCTCTGCGGTTTTAATTTTTTGCGCTATAAACAAAAAAAGAGTATAAAAAAAATATATTTTTTATTTTTGCTATATAAATATCCTCCATATATATATATAACACCCTATTTTGCATTCTCCCATATATATATAAAAATTCTCAGTCACAATTAGATTTTTTTAACTATTTATTTGTATGATACCGAAATAAGTATTTGAACACCTGAGAAAATCATTTTATTTGGTACAGTACCTTTGTTTGCATACAGAGGTCAAACGTTTTGTAGTTTTTCACCAGGTTTGCAAACTGGAGGAGGGATTTTGGCCCACTCCTCCACACAGATCTTCTCTAATCAGTAGTTTCTGGGCTTCGCTAGAAACACGGAGTTGATTCCCTCCAAAGATTCTCTATTGTTTGGTCTGGAGACTGGCTAGGCCACGCCAAACCTTGTTGCTTCTTACAAGCCACTCCTTGGTTATCCTGGCTGTGTGCTTCGGGTCATTGTCATGTTGGAAGACCCAGCCTCGACCCATCTTCAAAGTTAACTGAGGGAAGGAGGTTGTTGCCCAAAATCTCGCAATACATGCCCGGTCATCCTTCCTTATACAGTGCAGTCGCCCTGTCCCATGTGCAGAAAAACACCCCCAAAGCATATGCTACCACCCCCATGCTTCACAGTAGGGATGGTTTTTGGGATGGTACTCATCACTTCTTCCTCTAAACACGTAGTGGATTATGACCAAAAAGTTCTATTTTGGCTCATCTGACCACATGACTTTCTCCCAGACTCCTCTGATCATCCAAATGGTCATTGGCAAACTTAAGACGGGCCTGCATGTGCTGGTTTAAGCAGGGGAACCTTCCGTGCCATGCATGATTTCAAACCATGACGTCTTAGTGTATTACACAGTAACCTTGGAAACGGTGGTCCCACTCTTTTCAGGTCATTGACCAGCTCCTCCCGTTAGTCCTGGGCTGATTTCTCACCTTTCTTAGGATCATTGAGACCCCACGAGGTGAGATTTTGCAGGAGCCCCAGTCCGAGGGAGATTGACAGTATGTTTAGCTTCTTCCATTTTCTAATGATGCTCCACAGTGACCTTTTTTCACAAGCTGCTTGCAATTTCCCCGTGCCCTTTCCAGCCTTGTGGAGGGTACAATTTTGTTCTAGTGTCTTTGGACAGCTCTTTGTCTTGGTCAGTTAGTAGTTGGATCCTTACCGATTGTATGGGGTGGACAGGCGTCTTTATGAGCTAATGACCTCAAACAGGGCATTAATTTAGGATAATAAATGGAGTGGAGGTGGACATTTTAAAGGCAGACTAACAGGTCTTTGAGGGTCAGAATTCTAGCTGTAGACAGGTGTTCAAAACTTCTTTGCACTGTCATACAAATAAATAGTTAAAAATTCATAAATTGTGATTTCTGGAATTTTTTTTTTATTATGTCTCTCACAGTGGACATGCACCTACGATGACAATTTCAGACCCCTCCATGATTTCGAAGTGGGAGAACTTGCAAAATAGCAGGGTGTTCAAATACTTATTTTCCGCACTGTATATATATATAAACAATTCTCAGTTTAGGCCGATACGCATTTTTCTACATATTTTTGGTAAAAAAAATCGCAATAAGTGTTTATTGATTGGTTTGCACAAAAGTTACAAAATAGGGGATAGTTTTATGGCATTTATATTAATCATTTTTTTTTTTTTTACTAGTAATGGTGGCAATTAGTGATTTTTATCGTGCGACATTATGGCGGACACTTTTGACACAATTTTTACAGCGATCAGTGCTATAAAAATGCACTGATTACTGTAAAAATTACACTGGCAGTGAAGGGGTTGACCTGTAGGGGCCCTGAAGGGGTTAAATGTGACCTAAGGGAGTGTTTCTTACTGTGTGGTGGCGAGGCTTGGCATATGACTTCCCCTATGACAGGGAACAGATGATCAGTGACAGTCTCACTAGGGAGAACGGGAAAGGTTTGTTTACACTTATACCAGCGGCGATCGGGTCAGCGCGTGCGGTCACGGAGCTCAGGATCGGTCGCGAGCGCATGCGCGACCCACGGCTGGGAATCTTAAAGGGGACGTATATATACGTGCTTATGCCCAGCCGTGCCATTCTGCCGATGTATATCGTTGTTAGGCGGTCCTTAAGCAGTTAAAAACTGTCAGCCGGCAGAGCTGTCAAATGGCAGGAGTGGACCTTTTTTTTCTTTCTTGGGGTTGGCAGTAGCGGCCGGCTTTGTGATTGACCATGGATCTACACCAGGAGACATTTTTCTTCATTTTGTTTTTTAAATAAAGGAATTGTCAAAAACTGCCTACTGTATTTTTTTACACTCCCTTTTTTTTTTGGGTGAATGAGTAGGGGTACTATGTACTCATTCACATGAGGGGGGTGGAATCTAGGTGCCCCTTTGGATTCCAGATTCCGATAAGCCCCCTGCCTGCAGACCCCCTAAACCACCACCATGGTTGTGGGGAAGAGGCCCTTGGCCCCATTAACAAAACCAAACCACCCCCCCATGTTGAGGGCATGTGGCCTGGTATGGTTCAGGAGGGGGGCACACGCTCTTCCTCTCTGCCAGGCTGCATGCTCAGATAAGGGTCTGGTATGGATTTCAGGGGGAACCTACGCCATTTTTAAAAAATGTTGGCGTGGGGGTTCCCCTTAAAACCATAATAGACCTGAAGGGCCTAGTATGGATTGGGGGGGGGGGGGGGGGTTCCACACCATTTTTTTTCTTAACTTTTATTGCCGGCATTTTTTCCGTTACAACTGTCAGCAGGAAAATGCACTGACATCTGATGTTTTCTCGGTAGTTAAGTACGTGGTGACCGCCCACTCTTTAACAATCAGGTTCCTTAAATATCGCATGCTGGGACCACACTTATTACCGCAGAAAAGCAATAGTGAATTTACATTTTCAGGATCGCATGCGCTATTTGGGAAAACACCTAAATACCACATGTGATCTGGTTCTGTGAATGGAGCCTACTATATCATAAACTTTAAGGACAATTTTTACTGCAGTTCCCAACTAGCTCTGAAGAATGACAAGAGATAGCAAAATAATTTATGGACATGTGGAACTTTTCTAATTGTAGTGGAGCCAGGGCTGGTTCAAGACATTGTGCTGCCTGTGTCCAAGAATGAAATGCTGCCCCCCTAAAAAAAATCATGTCCACCAAAAGACCCCCACATCCATTATTTTATATACTTAGCAGTACCCACCAGTGCAGACTATTAGTGTACATCAGTGCCACCTTATCAGTGCCCACAATTGCAGTCTATCAGTGTCCATCAGTGCTCACCAGTGGCACCTCATTAGTACCCATCAGTGCCCAATAGTGCAGCATACCAGTGTCCATCAGTGCAGCCTATCAGTACCCATCAGTGCCACCTCATCAGTGCCCATCAGTGCAGCCTATCAGTACCCATCAGTGCCACCCCATCAGTGCCCATTAGTGCAGCTTATCAGTGCCCACCAGTGCAGACCATCAGTGCCACCTCATCAGTGCCCAGCAGTGCAGCTTATCAGTGTCCATCAGTGCCACCACATCAGTGCCCACCAGTGCAGCCTATCAGTGTCCATAAGTGTAGCCTATCAGTGTCCATCAATGCAGCCTATCAGTGTCCATCAATGCAGCCTCGTCAGACAATCCACACAGGCAGTCTCTACCCAGGGCTGGCCCTGGATAGAGACATTGGCGGAAAGCATATCAGGATCATGCCACCAGCCCATTCAGGATCGTTTTACTATAATTATAATGGGCCAAAATGGATACAATTCACATCATGGAAAGAAGTGAATTCCAAAGACGCCTCAAAAGTGGTAATTTGAATCTCCCGCTTGCAGAAGAGACTTTAGAAGGATTTCATTTTGTATTTGTGGGAGACCTTCCTTAACTATTTCCCATGAGAAACTCAAGTGCATATCAGAAAATATTATTACTACAGACTATCACGAGCAAGATGTGTGGTGAAGAATGAGATCATGGAAAATCTCTTTTGCATATTTCAAATAGCTATTAACCTTGGTTTAAATAATAACGATATAGTAGAATGTTGTTGTGTCTTGCACAACTTCCTTCGACACCAAACTACCAATTACATGCCGGCAACTTCTATAGACCAGGGAGACACTGTAGTTCCTGGTGAATAAAGGACAGCAAGGATCTAGAGAACTTAGTAGTAGAACGCCCTTGCCTGTCTACTACCTCAGCTTGACAAAACAGAGAGAACTTTTTGCAATACTTTGTTGGCAGGGGTGCGGTTTCATGGCAAAACAATGTATAGTTATCTTTCTTTTGTAAATATCTAACTAATACTTTAAAGACATATATAATTACTTAATAAACTCTGTTCTATTTACACAAAATATGAGAATAAATGTGTGATATGTAAATTGCGTGATATGCAGTTATGCATTTTTTTTATTTGTGTGACTTACCCAGGGCTTTTTTTCAGGGGGAACTTGGGGGAACTCAGTTCCACCACCTCTGGCTCAGACCCTTTGGTGCCTGCTCACCACAATCACTTGTAAACACAGAAGTCTGGTTTCTGTGTTTACAAGTGACAGCTCTGCACCCTGTGTGTAACCCCCCTGAACTCTGCACTCTGTATGAAATGCAATCCTGGTATTTAATGCCCCTTTAAGACCCTTCTACTGTTTGTGAAATCTGAACGGGGTTGTGGTTGAGTTCCTGCACCTATTTTCTGAGAAAAAAAACTGAAGTTGAGGGTGAGTTGAAGGAACTTAAATTCAAGGAGCAGCAAAAATTCCTGGAAGTTTCCAGATCTGATAGAAAACATAGATTTTCAAAACACTACAATTGTGGGACATTGACATCATCCGCTCCAGGCCATGATCTTTTTGAAGCATTTATATCCTAGAACTCCTTCTTAGCCTAGGTTCACACCATGAATCAAATTGCATTCCTCTACAATTCATATGTGATTCAGTGCGGTGAGATTTGAGCCATTCATGTTGAATGGCTCAAATTGCACTGCGTCCACACCATAGCCATGCACAGTGTTGCCAACCTACCAGATTGAAATTTACTGGCACGATACTCGAAATTTACTGGCGCAGCCATTTCACAAAAGTTACTCAATTACATTTTTAGATGCAAACTTCAGTATTTCGGCCACTAACAAGTACGCTAGGCAAATAGCAATGTGATTTAAGGTAGATATTAAGGTAAAAAAACAAAAAACAGATTTTTGTTTTTTTCAATAAAATAAGGGAAAATCATTTAGTCACATCACCCCCTGCCTTCATCCCCCTCTGCAGTGCCACAATCTCCCTCTGCCTCCAATCTCCCTCTGCCTCCAATCTCCCTCTGCCTCCAATCTCCCTCTGCCTCCAATCTCCTTCTCCAATCTCCCTCTGCCTCCAATCTCCTTCTGCCTCCAATCTCCTTCTGCCTCCAATCTCCCTCTGCCTCCAATCTCCCTCTGCCTCCAATCTCCCTCTGCCTCCAATCTCCCTCTGCCTCCAATCTCCTTCTCCAATCTCCCTCTGCCTCCAATCTCCTTCTGCCTCCAATCTCCTTCTGCCTCCAATCTCCCTCTGCCTCAAATCTCCTTCTGCCTCTAATCTCCCTCTGCCTCCAATCTCCCCCCGCCTCCAATCTCCCTCTGCCTCCAATCTTCCCCAGGCTCCCTGCCTGCAATCACCCCCTGCCTCCATCGTCCCCTGCCTCCACCCCCCTCTGTGGTGCCACCAACAACCCCTGTCTCCATCCCCCACCCTCTGCGGTGCCACCACCCCCCTCTGTGGTACCACCAATAACCCCTGCCTCCAATCACCCCCCGCCACTAACATTTCCTGCCTCCACCCCCCTCTGCGGTGCCACCGCAGCCACCATCACCCCCTGCGTCCAATCTCCATGCGCAGTTCCAAGCCAAACTGATCTCGGCTATTTTTACTGGCACATTCCTGCAACTACGGACATTTACGAACGGGGGGAAAAAGTACCCTTTTTACGAACTGTCCGTAAAAATACGGATGGTTGGCAACACTGGCCATGCATGCAGCACTTTTGGGAATGCATTGCATCTGGATCACATGGTCGCTTTATACAATGTTACCCGGTGCAGGCAAACACACTGCGTTTGTAACCTGCTATGGGCTGACACCCACTGCAGATCACAAAGGCAGTGCAATCTGAATGCGGTCAGGGAAATGCACATGGATCGCAGGTTTCGCACACCACATTCTAGTGTAAACAGAGGCTAAAGGACAGTGCGTATGTTTGCAATCTTGTTTTTCACGTACTCCTCATTGGCTTTTGGTTTACCAGCTTTGCACAATTCTGCCAAATTTTTGCATGCCTCATCCTTGATCTAACATTCCAGAGGCATGAATTTTCTCAATGTACATTTGAATAAACTGCGGTAAAAAAAATTGGGAAGTAAGTTTATCCGCCATTGCTGTAAAATAAGAGTAGGCACTATTATCAATAACAAACTTAAACAACAGGAAGATATAACACATACATGACCGTTAAGCCCCTTTCACACGGGCGGACCGCTTAGGTCCGCCTATCAGTTTTTTAAGTGGACCAGAACGGACGCTTCATGCAGGTCTATGGATCGACGGATGTCAGCGGTGACCATGTCTGCTGAGGTCTGCTCCGCTAAAATCAGAGATATGGCGATACGTTCGCCATCCATCCTGGCGGATCGGATTGGATGACATATGATAAAAACGGACATGCTGTCTGTTTTTGTCCGATCTCTCCATAGGAATCAGTGGCGCTCGGCAGACCCCTCTCCGCTCAGCGAGCAGAAATGGACCTGTCATCTGCCAGCTCAGTGGAGATCAACGGAGAGATCTTATGCTGAGCTGGCGGACTCCACTGAAACTAATCAGCCTCGTGTGGAAGGGGCCTAATGGTAAAAAAAAAACTATGAAACTTTTTGTATTTACTAAAAATCACATGGAATATGATATTGTGGCAGAGCACAAAACGACATGAACTTTCCGGTGAAATAAAAAAATCTTAATTCAGACCTTCTGTAGTCCCTGCCTCTTCTCTCTCTCCTGGGGCCTGCACACAGAAGATGGTGAAGCAGCAGGAGGTGACTGGTGGCAGTGAAATGGAGGTACCAGAACCACACAAAGAAGAAAGCATTGAATGTGTCTTTGGAGGAAATAGTCAACATCCTAACATAGAAAGATTATGATAGAAAGCTTTCAGTTTACAGAAAGCCAAATACTAGGAATGATCTAATTATGAAGAAGGTTGTGAAAGTTCACAGAAGAAAGTCTGGGGTGAGGGGGGCCAAAGAGCAGCTCAGGAAGCACTGGTCTGACTTAAAGTGGTTGTAAAGGCAGTCATTTTCTTTTTTACCTTACTGCATTCTATGAAGTAAGGTAAAAATCCTTCAGCATGGAGCTCCCCCTGTAGGTCCCTCTAAATACTTACCCGAGTCTGATCTCAATCCAGCTCTTAGCATGAGAGCCAAGGCTCTCTCGGCTCTCTGCCTACTCATTGGCTCAGATACAGCAGCGGGAGCCATTGGCTCCCGCTGCTGTCAATCAAAGCCAGTGACGAGAAGTGAGGGGCTGGACTGAGCTCCATTCTTTGTGTCTTATGACACACAAAGCAGGTCTTGGGGGCATGCACTAGTTTCTTGCAATGGGGGCACTCAGCATGGGGGAGTGGGAAATTCCCCCTAAACTTGAGGCAGGTAAGTAGAACATGTTTGTTATTTTAAATTTAAAAAAAGGCAAGCTTTACAATAATTTTAAAATTAAGAGAAGAACAATTTAAGAAAATTGGGAAACTTTTAAAGGAGTTGTAAAGGAAAAAAAAATATGTGCTAAAATGACTGTTTACAGGGTATAGAGGCATAATAGTTAACTGATTTTTTATCTATTTTTAATATTTTTTAAAAGGAATCAATCATATAATGTACCTACAGTTTAGTTTCATTTTTGCATGCTGTTTCCTGCTTCTGTGATGTACAGAGACACAGAGCCAATACAGGGCAGTGATGGTTTGTAAAACAAAACTGATTGGTCCTGAGGGGTTTTAGACACACAGTAATCAAACCTCCTTGATTAGTGACCACAGAGAGATAGCTCCTATGACTGTGGTTATCAGGAAACAGACAACCAGGAAGTGCGGAGATCAGAGAAGGATTACAGCAACTTGAGAGCAAAAATGTTCAATATATACTCTTATTTTTATTGTGTATATATATATATATGTAGCAAAATACATATTGGCCTAAATTGATGAAAACATTCGATTTGTTTATATTTTTTTATTGGATATGTTTTATAGCATAAAGTAAAAAACTATTTATGTTTTTTTTCCAAAATTGTTGGTCTTTTTTGTTTCTAGCACAAAAAAAAAACCCAAAAAACATAGAGGTGTTCAAATACCACCAAAAGAAAGCTCGATTTGTGAGAAATAAAAAGAACATTCATTTTATTTGGGTACAACATCGGACGACCGCAAAATTGTCTATACGTCTTTAGTTAATCAATCACTGTGAGTTTCAAAGTTAAATGTCCATGTCTGCATTGAGTGTACGCTGCCTCTGTAAAATCTGGATTTTCCAAGGAATTTCCAGGGGGAGTAAAGCACTGTCCTGCACACGTAAAAACAGGTCAGAGGTTTCGCAATTCTCTCTAAATTCTTGGACATCACAGAGACTATTTAGAATCAGCACGGTTTATTTCCCGGGACTTTCAGTTTCACTTCACTTTTTATATTGTCAGAGCCACGAATATTGTGCAGTGGCTCCATTGGATTGTGAGCTCCTGGAATCGTTTGTTAATTTTAATTAAGGCCTGTTTTAGTTGTTATTGAGTCTTTGTGCTGGCTGATATTGTATATTCATTTCTTCATAAATGTAGGCAAAATGTATTCTGCTACATGTCTTTTGTAAAAAAAAAAGAAGAAAAAATCGCAATAAGTATATTTTATTGGTTTGTGTTCTAAGTTAGAATTTAACGAGGTGGGAGTTGGCGATTTGTGTGTAAACTACTGGTCCGTCCAATCCAATTTACACAAAAAAATATAGAAACCTAGGGCCAGATTCACGTACATCGACACATTTTTTGACTAGCGTAGCGCACCTCCTTTACGTTAGACTGCCGCAATGTAGCGGCGCAATCACCGTATTCTCGATTGATTTGCGCAGAAATTAGCGCCTGTGCAACGTAATTTCAGAGGTGTAAGGCGGAGTAATTCAAATTGGGAAGGACGTGGGCGTGTTACATTGAAATGAGCCGTGACCCCATGTAAATGAAGGGCCGGCCAGCTCGCGCATGCGCACATGAAGCAGACCATGGTCAGCACCTCTGTGCGCATGCTCACAACTCGGGAACGGCGCAATCAGTGAAATTGGAAGTGGACCCGGGCAACTTAGTGAACTACGCAGACAACATAAATAGACAGACACAAACGCACTTCCTTTGCAAAAGTACATCCCTTTGTATCCCTTCCCTTTGTTCTTTTGTTTATTAGCGTTTGTTTGTTTGTTTGTTTGTTTGTTTGTGACGTGTCTTTGAGATATTTGGGGACTGTTTTGCAGAGTGATTTTTGTCTTTTATGTGTTTTCTTTGTTGTTATTTTTTTAAATTAGATTTTTGCTGGGCATTTTTTCTTTTTGCTGGTCAATTTTTTTTTTTTTTGGGTTCTGTTTGTGAATGATTTTGGAATGTGGGGGTGACATTCCTGCCGGAAAAGGGGTGTCACCCTCATTTGTGGTGGAGAAGTGATCCCCAGGTCCGTGTGAATGGTGTATGAATGTACAGTGACATAATTGGAGCAGTGGCATGTTGTTGCTGCTCACAAGTCCTGCATGGTGGGCTTGTGCCAATCCAATGTGATGAGGATGTGATGTGTCTTTGCTAGGGACCACAGTGGTGTGCATGCATGCATTCTCATTGTGCCATGATTATTGTGTGTGTTTAACGTGCAAAGATGCCTAATGTGAGCTGTCTCCTGGCTGCTCTTCCCTCAGAAGACAGGGTAGCCTCGGTTAGGGGGGGATTGTCTGGTTCAGGGGTCAGGTCATCACTTATGTCAATCTGCAGGCCCTTTCCTGCAGGCTGGTGTTGGGCTCCTGCTGGGTTGTGATTAATTCCAGGATGGCATGAGGGTTGAATCTGAAGATGCGAGACACCTCAGAATCTCTCATGCCAAAGATGTCTATGCGTGTGTGATATATCAAGTGAAGAGTGAGGGGCTTGTATCAGATTAGATTATTATATCCATCAAGGTTTTAAAGGGCTATTGAAAGATAGTGAGACCATGTTTGTAATTTGTATGTATGTTATGTACTGATGTATATATGTATGTATATTTCTGCTCAAAATGTTTATAAAAGCAAAGAAAATTTTTTGGGATAAAAAAAAAAATCCTCTTCCATGCCCTCCTCGCCGCCATTACTAGTAAAAAAAAAAAAATCAAACTGAGGGAAAAATTTTTTTTTTTAGATATTTTTGGGGGATATTTATTATAGCAAAAAGTAAAAAATATTGCATTATTTTCAAAATTGTCGCTCTATTTTTGTTTATAGCGCAAGAAATAAAAACCGCAGAGGTGATCAAATACCACCAAAAGAAAGCTCTATTTGTGGGAAAAAAAGGACGCCAATTTTGTTTGGGAGCCACGTCGCACGACCGCGCAATTGTCAGTTAAAGCGACGCAGTGCCGAATCACAAAAAGTGCTCTGGTCATTGGACAGCAATATGGTCCGGGGGTAAAGTGGTTAAATGGATTTATTTATTTAACTATAAACTGTGTGCCCTCCCCAGCACACAATCAGTCTTCATGTAGAATGTTATTGTTTGACTAGGCACACACTGCCTTAATTTAATATGGATTTTCCATGGGACTTTCCAATCAAAAAAAAATAGGTGATTGGTTTCTAATTCCTTTAAAAGCTTGCATTTTGAAGAAACTATTTTAAACCAGCATGACTTATTTCCAGGAACCTCCACTTTCAGTTTCACTTCTCCATTAAAACTGTGCGGATATCAGGCGGCGTACACACGACCGAGGTTCTCGCTGGAAACCAGCGAGAACCTCGCTGGAAGCTGCATTCCAGCGAGGACCTCGGCCGTGTGTACGCTCTCGGCGAGCATCCCGTCGGGAATCCCGTCGAGCAGAAATAGAGAGCATGTCCTCTATTTGCTCGACGGCCCGCCTGGATGAATGGCTGGTTGCCATTCCCGACGGGCGGGTCGCCGATTTCGACGGCCGGCAGAGAACCTTGACGGGCGGAACGATGTGTTCTGCCCGTCGAGGTTCTCTGCCGTGTGTACACGGCCTCACAGGGTGGTGGAACAATCCACAGAAGCCGATATTTTGTTTGGATCCTGTGAAATTTCACACTGGAAATTTTGCAGTAACTGTAGAGCAAGGGTAGACAACATTTGTCAGTGGTACACAACTTAATCCCTATCTAGAGAGTAGTACAAAGAAGAGGCAGTGAAACACAACTCCTGGTGCTCTAGTTCCTGCTGATCCACTTCTCATGTCCATTCCAGATGTTTGTATGTCAAATTTCAGTGGAAGACAGCGCTAGACTGGTGCCGCTCGAAAGCTGCATAGCGGCAAGTTACTGTGTGTCAGGTGTAGAGGGAATTGCTACCGATGGGTTGTATCCCAATTGTAGGTGGTAAGTGATAGAATCTGTTGGGGTCTAGGGCTGCTACCTTTCTGATAACGACAGTGGTGGCGTTACCGCAGTGAACACTTTGGGTGATTGGGGAGGTCCACAAAGAGAAAGGTCTCCACCATGCCCACTCCCCACTGGCACCTCCCAAACACACTGTAGCAGGCACTCAAGCAGGGGCGAACTGACCATTGAGTCACTCGGGCACTGCCGAGGGGCCCATACCACTAGGGGGTCCCATCAGGGTTGCCAGACTCTGTAAAACCAAAGACAGTATGTCAAAATCAGTGTTTTTTTTACATCTGTCCCTGATATGTCCAAAACTGACATGCTTTTGATGTGAAAATCCTGAGATTTTAGCTGCCCCGCCTCTGCACTGCCTCCTGGCGTGGTGGCCATCAGTAAGCCCAGGGCCCCTATCTTCTATTGCCCGGGGGCCCCATGAGTTGTCAGTCCGCCCCTGCACTCAGGGGTTATTCGGCCAGCGGCAGCCATATTTTTCACTGTCAACCTTTTCCTGGCACTGACATTTACTGGCAGCAGAAAAGGGCACTTTTTTTCTGGGTGCCAGTAAAAATACTGACAGTTGGCAACATTGGTAGTTAGTCAAATTTTGAAATAAGTGAGAGGGGGCAGGGCCTAACCTCACTGTGTGTGTCAATGGACGCACACAGTCGGGCTCGCAGAGAGTCCACACTGGTGCCCTCATAGCAAGCAGCTTGCTATGAAGGGGCACAAACAGACGGGGAGTATTGGAGAGCACAGGTAAAGACCCCAGTAGAACAGGTCTGCGCCACTCTGTGCAATACAATTAAATATACCATGTTTTTTATTTTAGGAAAAAGGTAAGCCTTTGAGGCGGCCATACGTGGATCGAAATTTGGCCAGTTTAGCAGGGACTGGATGAATTTTGATCTATGTATGGGTACACTGGTTGTACACAAGTCGATCTATTGATTGGCTTGTGTACAATCAGCCTGCCAGGTTTTTCCCCAAACAATAAGGGCTAGTAGCTATAGCTGGCAACTCTAATCATTGTGTTCTGCCAGCAAGTTAGGCTCCCTGCCAGCAGCACACAATAACACTGTGGGAGGGATTCCCACAGCTACACTGACTGTGTTGATGAGGAAATCAGGCAATTTTCTTTCCTTCCACTTATTATGGAAGGAAAGAAAATTACATAATCATTGGCTTGCCTTTGAGTCATGGTCAGAATGATGCAATCCTTAAATTGCAGAAGGATATGTCAAAGTGACAACCAAAGGAGAAGTCGTTTTTATAAAGGACAATTCTACTGTCATTTGAAGGGAAAGCCCAAGTTTTTTTTAAAGTGGTTGTAAAGGCAATTTATTTTTTAACTTTTGCATTCTGTGCATTAAGGTAAAAAATGTATCTGTGCATCCCCCCCTGCCAAACACTTACCTGACACCACTTAGTTCAGTGCTGCCCCCGCTGGCAGCCCTGCTCTCCTCTCTTCATCCTTTCAAAGATGACACAGAGCAAAGCATTCAGCTTTGCTGAGCCACATTGTGTAGACACCCAAAGCACAGCTCGGGAGGTGGGTTCTCAAAGGAAATGGCTTCCTATGGAGGCCCACTGCAAAGAAGAGGAGCCAGGAATGCCGGTGGGAGACCAGAGAAGAGATGGATTGGGGCCACTCTGTGCAATACCACTGCACAGAGCAGGCAAGTATAACATGTTTATGATTTTAATTTAAAGAAGTTAACCTTAAGGCCCCATACACACGAGCAGACAGATTTGTTCAAATCGGTCGGGCAGACCGATTTGAACAAATCTGTCTGCTGGGGACGTATTGGTTTGATCGTGTACACACGATCAAACCAAAATCCCCGCCGGCAGACGGCGCGCTGACGTGGTGGTGACGTTGACGCCGCCACGTCACCGCACCAGGAAGTAAATCACTTCCGCGCATGCGCGAATCCATTCGACGCGTGTGCAAGAAGACATGTCTGCTGGTTAGCGTACTAACCAGCAGACATATCGGTCCGACGGGTTCCCAGCTGACAGATTTGAAAGCATGCTTTCAAATCTGTCGGCTAGCCAAATCCGTCTGCTCGCCCGTACACACGATCAAATCTGTCTGCTGGGACGGTCTGGCAGACCGTTTCCAGCAGACAGATTTGGTCGTGTGTACACGGCCTTAGGCTCTATGCACACTGGGCTCACCTCTGCGGTTTTAATTTGTTGTGCTATAAACAAAAAGCCCTTTTTTTTTTAAAAACAAATTTTTTCCTCAGTTTAGGCCGATATGTATTCTTCTACATATTTTTGTCTACAAAACAGGGCATAGATTTATGGTATTTTTTTTATTATTATTTTTTAACTAGTAATGGCGGTGATCAGCGATTTTTGGATCAGTGACAGTTATACAGCGATTAGTGCTATAAAAATGCAGGGAAGGGGTTAACACTAGGGGTTGATCAAGGGGTTAACTGTGTTCCCTAATGTGTGTTCTAACTGTAGGGGGGATGAGACTGACTAGGGGAAGAGATTGATAGTGTTCATACATTGTATGAAGACAAGATCAGTCTCCTCCCCCCTGAGAGATCCGGGATTTGTGTGTTTACACACACACATCCCTGTTTTCGTTCTGTAATGAGCAATTGTCGCGATGACCGCCGTGCCCCCCTGCTATGACTGCCGGGCACTCGCGATGACCGCCGGGCACTTGCGATGACTCGCATCGGCTCCAGGGATATGCTTTGCGCACCGCTGGAGGTGTCTTAATGAGCCGACGTACAGCTACGACGGCTCACGCAGGGGAGACAGACTGCCTCAGTATAACTGCAGCAACTGGTCTGGAAGCAGTTAATGTGCATAGACATATAGGATACCATTGAGCTGTTTCCACAGGCAGAACACAAAACTCCTGTAGAAGCAAAGTTTCTTTAAGCCAGTGTGCATGGAGCCATAGGCCACGTACACACGGTTGAAATTTCCGTCGGAAAAACCTTGAATGGTGTCATTTTAACTGGGTGTCATACTATCACTAATATTGACTCAGGTTTTTACACTTTTTAGGCCCTTTTCCTAGACTGATTACCTGTTGAGACAGATCAGAACAGAAATTCATGTCACCTGGGACATGGGGACCCAAAAAATAAGAGAGACTCTGCAACTTGCCATAGTCAGAGGGCTGTGGAAACTTTCTTACATATGGTATGGGACTGTTCCAAGATCAGGCCTTTGTGGTCTATGGTGACGGAGTTTATATTTGATAAATTTGGTCTCCCGAATATATACTCCCCCTTGTGTTTTTTTTGGGGGAATTCTTGAAGATGAGGAGATAGATGTGACTAAAAAACTGTTCCTTAGACTCCTTTTCTTTGGTGACCATAAGCTCATAGCAAGCTATGGGAAGAAATGATTGATGTTTTGTTTAGTAAGCTTTTACTTCGGGTGTAAAACTACACAGGGGTTTTATTGCCTTGGTTTACGTTTGACTAAAGATTGCTCTCTGTTTTCTTTAATATATAGATGATGGGGCCTGTGCTTACCCTTCTTTCTTAGGTGTTAGGAAAAATAAAAAAGGGGAAAAATGAATATGTTAGACCTTAAGAGCTCAAGTGTCTAGTATGTTGTTGGCGAGGGTGAGACAGAGAGCAGGTTTAGCGTTAGTTAGGTTTTGCCTGAACATCAACTTTAATGTTAAAGCAGAACTTTACCCATAACAACTTGATAAAAAATAATGTTCTTTAGCAAGGAACATACTTTCCTTATTATTAATTCTGCTACCAAAATTAGTGTGTGCTGTATATTGCCACCAGCATTGCTCCCGTTTCTGCTGAAGCCCAGAGCCCCTGAACAGCAGGGTTAACGTAAGCCCATCGATTTAATGGTTTAACCCCTTAAGGACCACCTTGCGCCGATATACGTCGACAGAATGGCACGGCTGAGCAAAAACATGTACAGGTACGTTGCCCTTTAAGAGCGCAGCCGTGCAGATCAAACAGAAGCAGCGTCCTTGTCTGTAAAGGATAGGAGGGTTTATTTCCGGCCATCAAATGACGGTGGGGCGGTGCAAATCTTGTTCTCGGCTTCTCTGCCTCTAGGGGGTGCGCGTGGGTGCGCATCTGCTGCGTCACTCGGGTACAGGTGCGCATGCCCGGCGGCCGCGATGTCTGCCGGGCACTCGCAATTGCCGGTGACACAACCAAGGACGTGGATTCACGTCCTGTCAGAGGTGAGGAGACCGATGTGTTTTATGGGAGACGCAAAAACCTGTGGTCCTGAGTTACCCAGAATTTGTGGCTTCCTTCAAAAGGGTATTTGACGTTCCCGCACGCTCTGCTTCTGCTGCCAAGTGCCTCATGTCAATCAAACAGAGTACGAGGACGGTTGCCGATTATGAAATTGAATTCTGTACTCTGGCAGCAGAGGTTGCTTGGAACAATGAGGTCCTCGTGGCTGCTTTTTCTCATGGTCTCTCGGATAACATCAAGGATGAGATAGCAGCCTAAGATATTCCCACTGAGCTGGAGAAGTTGATCATGTTTAAATTTCCATCCTCATTGACTCCAGACTCAGAGAGAGACTCTCTCTTAAGGAGCGCTTGCGGAAGCCTCCTGTACATTTGCCTCCGAGCTTTGCAGTCGCACCCTTGCCTCCCTCACCTCCCATGCCTCCTGGTACCGAAACGGTCTGTGAAGATGAACCCATGCACTGGGGATTCACGCATCTCTCTGTGGACGAGAGAGCTCTTAGGAGGAGGGAGAGATTGTGCCTTTATTGTGGCCAGGCTGGTCACTTTTTGAAGTCTTGTCCTACCCATCCAGGGAACGCCCGAACCTTGAGGTTCTGTCATGGACAGACTTTAGATGGCGTTGTTTCGTCTCCAGTTTCCCACTGTCGTGGGCTGAGTCGTCCGTCGAGATACAGGCTCTAATCGACTCCGGGACTGCAGGCCTGTTCATTGATGCTGACTTTGTATTGAAGCACTCGATTCTGCTGCAGCTGCATGACACTCCACTTGCCATTGAGGCTCTTAACGGGAGACCTCTCTGCCCATGTGACTCGTGAGACTCTGCCATTGTCCATGGCCATAGAGGCTCTTCACCATGAGATAATCCAATTCCAAGTTATTTCCTCACCTAAGTTTCCGCTGGTTATCCTTGGTTACAGAGGCACAACCCCTCTTTTGATTGGCTTCGTGCTGAGGTTCTGTCCTGGTCTCCACAATGCAGTAAGAGATGCTTCCAGAAGGTAACCAAGGTCCTGTGCACCTCTTCACTCTCCTCCCTGTCGGAGGAATACAACGATTTTAGCGATGTCTTAGATAAAGGTCAAGCCGGTACTTTGCCTCCACACCAGTCGTATTATTGCGCAATTGACCTTCAACCTGGTGCCATACCCCTCGTGGCCGGGTTTACCCTTTGCCGGTCTTGGAGGATAAGGCCATGGAGGAGTATGTTGCAAACGCACTCTCTCGAGGATTAATCCGCAAATCCTCGTCTCCTGCTGGTGCTGGTGTCTTTTTTGTGAAAAAGAGTGGTGAACTGAGACCGTGCATTGACTATAGGGGTCTCAATCGTCTCACTATTAAGAATGCCTATCCGATTCCGTTCGGAATTATTTGACCGCCTCAAGGGAGCAACGTTTTTCATGAAGCTTGATTTGAGAGGGGCATACAATCTCGTGAGGATTAAGGAGGGCGACGAGTGAAAAACTGCCTTTAATACCAGAACAGGTCATTATGATTATCTCGTAATGCCTTTTGGCCTCTGTAATGCTCCGGCAGTTTTCCAGGAGTTTATTAACGATGTCCTCCGAGATTTGTTGTAGTTATGTGTGGTGGTCTATCTCGATGATATCCTAATTTTTTCTAAGTCCCTGGAGAGCCACCACACAGATGTCTGTCGAGTGCTTCAGAAGCTAAGAGAGAACAATCTCTATTGTAAGCTTGAGAAGTGAATTCCATCGGGAACAGGTCAAATTCCTGGGTTATGTAATTTCCACGGCTGGCTTTTCGATGGACCCAGAGAAACTTTCTGCTGTCCTACAGTGGCCTCGACCCGTGGGTTTATGTCCTCTGCAGCGATTTCTTGGCTTTTTCAACTATTATCAGAAGTTTATTTGTAACTTCTCGTCTCTGGTCAAGTCCCTGACTGATATGACCAGAAAGGACGATAACCCACAGAGTTGGTCTCCAGAGTCCATTAAGGATTTTGAGAGTCTTAAGGCTGCCTTTGTTTCTGCTCCTGTGTTGGCACATCCTGATCCTATGTTGCCTTTTATCCTTGAAGTTGATGCTTCTGAGACTGGAGTTGGCGCCCTTCTTTTGCAATTATGAGATTGGTGACAGAGAGCTGTTGGCGATCATTTTAGCTCTGAAAGATTAGAGGCATCTCCTCGAAGGTACCACTGTGCTGGTTCACATTCTTACTGACCATAAAACTCTCAAGCACCGTACACACGGCCGAGGTTCTCGGCAGAAACCAGCGAGAACCTCGCTGGCATCCTGATTCTGCCGAGAACCGCGGCCGTGTGTACGGATTCGGCGAGCATCCCGTCGGGAATGCCGTCGAGCCGAAATAGAGAGCAGGTTCTCTATTTGCTCGACGGCCCGTCGGGATGAATGGCTCGTCGCCCTTCACGACGGGCTGGTCGCCGAATCTGACGGCCGGGCGAGAACCTCGACGGGCGAAACAATGTGTTCCGCCCGTCGAGGTTCTCTGCCGTGTGTACGCGGCCTCACACCTTTCTCCCAGAAGAGCATGATGGGCTTTTTTCTTGTGGAGTTTTAATTACATTGTCTCATTCTTACACGGTACTAAGAATGTAAATGCTGATGCATTGCCACAAAAATGTTCCTCCACTTCCAAGATGGAGTCGGTTCCGGTTCCTGTGATTCCTCCTGATCGTATTCTGGCTACGGTTCACACCAGTCTTACTTCTTCTTTGGGAGACAAAATTCTTGCTGCGCAGGTCGATGCCCCTCCTAAGAAACCTTGTGACCGCTGCTTTGCTCCTGAGACTCTCCGCCGCGCTCCAGACTTACTATTCTCCCAAGACTGCTGGCCACCCTGGGTAGAATCAACTCTTTTGGGCTATTTCCCAAAAATTCTGGTGGCCTAGTCTACGTGCTGATGTAACCGCCTTCGTAGATGCCTGTTCCGTGTGTGCTCAAAATAAGACTCCATGACACCTTCCAGTAGGCCTCCTACAACCCATACCCAATGAAGAGAAGCTCTGGACCCACATGTCTATGGATTTCATTGTGGAGTTACCCAACTCCCAGGGTAACACAGTTATCCTTATGGTGCTAGACCGGTTCTCGAAAATGTCTAACTGTATTGCACTTAAGAAGTTACCTACGTCTAAGGAACTGGCTTCCATTTTTGCTCGGGAGATCTTTCGCTTACATGGTCTACCCAAGGTCATTGTCTCTGACAGGGGAAGTCAGTTTGTGTCCCTGTTCTGGCGAGCCTTCTGTGCACAGTTGGGAATTCAGCTTGCCTTCTCCTCTTTGTATCACCCGCAGTCTAATGGGGCTGCAGAACGAGCCAATCAGTCTTCGGAGCAATTCCTGCATTGCTATTTTTCTGACCATCACAACAACTGGTCAGACCTCTTACCTTGGGCGGAGTTTGCTCACATCAGCGTTTTGCTTCCTGTTTGTCCCTGTTTATGGCGAACTATGGTTTCCAACCTTTCATGTTGCCTGACTTGTTTGTTCCTCAGAGTATTCCTGCATTAGAGGGACATCTCCATGGTCTTCGTTCCACTTGGGTACAAGTCCAGGAGGCTTTACACCCAGGGTAACGAGAGGTACAGACTCCATGCTGACCGCAGACGCCTGCCTGTGTCTTTCTACCAGGTCGGGGACAGGGTCTGGCTGTCATCTCGCAACTGCCGACCTCGTGTTCCTGCTCTGAAGTTCGCACCTCGGTTTATTGGGCCTTTCCGTATCCTTCGCAGGATAAACCCAGTGACTTACGCGTTGGACCTTTCTTCCAGTATGCATATCTCTAATGTGTTTCATGTCTCCTTATTGAAACCTTTGGTCTGCAACCGTTTTATTACCTTGGTGCCACATCCTCAGCCTATACAGGTTGAGAACCATGAGGAGTATGAATTACAGTCCATTGTTGACTCCCGTAGGTTCCGTGGGTGCATACAGTACCTGGTGTATTGGGAGGGGTACGGCCTGGGGGAACGCTCTTGGGTCCCATCCTCGGATGTACATACCACTGTCCTCCTCTGTGATTTCCATAGATGTATTCCCCTCAAGCCCGGTGGTCCTCCAAGGGGGAGGGGTCGTTGAGGAGTGGGTACTGTCAGGGCTAGGCTCAGCTCTTCCTTTTCTCTGCTGGCAGCTCTGCTGTCAGCTTATTGCCAGCTCCCATCTCTCCACAGTGATCTACCTGTTAATGATCCTGTTCGTCAGCTTTGCCTCCTTAAAGCCTTCCAGTTAATTTGCTATTTGCCTTCACCTGTGTTAACATCACTATAGACTTCTTCTGCATTCCTGTTGAAGACCTGCTTGACCACGTTCCCTCTGGCTCAGATCCTGCTTGCTGAACTATTACCTTTATCCCTGGCTCTTTGACATTGGCTTGGCCGACTACCTAATCCAGTTACTGAACTCTGGCATGTTTTGACTATGCTTACTCCGTTTACCTTTTTATTTTTATTATTAAACTAGTGTGATTTAACTGTACTGCTATCTCGGCCTGATTCATGGTTCCTGACAGAACTATGATATCCATATATCCAGATTTTTCACCCGAACTACAAAAGTGAAGAGCCAAGTTTGGAGAAATAAAACGCAAATTACAGCAGATGAAAATAACTTACGCATTGTTATATCCGGCAAGATTGCGAGTAAGCGCATCAGAAGGGACAAGGTATTTTGATAGGCCTGAGGGGGTAACGGAGTGGTTAACAACTTACAAAGGGAACCCATAGAAAGTATGGACATGGACTGTTTTATTTGGATATTCAGGAGTTGCTAGGAGCATGCACAACTAAGCACAAATCACGAAGCATGCAGCACAAACTCCCCCCTTTTTTGCACTTTTGAAAACGGTACACAAAACAAATAGAGAGGGTAAATTCCACGAAGGCTAAAGTGAGATGTGAGCTTTTTGTCAGGAATTCCGACCGCGTGTATGCTCCATCACGCTTTTTCTGTCAGTTTTTCTGCCAAGAAAAGATTGAGAGCAGGATCTCAATTTTCGTGACAGTAAAAATTCCTATTGCGAATCATGCAACTGTAACATGCATGCTCAGAATCAAGCAGAAGATCCGAACTGCCTATTGAATTTCATTGATCTCGGCTCGTCGAACGTGTTGTAAATCACTGCGTTCTTCATGTCCGGAATTTCAGCCAAGATTTGAGTAATCGTGTGTATGCAAGCCAATTTTGAGCCGTTTTCTTGCTGAAAAAAAAAACATGATTTTCCTGTCGGAAAAACTGATTGTGTACGAGGCATAAGTTTACACTAACATTAAAAGCAGGCCTTTGAGATGCGTTAAAAAAGCCTATGCAAATGATACAATGGACAGACAGTGCTGTTCGCACTATTAAATCATGAAGTGTTAGCATTGCGTCAAAACTGAAGCCTTTTTTTCGAGTCAGGAAGCATTTAAAGCCCTTCAACGCCTCCCATTCAAGTCTATGGTAATGCTTCACAAGCGCTCTGGCAGGCAGTTGGATTGTGGTTGCAGGGCATTAAGATTTATTTATTTCTTGTAATGCAATAGGCATTTGTGGAGTGGTTTTAACGTGCATGAATGCTCATTAAACGATTCAAAACTGCCCATAGGGTGTTCAGGAAGCATTTTTAACTCGTCATTGTTGCTTGTAAAACGCCAGTCTAAAACCCATATTAACACTTGTCAATGCGAGTCTACGCCCATACTAATTTAGTCTAGTGTGAACAACCACTAACAGGGCACAGTCAGCAATAAAATCCTAGAAGGTGTTATAATTCTTCTCTACTCTGTCCAAAACAAAAATACTTTGCCTTTAGATATACCGGTACTTTAAAACAACAAAAACATTTGAAAGTGTACAATACCTATATTGATTATTTATATCGTTTTTTTTTTTCCTTTCAAGACACTCTGCCTATGAAAGTAAATTCATTGCAAGTTTTGAGTTAAAAAAAAAAAAAATCACATATGAATTTGTATATATATATATATATATATATATATATATATATATATGTAGCGGCCTGCTCCTGTTGAACAGGCGCTGCTTTAAATTTAGTGGAGTCTGAGCTGTCATTTGGCTCAGACTAGTGTGATTAATTGCAAATTTAGCCTCTATTCCAGCCATGGCTGTGCTGGGAGTTCCACCATTGTTTGTCTGGGGGTGTCATTACCACCCCAGGCCAAGGGTGGCAGCAGCAAGGTCAAGGTGTATTGGGTGTCCCCCTCGGCAGCAAATCATTGGGAGTGGTTGCCCTGCTGTGAATGCTGGGGAAGGGTACTTAAGGAGCAACGCCATTGGCACCTCATGGCCTGCCTGATCTGGGGTTGCATGTTCCTGAGTCCTGGCTCTTTGGTCTGGGGTTGCGGCTTCGCCTGGGAGGCCCAGTTTTCAGAGTTGATCCTGTGTTGTCCGTCCTGCGGGAGGAAGCCACTTGATGAAGGAAGCCGGGGGAGGACCTATCCTGGAGAGGACCATGAAAGAGGCTGGTATCATGGGAGAAGGCCTGGAAACTTCATCGAAGGATGCACAGTACACCGAGAGGCATGACAGTGTCGCCTGTTGGGTCTAAAGTTCCACTAAAGTTAATCTGGAGAGATCCGGGTGCTGAATCCTGTGGCAGGGGATTCTGGACCAAAAGTCCTATGCCAGTGAGTTGAACCCACCGGGTGAGCAATACCCACCCTGGCTAGAGTGGCCACGAGAAATGTATGCCGGAAGCAGGAGTGTTTCCTATTTGTGACTATACACCTGAACCTACCTACCCTTCCACCCCCTTTACTTAGTTTCTACTAAAGTTCTGCAAATAAATCCCAGAAAAAGAAGTGCATTGTGTGGACATTGGAAATCTTCAGGCTCTCACTTCACCCTGGACAATGAGAAGATAGAGGTAACGTGCCACCCAAAATTAAGCAGCTGCTTGGGGGGTAGTGCTATATATATATATATATATATATATATATATATATATATATATATATATATATATATATATATATATATATATATATATATATATAAAATCATCATAGGTGTGCACACAGGGTGTGCCAGGTGTGCTTGGGCACACCCTAATCACCCGGTGTGGCAAAGATTCCCCCTGTTTAAATCTCTGATATTTCAGAAAGCCCTCCAATTTGGCTCCTAATTTTTTTTTATTATTAAATTAAATTGTGGGAAATATTTTTTTATATTTCTTACAATTTAATTTAATTAAAAAAAAGATAATAAAAATAAAAACTACTGACGCAATCCATTGCTCTATTGACACCGTCAGTTTATATGCACATGCACGCACACACACACATATGTTTGAGCAAAGAAAAGCTCTATTTGTGTAAAAAAATGATACAAATGTCATTTGCGTACAGTGTTGCATGACTGAGCAATTGACAGTTAAATTAGCGCAATTCTGAATAGCTAATCATGCCCTGGTCATGAAGGGGGTAAAACCTTCCGGTGGTCAAGTGGTTACTACCGTTGAGAAACAACAATATAATGGGTCTTTAGCTTTTTGGTAGTAAATTCTGTTAGCTTGCTGACATCTAGTGGTCAAAGTATTGTACAACAGCGCAGTGAAATGACAGTACAGTAAAACCTTGGTTTGCAAGCATAATTCCTTCCAGAAACATGCTTGTAATCCAAAGCACTTGTATATCAAAGCATTTTTTTACAGGGTATAAAAGAGAAGAGAGGCACCTCTAAGTGTAGCAATAAGTTGTACATTCAGTAAATGTAACCATATTGCTACACTTAGAAGCTCCTCTCTTCTCTTTTATACTCAGTTGTGACATTACGCTACTCTTATATCAAGATGTCGCTTGTATAACAAGGCAAAATGTATTAAAACATTTAGCTTGTCTTGAAAAACTCTCTCAAACCAAGTTACTCTAAAACCAAGGTTTTACTGTAATTATTTGCATTAGCGTGTGTAAAGGCAAGTGTAAGAAAGACGATGTTAACCAGGGCTGGCCCAAGACATTGTGCTGACTGGGTCCAAGAATTCATTTCTTGCCCCATCCCTCCCCCCAAAAAATCACGCCCATCAAAAGGCCCCCACGCCCATTATTTTATATCATGATATTGAAAACTAAAATTTATTTGATCAGCAAGTCAGATTTACATGCAACAGCACCCCCACTTCACATCAGGAGTCCCCCCTTAACATCAGGACCTCTACACTTGGCATCAGGACCAGAGGCATATCTAGTGAAAATGGTGCCCCTGTTAAAACATTTGAATACCATCTTTCAGATAACCAGGGACAGGGAGGGACTCTGAGGACAGAGAAGGACGTAGTTAGAGGAGGACAGAGAGGGACACTGGGGACAGAGCGGGACATGGTGCGACAAGGACAGAGAGAGGGACACTGGAGACAGACAGAGATGCAGTGTTATGAGGACAGAGAGGGATGCAGTGCAGACAGGGGGTGCAAGGGGGGGGGGGGACACTGCTGCTGGGGGTTCCCCGTCAGGCCACCATCCATTCCTTTTCCCGTCCTCTCTTCTCCTCCTCACCTCATGTCACATTCCCAGCTACGGGAGAAGATGATGCCATGCAGAGGAGGGCAGGCGGAGCATTTGGCTCCGCCCCGTCACTGTTACCCCCATACTACGTGTACCCGGTCTGGCCAGTCATCAGCCGTCATAGGGGCGCCTGTCAATCCTCTCCCCAGGCCAAGTAGCAATATTAGCAATTGCTGTGCCGGTGCCACACTCCAGTAGGCCAGCTGCGGGGCAGGGGGCTATATTAGTGCGGGAGGCAGCCGCGGGAGGACGGGTGGGAGTTTTTTCGTGCAGGGGGAGGCTTTTTGCCGCCCCTCCCCCATGGCGCCTATGGCACATGCCATTGCTGCCATACCCTAGATACGCCACTGATCAGGACCCCCCTTTCACATCAAGAGCCCCCTAATTAACATCGAGTCTCCTTTTTACATCAGAAGTCCACCTTTTACATTTGATGTCCGTCTTTGCGTCAGTAGTCCCTACTTTCATCAGAAGTCCCCCTTTAACATCAGAGGGCCTCTTTACATCAATGGCCTCCTAGTGAACACCAGATGTCTCCCTTTATGTCAGAATTCCTCTTTACATCAGAAGTCTCCCCCTTCACATTAGGCGTTCCCCTTCACATTGGCAGTGGCCATTTAAACCAAGAGCCCCCCTCACATACCTTATACAGCAGCTGGTCTTGTACTCCACTAGGTTTATGCCATGGAAGCAATCAGAAGATCTGGAACTGCAGCCAGTTAGGAAAGGTCTACCACTATCACATGACGATATCACATTTCCTGGATTGGCTGCAGTTCCAGGCTGATTGGGTACAAATTATCATAATGATAGCCTAACATACAGAACTGCGAGATTGGCTGTCAGGAGAAATCCTGCAGTGTGCCGCTGTGAGGGAGAACAGCGAGTGGTGCAGCAAGGTCATGCAAGCGGTACTGCATGAACTGTTCAGTACCTAGGTGTGTTCATATGGGGGTCACAGGGGTCACAATTGTGACTTGACCCTATGCTCCAGGGGACCCGTGCGACACCTTGTACACCTGGATAGGAAGGGCGGCAGCATGTAGAGGAAATGATCCCCTGCAACCGCTGAATGCCCGCTTCTCCTTCTCTCCCGCCCTCAAGCATTCAGCAGCTGCAGGAGATCAGTTCCTCTACATTCCGCCCCTGCTGCCTCCCTATCCCTGCCTTGCCCCAGCCCCCCCTCCCCCTGCAGTGCCATCAGGTTCCCTTTTCCCCTCTCCTGCTAGCTGCTACAGTGAATAATTTTAGGATGGAGAGCCAGGAAGGGGCCGGTAAATGTGGCTGAACCTAAAGGATGCCATTTGCATCCTGTGCCAAAAGAATCTAAGTCGTGGGAAATCCAAAACTCTCCTAGGTACAACTGCTTTGCGAAGGCACATGATCGCACATCACAAACGCCTATGGGATCAACACATGATGACGAGTACAAGCAGCAAACAAGCTCAAAGCCACCATCCTCCTCCTGGTCCAGCATCTTCAGCCACGTCAACCACTGCTGTCCTCCTTGCCCCCTCTCAACCATCCCCCACTCCGTCTCTCGCCTTGAGCAGTTCCTGCTCATCTGGCCACAGTCAGGTGTCTGTCAAGGACATGTTTGAGTGTAAGAAGCCAATGTCATAGAGTCACCCCCTTGCCCGGCGTCTGACAGCTGGCTTGTCGGAACTCTTAGCCCGCCAGCTTTTACCATACAAGCTGGTGGAGTCTGAGGCCTTCAAAAAATGTGTAGCTATTGGGACACCACAGTGGAAGGTACCTGGCCGAAATTTCTTTTCACAAAAGGCAATCCCCAACCTGTACTCTATTGTGCAAAAGGAAGTCATGGCATGTCTAGCACACAGTGTTGGGGCAAGGGTCCATCTGACCACTGATACCTGGTCTGCAAAGCACGGTCAGGGCAGGTATATCACCTACACTGCGCATTGGGTAAACCTGCTGACGGCTGCCAAGCATGTAATGCGTGGCTCTGCAGAGGAGTTGGTGGTGACACCGCCATGACTTTGCAGGCAGGCCTGCTGCCACCTCCTCTACTCCTCCTACTCCATACTCTTCGATAACCTCCTCGGCTGAGCCCTCTTCTGCTGCTGCGTCTTGCTCCACATCACCTGCACCCCCCTAGTTCCCCAGGGGCTATTCCACATTCCAGATACAACAGTGTCACGCCGTCTTGGGGTTGACTTGCCTGAAAGCAGAGAGTCACACCGGACCAGCACTCCTGTCCGCCCTGAATGCACAGACGGATCAGTGGCTGACTTTGCACCAACTGGAGATCGGCAAAGTGGTGTGTGACAACGGAAGCAATTTGTTGGTGGCACTGAATTTGGGCAAGTTGACACATGTGCCGTGCATGGCACATGTGTTGAATCTGATTGTACAACGCTTTGTGCATAAATACCCAGACTTACAGGGCGTCCTCAAGCAGGCCAGGAAGGTGTGTGGCCATTTCAGGCGTTCCTACACGGCCATGGCACACTTTTCAGATATCCAGCGCTGGAACAACATGCCAGAGAGGCGATTGATTTGCGACAGCCCGACACGTTGGAATTCAACACTCCCAATGTTCGACCGCCTGCTCCAACAAGAAAAAGCCTTCAACGAGTATTTGTATAAAGTGTATTAACACGAAACGCGTCAGGGAGACGCTGCTGCTGATTTTTATTACATGCGTTGTTCACTGCTATAATTGTAAGTGCATCTGCTTATTAAAATTTCTCGTTCAGCTACAGTATTATGCTATGTTGCCTCTTTCTCTCTTCCCTTTCTACTTGTGATCGAGCATATTGCTGAAAATTTGAGATATATATCTACAAGCCTTAGGATATCAGTTTGGATATTGACGGCTGATCCTCTGTTGGTGGAGACACGTCAGGACATCCTTCTGGTTTTAAGCCCATTTTGACTCATGGAACGTATGTTTACTTGGGTCTGAATTTTCTGGTAAGCCTGCATCGTCATTGGTGGAGGGTTTTGTCACCGTTATTCAAGGAATTGCATTGAATTGATCCAGTGATTCATCATCTCATCATTTGGAATCACATTGCTTTGCAGTTTTTTCAGTGGACTTTTTTGTCAACTTTAGTGTTTTGACATTGACACTGGGTGCTTAATTTGATTGATCTTTTATTGCTTACTAATGAGTTTTAATTATATGCAGATATATGTATTGCTCCAGTTTGTATAGCGCGACACTTTTTTATTACATTAACAACGAGTATTTGTATGACCGGGGTGCTAAGACAGCCTCTGCGGAGCTGGGAATTTTTTTGACACGTTACTGGACGCTCATGCGCAATGCCTGTAGGCTCATCCGTCCTTTTGAGGAGTTGACAAACCTAGTCAGTCGCACTGAAGACACCATCAGCGACATCATCCCATTTGTTTTCTTCCTGGAACGTGCCCTGCGAAGAGTGCTGGATCAGGCCGTAGATGAGTGTGTAGAGGAAGAGTTGTGGTCACCATCACCACCAGAAACAGCCTTATCAGCATCGCTTGCTGGACCTGCGGCAACGCTGGAAGAGGAGTCTGAGGAAGAGGAGTCAAAGGAGGAATGTGGCTTTGAGGAGGAGGAGGAAGACTAATCACAGCAGGCATCCCAGGGTGCTCGTTGTCACCTATCTGGTACCCGTGGTGTTGTACGTGGCTGGGGGGAAGAACAGACCTTCAGTGAGATCAGGGATCACCCAGGGATCAGACAGACAGTCAGGCAGGCAGGCAGATAGGCAGGCTCCTTCTAGCCCCTTGCTGTACGCAACAACTACAGATCCCAGGACCAGCTACTCGTACTACTCCCGTTGGGCCCTCTCTTTCTCCGCAGACATCATCTCCAGGGAGTCTAAACAGGTAAGCTCCTGTTCTCAGGGCTATCCACCTCCCCTGGAACCGTTTGGCGGCCGTCATTTTCAGGACAAGCCGCCGCAACGGCCTAATCACTGCGGCTCTCCCCCTCTCCTTTTCCCCCACATTGCCATCCACAATCGAGGCACCCCCCCCGCCACCTCCCTGTCTCAGTTCCCTGTCTTTCTCCACGTTTTTCAGATATCCGCGCCAGCCTATGATAGATTTGCGGCGGCCGCATCTCAGGATAGATTTGCGGCGCGCCGTACCCACACCCAGCAAACACCTCCAGAACTGCCCAGAATACCCCAGAAGGACCCCACCCCCCCCCCCGGTTAACAACCAGCCTTCCCTGTATTTACCGATCCACCCAACTGACAGCCCCCCAGCAACAGAGATATCTCTCACCCCCACTCCCTCCTTCACAACCCAACAGCACTTGATCCAGGGTTTCGTCCGATCGCCTTTCAGGGATCAGGAAGGAATTTTTTTCCCTGCCGCAGCACATTGGCTCAGCACGGCTAGGGTTTTTTTGCCTTCATCTGGACCAAGCAGGGAGAGAGGATTCAGTGAATCTTCCCTCCATCACCATTTGAAAACCTTCCTCCCCTCCCCGGTGATTGGCGACTATGGCTAATCTGCGGTATTCTGCAGAAACCATTTGGGGTCTGAGGCGATTTGCCGCAATATTACCAGTGTCACCAAAAAGGCCCTAAGAATTGAGCAACTATTGAGAATCGATCGACGATCGACTGTCAAAAATTTCAGTCATTCACCCCAGCCTAAGCACATATCATGTGCTTTGATCAACACAAGATCGTCAGTAAAACACTGACTAGAAATCTATGATTTCATACTACAATACGATTTAGACTGCCTCTTTATTACAGAATGCTGGCTTACAGCCAACTGTAACACCATTCTAGGAGAACTGGTGCCAGAAAACTATCGTATTATAACTGAAAATAGAATAGGGCAGAGGAGGAGGCCTGGTGTTGATCCACAAGACTCACCTCGCGATCACTAAACCAGTCATTCAAAACAATGTTCCATTCATGGAAACCCTTACTCTGCAACTGCAAACAAATCCCCAAGAGACTGTCCGTATTCTTCTCTGCTATAGACCAAAATCGCAGCTTCTACCATCACTGACGGAGTTTATCTCCACTTATACCCCTAATAGCAAACACCTTTTGCTGCTCGGGGACTTCAATCTCTGGGCCAACTCCTCACAGGATCCTGTTGTCGACATGCCTGTATTGACCACCTGGAAGGATTAGGGATACAGCAACTAGTATGTGGGCCCACACATGTTTCAGGTCACACACTCGACCTAATTTTCAGACAAGATCTGAAAATAAACATTTTGGAAAATGAACCGTTGCCATGGACAGATCACCATGTAATTAAATTCATAATTTCCAAAATTCCCCCATTAATAAAAACACCCAAGCCGGTGACAACACACTGGACTAACTAGATCTCAGAAGAAGCTCCACTCGGAACTCTTCAAATCTACCTTAGGGAATAAAATAAAAACAATCCAACCACTTCAAACAGCCTCAGAAACACTGGATGCCATAAATACAGCCCTATTACAGTCAGCCGACTTAGTAGCACCGAAACACAAAGCCTGCATGCGGAAAAACAACTCCGGCTGGTTTAAAAACCAGCTGGCGTTACTGAAGCAAGAGCGCAGAAGGGCGGAAGCCGCCTGGAAAAGAAGCGCTTCAGAGGAGAACCTCATCATCTACAAGGCAATAACAAGAAAATACCATAAAGAAATCTTCAAAGCCAAGAAATATCACTTTTCCAACGCCATCACCAACGCCATAAACCGCCTGCGTGAACTCTTCAAGCTGGTCACTCAGACCATGAATCCAGGCTGTCTTGAAGCCCCCAGTTCAGATACCCAAGAATTTTGTAATGAATTATCGGATTTCTTCATCAATAAAATTGAGAGAATCCGGGAAAGCATTCAGCAAAACAATACCCCCTCAATCATTCACACAACACCCATAGACATTTTCTACAATCAACAAAGTTCAATTTCCATCGATGCCACTAAAAATATCATCGGTACTTTGCGAACCAGCACAGCGCCTAATGATATCATCCCCATAAAACTGCTGAAGGAATGTGCCGATATCCTGGCACCTCCTATCACGCAGCTTATAAACCAGTCATTCAAGGAAGGCATAGTGCCCTCCCAGCTGGAAGAGGGCACAATCCAACCCATCTTAAAGAAACCCACCCTAGACCCCAAGGACCCAACTCACCGCCATCCCATAACAGGCCTAAACGTTCTCTCCAAGGTAATGGAGAAAGTAGTGGTACAACAGCTGCAACAGCATCTGGATACCCATAATCTATTTGATCCATTTCAATTGGGTTTCTGCCCTGGACACGGGACAGAAACAGCATTGCTCAAAATATGGGATGACACCCTCGAGGCCGCAGACGAAGGAGAATCTTGTCTCCTGGTTCTGTTGGACCTAAGCGCAGCCTTCGACACGGTAGACCACAAACTGCTGCTGACTCGGCTGGCTGAGGTAGCCAGAGTCGCAGAAGGTGATTTATCATGGTTCTCCTCCTTTCTGGAAAACCGATCACAAACAGTGAAATTGTGACCTTTCACTTATGAAAAATGCACAGTATCATGAGGAGTCCCTCAGGGATCCCCTCTGTCACCGACGCTGTTCAACATCTATGTTCGCCCTCTCTTTGAAATCATCAGTAGCCAAAAACTACTTTATCACTCATATGCAGACGACACGCAACTGTATTTTCGCATCTGCAACAAAAAGGATCATCATCTCAGTCTAGAGACATGCCTCTCTTTGATAGAAAACTGGATGACAAAGAGTTATCTTAAATTCAACAGTTCCAAAACAGAACTTCTTCTGTTTCACGCCAGTCGTAAGAATCAACTGGCAACAACCTGTATACCTCAGCCCATTCTGGGCCAAATCATCACCCCTAGCTCCAAAGTCAAAAGTCTCGGGCCATTTTCGACACCTACATGACAATGGACACACAAATAGGGTCAGTAGTCAGCGGATCTCACCATCTGCTGCGCCTACAACGCAGACTTATTACATTTATTCTTAAAGAAGACGTAGCAGTCGTGGTGGGAAAAATTGTGAACTGTGAATTGTGAAGGGACCCTTGTATAAAAAGGCTGAAGAAGAACGACCTGTACTGGGTGGCCACGCTACTAGACCCCCAGTATAAGGAGAAAGTGCCTGAAATGTTACCGAATTACCGGAAGTCGGAAAGGATGCAGCAGTTCCGAAATAAATTAAAAAGTATGCTTTACAAAGCGTATAAGGATGATGTCACAGCACAATGGGAATCTAACAGGGGAAGAGGTGAAAGTAATCCTCCTCCTACCATGACCACACGGGCAAGGACAGGACGCTTTACAGACGTGTTGTTGATGGAGGACATGCAGAGCTTTTTAAGTCCTACACATCGCCACAGCCCTTTGGGGTCCACCCTCAGAGAAAGACTCGACCGACAGGTAGCAGACTACCTCGCCTAACTACAGATATCGACACTCTGAGGAGCGATGAACCCCTTGACTACTGGGTGTGCAGGCTTGACCTGTGGCCTGAGCTATCCCAATTTGCGATAGAACTTCTGGCCTGCCCCGCTTCAAGTGTCCTTTCAGAAAGGACCTTCAGTGCAGCAGGAGGTATTGTCACTGAGAAGAGAAGTCTAGATTACCTCACCTTTGTTAAGATGAATGAGGCATGGATCCCGAAGTGACTGACAGTGGGCGATACATTTGACTAAAAAAGGCCTGATGAGATGAGCTGCCTTGGGCTAAAAAATGGTCCACACGCTGCTGTATTTTATCTCTGCATGCCGGATGACTTGCGTGACTTATCCGCCACCAACTAGGGTTCAAGCAGCAATGTTTTAGTGTACTTTCTGCCTTCAAAACATACATTTTTCTGGCCGCTGCTACAGCAGCGGCTGCAACAATACCTAATTTTTCAGGCATGTGTACATGCCTAATTTTCTGTCCTCTGGTGCAGCACTGTGGCTGCAAAACCAAAACCAAAAAAAAAAAGGCACATACATGTATCAATTCCCCTTCGTGATCGTTAGCTTGTTGTGGTGAAGGGGCTTGCGTATCACAATGAAGCGACCACCACTATGAGTGTGTTGGCAATGGCAATGTTGGCACACCCCAGATGATAAGGTCGTTGCTTCATTGTGAACAGACCAAAAGCGATTGGCTGGATAATTTTGCATAGAAAAAACATTAATTTTCTTTGTGATCATCTAAGGCAGGGATCTTCAAACTACGGCCCTCCAGTTGTTCAGGAACTACAATTCCCATCATGCCTAGTCATGTCAGTGAATGTCAGAGTTTTACAATACCTTGTGGGACGTGTAGTCCCTCAACGGCTGGAGGGCCATAGTTTGGAGATCCCTGATCTAAGGTGATCATTAAAGCCTACTAGGCCAACAATGGGCCCACACTGCAGAATCATTGTTTTCTGGGTTACTTAACTGTCACTACCTCAGCACGACCATAGGCTTTGAAAAACCCCCATCACCTGCAATCTCCCAAACGTGCGCACAAGCACAGTCATCACTTCACCAAGATTGACACATAGAGGAATAACATTAATGTCATGAGTGTGTCAACTATTGACAACTCTTTGCGGTTGTCTAAAATGTATTCCATACACGTGCCCTGATAGGGTACATAACAGGGATTAAACTGATAGGAATAGTACTACTTAACATACCACTCATATTGGGATTGCACAATACATCACACGGCGCACGCGCAGTGCCTCAAATTGGAAGTGACAGGACCGATCAAGCATCTTTTTCCATCTCCCGATTCCTAAAATCTATTCGACACACCAGCCTCTGATAGGGCACAAAACAGAGATTAAACTGTTAAGAACAGATTTTTTTTTATTTAACCACTTAACCCCCGGATCATATTGCCTTCCCAAAGACCAGAGCACTTTTTGTGATTCAGCACTGCGTCACTTTAACTGACAATTGCACAGTCGTGCGACGTGGTTCCCAAACAAAATTGGCGTCCTTTTTTTCCCACAAATAGAGCTTTCTTTTGGTGGTGTTTGATCATCTCTGTGGTTTTAATTTTTTGCGCTATAAACAAAAATAGAGCGACAATTTTGAAAAAAATGCAATATTTTTTACATTTTGCTATAATAAATATCCCCCAAAAATATATAAAAAAAATATTTTTCCTCAGTTTAGGCCAATACGTAGTCTTCTACATATTTTTCGTAAAGAAAAATTGCAATTAGCGTTTATTGATTGGTTTGCGCAAAAGTTATAGCGTTTACAAAATAGGGGGTAGTTTTATGGCATTTTTATTAATATTTTTTTTTTACTAGTAATGGCGGCGATCAGCGTTTTTTTTCAGTACTGCGACATTATGGCGGACACTTCGGACACTTTTGACACATTTTTGGGACCATTGGCATTTTTATAGTGATTAGTGCTATAAAAATGCATTGGATTACTATAAAAATGCCATTGGCAGTGAAGGGGTTAACACTAGGGGGAAGGGAAGGGGTTAAGTATGTTCCTGGGTGTGTTCTAACTGTATGGGGGGTGGCCTTACTAGGGGAAATCACTGATCTTCTGTTCATAAATTGTATGAACAGAAGATCAGCATCTCCCCCGCTGACAGGATCGGGAGCTGTGTGTTTACACACATAGCTCCCAGTCCTCGCTCTGTACCGATCGATCGCGTGTACCCGCCGGGCACGCGCGCGGAACTCGGGGGCGAGCGGGGACACGCGCGCACCGCCGGCAGTGCGCGCACCCCCTAGTGGCCGCACAAGTAGCCGACGTACAGCTACGGGCTCTCGCCCAGGAGAGCTGACCTGCCGCTGTAAAATGACGGCGGCTGGTTGGTAATCAGTTAAAAAAAGTGCACAGCCTCTGCAGAGCTGGGTATTTTTGGCCGCGTTACTGAACGCTCATGCACAATGGCTGTAGGCTTATGCGTCCTTTTGCGGAGGTGACAAACCTGGTCGGTCAAACCCAAGGCAACATCATCGACCTCTTCCCATATGCGTTTTTTCTGGAGCATGACCTGCGAAGAGTGCTGGATCAGGCCGTAGATGAGCATGAAGAGGAAGAGTTGTGGTCACCATCACCACCAGAAGCAGCCTTGTTGTCGTCAATTGCTGGACCTGCGGCAACGCAGAGAGAGGAGTCTGAAGAAGAGGGGTCAAAGGAGGAAGGTGGCTTTGAGGAGGTGGAAGACCAACCACAGCAGGCGTCCCAGGGGGCTTGTTGTCACCTTTCAGGGACCCTTGGTGTTGTACGTGGCTGGGTGGAGGAAGAGACATTCAATGACATCAGTGAGGACAAGGAACGGGACATGGCTAGCTTGGTATCCAACCTTGTGCAAATGGGGAGTTTGCGGTTGTGCAAATGGACTGTTTGCGGTGCGTTAAATGGGGAGTTTGGTCTGTCAGAGTTTGGTCTGTCACTGTGAACCCTAACCCTAACCCTGTCTGTACCCCTAACCCTATCTGTAACCCTAACCCTAACCCTGTCTGTAACCTTCACCCTAACCCTATCTGTAACCCTAACCCTATCTGTAACCCTAACCCTAACCCTGTCTGTAACCCTAACCCTAACCCTATCTGTAACCCTAACCCTATCTGTAACCCTAACCCTAACCCTGTCTGTAACCCTAACCCTAACCCTATCTGTAACCCTAACCCTATCTGTAACCCTAACCCTGTCTGTAACCCTAACCCTAACCCCAACTCTATCTGTAAGCCTAACCCTAACCCTGTCTGTAACCCTTACAATACCTGATCTATACAACATCATACCTGATGTTTTAAAGCACGTTATTCCAAACAATTTAGGAATGTTAGGTGATTTATGCCCTTTATGGTTTAAAACCTGACTCTGAGGCATGGTGGGTTTAGAGGCAGGGTGGGATGATGGGATGGGAGGCATGGTGGGATCAGACTCATGGTGGGATGATGGGATCAGAGGCATGATGGGATCAGAGGCATTGTGGGATGATGTGATGATCAGAGGCATGGTGGGATGATGGGATCAGAGGCATGGTGGGATCAGAGGCATGGTAGGATGATGGGATCAGAGGCATGGTGGGATGATGGAATCAGAGGCATGGTGGGATTAGAGGCATGGTGGGTTCAGAGGCATGGTGGGATGATGGGATCAGAGGCATGGTGGGATGATGGGATCAGAGGCATGGTAGGATGATGGGATCGGAGGCATGGTGGCATCAGACACATGGTGGGATGATGGGATCAGAGGCACGGTGGGATCAGAGGCATGGTGGGATGATGGGATCAGAGGCATGGTGGGATGATGGGATCAGAGGCATGGTGGGATATGGCAGAAGGGTGATGGTAGTGGAGGCAATGCTGTATCTTGGCCTAGGCCAACAAGGCACAGGCCTAGGGCAGCACTTTGCAGGGGGGCAGCACAAAAAGAGTCCCCGCTGTCTTGCGCTACACTTTTAGTGCAGTGCGAGTCTTATGAGGTGGTCTGGGCTACAAGACAAATCGGTCTGGTGCCCCCATAGTAAGATGACCAGATTTTTAAAACGAAATCCGGGGACATATTTTTTCTTTACTAGTAATGGCAACAATCAGCGACTTTCTGCCTGTCGCCGCCGCCTCACAGCCTCTCAAGTCTTACTCTTCGGGCCCAGGCTACTACTGGGTGGGGAGCGGAGGAAGGTCACTCCGCCAGGGAAGGCAAGGAGATAAGCAGGCAGGTGGCTGGCCAGGATTTGAGCCAAGGCAGAAGAACATGCGAGCGAAGCTGAATGATGAAAATGATCATCAGAAAGGGGCACAGATAATGGGAAAAATACAACCCCCTATGCTAGTAGACACGACAGAGCGGGGGTGTGTAATTTTTTTTATTTTAATTCTGCACTGATTGTCTTTGAAATTGCCCATGCCACCTATTAAATCCAATCTGGGGACAAAACCAGGGACAGACTTGATCCGGGGACAGTGTCCTCAATCAGGGGACTGTCCCCTGAAACTGGGGATGTCTGGTCACCCTACCCCATAGAGTAAGGGATGGTTATAGCCCCTGTTATTTATTTTTTTGCCATCCGTTAATTCCCCTTCATTTCCTGCCCCGTAGCCAAACAGGAAGTAAGAGGAAATCTCGGCAGATGAAGGGAATCCCCCCCCGCAAGGCCCTCAGTGTCCCCACTGGAAAATTTCAGGGCAGGTCTTAAACAGGAAGGGGTGTGACCTTGACAGGAAGGGGTGGATCATATTTAAATTAGGGGTTGCACAAGTTTAGTCGATCTTTGCAGCCGAGCATCAGGACAATGTCTCCCTGCCTGTGATTAGCGCAGCGCCGTGCCGACTTCCTGGCGGCCTCTGCACGTGGACTGTGCGAACACGCCAGAGCTCATCCCTAGATGGGATCAGTGACACTGGTACTCACCTGCTAATAATGTCAGTCGATTCCGCATCCTCCATGCTGCTCAGTGTGTTTTTTCCCCCTTCAGTGGGGTCTCTTTCAGCTCCTCCCACTGCACTGTACTGGCTGTCAGCTCATCAGCTGACTTTCTTCTTCAGTGAAGGGGTGAGGATGGGGCTTTAGCCACCATGCAGCTGAGTTAATTTTTTTGTCGGGACACTGGCAAGATATGCTTGACCTTCAGAGCACATGCGCAAGCATGCGCAAAGCCACAAAGCGGGTTATACAACTGGTTTAACCCTCTTGTGTTTTATTGTATTGTAGCTGTACCGTCTCCCTTTTATATTGTAAAGCGCTGTGTAACTTGTAGGCACTACATAAATCCTGTATAATAATAATTAAAAATAGAAAACAAATGCAGCCACCACATTTGATTGTGGCCATACACGCTTTGATAAATGATCGATAATTTTTCTGATTGATCTCCTCCAATCGGATCAATCGACCTATAGTGGACAGCCGTTCTATCGGTAAGCCACGTGCGGTAAAGTGTATTTTGATTTAGGATACGATCTTAACTTACAATCTTGTGTCATCATCAATATCACCTCTGTTTTCCCACCGCGTAATGTATAATGCGATCTTATTTGCAAACTTATGCCTCGTACACTCGATCAGATAATCGTACGACAACGTTCGCATTTTGTTGCATACTGTAATACTAATATCGAATTCAACAGTGCATTTTGCGCTCTACGAAATGTATGATTTGTTTTGTACGATTCTGGAAAACCTTCCTGTTTTGCGTAGCTACGTATCGGAAATTATGTTGAATACATGTGACCCCTGTGTCTGCCATGCCTTTTGGTTATTTCCGTTAGTTCTCCCATCTCCTTCCGAGTTATTTTCGTTAGGGATGAGCTCCAGCGCGTTCGCAACCGCACGCGCAGAGCCCGCACTGCACAGTGCTAATCACAGGCAGTGAGACATTTCCCGATCTCGAAAATGTCACACTACCCGCGATGAGCGTTGTGCAGTACCGACTTCGTGGTTCGAACGGTTGCGAACACGTCTGAGCCCCTCTTTAATTTTTGTGTTTCCGATCATGCGTGGTGTTTGTCTATCGATTTTTAGTGGACGCACGCCGATTAAACATTTGCCGTTCGTATCGTCCAAGCAAAGTTTTCGCGTTTGTCCCTTCGGATATTGTCAGACGAACTGTCGTGATCGGCCGTCGAAAGCTGCGTACTAATGATCAGACTATCGTGCGATCAATCCGAAAGCGTTTTTTATCATCCGATTATCTAAACGTGTGTACGAGGCATAAGTGTCTTAATGCAAAACGATCAATAATTCTCCGTTCCCGGCCGATTGGACTCAGTTTTGTGTAAATTGATTGTAAGAGAAGTTATGGCTGTTTTATTTTTTTTATTTTTTTTGCAGTTTTCATCGTTTTGATCAAATCACAGATCGATTGTAAAAAATAAGGAAGTGTGTACGGACACCGTAAAGATCGGTAAGCTGCAATATATTACATTTTTTGGTTTAAGGGGGGGACACGGCGTGCAATCGCATAAGATGAGAGCTGTATAATGAAGGTAGTGTTGTGACAATGGCTGCACACAGAAGGGTTACAGCTACAGAGGGGAGTGTAATGGGGAGGAGCAGTACTAAGGAAGAGTCCTGTGTGTCTGCTTCCTCCTCTAGCTGTAGGGAAGTTCCGGGCACACAAGGATTGCACACACTGCTCTCCTTTTACTTCCATCTCCTGGATGATCAAGCAAAGGAGGTAGATCTAGGATGCCTGCCTGAAGCTGACACCCACCACTCATCATTGTTCTCTAGGAGTAGTAAGGAGAAGTGTACACCAGTGACATGAGAAATGCTCATCACATTCAAAGACTACTTAACATGAGTGTTTGAATGTGGGAAAGGAGCAATAATCCCTGACAGGCAGCATCAGATCCCCATCCACCACAAGCAGCATTATCAGAGACCTACATCTCCAACCTGAGCAAAAACATGGAAGGGGAGCAACCGGACAAAACCTGCCACCAGCATGGCAATGGAAACGCGCAAGGCATGGCTCTTCGTGGGCGCGATTTGGAGATCCTCCCCTTGCACTTGGATGAAAAAGGTAAACAGGAATCTGAAGATTCGCCCCCTGCGCTGCCACCACCCATATTCCTCTATCCGGGGGCAAGAAAGCAAAAACAACAGGGCAGAGATTACACAGGGATGGCAGGTTCACCCCTGTACGGTCGCACCTCTCCGCCGTCGTCGTCTTCATCCGGATACCCTGACCCTGCCTCGCCTGGATCAGGGGGGTTGTCGCCGACATCGTCCCTGCCGCTAATGATGATGATGATGAACTACACGAGCAGCGGGAGCAATGGCGGCAATGATAAAGTCCAAAAAAGTGAGTAAATTACATATATTTATAAGATATCTATGACCGGGGCTTATTTACACATGGCTGGGGGCAGTAAAAATAGGTGGTTCAGCCATGGTTTTACTGCCCCCTTAAAGTGGTTGCAAAGCCTCAAGGTTTTTCACCTTAATGCATTCTATGAAAAACATTTTGTGCTGCAGCTCCCCCCCCCCCCTTTTGTTGTTGCCTGATCCAAACCAGCGATGCAGTGGCTCCAGTCGCTGTCTCACTCCTAATTGGACAGATTGATAGCAGCGGGAGCCATTGGCTCCTGCTGCTTTCAATCAAATCCAGTGACAGACTCGGGGGCGGGCAGAGTCCCACTGTCTGTGTCAATGGATTGGGGGGTTCCATTGGGGCACCTGATGATGAAGAAGAGGGGCCTGGAGCACCAGCAGGGCACCCCAGAAGAGGATTGTGGCTGCTTTGCACAAAGCAGGTAGGCATGTTTGTTACTTTTATGAAAAATAGATGAGGGTTTACAACCTCTTTAAGCTGCAAAGAGAGCCAGATATCTCCCGTTCCACTCGATGGGCAGCACTGCCACCAAAAATGGCCCATTTATGAATGGAGTTGCACTGCAACCACCCTGCAAATAAGGATGAGCTCCAGTGTGTTTGCACACCCCATGTTCAGAGCCCGACAGGAAGTCTGCACCGCGCTGCACTAATCACAGGCAGAGAGACATTTTACGGATTCTCGGCTGCAGAGATCGGGAAATGTATCACTGCACTGTGATTAGTGCAGCACAGTGCCAACTTCCTGGCATGCTCTGTATGTGGACTGTGTGAACACGCCGGAGCTCCTCCTTACCTGCACACATGTGCAGTGTACATGGTTGCTGTATGTTTGTGTGGGCTTTTAAGGGTTAAAACAGTTACTGAGGTGGTTAAATTTGGTGGAAAATGTATCAACTCTGGATTACTTTGCACAGTGCAGGAGAAGCTGCCACAAGTGTAAAGTAGGACTTGGGGCGATTTCCCCTCACTTCCTGTCTTGGTGACACAGCTTTTATCAGACAGGAAGTGAATGAAAATCTGCACCAGAAAAAAAAAAAAACTCCCAGGGGATCTAGCACTCCCCTACTGATCTTTAACCAAGTGATTTTGCTTCTGTCTGTGTTTCTGTTACAGAGATTTCCCCTCACTTCCTGTCTTGTAAAACACTGCACAGGAACAGAAGGGACAATCTCTCTAATGAAACCCTGAATAGCAGTAACACCTGACCAGGGGTCTAATCCTTTTCCACGTTGTCCAAAACTAAAAGAATATGGGTATAGGCCTCATTCACATGTGTGGTTAGGGGTAGGGTTGTCCCGATGCCACTTTTTTAGGACCGAGTACAAGTACTGATCCTTTTTTTCAAGTACCGGTACTCGCCAATACCGATCTTTTTTTTTTTTTTTTAAATGTCCCCCCACATATGCATATGCAGCCATGTCCCCCCACATATGCAGCCATGTCCCCCCACATATGCAGCCATGTCCCCCCACATATGCAGCCATGTCCCCCCACATATGCAGCCATGTCCCCCCACATATGCAGCCATGTCCCCCCACATATGCAGCCATGTCTCCCCACATATGCAGCCATGTCTCCCCATACCTAGATGCAGTCGCTGCCGTATGCGGCGGGGGAGGGGGTAGTATCGGATCTGGCATCAGGGGCAAGTACTCCCGCAAATGCTCAGTATCGGTACCGATTCTGGTATCGGTATCGGGACAACCCTGTTTAGGGGCATACTGGGGATTCCTGCAACAGGGATCCCAGGTGTATGTAAACAGCTTAGGCCATGCAGCCTGTACAAATGAGACCCAGCCGTTGCATGTATCAAACATGGAGAGATTACCAGTGATTAGGGACAGATAATCTCCCCGGGCCTAGGCAGGCAGAAGGGGGTGGCTTCCCTGGGCGCACACTGCAGATCAGTGGTTGGCAACCAGCGGACCGTGGCCTCATATCTACTCCACTGTGGTCCAACACGCCCACTTTCCACCCACAGCTGAAATGACACACCGTGCATGCACAACTAGCTGCTAGAAAGCAAGTGATTGGTCAGGCATGTGCAGTGCACACCCCATGCCAGCCATGGGCAGCTGGAACAAGGGGGCAGAGAATGGGTACATGGCAGTACACCCATTCTACGCCATACATTAGCAGAGGGCACGCAGTCCCAGTCCCTGGCAGTTTGCGTCCAGGGGCAACCATCTGTCCTTACTGGGCGTAATGGCTCCCTGAATAATTAGCATATATACCTGACAATCCTGCCACAGGAATCTGATGGTTCTTGATGCAGGAATCCTCTCTATGCCCCTAATCCAGCGTTTCTCAATTCCAGTCCTCACGCCCCCCCAACAGGTCAGGTTTTCAGGATTTCCATTATTTTGCACAGGTGATTTGATCAGTTTCACTGCCTTAGTAATTCCCACAGCCTTTTCATCTGAGGGAAATCCTGAAAACATGACCTGTTGGGGGGGCGTGAGGACTGGAATTGAGAAACACTGCCCTAATCGCACGTTGGAATGGGGCCTGGGTGGCAAATACAGCAATGGAGCTGCTGGCTATAGCTGACAAGCCTGCTTGGATTGGGGAAAATGAGGTCATCTTGTTATCATTAGTAATGGGTCCACTCTTACTTCAGTATTCTTTATACAGGAGCTGGAGGGAACCTCATATAAAGATTACACGCTCCATTTTCATCTGTAATTAAAGTGTGTTTTGTACAATTAAAGTAGGAAAGACTGATTGTTTACTGCAAGCGTTGCATTGTTTACATCCCTGGCTGCTGATCTCTAGAAAACAGCAATCAGCCGTGTGGTTTTCCTTTCAGTAGATCAGTATTGTTCTCTACGACGTGATCAGACGGGGGTGTCAGTCTGTTCTCCTAAAGATACACATTTGTAAGATATGACATGTTTATAGGAAAGCTGCCATAAGAGAAGGAAGGAGGCAGCTGTCGCTGACAACTTCTGCTGGAAATGCTTGTTGACATGCTGACCTTCCTCCTTCAGTACGTCATTGACCGCCTGCAAGTAAACACATACGGTTTTCAGGATCTTCATATTTATTCTGGGTTGGTGACTAAAAGCATTGAAGACAGAGGGTCAGTCGGGCAGCCAGGAAACAAGCATTTTCATAAGGAGGCAGTCCCCCCGTCTCTCTCATGAAAGGATCACTGTCAGTACCAAGTTGTGAGCTCAGCTGGTGTCTAAGGCCAGACAGCTTTAGTGTGTTTTCTTTATTATAAGGTAACTTGTGTTAAAGCAGGGGTCTTGAACTGGCGCGTCTCCAGCTGTTGCAGAACTACAAGTCCCATGAGGCATTGCAAGGCTGACAATTACAAGCATGACTCCCACTGGCAGAGGCATGATCTGACTTGTGGTTCCACAACTGCTGGGGGGCCGCCGGTTTGAGACACCTGTTTAAAGTGTAACCAAGGGCAAAGCTTCCCTTTTTTGGATAAAGTGGAGAGGGATCAGAAAGCCTGTGTTGCCTATCGCACACAATGAAAAATTCAGAGTGATCGTATTATAATCTGATCATTCGTGCACAGCTTTCGAGACCCGATCACGACAGTTCATGCAAAATTATCTGAAGGGACAAACATGAAAATGTTTCACGTACGATAGCAAAACGAACAATTTTCATTTATTCATTTATAAAGTAAAGTACAGTGTTCGTCCGTAAAAAAAATCGAGTGACCAAGACCACGCATGCTCAGAAACAAAGGAATACAGTACTTAACCACTTGAGCCCCGAGCCTGTTTTTCAGATTCGGTGCTTACGAGACTAAAACTGTTTTTTTTGCTAGAAAATTACTTAAAATCCCCAAACATTATATATATATTTTTTTCTAACACCCTAGAGAATAAAATGGCAGTCATTGCAATACTTTTTGTCACACCGTATTTGCGCAGCGGTCTTACAAGCGCACTTTTTTTGGAAAAAAACACTTCTTTGAATTAAAAAATAAGACCACAATAAATTTGGTCCAATTTTTTTATATATTGTGAAAGATAATGTTACGCCGAGTAAAATGATACCCAACATGTCACGCTTAAAAATTGCGGCTGCTCATGGCATTGCGTCAAACTTTTACCCTTAAAAATCTCGATAGGCGACGATTAAAAAATTCTACAGGTTGCATTTCTTGAGTGACAGAGGAGGTCTAGGGCTAGAATTATTGCTCTCGCTCTAACGATCGTGGCGATACCTCACTTGTGTGGTTTGAACACAGTTTTCATATGCTGGCGCTACTCGCGTATGCGTTCGCTTCTGTGCGCGAGCTCGTCGGGGCGGGGCGTTTTAAAACTTTTTTTTTTTGTTTTCTTATTTATTTTTATTTTGTTTATAATTTTTAACACTGAAATAAAAAAAAAAAAATTATCACCTTTATTCCTATTACAAGGAATGTAAACATCCCTTGTAATAGAAAAAAGCATGACAGGTCCTCTTAAATATGAGATCTGGGGTCAAAAAGATCTCAGATCTCATATTTAGACTTAAATGAAAAAAAAAAAAAAAAATTCATTTTTCAAATGACAGGAAAAAAAATGTTTCTTTAAGACGCTGGGCGGGACTGACGTTTTGACGTCACTTCCGCCCAGCACTGCTATGGGGGGACGGGTGGGGGCGATTTTTCCCTCACTCGTATCCCAGCAGAGGAGCCGCACGGACCCGATCGCCTCCGCCGCTACCGACGGCTCCGGTAAGCTGCGGAGGGGACCCTTTCCCGCCACCGATAACGGCGATCTCGCGGCGAATCCGCCGCGGAGACCGCCGTTATCGCTTAGAGGACCCTTGGCACTAAAGATGGATATCTCGGTTGTGGCAGCAGCTGCTGCCGTTACCGAGATATCCATCTTTAAAAACATGACGTCTTTGGACGTTATGCAGTAACCAAGTGGATAATCATGGGAAGTTGTATTCTGTTTTAAGAGAATTTTCATAACTCTAGTAACCTATTGGTTTTCGATATGAAACTAGCATACAAAAACAGACGATCATTTGTCCGATATTCTCATCATGTGTCTCAGTTTTTATTGGTGTCTATCCCACTGGTGCCGCCCTCTCTATTTGTCCTGTTTTACTTTTATCGCCAAAAGTGAAAGAAAATCCCAAATTTTGGGTTGTCCACAGAACAGGAGTAGAAGAAAAACCATCCAATGATAACAACCAGGGATTCCTCTCACTTCCTGTTTTGGCTATGGGACAGGAAGTGAAGAGAAATCTCTTCAATTGGACACAGATGGCAAAAAAAAGAACAGACAGGCGTTATAACCCTCCCCTACTCTATCCATAATGGAGGGGGGTGACTTTAGTACATAGGTTGTTTATTAGACATTACAAAAAGCAAGTTGTAAGCATCTTGTTTGTGTATTTTTTTTTTTTTCTGACCTGCAAAAGTAAATGCATAATGTGCTAATATGCATTGCATACTATCACATTATGTTAACCATGCATGTAAACAAAGCCCTCTTCGTCCCTGCTGGAGGCTGCATCCATTGTGGCAAGACTTGAAAATTGCTGTTCAGAAACGCTATCCATCCAATCTGACAGAACTTGAGATATTTTGTCATGGGGTTCAGGGATGGAAAAAATATAACCAAGTAATATTAAAAATGAAAAAAACTTACTGTAACGTTCATATTCAATCTAGAGGTGTTCTCAGCAGCGCTTTTCTGCCTCCAAGATGGTCCTCAGTCTTCTGTTTTGACTGGCAGGTTGAGGGGTGGGGGGGGTTGTTTCAAATACTGTAGACTTCCGCTTCAAAGCCCAACTACACTTTTCAGAACTGTTTGTGATATCAGTGGACCAGCAGTGTACAAAAAAAGAAAAACAAACCGCTATCCTGCAATACATGCTTCTTCAGTACTGTCATTTGCAGGCTCTTCATTCCAGTTCAGGTCCTCTTCCAAATTGCATGACTCTCAGTAATATCCAACCCACCTATTGTGAGCCCAGGTTGTCATGGACACGCCCCCTGCTGGCAAGTCGGCACACCCCTCTGGCTCTCCGTGCTCCAGAACCATGTTTGCACACATTCAGGGCTGGACTGGGACAGAAATGTGGCCCTGGACTTCATCCAGACTGGCCCACTTTGACAGGTCTCTCTCATGGCAGTCGGACAACTTGCACACCCCCCACCCCTGGCCACCCAAGCCCCCTCTCCCCCTTCACTAGCCACTAGCCGTTCTACTTTATTAGAGTAGAATGGCTTGTACTGGTACTCCTATAGGCAGTACCAGTGGGGAAGCTAGACATTATTTCACCCGGTGGAAAGAATCAGTTTGGTGCCCCCCCATGTGACAAGATTAGGCAGAAGTGAGAAACTCTCAGGCCATAGCTGTTGAGTCAGCTGTCTGTCCCCTCCCCCCATGCTCCTCTGTCGTCCCCTCTGGTCCTCCACCCTGCTTCTTTGTTTTCCCCAGGTGAGTGCTGCAGGGAGGGAGAGACAGAGGAGAGGAGGGGGACGGCAGTCCGCTGTCACTGAAGCCGGCCCACTGAGCCATCGGCCCACCGGGAAACTCCCTGTAGTCCCAATGGCCAGTCCATCCCTGCACACATTACATGAGCCCTGTGCTGACCAGAATTAGAAACTGCCACCACCAGAGGAGAAGTCCTGTAGAGACTAAAAATCCTGGAGTTGGGGAAATAAAATACATAAATGATGCAAAAACCCTGATTACCCACAATGCTGTGCTCTTTACCTTATTAAGTACTGCATACCTCCCAACATTTTAAAGTTTCCCTGCAGGACATTTTTGTTGAGCGGGGCAGGGGGGGGTGTGGTCTGAGTTGTTTAGGGGGGGTTATACGGATCTGAGTTGTTGAGCGGGAGCGTGCCGCGGATCGGAGTTGTTGAACGGGGGTGGAATCGCGGGACTCCAGCACCGAACGCGGGACCGAGGAATTTACCGCCAATCGCGGTAATGGGGGGGGGGGGTGCTGCGGAATCGCGGGACAGTCCCGCGAAATCCGGGACGGTTGGGAGGTATGGTACTGTCTTGCTGGGTCCAGTAGTGCAGCCCCCAACCCTGTGCAAATACAGTTTTGATAGTCGGTATTGGCGTAGAATATTTGTGTTCTCCTGGGGGATACCCTGAGAAACTGGGTAGAACTGTGAAATATTGGTACTAAAAGATGCTATGAAGTGGTTAACTTTGATTGAGACTTTATTAAAACCACTGTAGTCTACAAAATGAAGGCCTCTTGAGCCCCTTAGTGAAAAAGAGCCTTGACGGATGGGGGCATGGCCAGGCACAGGACAAGGTGGTGGTCATCCGAGGATTGGTTGTTAGGGGGGATGGGATGGGCCTAAGCTCAGGTATAAGTATTGCCCCAGGGAATTCTTGGTCTTACAGGAAATGTTTGGAAGAGCTGCCCACCCTCCCGCCCCCTTTTTTTTCTATGGTATGTCACAGCTTGCTGCAGTTTCTTGACCTTGCCAGCATAAAATGGCTGTAATGAATGGGCTATGCCCTTGATGGAAATTGGAAGTAGGCGACCTGTCCAGCACTTATGGTAAGGACAACCCCCCCCCCCCCTTTTTTGGAATTGTGTGCTCACAGTACAACTGGGACTGACACTGGTTGAAAATTGTTCACATGTTATGTTTGGATTTAATAAAGCTGTGGCCTTGCCCTTTCCAACCTAATGGTTGTAAGTGTGTTTATTTAATAGGGTGAGGGGGCAAGGGGGAAGGTTTTCTATACATCTGTTACAGTTAATTGCAACACGGCTCATTGCGCCTCAGCAGTCAAGTAAAGTTTATATTTTGGGAGCGACTATCCATTTGTTGCTTTTTTTTTTTTTTTTTTTTTTTTTTTTTTTTTTTACGTTTTTTTTTTAAGTTTTAATAAAGGCACAATTTTGTGTGAAGTTTTTATAAAGTAATTGGCACAGTACACATTTCTCCCATGGTCTGAAAGCTTTTAAGAAAGTTAAAGGGCAACTCCAGGGAAATTTGTCCACCATCAGTTTTTTTTTTTTGTCGCCTTTGGGCCCATTGGTAAAATTTCCCCTTGCTTTCTGTCCTGGTGACATCGTTGTTGGTCTTTGGGACAGAGAGTGAAGTAACATGTGCAACAATAAAGTTTCCTGAGTTTCGAGCATTATCCTATTCCTAACCCCCATAGCTTTTCTTAAAATAAAATGAAAAGGTAGTTTCTTTGTTAAACCCATTTCCCCCAGTTGCATTGCACATTAGAAAAGGAGCACCCACAATGAGAAAAAAAAGATACGTACCTCACACTCAGATTTCTGCCAACGGCACCTAGGTGAGGGTGATGTCACAAGCCTTCCAGCAAGATCCTGGGAATGCTGAGTATACCAAACCACATGGGAAGATGCTCCATTCTTTGTAAGCTAAAGGTACCTCTTCGGATATTGCTGTGGTGCTCCCTTTTTGGAGCTTCTATATTGACATTTGGTGCCCAACACTACCCTATGGTGGAGAATTTTGGTGCTTGTAGAATATTTGTTTTTAGCATTCATTGTGAATAAAATTGTTTAGAATATTACATGTGAGATTGTGATTTATGTGCAGAGTTTCATTTGTGTAATGAATTAGATTATTGATCAACTCTGTGTTTGATGTCTTCTATTGAATGCTTTCTCGGTATTACGGATTTATTGGTCTCTCAGGTGGATTGGAAGGAAAGGAGTTTGCTTCTTCCCATGCAGAAAGGATCTCATCAGCTGAAACAGTGTAGTTCAATGGGATTCCAGGTGTGACTGCAGGCTAGTTGCAAAATAGGACAGTACTCTGTGAATTCAGGTATGGAATGTATGATAAATGATCATAGACAGATTAGATAGATTATTCAGGCTGGCATTTTATATGCATTCTTTATTTGGAGTTTTTTCAGCAATTTTAATATAAACTTTACCACAATAGGAGTCAAGTATAATGGAAATTGCAATAGTAACGATTGGTGGTAGCAAGCAAAAGGGTATCACAATACTTGTGTAGGAAAACATTTTAATAGACTGTCTCAGAGTAAAATGACATCATCAAAAGCTGTCCTAGTACCTATGATCTAATGTCCGAGGTCTGTAGGTGGCCCTGAGACTGGAAAGGGACTTGCCCTTCCCCTTGACGTATCAAGAAGACATACTATAAATACAAAGAAAGTCTGCCATTTTATTACCATAGTTCTTGTTCATATTTTATAGACCAGCCTTTTTCAATCCGGATGCCTTCAGGTTTCTTCAGGGGTGCCTTGGCAAAATGGGAAAAAAAAATAAAATACCCTCAAACTGTATACAAGTCAGCGGATGCATCATGCCTGACATCTAGTTACACAAAGCCCCAGGTTTTCATTATACAGTATCGCAACCTTCAGCCACCGGTGTCATTGGTTGATCAGGAGGATATTGGACGCCTTCATAGCATCCTTGTTTGCCCCTCTCCATCAGTGCTGTGGTCACATAAGGTTAATGAGGGAGAAGAGAAACAATGGAATACTAGTCAGTATCAGAGTGCAGGGATGTACTTGCTTTGTAAGAATAACTCGCCTTGGTGTCCAAATATGTGTGTGGAGCGCTCACCCCCGAAGGAGCCGATGGAATGATGATGGGAACGGCATGTTGAAGTTACCCTTGCTTGGTCTAGGGATGCCCCAGAACACTTTGTAATAACTTAAATGTCCAGACAGGCAATAAGGATTTTCTCATGCTTTAATTCCAGGCCAACATAGCCAAACATCAACTCGATGAAGAAGGACAGGTTGATGAATAAGAGATTCTTGATGTCAGGCCGGGATAAGCACACATCGCAACTCATTCGCAGGCAGTGCCAATTCACAAGCGTCTCCGTCACAACGCAGGCTAGGAGGAACGAGTCTCTCTCTCTCTCTGACCCGGCTCTAGGCCTCTGCCACAGGCCAATGTAATCTGAATAATTTGCCAGCACCCGAACAGAGCAAATCCTCCCAGCTATTTCCTGTGCGTCCGGCACCATGCGACAGCAAAGCGTACCTGTCTATGGCTCTAGTACCGGATCCTCCTGGCGACATTCAGGAACCCAGCCATCTACTGGGGTCCCTTTCAGATTTGTCTCCGACCGAGACTCAGCAGAGCCCAGATATTGGCCAGATGGGCCACACTGGCGGGGTGCCTGGGTGCGCACACCCTAAAGGTGGATGCCGCACCCCAACTCCGGAACCCCCCGCAGGGAAAGCCAAAGAACCCCGAACACCTGACCTCCAGATATATCCCTCCCCAGCATGCCCAGCCAGAGGAAAAACTCTCCAATTGGCTGCTGGGGAAGACTCAATCCGGCAGGAATCCCTCCCACTGCCGGCCAAGGATGAACTTGCATCCCCAGAATGCAGTCCGAGCCAGTGGACCTTCCCAGAATAAGACAGGCCAGTAACTCAACAATTGCGATTGAGAGCAAAGTAACTATTCTCACTAAAGGCCCCCCAACAGGGCTGATAGATAAAAAAAATTCAAATAAATATTTTATAGAAAAGGTTAAATTGTAATGATACCAAAATAAAATAAAATAAACACACTGAAACCGTCCACTCCTCCCCTGACCCGCAACCCCCCCCCCCCAAAAAAAAAGAAAACATTAAAAAAATATAAAAAAAACTGACAGTCCATGCATTATCAGTGCTGTATATTAGTACCTCTGTCGCATGACATTAAAAAAAAAAAGTATCGGCATCGGTGAGTACTTGGGGGGGGGGGGGGGGGGGGGGGGGGGGGGGGCGAGTTTTGGTACATGTACTCGGTCTTAAAAAGTGGTATCGGGACAACTCTAGTTATAAGCGTCAAATTTACCTGAGATGTACTAACAGATGAGCAGGATCAGGTAAATGGGGGATCATGGCGAGGTCCTATTGAGTTTAAAACAGCGAGACCCCTATGTTTTTAGTGTTGTCTGTATTTCTCCAGTAGATCTAGTGAGGAGCAGGCCTAGCCTGACTCAAATGTTGCAGGCAATGTTTGTCAATGTGATGCCAACGAATATACAGGTGGCTACACCCATTCATGCCTGAGTTGCTTGATAGGCATGGTCCAAGTACACTGCTTTTTGCTTCTCTCCCTTTTTGTGCAGTCGACTGGTGCAAGAATTGTTTTTAATTCGCTCCCTTTAAGCTTTTTTCTGCTTGTTTGATCAAATTAGCTTTTTTCAGCTCATTTCCCTTCGCCTGACTATACAGAGACAGACTTCTAATTGTTCCTGTTGTCACGTGTATGTCGCCCTACACCACATGTGTCGTACACAAGGCCTATGGTCCACATGGCACATCTTGGTAGTCAGCAGCAGAGAGGTGGATAGAACTCCTGCAGATCCTGCACTTCTCTGTGCAGCTGCAGTACCCCCTTGTCTCCACCTCCCCCCAAATATGCATCATTCTGTTCAGGAGTGTGAGTGGGCTCCATGCCGGTCTGCACCTAGCCTTCACAGCTCAAGTTATTACTAAAATAACCCCTTAGAGCTGGCGCCTGCCGGGCCTTTAAAGTAAGGTGACCAGATTTTTAAAATTATATCCGGGGACACATTTTTGGTTTACTAGTAATGGTAACAATCAGCACTCTCTGCCCATCGCCGCCCACATCACAGCCTCTCAAGTCTTACTCTCTGGGCCCCGGCTACTACTGGATGGGGAGCGTCGGAAGATCACTCTGCCAGGGAAGGCAAGGAGATAGGCAGGTGGCTGGCCAGGACTTGAGCCAAGGCAGAAGAACATGCGAGCAAAGCTGAATGGGCATGCACCCGAAACTGAAGAAATATTCCCTCTGCTCCGACCAGCACATGATCATCAGAAAGGGGCACAGATAATGGGAAAAATACAACCCCCCTATGCTAGTAGGCACATCAGAGCGGGGGTGTGTTCAAATTTTTTTTGTTTTTATTTTAATTCTGCACTGACTGTCTTTACAATTGACCCTTAAATCAAATCTGGGGACAAAACCAGGGACAGACTTGGTCCGGGGACAGTGTCCTCAATCAGGGGACTGTCCCCTGAAACTGGGGATGTCTGGTCACCCTACTTTAAAGGGGTTGTAAAGGAAATGTTTTTTTTTTTTTCCCTAAATTGCTTCCTTTACCTTAATGCAGTCCTCCTTCACTTACCTCATCCTTCAATTTTGCTTTTAAACGTCGTCCTTATTTCTTCTGAGAAATCCTCACTTCCTGTTCTTTTGTCTGTAACTACACACAGTAATGCAAGGCTTTCTCCCTGGTGTGGAGAAAGCCTCTTGAGGGGGTGAGCAGGAGTGTCAGGATGCCCACTAACACACAGCTCCTTTCTCTATCTGCAAAGTAGACAGTGCCCCGACTTGACTGCTCACCCCCTCCCCCCTCAAGAGGCTTTCTCCATACCAGGGAAAAAGCCTTGCATTACTGTGTTGAGAGTTACAGACAGAAGAACAAGAAGTGAGGATTTCTCAGAAGAAATAAGGACATTTAAAAGCAAAATGGAAGGGTGAGGTAAGTGAAGGAGGACTGGACTAAGGTAAAGGAAGCTATTTTAGGAAAAACATTTTTTTTTTCCTTTACAACCCATTTAAGGGATTTAGAATGTTGGGGGGGGGGGGGGGGCTTATGATCATGTGACCACAGTGATAGGCTGTCAGACGATCGAAAAAAACCTGATCGCTGCTCTCGGCACTATTGCACGCAAATATGCAGCCGCTCTGCGCCAAGGCCCGGCCGCCGAGAGGCTGCATATTTGCATGTGCTCGGCGTGAAGATGTTAATATGATAGACTAGATGCAGTTATAAAGTCTTACAGAGACTATTGAGGGCAACCATGGGTGCTGATGTGGCCCTCAAAGTGATCATGGAAAAACAGTTCATATGAATTCTACATTATCATGCCCTCAGATGATGTTTTCCTGAATGCACAGTGCTGTTTCCTGGCCCCTGGATTAGTCATTTCAAATTGGGGTTTTATTATTGTTTCAAACAAGGGTAGTCTGCTCTGCCACACACCAGAACAGCACTTGATTTTTATTTGTATTTTATTTCTATGTTGTTTATTTAATATTGTGCACTGTACACACACACACTTTAGCGCTTATCACTTTTTTACTATATTCATTCAGCGGTTGTGTTACCTATAGATACAGCGGCTTTAGTTTATATTAGCCACTCTTGCTATTTGCCACATTCCAACACTCCAAGTCAATGGCGTAACCAGAGTTATGGGCGCCCGAGGCAGATTTTTTTTTTCGCCCCCCTGTATAATCATCCACTCTGTAGATGACCGACCCTGAAACTTGCTTGTTGTGCACTGAGATTGGGGCCTTTTTTTATTTTATTTTTATAATTTTTGCAGCAGCAACTTTAAGGGGCAATTTATAAAAAAAAAAATTCGGAGCTACCTGGAAAACTGCATGTACATTTGTTCACATGCGAATGGAGGCAACAATGGTGATGGCATTGGTGCCTGGTGGCAGCATGGAGGTCTGAGTCTCCTCCTCTCTCCCCAACTAGGTGCTGCTGATGTGGTGGCGGTGCAGTCCCGAGTGTCAGTGACCGTCACTGACACTCGGCACCGCACCACACCAGCAGCACCTAGTTGGGGGAGAGAGGAGGAGACTCAGACCTCCGTGCTGCCACCAGGCACCAATGCCATCACCATTGTTGCCTCCATTCGCATGTGAACAAATGTACATGCAGTTTTCCAGGTAGCTCCAAATTTTTTTTTTTATAAATTGCCCCTTAAAGTTGCTGCTGCAAAAATTATAAAAATAAAATAAAGAAGGCCCCAATCTCAGTGCACAACAAGCAAAGTGTGCCCATAAAATATGATTAGATTAATAAAATATGAACCTAGCTTATCTTAAAAGTGGACACTGTCAGTCAGTGGACGGTGTCAGTGGGGCAGTGGACGGTGTCAGTGGGGCAGTGGACGGTGTCAGTGGGGCAGTGGACGGTGTCAGTGGGGCAGTGGACGGTGTCAGTGGGGCAGTGGACGGTGTCAGTGGGGCAGTGGACGGTGTCAGTGGGGCAGTGGACGGTGTCAGTGGGGCAGTGGACGGTGTCAGTAGAGGGTGTCAGTGGGGCAGTGGACGGTGTCAGTAGAGGGTGTCAGTGGGGCAATGGACGGTGTCAGTAGAGGGTATCAGTGGGGCAGTGGACGGTGTCAGTAGAGGGTGTCAGTGGGGCAGTGGACGGTGTCAGTAGAGGGTGTCAGTGGGGCAATGGACGGTGTCAGTAGAGGGTATCAGTGGGGCAGTGGACGGTGTCAGTAGAGGGTGTCAGTGGGGCAGTGGACGGTGTCAGTAGACCAGAGGACTTATAATTGCCAAAAAAATTAAAATACAAGCAATCCACAGAAGAAAGAAGATATTAGATAAAGACTACTGGGTAAGCACAGGAGAATATAGTAAATATGCCAGGATGGGACTGCAGGGAGAAGTAGACTGATCTTTAATTAGCAGCCATGTCCCTGGAAAGAGCAGCATGACAAGTCCCACACTGGAGAGAGACTGAACTGATTTGCAGGAATGTAAAGACCCCTCAGCTCTGCACTCACCCATCTGTCGGTGTCCCCTTATCTCACACAGCAGGCTTTGTGTTTGTTCTTCCCACTGTCCAGACAGGTCACATGCTCGTCTAGCAGAGGGGAGAGGGGAAGAGTCCGAGGCTGTATCTCTGCATGGAGAAGGCAGTGGAGTGGTGTGTCTCTCCCCCTCACAGCACAGTCACTCCTGCAATGTGTCCACGAGGAATCCCGTACGGGTAGCAACCCTATGACCGGAGCGCTGGCAGTGAGGCTCACTGAGTGAGCACATGACCACATATGCCCAATCACAGGGCGGTGGCCTGGCCGTACTCGCCTCGGGAGTCTCCCACCATATTGATTAAAAAGTGACACGCACCGGACGCCGGGATTTCGCCCCCTACAATTTTTCGCCCGGTGCGTGAGCCCCCCGTGCCCCCCCCTTAGGGTTGCCACCTGTCCGGTTTTGACCCGGACAGTCCGGGTTTGGACACATGTGCCCGGTTTTGAAGCCTCCTGAAACCCGGGCACATTAAAAAAAAAAAAAAAAAAAAAAATTTTTTTTTTTTTTTAGCTGTCCATCCTGGCCCGGCCGCAACAGAGCTGCACATCCCCAGCTCCACCAGCTTGCCTGAGTGTTAGTAGAAGGTGTGCCGCCCGCAGCAGTGCTCTCTGTTAGCCCCCCGGCCAGGCTGTAAACATGTGTGCAACTTCTCACTGTGCTAGCCCCTCCCCCTCCCTCCCTGCGGCGCACCTCCGTCTGCATTGTGTGCTGCAGAGTGGAAGAGGACACATGGGACACAGAGTGCTCAGCTCTTCTCTGACTGGCTACAGAATACACATGGAGGTGGGTGGATGGGCGGACCATACACTACCCCCACCATACACTAAACATACAGTTCTGCCCCCCCCTGCATATACCATTACCATCCACAGCCGTATATACAGTTCTGCCCCCCCTGCATCCATACCATCCACAGCCATACATACAGTCCTGCCCCCCTGCATATACCATCCACAGCCATACATACAGTCCTGCCCCCCCCCTCCATATACCATCCACAGCCATACATACAGTCCTGCCCCCCCCCCCCTCCATACAGGGCCGGATTAACAGAGGGGCTGATGGAGCGGGGGTTGTAGCTCGATGACCAGAGGTCACAGAAACCTCACATTTGGGGGGTAGTCAGTTGAAGACCTACCCCACAACTGGTCAAAATATGGGATGGCTATCATTTATGGTGCTGGAGATACAGGCCTGCTTGCACAGCCTGTCAGAAGCTACATACAGAGCGGCCATTATAAATACAAGCTGACACACTGCAGCAGACTGAGAAAAAAAAAATCATCATTCATTTTTTGCTAGAAAATTCCTCTATGGTGGTCTTTGCAACTTTTTATGTTGCACGGTATAGAGCTGCACGATTCTGGCTAAAACGACAACTGCAATTTTTTTGCTTAGAAGATAGATGACGATTCTCTCACGATTCGTGCGGCATAACATCACCTTTCACATTAAAATTAAAAAAAAAAAAAAATGGACTAACTTTACTGTTTTGTTTTTATGGTTTTTATTATTTAATGAAGTGGGCAAATGCAGCGTGACGTAAAATATTGCAGCAATTCCCATTTTTGTCTCTGCTAAAATATATATAATGTTTGGTGGTTCCAAGTAATTTTCTAGCAAAAAATATTGCTTTTTAACTTAAACAAGTGTTGGACTTTAAGTGGTTACATTTCTTGCATTTACACACAGAAGTTTGATCTAAATAGGAAGTTGGTTACAATGTTTCATGTTGTTTACAAACTTGGCAGACTGCCCGGATATTTTCTTTACACACAGAAGTTTATCCCTTTGATATAAGAAGAAAGCGTTAGTTACAATGTTTCCTGCTAAGAACTTGGCAGACTGTCCGGATATTTTCTTTACACACAGAAGTGTATCCCTTTGATCTATGAAGAAAGCGTTAGTTACAATGTTTCCTGCTAACTTAGCAGACTGTCCAGATATTTTCTTTTGACAGCTGAAAGTCTCTCCACTTGTTATATGAAAGAATCAGCAAACTCTGCTAGGAGATGTCAGGGGGGTTGAATCGACATCACAATTTTTTAACGATTAATTGTGCAGCTCTAGCACGGTACTGTATTTGCGCAGCAATTTTTCAAACATGTTTTTTTTTTGGAAATAAACTGTTTCATTCATTAAAAAAAACCCACTAAAGTTAGCACGATTTTTTTTGGTATCCTAAGCGATGCTTGAAATTTTTTAGGTTACATGTTTAGAGCTACAGAGGAGATCTAGTGCTAGAATTATTGCTCTCGCTCTAACGATCGTGACGTATGTAACCTGTGTGTATCTGGCTCTGATACTAGCCAGTGCCTACCCAGCCACTGACTGGTATCTCTCCCCAGCCTGTCCCCACACACCCTCTCACCTGCTGACCTGTAGATGGGGGAATCACTCCTGTAGTGTTGTTGTGTTCTGCCAGTGAGTACAATGATCAGTGTTGCTACCTATAGCTGGCAGCACTGATTGTTTTTGGAAGAACAGGCTGGTTGTACTCAAGTCAATTAATAGATTGACTCGTGTAAAACCAGCTAGCCCATACATAGATCGACTATGGCTGGTCTCTGCATAATTGGTGTCATTTCAATTCATGTATGACCCGCTTAACCACTATGCAGTCCCTAAACATCCTTCCACTCCTATACATTGTGCCCACTGTCATACCCTCCACACTCCTCTCCTGTACATAGTGCCCACTGTCATACCCTCCACACTCCTCTCCTGTTCATACTGCCCCCATCATACCCTCCACACTCCTCTCCTGTACATACTGCCCACTATCATACCCTCCACACTCCTCTCCTGTACATAGTGCCCACTGTCATACCCTCCACACTCCTCTCCTGTACATACTGCCCACTATCATACACTCCTCTCCTGTACATAGTGCCCACTGTCATACCCTCCACACTCCTCTCCTGTTCATACTGCCCACTATCATACCCTCCACACTCCTCTCCTGTACATAGTGCCCACTGTCATACCCTCCACACTCCTCTCCTGTTCATACTGCCCCCATTATACCCTCCACACTCCTCTCCTGTACATACTGCCCACTGTCATACCCTCCACACTCCTCTCCTGTACATACTGCCCACTGTCATACCCTCCACACTCCTCTCCTGTACATACTGCCCACTGTCATACCCTCCACACTCCTCTCCTGTACATACTGCCCACTCGTGTATATACTGTTGTAAATTCTGCACTCCCTCCCTGCACATACTGTAATACCCTCTGTACTTAATGAAAATTAAAAGGTGAACTAATGCCCCTGATCTCCACTGCACTTACCTCTGTAGTAATGGAAGAGTTTTATTTTTTTTAAATGATTGTGCTAAGGTTTATTCATGTCAGTGAGACTCTTACTTGTGGCACAGCAAAGTAATCATATTTTATAGGTAAAATAATTATTTTGTTTAATTTAATCATGCCTCGTGAGGCCCCTCCCTCAATATGGCCACACCCACCATATGTAGTGGCGTGTTCGGGTTTGGCTTGAGGAAAAGGTGGCAACCCTACCCCCCCTCCGCTACGCCAGTGCTCCAAGTAGCGCAATAGAATTTTTACCACATTTTACTATAAGGATTAAAGAGGAGCTACAGTTTTTTTTTTTTTTAGATGTACACATGAAAGAGGTCAGCTTTATGTGTATGGATGGATAGATGGATGTATTTATCGGCGTACAATGGTGCTGGAGCCTGGGGATGATGTCAGAGGAAGCGAGACAAAAACCAGCATGGAACACAAGATTCAAGTTCCTTCATCAGCCAGTGATCTGGCTAAAGAAGGAACCAATGAACTCTTCAGAATCGCATCCCGCCTCTATGACACACTCCCTGGCCTCATCCTATTTGTGTTCCATGCTGGTTTTTGTCTTGCTTCCTCTGACATCATCCCCAGGCTCTAGCACCATTGTGTTCCCTAAACACTCAAAGCACAAGTTGGCTGTTTATCTTGTGTACTTCCCTGGAAGCTTTACCATCAGACTGGGACTACACTTACCACGGACCACCACTATAAGGAGATACCAACTCCCGACCACAGAAATATGAAAGCTATCCTGTGCATTACATAGTCCTGACCCCTGCAGTTCCGCTTTCAACATTGATGATCAGTGCGTTGTGTGTGCCCCCTGTTGGTGGTCTCTTTTTTTTTTTTTTTTAAACATAGGCAGAGATGATGTCATTACTTCAGCGCGGCCTAATTTGGGCTTTTTTTTTTCTAGCGTATGTTCATAGGGTTTGACCCTGCCCCTCCCATACCCTTTCTCATTGAGCGTATGATTGGGCAAAAACAAGGAGTGCCCTTGGTTTTCATGTCCTAGCAACAGGGGACTTTTTATTGTCCAGGGTTTTGGAGAGGCCCCAAATGGCCTAGAGATTTGGCATTAATGGGCATTTTACAAAGCTACCGTTTTTAATACCTTCTGGTGCCCCTGACTGTATAGACTATTTTTTTGGCAAAGGATAACTTGGCCTTTTAAATTGTTCAGCGTTTCACTGATTCTCTGTGGGGGGAAAAAAGAAATGGACGGTTACAAGTTATTTTCTCTGGTTTTAATTGCATTTAGAAATGAGCAGTACAGAGTCATGACAGATAGTGCTCCTTCCAGAACCCAAGGGTGATGGACCTATCTGTAGTAGAGATTCCGGTGCCACACTGATGCTGTATGCAGAACCATCTGCTGCACTCTTATGCTTAACCCCTTTGGCACTACACGGAGGTCACCTGAAGCTTTGAAGAGCGTAATTGACATAGTAAGTATTGTACATGACAGTGAGCTGCTCTCTAGAAGATTTGGGTGTTAATCTTGCCAAATTAAAGAAGTAGAATGAGCACAAGATTTCGTCCCTTCCTTCCTTCCCTTCGGATTGAGATCCTGATGCCACTTATCAGCCAGGGATCTGTTGTTTACCGAGCTAAAATAAAAATGTTAAAGGCCGTTGGGTTTTGTTTCTACAGTCTGTGTGTATATCAGCCATAGGTTTTTGAGATTGTGTCTCTATGGGTAATTGTAAGCTAATATGATTATTTATGTGCACTTGCGTGTCTGTGTTCGCAGTGGCTTGTGCTAAAATGGTAACATCTGTTTTTTTTTTTTTTTTTTTTTAACGACTTGCTTTTTTTTCTGGCATTGATCCTTCTGCCTTTTGTCCCTTGTGTATTACTCATGTTTCTTGGCATCAGTCTCGGCATTGATTTTTTTTAAAGTTTTATTTAATTTTTTATGTCCCATCCGCAATAGTCCTGTATGCTTTTATTATGGTAAAAAAAACATTTATGGTATGGTTGGATTAGCATGAACGGTGTCATAATCCCGGAACTGTTTCAAATCATTCCAGGAGCTCAAACTACAGACAAGCGCACCCTTCCCTTTCTGACAGCTATAAAACTAAACAAGGTGCATGTAACAAAACCTAGAGTACCTGTGACTCGCTGACATAAGACATTTTAGAGAGGTTCCTTTTTTTTTTTAATCTAATTTCGATGACGCTGAATGTAAATGCAGGTATGTTTGTATTTTATGAACAACTTACTATTAAGATCCACACGTTTGAGGAAATCTATCATAAGAGAAATGTGGAAGCTACCATTGCTGATCTCTGCTTATGGAAATGCTTGTTACCTGGCTGACCCTCTGGTCTCAATACCATATGCAGATTAGGCCCTCTGATTTTAAAGGGGCGTTACTGAGGTCTATGCTTGTGTAGCGTTTATTTAACAGAGTAATAATGAAAAAACTGAGTGTTACACTCAAACGGCTATGATGGGGCACTAGTATTCCTCCCGGGAACACCCAATGCTGGGGCACTATTCCTCCCGGGAACACCAATGCTGGGCCACTGTTCCCTCCCAGGAACACCCAATGCTGGGCCACTGTTCCCTCCCAGGAACACCCAATGCTGGGCCACTGTTCCCTCCCAGGAACACCCAATGCTGGGCCACTGTTCCCTCCCAGGAACACCCAATGCTGGGCCACTGTTCCCTCCCGGGAACACCCAATGCTGGGGCACTGTTCCCTCCCGGGAACACCCAATGCTGGGGCACTGTTCCCTCCCGGGAACACCCAATGCTGGGGCACTGTTCCCTCCCGGGAACACCCAATGCTGGGGCACTGTTCCCTCCCGGGAACACCCAATGCTGGGCCACTGTTCCCTCCACAGGAACACCCAATGCTGGGCCACTGTTCCCTCCCAGGAACACCCAATGCTGGGCCACTGTTCCCTCCCCTCCCCCCCCAGAAAAACCAATGGGGCAATATCCCCCCCCAGTGCTGGGGCACTACTATTCCCCCCCCCCCCCAGGAAAACCAATGGGGCAATATCCCCCCCCCCAGGAAAACCGATGATGGGGCACTACTATTCCACCCATTTTGTTACACAATTGCATACACAGGACACGGCGTGGAAGGGTCTTGTAAGACGGCGACACAGGACAGGAGGATTTTTTGGACGGACAGAAAGTAAGCAAGGTGCGTACCAACTAATCGATAATGAAATTCGTTGTCAACGAATTTCATTATCAAATATTATCGATAATATCGATTAATTGTTTCAGCCCCAGTGTGGAGAGGGATTAGAACACGTCAGGTTTTTATTTCTGTCTTTGCCTTCGCTATTTGTCCTGTTTACTGTTAATACCGAAAATGAAAGAAAGCCACAAATTTTGTGTTGACAACAGAACAAAAATAAGGGAGACAATCTTCCAATGGGGACTTTGGCTCTTGTGATAACCAGGGATTCCCTCTCACTTCCTGGTTTTGGCAATGGAAAATGTCCCCAGTCGTACACAGATGTAAAAAAAACTGATGGGAGGTAGAACGCTAATATATTACTCTATTGATGTGAAGGGGATTCAGAACACTACTGTGAATGAGGATAATGCTATGAAATGGAGAACTGATGAAAAGAGGCTGGGGATTGTGATCTGCAGGGTGGACTGGGGACACCGATGTAAGAACAAGACTGATATAGAGGGGGGGGGGGGCTGTGATGTAAAAGATCTGTCACTGGACAAACCTGGGATTGGGTGGGAGGGGGAGGGAAAAAAAGAGGGGGAAATGGGGAAGGAAGAAAGGTAACTGCTGAAAGAAAATTTTTTTCCTTCCCCATTTCCCCCTTTTTTTTTTTTCCCTCCACCTCCCATCCATATACAACCATTAGTTAGTGATCAGAAAGGTAACCTCACAAAATTGCCGCTGATTGGACAGGCGATCGTCTAGGACCTGTCAGTGTCCTAGACGATCGCCAAACTACGGGAGGGGCTGCAGTAAGGCGATTAAAGTAGATGTAAACCCCAAAAAAAATTATTATTTTTTGATGTCACAATGTAGAGTATAAGATTTACTATCATCTGTGCCCAGTCTTGCCCCACAGAGTTAATCCAGCGCTGAGTAATCCTCTTTTAAAGGCCAGTGCAAATTAACCGGACTTCAGATAAAAACCTGCAAATTAGGTTAAGTCCGTTTCTCTGTTTTTGCTTTCAGTAACAGGTTATTTACAAATATAGCCCCTGGTGGACATGTCAGAGTTATCATAACAAGAGGTGATCCAAAGTTCATTGTATATTACTAGGATGAGTTATGATGTTATATCACCTCATGTTATGATAAACAAAACATAACCTATGATAAACATGTCCTAGCTATATTTGTAAATAACCTCTCACTCAAAGCAAGAAGAGAGATTCCGGACTTTTTGATTTAGGCAGGGTTTTATCTGGAAGGCTGTTCGTTTTCACTGAACATAAAAGAGGATTACTCAGCGCTGGATTAACTCTGCGTGGCAAGACTGGGCACAAATGATAGGAAATATTATACTCTACATTGTGACATAATTTTTTTTTTCTTTTTTTTGGGTTTACATCCACTTTAAGCCTAATCGCCTTACCAGCCCCTCGGCAGAAGCAGGAAGTGGGACAGGAAGTCCCATTCCTACTGAAGCCCCCACTCCCCCCCCCCCCCCCCCCAAAAAAGTATGTGCCAAATGTGGCATGTAAGGGGGAGGGGAGTGGATTAAGCGGAAGTTCCATTTTTGGGTGGAACTCCGCTTTAACGGAAGTGCAAACTGATGTGAGCTGAACTGAAAACGGAAGTGCAAACTGAAATCCATTTTCATCAGTTTTTTTTTTTTCTGATCAAAAAACTTGCATACACGCATGATACACAAGTGAAAGGGGCCCGTCAAATATGTCATAAAGGAGCATTTTGAAACCCCTTGTCCCAAATTGCTAATAATCAGAGCTTTTTTTCTCAGAAAATAGGTGCAGGAACTCAAATACGACCCGTTCAGATTTCACAAACAGTAGAAGGGTCTTAACCACTTCAATACCCAGCCATAGACAATTGACGGCCTGGGATGGGATTTACCATCCTAAGTGGCCGTCAATTGACCCTGGGTAGCAGGCGATTCTGCATGCCTGCAGCAGAGGCATCATCCATATCCATCTCTTCAGCCGGCGATTCTGCACAAAGAAGAACAATCATCGGCGGTTCCGCCGCTTGAGTTCTTACAGGGGGGAGGGGACACCCCCCCCCTCCCGCCGCCATCCGGTGCGTCTCCGGGCTTACCTGTACCTTCGGGGGCCCGGAGAACAATCGTCGGCGGCGGCAGGAAGCATGAGATGACAGAGCTCATCTCTATGACCGTCGGAGGACCCGGGCGCGATTGTGACGTCACGCCCGGGTCCCCGTATGTAAACAAAGCCGCGATTGCGGCTGTAAGTCACCATTCATGAGATCGGTGAATTTTTTTTCACCGATCTCATGTTTCCAGCCTGGAGGTGAGATGTGAGGTCATTGACCCCACATCTCTCCATAAAGAGGACCTGTCACACACATTTCCTATTACAAGGGATGTTTACATTCCTTGTAAAAGAAAAAAAAAAAAATAATGAAAAAAAGTGTAAAAATAAATAAAATATAAGTAAAAAAAATAATAAAAGATAAAAAAAAAATGAAAACGCCCCTGTCCCCGATAGCTCGCGTGCAGAAGCGAACGCACACGCAAGTCCCGCCAACATATGTAAACGCCGTTTAAACCACACATGTGAGGTATCGCCGCGTGCGTTAGAGTGCCAGCAACTAATCTAGCACTAGATCTCCTCTGTAAATCTAAACTGTAACCTGTAAAAAATAAATAAAGCGTTGCCTATGGAGATTTTTAAGTACCCAAGTTTGGCGCCATTCCTGAGTGTGCGCATAATTAAAGCGTGACATGTTGGGTCTCTATTTACTCGGTGTAACATAATCTTTCAATAATACAAAAAAATTGGGCATTTAGTGTTTTGTTATTTTTTTTAATTCATAAAACAATTTTTTTTACAAATAAAAGCGTTTGAAAAATATTGCGTAAATACCGGCAAGTAAAACTTTGGAATGACCGTCATTTTATTCCCTAGGGTGTCTGCTAAAAAAAACATATATAATGTTTGGGGGTACTGTGTAATTTTCTAGCAAAAGAATGATGATTATTACATGTAGGAGAGAAGTGTCAGAATAGGCCCGGTATGGAGGTGGTATAAAAGCCTAGTATTGAAGCGGTTAAAGGGGCATTAAATACCAGGATTGCATTACATATATAGTGCAGAGTTCAGGGGGTTACACACAGAGTGCAGAGCTGTCAATTGTAAACACATAAACCAAACTTCTGTGTTTACAAGTGATTGTGGTGAGCAGGCACCAAAGGGTCTGTGCCAGAGGTGGTGGAACCGAGTTCCCCCAAGTTCCCCCTAAAAAAAAGCCCTGCTAATAATGGGCATTAATAGCATATAGGCAGTTTTTTTTCTCCCCCACCATCAAGATGTAAATGACATTTTGCTGTTGCTAGCTGCCATGTGACTTTGGAAAGCCATCACATCCTGTGCTTTCAGTTATTTGCTGAGTAGATAATCTCTTGACTCCGGCCTGTTAACTTCTCCACTCTCTGCAATCCGATGGGTCCATAAAATAGCATATCTTCTTTTTACTGGTCTTTTCTTGTCTTCAGTGTTAGTAGTAGAATTAATGGCAGTGTGAAAAAACAGTGATGTTGTATTTTATAGCCTCCTAAGTGGATATTTCTAAATAATTGACGAGTGTCAGGTTTTTTTAAACTTGTTTTTCTTGCACTGGCATTAAATGTGGGACATATATATGGGCACATTCTTTTAGTTTGTGGGTAAGTAATTTGTAACTCTCAATATATATAACATTTGCAATCATATTTTTTATCATAAAGGGCGGTGTTCATAGGTGTTGCACATTTTTATTTTTTTAATGCATAACTTTGGCTCCATGCACACTGAAGCTGATAAACTGCATTTTTTGGCGTTTTGGCTTTTTTTTTTTTTTTAAAGCCCATAAACTGAACTCTATGTTGGCATATGTGTCCATGCACACATGGGCGTTTTTCAGTGTTAATGAGCTTTGGAATTTATTGGCTTTTTTCCGAACGCACCGAAATTTGCGTTCAAAGTGCCGTTTTTTGGCAGGGAAAAAACGCAAAACGCTGAAAAATGCTCAAACGCAGGAGCCAGCGTTTTTTTAGCGCGTGTTTGTTTTTTTTTTTTTTTTTCAATGGATACAAAAAAAAAAGCGGATAAAAGCTACACTGAAAAACGCTAATTAAAGCCATTGCAAAAACGCTAAAAAAATGTTGCAAGGCTCCCTGCAAAGCTACTGGCTTTTTTTTTTTTATAGCTTTTTTTTTTTTTTATAGCTTTTATCAGCTTCAGTGTGCATGGAGCCTTTTGCTACATTATACTGCTTTTTTAAATGCATGCTAAAATGTAGGAAAGTGTAGCAAAACACCGTAGAGCCTGCAGTAACCTCTTGCCGACCATGTAACACACATGTGGTGGCAGGGAAGGTGGGCGTTAAGGTTCAGTAGACACCAGAATGTAATGCGTGAAAACCTGCACTTGCGATCTGCAGCAGCTGTCAGTGCAATTTAATAACACCCCAAGCACAGGTCAGTACCCACAGTAAAGTGTTTTGTGAAATAGTGCATGCTGTCTGGAGCAATTTCATCCCATTCAAATTAATGCGCAAAAATCGCACTGCATCCGTATCGCATGTGAAACGCACATGACTACCCAGCGCGATCCTGTGCAATTATGGTGTAAGCTGGCCCTTAACACAAATGCAGCACCCTGATGTTTAGGCAGGGTTACTCCTAAATCTACCTGCCAAGTGTAGTTGCCTTGGCTCATTGTTGGGGATCAATTGAGTTCACCCTAAATCTGAAATTGTTGCACTTCTCTTTTTTTGCCACTAGGTGACTGGGTATTTGGTGACATTAGATAAGACAAGGGAAAAGCAAGGACAGATTAGGAGTATATGGGGTATCTCAGCCAATGGGCTGGGGTTTTCCTAAATCCCTTGGCCTACTGGTAGAACCTATATATTCGGGTGGAGCAGGTGATCTATGTTCTGTGTCACCTGGTCGGCTGTCTGGGTGGATGTGTGTTCTATTGCCCGGGCTACTAGGCCGGAGTTTGGGCCTATCCCGGGCACAGGGCCTATCTGAGCAGCAGACTGCGGCTTGTGACAGCTCTGGCTGGAGATCCTGTCGTAGTCGGAGGTAGTGAGGAAGCTGTCGCCAGTAAGGGACCAACCACCTTACCAGGGACCACAGTGGGTAGGTGAAGCAAGTACCAGAGCAGTATTCTCTCCAACCGGGGACAGTGAAGAATTGGGAAACTTCAGCAGATGACAAATGCTACATACAGGGTGGCTGAGATTTCTGCGCTGAGTGTGTGCTTACTGATCATTACCAGCACAGTGACCAAGCCATCACAGACAGCTCCTAGTCTCTATTTGTGATCGGGAGCCAGCGGGACCAGCTCCTTATCATGCGAACACTGGGTGGGGTTGATTTACTAAAATTGGAGAGTGCGAAATCTGGTGCATCTGTGCATGATAGCAAATCGGCTTCTTACTTAGCTTGTTCAGTTAAGAGCTTTGACAAAAAAAAACAACCTGTAAGTCAGGGTTCGACAAAATCCAGGCGCCCTGTCGCAATTGCGTCTAGAATTAGTGACCTGGTGCCCAGGGAAGGAAGCTTAGGCCTGCAGAAGGCCACAAAACCGCATCCTCAATTACCGCCTGGCGCGGCCCCGACGCGATCGCATGGCGGGGGGTGGTGGGAGTGCATGAAACGCAGGATACCCCATCCTGTGTCTCTGTGCGCCCCCACCTTGCCGGCTGGTAATTGAGGCTGCGGCTTTGCGGCCTTCTGCAGGCCTCTGCTTCCTTCTGTGATCTGGCGCCATCTTGTGGTGGCCGTTGGCATGACAAGTAAAGCAATTCTAATGGAGCTTTCCCAGTTTTTTCACTGCCATCTCCTTCCCTCTAATTAGAGCTCCCAAACATCAGGGTTTGACAAATTTGCTTGGAATCTAGGAGCCAGCTGAAAAGGTTAGGAGCCAGAAAACGCGCCCGTCCCACCTAGCTCGCGCGCAGAAGCGAACACACACGTGAGTAGCGCCCGCATATGTAAACGGTGTTCAAACCACACATGTGAGATATCGCCGGGATTGGTAGAGCAAGAGTAATAATTCTAGCCCTAGACCTCCTCTGTAACTCTTTTACATACAACCTGTAGAATGTTTTATACGTCACCTATGGAGATTTTAAAGGGTAAAAGTTTGTCGCCATTTCACGAACGGACGCAATTTTGAAGCGTGACATGTTTGGTATCGATTTACTCGGCGCAACATTATCTTTCACAATATAACAAAAAATTGGGCTAACTTTACTGTCTTGTTTTTTAATAAAGTGTATTTTTTTTCCCCCAAAAAAAGTGCGCTTGTAAGACCTTTGCGCAAATACGGTGTGACAAAGTATTACAACGACCGCCATTTTATTCTCTAGGGTGTTAGAATAAAAAATATATATAATGTTTGGGGGTTCTAATTAGAGGGAAGGAGATGGCAGTGAAAAACACATTCGAACTGCTGTTATTTGCTACTTGTAATGTAACCTGTAATGCCAACGGCCACCACAAGATGGCCACTCCTAGATTCCATCTGCAGGCCTCAGCTTCCTTCTTACCGCGCCGGCTGGTAATTGAAGCCGCAACTTTGCGGCCTTCTGCTCTCCTCAGCTTCCTTTTGTGAAGGCCGCAAAAGCCACGGCCTCAATTACCGGCGGGCGCGGGCACACCGCGATCGCGCCAGCTGGTAATTAAGGCCGCGGCTTTGCGGCCTACTGCAGCCCTAAGCTTCCCCAGGTCACAATTTCTTGTCGCAACTGCGACCTGGCGCCCGGATTTTGTCGAGGCCTGCTTTACTGTATAATTGCAATCATTCAAAGTGTGTGTCCGTTTTGGGGAGAAAAATTTGTCAAGGAACGATCAAAGGGTCTTTATCGAAATTCCATGCAACTCTGGGTCCAAGTACCCCTCTCTGACCAGCATAATAAATTCCTCTCTGTATTCCTTAAGGCCTGGTTCACACCTATGCATTTTTTTGGGCCATTTTTCAGTTTTGCAGAAACGCACTACAATCCATTTAACATGGTTTCCTATGGATGTACTGTAGTTCATATCTGTGCATTATATGGAACGAGCTAGGTACCTTTTTTTTTTTTTTTTTTTTTTTTACTTCAATTGATCAAAAAAAAAAATGTATTGAAAAATGCAAACTGCATCCTGCATAGGTGTGAACCAGGCCTTAGTGCAGTCATTTGCGTCAGGATTATACTGCATCCAATTCTTCCCTTTAACTTCTTCTTAGGACTTTGTTCCTCTAGCGATGTTACACATTACAGTAAAAAGAGTGACCTGTACAGAGGCTTTCTATCTTGCTGTATCATGAGCGGAGTTGTTGCCTCACTTTCACTGGAATTCCATACTGTGGTATTAAATGACTGCTGAATTGTCGGTGCCTTTTTACATGGCCTACAAAACCACGTTCAGCCATGCCCTTGAACTGTCTAATAAACAAGTTTTTATGAACGTTAATGATTTATATGTATTTTATATTGCTTACTTTGCTAGTATTGTTTTTGCTTTATTCACACCAGTCCCTTTGGCAGTGTTGTCCAACACAGACAGTGCAAAGGCAAGGCAATTTTAAAAGTCCTCAAATCAGTTTACCTCACAACATTGCGCTGCATTGGTGTGTGTTTAAATAAAGTAGGACATGCTGTACTTTTGCACAACACATTGCCAGGCACTGTAGTAAATAACAATAAATGAATTGTAATTTTGTAATTATTGAATAAAGTTGAAGGGCAAAAGTAAACTGCAATGTGTGATTACAACGCATTGTCATCACTCGCTTCACAGAGCACACCAGAAGTCGTGGTTTAATGCGGCTGCTGGTGTTTACAAGCACTGCTCTTTTAAATTAGGTGTAGTGCATTGTGCTTCCATGGAGAACTAAATGTAATTTTCAGCTACTGGGCCTGAAACCAGGGGGTTTGGACTCCTCTGACATCCTCTCCCCAAATGACCATGTAAATAGCCTGCAACAAAAAATGTAAAGTAAAAGAAACAATAAGGCTGTAAATGCTTTTTTTGCATCTACATGCTCATTATTGGAAAAATCTGTTTAATTCCAATGATGGAGCTCCCTAAGATGAAGGTACTGTATATACCGTATATACTTGACCTTGAGTATAAGCTGAGGCACCTAATTTTACTACAAAAAAATGGGAAACTTATTGACTCGAGTATAAGCCTAGGGTGTCCATCTGCATGCCTCACTGTGCCCATGACTAGACTGACGTTTAACATGGGAGTCTATGGAAGGGGGGCCTGGTTTGAAAAATCTGTGCTCCCCAGCCGTAGGTCCCCCAGACAACAAACTTTGCACACTTGTTGAGGAGAAAAGGGGGCTACATGTTTGCCAGGTTCGGCGTCCAGGGAACCTACGACCGGCGGGTACTGGGTCCCCAAATTCACCAGAGAAATTACCGTTTAACATGGGAGTCTATGGAAGGGGTGTCTGGCTTTGAAAACGAACTTTGCACACTTTTATAGAGGAAGAGTGGGACTACAAGTGTGCCAAGTTTGGGGACCTACGGGCGGCCGGTACCGGGCCCCCAAAGTCCGGGAGATCAGGTGCAAAAAGGTGACTCAAGTATAAGCCGAGGGGGGCATTTTCAGCAAAAAAAATGTGCTGAAAAACTCGGCTTATACTCGAGTATGTACGGTACTTGCTGCCTACACTGGCAAACCCCTCTCTAATCTGGGGAAACTTATTAAAACAGCAATTCTCCCGAGTTTGCTAGGGGGGTCCTTGAGAGCTTTGGCTGATTGACCTTCCATTTGATGGGGTCTTCATAGTTCCTCTTCCTTCTCCTCCCTCCTCCTCCCCTTCAGCACGGTACTCTTTATTGGCCTCTAGAGCATTCTCCTCTTTCCCTTACCTTTACTGAGGCGAGTGCTTTGCTGGCAGCATTTGTTGGCCCATCTTCCGAATCATACTGAGGATGATTTCACCTTTTAAAACCTGTGAAGTACTTTGAAGTGTTGCCTCCATATTTTGGCAAAATTGTTACTATGTACTTCTGCTACTTTTTTTTTTTATGTTACACTTTTCTGTACATGATGATTTCTACAACTTTAACCACTTTAGCCCCGGACCATATTGCTGTCCAAAGACCAGAGCACTTTTTGTGATTCGGCACTGCGTCACTTTAACTGACAATTGCGCGGTCGTGCGATGTGGCTCCCAAACAAAATTGGCGTCCTTTTTTCCCCCACAAATCGAGCTTTCTTTTGGTGGTATTTAATCATCTCTGCGGTTTTTATTTTTTGCGCTATAAACAAAAATAGAGCGACTATTTTGAAAAAATGCAATATTTTTTACATTTTGCTATAATATCCCCAAAAAAGATATAAAAAAACATTTTTTTTCCTCAGTTTAGGCCGATACGTATTCTGCGATGTTTTTTTTTTTTTTTTTTTACGAAAAATATGTACAAATTATCATTTGATTGGTTAGCGCAAAATGTATAGCGTTTTACAAAAAAGGGGGTCGTTTTATGGCATTTTTATTAATATTTTTTTTTTTTACTAGTAATGGTGTCGATCAGCGTTTTTTTTCGGTACTGCGATATTATGGCGACACATTGGACACTTTTGACACATTTTTGGGACCATTGACATTTTTATAGCGATCGATGCTATAAAAATGCATTGGATTACTATAAAAATGCCATTGGCAGTGAAGGGGTTAACACTAGGGGGCAGGGAAGGGGTTAAGTGTGTTCCTATTTGTGTTCTAACTGTATGGGGGGTGGCCTTACTAAGGGAAATCACTGAACTTCTGTTCATACATTGTATGAACAGAAAATCAGCGTTTTCCCCGCTGACAGGAACGAGAGGTATGTGTTTACACACATACCTCTCGTTCCCCGCTCTGTAACGAGCAATCGCGGGTGCCCGGCGGCGATCGTACCCGCCAGCACGCGCGCGGGACTCTGGGGCGTGCTGTGCCGGCCGCGCGCGCGCGCCCCCTAGTGGCCGAAAAAGAGAGGACGTAGAGCTACGTGCTCCCGCGAGACAGAGCCACCGTCCCGCAGTAATATGACGGCGGGCGGTCGGGAAGCAGTTAAAATAAAACTCAATAAAATAATTTTGAGGAAAAGTAAATTGTTTCATCGGATTTCGTAACGGAAGTGACATTCCGTCGTGGCCAACTTGGTACACCCGCACTCGGGCACACTAAGCCTACATTCTGAAGTCGTCACGTGGGCATCTTTTTACACCCACCGAAAGTCTTGCATTTCACACTTGTTTTTATCAGTAAACTGAGCTTATATTGTGAAATGCAAGGATTAATGCCGCGTACACACGATCATTTTTAGGGTTCTAAAAAATGTCTTTTTTTTTTTTTTTTTTAATGTCATTAAAAACGATCGTGTGTGTGTGGGCACTTTTCAGGTTCTAAAAAATGACCAAAAAAAAATTTGAACATGCTCTATTTTTTAACAACGTTTTTAACGTTGTCGTTTTTCGGGTTGTAAAAAATGGTCGTGTGTGGGCTCTAATGACGTGAAAAATCTGCACATGCTCAGAAGCAAGTTACGGGAGCGCTCGTTCTGGTAAAACTACCGTTCGTAATGGAGTAAGCACATTCATCAGGCTGTAACAGACAGAAAAGCGCGAATTGTCTTTTACTAACACAAATTCAGCTAAAGCCACCCCAAGGGTGGCGCCATCCGCATAGTGCCGTTGTACGTCACCGCGCTATGCTAGAGCATTTTTTTTCATGATCGTGTGTAGGCAAGGCCGTTTTAATGATCAAGTTGAAAAAAAACGTAGTTTTTTTCTAGAGCCTGAAAAACGTCATTTGTTAGAATCCGAAAAATGATCGTGTGTACGCGGCATTAGAACTCCGAGACACTGTTTTGATGTTGAATTTTAAACGCAGCGTCAAGCCTGCTGATCTCACACGTTTGCTAATTTGAAAGAAGGCTGCTGCTTTTAAAATTCAACATCAAAACAGTGTCACGTACTTCTAAATCCTGTATTTCACGATATAAGCTCAGTTTACTCGTAAAAATACATGTGAAATGCAAGACTCTGGTGGGTGTAAAAAGATGTCAGCTTGCCGACTTCAGACTGTAGGCTTAGTGTGCCTGAGTGCGGGTGTACCAAGATGGCCACGACGGAACAAAATCTGACAGGTCGCCTAATTTGATGGAACACAGGAAATATTGTGCATTGCTTGATTGCTGGCTCTCAACTGAAAGGACTGAGCTGATGCTGGGGAAGAGGGGGGGAGGAGGGGGAACTGGTTGTCGGCAATGATTCTTGAAAGCTTGGGCCTGCGTACATACCTATCCTTGTAACGTCAGGAAGGCTTAGCCACAAAAAAACTCAAATTAATTTTGTTGTTTGTCCATGAAAAGATAAGTAGATAAAAAAAAATACAATGTACTTATATATAAAGCAAGTAAAGGTACAGGGATGCCGATTGTATATTAACTGAAGGTTCCAGGCATTGTCAAGTGGGGGAGGCTAGGAAAAAAGAATGTATGGTGTTGTGCACTCTTACAGATAAAGGCAATTTAAATCTTTCATAGGTCAGATGTTCTGCTTTTGAAAATAATAATCTGCTGGGACACATTAACGTAGGAAACCTGAGCTCAAGGCTGACCAGGGGGCTTGGATGAGGGTTTTCTCAAGGGGACACAACATTTACATTTCCAGTGAGCCTCTGCAGCAGACTGGTTGGTTGGTCAAGCCATAATCTAGTCAAAACATGGCTTATAAATTTCTAGTTAGCTAATGGTTTGGTTAACTGCCATCGCTGTCAAATGATTTTCAGGCACTTTACTGGTTTTGAAAAAAAATGTTTTTCCGTCCCATATTTTCAGGTTAATAAACTGATTCTTTTAAGCCCAATTTTTCTGTACGCTAGACTTGTTTTACATTTTATTAATGCTCCTCTGCATTCGAACAAGTCATAATGATTTGTAGCACTCAAATACCATTCGGTATATTAAGGGGTTCCAGCTCTGTAACGGTAATTCTGGAAACTGTTTTCAAAATGTTGCCAATATAGGGTGCCTGTGTTGATTTTGGTAATTCTAAATGATAATTTGGATAAAGCACTTACCGGTAAATTTTGATGCTGAAGGGGAAATCCTCTGCCCACAGTCCAGCAGTGTCCAGTAGGTTTGTTAAAACCTACTATTAGGCCTAGGCATAACATACAGTGCTTTGAAAAGGCATTCATACCGCTTGAAATATTCTGTCATGTTGCAATTTAAAAACGTAAATGTATTTTATTGGGATTTTATGTGATAGACCAACACAATGTGGCACATACTTGCGAAGTGGAAGGAAATGATAAAAATCAGAAAAGTGTGGCATGCATTTATATTCACCCTCTTTACTCTGATACCCCTAACTAAAATCTAGTGGAACCAATCGCCTTCAGATGTCACCTAATTATTAGAGTCCACTTGAGTGTCATTTAATCTCGGTATAGATACATCTGTTCGTTGAAGCCCTCAGAGGTTTGTTAGAGAACAAACCGCATCAGGAATGCCAAGGAATACACCAGACAGGTCAGGGATAAAGTAGTGCAGAAGTTTAAAGCAGGGTTAGGTCATAAAAAATCATCCCAAGCTTTGAACATCTCATGGAGCACTGTTCAATCCATCATCCAAAAATGGAAATGGTATGTACCAACTGCAAACCCACCAAGAAGTGTCTGTCCGCCTAAACTGACAGACCAGGCAAGGAGAGCATTCTTCAGAGAAGCTGCCAAGAGGCCCATGGTTACTCAGGAGGAGCCGCAGAGATCCACAGCTCAGGTGGGAGAATCTTTCCACAGGACAAATCTTAGTCGTGCACTCCACAAATCTGGCCTTTATGGGAGAGTGGCAAGAAGAAAGCCATACGAAGTCCCATTTGCAGTTTGTGAGAAGCCATGTGGGGGACACTGCAAACTTGTGGAAGAAGGTCAGATGAGACAAACATTTTTAACTTTTTGGCCTCAAAGCAAAATGCTATTTGTGGCAGAAAACCAACACTGCACATCAACCTGAACAAACCATCCCCGCTGTGAAACATGGTGGTGGCAGCATCATGTTGTGGGGATGCTTTGCTTCAGCAGGGACAGGGAAGCTGGTCAGAGTTGATGGGAAGATGGATGGAGCCAAATACAGGGCAATCTTAGAAGAAAACCTGTAAGAGTCTGCAAATAACTTTGAGACTGGGGTGGAGCTTCACCTTCCAGCAGGACAACGACCCTAAACATACAGCCAGAGCTACAATGGAATGGTTTAGAATTAGATCCAAGTATATTCATGTGTTCGAATGACCCAGTCAAAGTCCAGACCTAAATCTAGTTAAGAATCTGTAGCAAGAATTGAAAATTGCTGTTTACAGAGGCTCTCCATCCAATTTGACAGAGCTTGAGCAATTTTGCAAAGAATGGGCAAAAATGTCACTCTCCTAGATGTGCAAAGCTGGTAGATACATCCCCAAAAAGACTTGTTGCCGCGAAAGGTGGTCCAACAAAGTATTGACTCGGGCTGAATACAAATGCACGGCACTTTTCACATATTTATTTGTAAAACCTTTTGAAAACCGTTCATCATTTTTTTTTTTTTTTCCGCTTCACAATTATGTGCCACTTTGTGTTGGTCTATCACATTAAATCTCAATAAAATACATTCTACTTTTTCAAGGCACTGTATAATAGTGGACATCTATGCATACCCAATCTTCAACAGAGCTGCCAAGAACATTGCAGCGAGCAAAAGCTGCTAGGCATGGGAAGGGTGCACCAGACGGATAGCGATTTTCCTGCATCAGAGTTCTGCAGTCATATTTAAAAAACATGATTGGCCTTTGTAAGACCTCTTTCACATTGAGGAGTTTTTCAGGCGTTACAGCGCTAAAAATGGCGCTGTTATACTGCCTGAAAAACTCCTTCACTGCATCCTCAATGTGAAAGCCTGAGGACATCTTTGGAGCAGTGAGAGGAGCGGCATGTATACCGCTCCTTCCCATTGAAAACAATGGGAGACCGTGGCAATACCACCCGCAATGCGCCTCTATAGAGGCGCATTGCGGGCGGTATTAACCCCTGCTAGCGGCCGTGAAAGGGTTAATACCGCACTGCTAGCGGCCGAGATCCGGCGGTATAGCGCCGCTATTTTTAGTTCGTTAGGTTAGTTGACCTTAAAGGGGTTGTAAAGGTACAATTTTTTTTTTTCTTTGACCTTATTGCAGTCCTCCTTCACTTGCCTCATCCTTCGATTTTGCTTTTAAATGTCCTTATTTCCTCTGAGAAATCCTCACTTCCTGTTCTTCTGTCTGTAACTCCACACAGTAATGCAAGGCTTTCTCCCTGGTGTGGAGTGTCGTGCTTTCCCCCTCCCTTGGACTACAGGAGAGTCAGGACGCTCTCTACATTGCAGATAAAGGAGCCGTGTGTTAGTGGACGTCCTGTAGTCCAAAGGAGGGGGCGAGTACGATACTCCAAACCAGGGAGAAAGCCTTGTATTACTGTGTGGAGTTACAGACAGAACAGGAAGGAATACTGCAGCTGCTGACTTTTTTTTAAATAATCGGACACTTATCGGCCCCAGGGTCCAACGAAGTCCCGCTCATCTCCCCCCTCCTCTCCGCGGCGCTGGTATTGTCACTGTGGGCACGCACTGCGCATGCATGAGCCGCGTTGAGCACTGTGACTGACTGGGCAATCATCTGGGACCTGGCCGAGATGGAGGGAGGACAGGTGAACTTCTTTCCGGTGCCCTGGGAGAAAGTGGAAGCTGAAACCGAAACCCTCTAAAAAGTCGTCCGCCCCCCCCCCCCCCCCAAATGGGACAACCTTTTTCTTGTATGTGAGCAGAATGAACAATTTTAATTTTTTAATGTGTACTGTTTTCATATACGAAAGACTGCATGATCAGAAATGATGAACAATAATCTATTCTTCAACGTTTCTATAACAAACAAAAAAAAGCCATTGTTTTGAGAATATTTGAACAATTAGTAACCTCTTTGAATTTGCTATTAAACATCGAAGAAAAACAGACAAATGGTTCGCCCAATTTTCTATATAGTGTGTAACCAGCCTAAATCTGAATAATATGCTTCTAATTTAGTAATAAATATTAACAGGGTTTTGATTAAAATGTTGGCTGATAGAGGGCATCTCCAAACTCTCTACTAGTTAACCATTCAGGAAAATGGTGTGTCTTTCACAAAAATGTAAAGCACGGTCCCCAGGGAGTAACTAAAAGCAACGCTGTACATATGTTGGGAATGAAGCTGACACGGATGCTCCTCCTACCCTTCACTCAATCAATGATTACAACAATACTTCCTATTAGGAATTCATCACATAATGAGTGAACAGCTGGGAGCTGCAAACCTCACACACATTATATATATATAATATATATATATATATATATATATATATATAAATAATGTGTGTGTGTGTATATGTATATATATATATATATATATATATATATATATATATATATATATATATATATATATATATATATATATATATATATATATATATATATATATATATATATATATATATATATATATATATATATATATATATTAAAGAAGGTTGCGCTACTCTCAATTGTGAGTGAATATAAAGTGTTGCAAATAGTAGGCAGCCAACAAAACAATAGGACACAATTGTGAATAAATATGGGAAAAAATTTGTGTAGCGCCAAACTAATACAGATCCTCCTTAACGGGGGTCCCCCAGTGTGTATAAAATAAATCTGACCTTGATATCGCATCAGGTCTAAAGTGGGTCCAAAATGGGACAGTGTAAACATGTAAAGTGTTGAGGGAATGGAATCCCTCCAACTGCGGGTGATACAACAATCACTTATAGTGACAAACCGTGCCAAAAATAAAAGTAAAAATGAGTATCAATCTTGTATATTCACAAAACAAACAAAAAATGACAATAAACCTGTGTGTAAATAGTCACAAATGCAGTCCATCTACAGTGGTGTGTATTGTTCTCAGGGTTACATGGAAATAACGCCCCTGGAGTCCCATAAACACAGAAGTGTTGTAAAGTTGTCATCCAAATGGGTGAATATACAGTGTCTCCTCCTCCGAGCAATGATATGGTAAAGGTAGATTAAATACGCTTACCCACTGGTGTAGACCCACAACTCACCTTACGGTGGGGGGTCCTCAGAGCTTGTATGGGCCGGCTGCCCTCCCTGGTGTCTCCCTCAGAATTATGTTCTTTCGACAGGTAATCCAAAAAAAGGGGGGGGGGGTTTCTAGGAGATAATTGAGGCAAGCTTCCCAGGCGTTGTCTCATAGATAATCTTCCAACGTATTACACTCGGAGGGTAAATGAGAAAGAAGAGGGGAAATACTCCTCATAGCGTAAAAAAATGTATTTAAAATTCCACAAATCATAAAAATACTATTAAAAAATTCCAGGAACTCAGAAGTCCCAAAAGTGTAGCATGCATCAAGTCCACACTGAATCAAACATTTTTTCAACACTCCACATCAAATGAATCTAGAAAACAAAGAGTCCAGAAAAGCGCAATGGAATCAGCTATTGTCCAATGAAACCCGACCGGTTTCGTCTAAAAAGACTTCGACTGGGGTGTAAGACTGAACATAACGGGCTCCATGCGCTTTATATAATTACCCAAATTAGATTAGAGGCTTGTTCTTATAATTTATTTATATTTTAGAATATATGAAATGTATACAGCAGTATATTCAGAATAATTTTAAATTAAAGTTATTATTATATATATATTTTTTTTAAATAAGAACATGATGAAGTTTAACTAAGTCCAGTTTTTGCCATTTGGAAGCTCTTGTTGTGTAAGGCCCCATTCATACTTGTGTTCTGCTTGCTTATTTATGGCATTATTTACTAAAGCTTGTTTAGTGCAAAGCACTTCTGCATAGAAACCAATCCGATTCCAGGTTTGTTGCCAATGCTTAAAGTGGAGTTTCCATCAAAAAAAAAAAAAAAAATGTTGCTTTAATGTGCATATTAGACCTAAAAAAATATATATATATAATATATTTTACTCACCTGGAAATACCTGTTGCTATGTGGTCCCATGAAATCTGCCTTCGGAATTACCTCGGTTTCTGACGTCACCTCCCTCGGCTCCTCCGCACGCTAATGCTCTTGGGAAATGTGTGTCAACCCTGGATGCAGTTTGCTACCCCTAGCGCTGGAATCGTGGGACTTCGAAACAGGAAGTGACGCGATTCCGCCTTCTTACACTATTCTACGTTGTTGTTTGCCATCACAACGGCGGGCACATCAGACGATGACGAGTGCTCGATGGCGCTGCTATTGCTATGCGCATGCGCCATAATGGGGCGGGACGGGCGGTCCATTATCACTCCGCATCATAGACTTCCAGGAAGTAAATGCTTGTGGGCTTCACAATGCCCACAAGTAAAATAAGAACTGTCGGAATGGATTTTTATAAATTATCTTTTGAGAAAAACTCGGAGTGGCAGCGGATTTTCAAATGGTAAGTGACCTGATTTATAACATAAAAATGAATCGTGAAAGTACATACTTTGAAAAAATGCTCGTTGTGGTTGGAACCCCGCTTTAAGTGAACAAGCCGAGGTTAGAAGCTGATTTGTTTCTATGCAGAAGTGGGACTGATTATGCACTCTTCAGCTTTAGGCCGGGTTCACACCGGTACGACATACGCTCTGACTTTTGGGGGCACATGACGTTTGTAAATGAATGATTCCCTATGAAAGCCATCTTAAAGTGGTTGTTAACCTAGTTAAACCACCTTTTACCTACAGATAAGCTTATAATAAAGCTTGCCTGTAGGTACTGGAAATTATCTTATAAACCTGCGTGGTTTAGAAGATATTTACCATATGCGCTTGCGCCAACGTCATCGGCGTATGCACAGTCAAGAAAGGGCACAATCGTGCTGTTTCTAAAGGGCACCTGTGCAAGTTCACAGTACTCCCGCAAGTTAATGAGCCGGAGTCCAGAGTGTTAAAGATGTCTGCGGCCACCAGTGGTGACATCACGGGCTTCATTTGCAGGTAAGTGCAACATAATGGGCTAGTATGCAATGCATACTAGCCCAATATTCTTTTACTTTGCAGGGGGAAAAACAGGAAGTAAAACCCACCAGGGTTTACTTCCTCTTTAACTGGTCCGACACAAGTTGGTCCGACTTTGAAAAAGGTTCCTGCGCTACTTTGATCCGACTTCAGCCCATTGAATCTCATTGAAAACTGGGATTGTTTTGATTGGTCAGAGGACAAGTCAGACTAGTCGGATGGAAGTAGGACTGATGTCTCGGGGCATAGTAGGATGACAGTCGTGTCGTACCAGTGTGAACCCGGCCTTAGTAAATAAACCCCATAGAGTCCATTAGTAAAGTGCTTAAAACGCACCCCGACAGTGTGCTAATTATCATATATATATTGGGAAGCATAAATGTATTCATGCAAAGAAGTCGTCACACTCCAACATTTCTTGCTAAATCCGGGAAAGTATTATTGACAGTACATCCGTGTGGATTGTACATAAAGAGCAATACGTTTTGGAGTGTGGTGACTTTGGATGTGTATAGACCTATTTCTATTTGAGTGCATATAGTTTATTGACCTAGTTTTGCATTTTAAGGGTTTATTCACACCGCATGCATTGGGGCTGGTTAATGCATGGACAAGGCAAAAGCTTTCTCTGCTATTTTGTCAAATACCGACGTACTGCATTGGTGTGAGATGAAAGATGGAAAAAAAAAAAAAATGGGTCAGACAGCTCTTAATTGCATCGCAGTACGTTGTGACTCATTTTAGCACATTGTGACACACTGCAGTCTGCTTTTTCTAAATAAAAACGCACAATAAATAGCAGCGCACGCCTAATGCATCACAACACTCATTGCCAGCCCATAATACCATATATCTGAGGATGTATGCTCTTTGGTGCTAACGAGACCTTAAGGAATCTGTGATTTCTGCTCGTAACAGTTGGGTGGTTTAAACGCACAAGTCAGATAGTCGCTTTGAGGCAGTACAGGAACCCTTTCTAAAGTCAGAGCGACTTCCGTAGTGCTAATTAAAGCGGAGTTCCACTCAAAAGTGGAAGCTCCACTTGTTTGCTGCCCCCCCCCCCCTCAGGTGCCACATTTGGCACCTTTTTTTTTTTTGGAGGGGGGCAGGTACCTGTCCCTACTTCCTGGACACCTGGCTGCAGCGAGATGTGGCAAGGCCCCCCCAGAAGTTCGCTCCCCCATCCTTGCTGCTCCACCATCGGGCCAGTTAGAAAGCGCACTGTGCTATGCGCGGAAAGGACAGCACCCAAGATCTGATCAGAAGGTCGGCTGGGGTGCTGACAACATGGGACATGTCACAGACATGCGATGTCTGTGATCGCAGTAGTGTGAACCGCACACAAAACTATACCCTGTGCACATCTAAACGCAGCATTTTTTATGCCTGCGTGAATAAGCCTTTTAATTTGGATAATTTGGAGAAATTGGCCTAATGCATTTATTTCTTGCAATAATTAGGACTTCTGTAACACCTTTTCCACGTGAGGATTTGTACAAATTCTAATACAGAAATTGTGGTGGTTATTTTTATTATTATACAAGATTTATATAGCACCAATAGTTTACCCAGCGCTTTACAATGTATAGGAGGCACAGCACAATTACAGTACAATAATTGTTGTATTTCCGCCAATTAACAGTAATAACAATTTTTGTAGAAGAAGAAAAAACTATTTTAGAAATGAACAGATAGCTAAATGTGCCTGGAGATGCGTAGGAAGGCGCCTATGATTTGTTTTTCTTTCTATGGTCTAGGTGTAAATAATTGCTTTAGCTGTATCACACGGGTTAGTCTTTTGGCTGACGGGATCAATGACAAGAGCCTTATTGTGTTTGATCTGATATTCAGTTTGCTAGTCGAGTCTGAAGCAAGGTGGAGTCTGATCGGGGAGGGGATAGCTGTCACAGAGCATGCAATGGGGTTGGGTACTGAAGGACAGAAGATTTTAATTGCTTCTCCCTGCATCAGCAGCATTCTGGGACTTGCTTACGCTCCGAGCATCCCTGGTCACATGAGTGTGAATTTTCTCTTCTCTTCATTAGTCAGCCATTTTGGTCAACACCCTGCTTACTGCGCACAACCAATCCTACAAGATCACAAGTGCCTGGGCTGTGCAGACCTGCTTGCCCTCTTTGGATTCCCATACCTGCCTCTATATACCGGCCATTCACATCACAGTGGATGACTGCTTTACATTTGTCACTGACTAACTGCCTGTGTGACTAGAACAAAGGAGAGCTTTATTATCTGGAGTTTTGCGTTTTTTAGCAAGCAGCTTTGACGCATGACAATTGTCAGCAGAGCAGCAGGGGGGGCGGAAGAGGCAGACACAGGAGTCCAAAGCAAGCCAAGGAGGAAGAGCATCTTTCCTGTGTTGCAGAACTGAAAACCGTCCTACAGAACATTTTCTCTATTCCTTTTCTTGCATGCGAACTGTGCAGCTTCTCTGTAATTTCTCAAAATAATCTCTGGACTCTTCACAACGCCTTTTTGATTATTTTATTTTTCTTATTTCTGATATTTTCGAGTGGGTGTCTTACCACCTGAGCCATCATGACGGCTCTTACCCCTCAGGGCGACATGCCGACCCCCACCACAGACAAGATAACCCAGGCTGCAATGGAAACCATATACCTTTGCAAATTCCGCGTCTCTATGGACGGCGAATGGCTCTGCTTGCGTGAACTTGACGACATTTCGCTTACGCCAGACCCTGAACCTAATCCTGAAGGTATGGGCCAATTCGATACCTTGACAACATCCCACAATACCCTGCTGTATCATTCTTCTGATCAAAAACAAATCCGGGGTTAGTTGCAAATCGGTTGCTTTGTGCGCTTAACGTTTATTAAAATCAGCCTGAAATTTTTAGTAATTGTAAAACGCTGCGCAAACTGTTGTCGCTATATAATCCTGTTTTATAATAATTGCAATATTTGTATGTTGTTTATTTAGCTACAATTTACATTGTTTAGCTACAATGATATTTATATGTTTGCAGTTACTTAAGATACAAAATCTAATAACGAATATTCTCTATTGTTTTTAAGTTATTTTATGACACAAGTCTCCTCTTCCTAGATTAGTGAAGGTCATTAGTGCGCTGGCCTGCGCCTTTGTGTACATAGTAGTCGTTGTATATATTAGTGTAATGCACTAGGCATCGGTTCTGTTTTTATATGTTAGAATATCACTTGTATTTTCTGGAGCTAGAATTCTGACTCGTTAACATCCTAACACTGATCCTTTAGCGACACTGAAATGCTTTTTTTTTTTCGTCAGCTTATAAGCATTAATCTTCATATTACCTTTGTCATGGTTGTTGCAGTGAAATACGCCATATCATGAAGTAAGCCTTCCTTAGCAACCTGCTAGGCCTGCAGGATGGAGCTGAATTGTGTGACTGCATGCAGCAGGGAACTGGTTAAATGGTAATGCCTCCTCCCTTGTTGTAGAGCTCATGTCATTCTGCCCAAATAGTTTGGAGACAAAAGACCCAGAGAGCATACAGAAAGCTACGGTCTTCCTGTAAATCCCTGGTTTTATATTCGCCTACTTCATTGTGATCTGTGCCCTTCTGTTATTCCCTTAGATTCGTCATTGTTTGCTTGTTCTTTTTTTACTGCAATGGCAGAGTAAGTACGATTGTTGATTTCCCTAACTTAGTGATACAAATTCTAAATGGTTATATGGGAAAAACAAAGTGAAAATATTTATTACCCATAATACACCCCCTGCAGCTCCTCCCCATGGTGTATGTAAAGTATGGGCTGCATATACTGTAATCGGAAGTCTACATTGACAATGTCATCGTGCTGGGCTTTTGCCAGATCTCAGACACACCCCTTTGTGCATGCATATGGCAAGAGTAGTCCATAGCATCTGTTGGGATTCTGACTTGCCCAACTGCAGAGGACAAAATGAGTGTTAAGTCTAGGGCAGTGGTCTTCAACCCTGTGCTCATTGCCCACTAACAGGCCAGGTTTGCAAGATAACTGAAATACATGGCAGGGGATATCATTTGCTGCTCTAGTGATTGCAGTATTCTAGTCTGCATCTCCCCAAGGTAATAGATAAAATCTAGCCTGTTAGTGAGCCCTGAGGACAGGGTTGATAACCACTGGTCTAGGGTATGTACAGTCGATCTGGAAAGTCTTCACCTTCTTCACATTTTTTTATGTTACAGCCTTATTCCAAAATGGATTAAATTCATTATTTCCCTCAAAATTCTACAAACAATACCCAATAATGACAACGTGAATAAAGTTAGTTTGAAATCTTTGCAAATTTATATATATTTAAAAAATCTCATTTACATAAGTATTTACAGCCTTTGCCATGAAACTCAAAATTGAGCTCAGGTGCATCATGTTCCCACTGATCATCCTTGAGGCTGGGTTCACACTACACTACAGGACTTTCATCCTACTTTGCTCTGCGACATTTGTCCTACATTGATCCTACATTGGTCCTACTTTCATGAACAGGATACTACTTTGGTCCTACTTTGTGATAGACTGACTTGTTCTTTGACCAATCAAAACAATCCCAGAGTGAGATAAAGTCCTTTTACTGGTGCTGTAATCACATGTCAGATGGCAAAAGTCGGATGGTTAGGACAAGGCTCCTACTTTGGTCCTACTTCAATGATATTCAATGGGCTGAAGTAGGATCGATGTAGGACCAAAGTAGTACAGGGAGTAGTTTCAAAGTCGGACCGACTTGTGTAGGACCAGTTAAGACGGCTCTCATAGGGAAACATTGATTTTCACACGTCATGCTACATGAGCTCCCAATGTAGGAGCGTTGTCGGAACAAGTGTGAACCCAGCCTGAGGTTGGTCCGTCTTTGAAAATGCTCCCTGTACTACTTTGGTCCTACATTGATCCTACTTCAGCCCATTGAATATCATTGAAGTCGGACCAAAGTAGGAGCCTTGTCCTAACCATCCGACTTTTGACATGTGATTACAGCAGCAGTAAAAGGAATTTATCTCACTCTGGGATTGTTTTGATTGGTCAAAAACAAGTCAGACTATCACAAAGTCGGATCAAAGTAGTATCCTGTTCATGAAAGTAGGATGGATGTAGGACCAATGTAGTACCAATGTAGGACCGATGTAGGACAAATGTCGCAGAGAAAAGTAGGATGAAAGTAGTACTGCTGTCATGTAGTATAGTGTGAACCCAGCCTGAGATGTTTCTACAACTTGATTGGAGTCCACCTGTGGTCAATTCAGTTGATTGGACATGATTTGGAAAGGCACACACCTGTCTATATAAAGGTCCCACAGTTAACAGCGCATACCAGAGAACAAACCAATCCATGAAGTACAAGGAATTGTCTGTAGACTTCCGAGACGGGATTATATCGAGACACAGATCTGAGGAAGGGTACATAAACCTTTCTGCAGCAATAAAGGTCCCAATAAGGCACAGTGGTCTCCATCAATTTAAGAAGTTTGCAATCACCAGCACTCTTCCTTGAGCGGGCCGCCTGGCCAAACTGAGCAATCTGTGGAGAAGGGACTTAGTCAGGGAGGTGACCAACCACCCTGATGGTCACTCTGACAGAGCTCCAGCATTTCTCTGTGGAGAGAGGAGAACCTTCTAGAAGAACAACCTTCTCTGCAGCACTCTCCAATCAGGTCTGTATGGTAGAGTGGCAAGAAGGAAGCCACTTCTCAGTAAAAGGCACATGACGGCCCTCCTGGAGTTTGCCAAAAGGCATCTGAAGGACTCTCGGACCATAAGAAACAAAATTCTCTGGTCTGATGAAACAAAGATTGAACTCTTTGGCCTGAATGGAAAGCGTCATGTCTGGAGGAAACCAGGTACTGCTTATCACCTGGCCAATACCATCTCTACAGGGAAGCATTGTGGTGGCAGCATCATGCTGTTGGGATGCTTTTCAGTGGCAGGAACTGGGAGACTAGTTGGGATATAAAGAAAGATTAATACAGAAATGTACAGATATATCCTGGACCTCAGACTGGGGTGAAGGTTCATCTTCCAACAAAACGACCCTAAACACACAGCCAAGATAACAAAGTAGCTATGGGACAACTCTGTGAGTGTCCTTGAGTGGCCCAGACTTGAACCTGATTGAACATTTCTTAAAGGATCACTAAAGGAATTTTTTTTTTAGCTAAATAGCTTCCTTTACCTCACTGCAGTACTGGTTTCATGTCCTTATTGTTTGTTTTTGCTTTGAAGTTGCTGTAATCCTGCTGTGTTCTCCACACTTCCTGCTTGTCTGTTTCCTTATAACCACAGTGCTGGGAGCTTTCTCACGATGGTTTAAGCTGTCATTACTGTGTGTCTAAAACTCCTCAGAACCAATCAGATTAATTTTAAAAACAAAACACTGCCATGGATTTGTTTGTTTTTGTTCTGTGTATCTATTTCTACTTCACAGAAACATGAAGCCAGTTCAAAAGTGACACTAACCTGCAGGCACATTACATGATTGATTTTTATCTATTTTTAATCATCTTGAAAAGGAATCAGTTAACTTTTATGTCTCTATACCCTGTAAACTGTCATTTCAGCAAAAAATGTTTTTTCCTTTAGTGACCCTTTAAGAGATCTGAAAATGGCTGTGCACCGACGCTCCCATCCAGCCTAATGGAGGTCCTGAAAAGAAGAATGGGAGAAACTGATCAAAAATGGGTGTGCCAAGCTGTGTAGAAAAGGTGCTTCACCAAAGTTTTGCACAAAAGCCGTGAACGCTTATGTAGATTTCAAACAACTTTTTTCACGCTGTCATTATGGTGTATTGTTTAACTACATGCCGACCGCCCACCGCAGTTATACGGCGGCAGGTCGGCACTGCTAGGCGAGAGCATGTAGCTCTATGTCCTATCTTTCGCGGCCGCTATGGCGGCCGCCGGGCACGCGCGCTCGTTCGTTACAGAGCGGGGACCGGAAGCTATGTGTGTAAACACATAGCTCTCGGTCCTGTCAGCGGTGAAAGGTTGATCTTCTGTTCATACATCGTATGAACAGAAGATCAGTGATTCCCCCTAGTGAGGCCACCCCCCCATACAGTTAGAACACACCAGGAACATACTTAACCCTTTCCCTGCCCCCTAGTGTTAACCCCTTTACTGCCAATGGCATTTTTTATAGTAATCCAATGCATTTTTATAGCATTATTGATCGCTATAAAAATGCCAATGGTCCCAAAAATGTCGCCATAATATCGCAGTACCGAAAAAAATCGCCGCCATTACTAGTAAAAAAAAAATATTAATAAAAATGCCATAAAACTACCCCCTTTTTTGTAAACGCTATAAATTTTTTTTTTATTTTTTTAACGAAAAATATGTAGAATACGTATCGGCCTAAACCTGAGGGAAAAAAAATGTTTTTTCGATATTTTTTGGGGATATTTATTATAGCAAAATGTAAAAAATATTGCATTTTTTCAAAATAGTGGCTCTATTTTTGTTTATAGCGCAAAAAATAAAAACCGCAGAGATGATCAAATACCACCAAAAGAAAGCTCTATTTGTGGGAAAAAAGGACGCCAATTTGTTTCGGAGCCACATCGCACAACCGCGCAATTGTCAGTTAAAGCGACGCAGTGCCGAATCGCAAAAAGTGCTCTGGTCAGGAAGGGGGTAAATCCTTCCGGGGCTGAAGTGGTTAAAGAATTCTGAGAGAAATAATAAATGTAATCCATTTTGGAACAAGGCTGTAACCTAACAAAATGTGGAAAAAGTGAAGTTCTGTGAATACTTTCTGGATTGACTGTATGTCAAACAAAAGGCCCGCTAGACCATTTCATATGTTCCTCGCACCCAGGGGAAAGAATGAAAGTGAGATGTGGACAGCCTGTAAAAGATAGCTGGACCCTTTACACTGCACATGGCACATCCCTGAACCCTGCACTTGGTATGTAATGCACCTCTGCACTATGAACTCTGCACAAAGCGCACCCCTGAGTTCTGCGCTCTGTGCATAGGACACCCATGAAACTGTACATAGCGAGCCCCTGAACTCCTCACTATGCATTCCTGGTATTTATTGCCCATTTAGGATCCTCCCATTCTGCAATTTGGTCACACCTGCCGTTCGATGCAGTTTAGCGGGAGGGTGTGGTTAAACTCTTGCACCTATTTTCTGAGAAAAAAAGCCTCGGACAAATCTTAGATAATCTTGCGGATACAACCAGGCCCTTTGAGAGCAACCATAATGCTGTTTTGGCCCACAATGAAATTGAGTTTGACACCCCTTGTTTAGGGGAAGGTAAAGGCACATTACTTACCTGATCCTCCGCTCATGCTTTGGCAGTGGACGGTCTCTCGATGTCCTTACATCTAAGGGCCCTATGTCGGCCTCGATGACATTCGAGACATCCAACCGCCGGAGTGCAGGGCAGAGGAGTCTGTGGGTACAGTCTAGCAGTGCAGAGGAAACGGAGAGCAGAGGATTGGGTAAGAAACTGTTTTACCTGGGCCCCCCTAGACATAAATGTGTTGTGAACTCTTGCAGCGCCCGACTGCCTGGAATACAGCTTTAGGCCTGGTTCACACTAGTGCATTTTTAGATGTGACTTTAGTCGCTCAGAATCGCATGACAAGGCATGTTTTCGCCTATTCACATCAATGCGACTCAGCATTTTGCGATTTTTGGAAAAGGTTCCTGTACTACTTTGGTGGGATCCCTGTGTGATTTTTAACCCTATAGAATATACAAACCTTATCAAAGTTGCATCCAAGTAGCATGACATAATCGTGCATAAAGTCAGATAAATCCTTTTGCAGCAGCGTTAACTTTTGCTTTAAAGCTTAATTCTAGACCAATCACTAAATGTACATGTAAGATCCTGCATATACACACATACAAACGGTCATATCTGCCAAAACTGCACATTTTTTATAGTCCAAACATTACAGCCAGCCCTGACCACTTACTTTTTGCAATACAGTTAAATTATCTTGGTTAAAGATGAGGTCATCTCTACTCCAATAATCAAGCTTCATAACTTAAATTCAAAGCACTGTGCAATGCAATAGAGCCCTGATTACTGCAGTTTTTGCACGATCATTTCCCTAGCGGGCCATGTCTGACCAGCAGTTTTATAGCAGCTAGAGATCGAATTTTCAAATGTGAATAATAGCTGCTTACATTATTTCTTGATCGGCAGCTGCAGTCTCGCTGTCGGAATACCATTTCCTGGTGGGGGGAAAGGTACCTCAATTGTGTGGATGGAGGAATGTGTACATTTTTTTATTTTCATTTAGATGGCTGGCTGAACATTGTACCCAGTATAAGGTTTAAAACGGTTCTACAGGCAGAAGTTTTTTTTTACCTGTTAAATGTATTCTATGCATTAAGGTAAAAAAAACTTCTGAGTGGAGGTCCCCCCCCCCCCCACCTCAAACTTACTTGAGCCCCATCTCCAGTGATGTGCAGCAGAGCAGCGGCTCTCCCATATCTCTCTCTTCTCATTGGCTCACACAGCAGTGGGTGCAATTGGCTGCTGCTGTCAATTACAGCCAGTATTTCAATGTGTGAATTCTGAATGTCCATTCACAGGAGCGTGGCTTGAGAACGAGCCTGCTTGAGTGCCCCCATAGCTTGCTATTGGGGGCACTAACCAGGAGGGAGGATCCAGGGCCGCCAGCGGGGGACCCAAAAAGAAGAGAATCAAGGTTGCTCTGTGAAAAACATTACACAGAGCAGGTAAGTAGAACATGTTTGTTATTGGGGGGGAAAAAATCAATTACTTTAAGCTGGCAACACTGCTTGAATGTACAGTGGATTCGGAGGGTTCCTGCATCGCACTAGTGTGAACCCAGCTTTATTTTCCGTTGAATTCACCTCCCATGTGTCCAACAACCAGCACACCCGAAACTCGGGCAATCAACACAAAGCTTTTCCAGGTGCATATAGTAGCATTCAGTTCCTGCAAGTTCTGCACTTAGCCCAGGTTCACACTGGGCTGCGGGAGTGAAATCGTGCGAGTTCAGCTGAACTCGCACGATTTCACTCCCGCTGGCAGTCCCGATTTCGGCTGCGATTTAAGAGACATCCGCACAGATGTCAATGTAAATCGCGTCCGGAAATCGCAAAAAGTAGTACAGGAACTACTTTTTGAAGTTGGTGCAGCGCCGCAGATGCAGCGTCGCACCAATTAGGACGGTGTCATTGCCGGCAAATGCCGCCGATTTGAGATGCGATTTCACATGTGAAATCGCATCTCAAATCAAACTAAATCGTACCAAGTGTGAACCTGGGCTTAGAGCCGGTTCACACAGCCGCGGCACGACTTCGACGGCCACTCTGTAAGTCGTCCTGAAGATGACTTCAGACGCGACCTGCAAAACGACTTCTGTATAGAAGTCAATGCAGGTCACCCCGAGCCGCAACCAAAGTCGTACAGGGACCTTTTTCTAAGTCGGAGCGACTTGCGTCGCTCCTATTAAAACGGTTCCATTGCATTGAATGGGACGCGACTCATCAGGCGGCTGAGCCCCAGTGTGAACCGGCTCTTAAACAAAACCCACATTACAATTCTTAACCTCTCTAACTACTTTACACAGCTGAACTATGTAGTTCTACGGTACATTAGCTGTATAGTTCTACATCAGTGGTTCTCAACCTTTCTAGTTTCGTGAACCCTTGATAAAATTTCTCAAGTTGTGGGAACAGTAAAATTATTTTGTAGCTTGGGTTGTCGGCACCCAAGGCAAGACAAGAAATGTGCACCCCTAACCCAAGGACATTTAGCGCTCCCCGAGTCCCTTCCACTCATACAGTATTAACCACTTAAGACCCAGACCTTTAGGCAGGTAAAGGACCTGGCCAGTTTTTGCAATTCGGCACTGCGTCGCTTTAACAGACAATTGCGCTGTTGTGCGACGTGGCTTCCAAACAAAATTGGCGTCCTTTTTTCCCCACAAATAGAGCTTTCTTTTGGTGGTATTTGATCACCTCTGCGGTTTTTATTTTTTTGTGCTATAAACAAAAATAGAGCGACAATTTTGAAAAAAATTCAATATTTTTTACTTTTTGCTATAATAAATATCCCCAAAAACATATAAAACATTTTTTCCTCAGTTTAGGCCAATATGTATTATTCTACCTAATTTTTAGTAAAAAAAAATCGCAATACGCGTTTATGGATTGGTTTGCGCAAAATCTATAGCGTTTACATAATAGGGGATAGTTTTATTGCATTTTTAATTAAAAAAAAAATGTTTTACTACTAATGGCGGCCATCAGCGATTTTTTTTTTTTTTTTTTTTTTTTTTTTTTTTCGTGACTTCGACATTATGGGGACACTTCAGACAATTTTGACCAATTTTTGGGACCTTTGTCATTTTTACAGCAAAAAATGCATTAAAAATGCATTGTTTACTGTGAAAATTACAATTGCAATTTGGGAGTTAACCACAAGGGGGCGCTGAAAAGGGGTTAAGTGTGACCTCATCTGTGTTTCTAACTGTAGGGGGGTGTGGCTGTAGATGTGACGTCATTGATTGAGTTTCCCTATATAAGGGAACACACGATCGATGACGGCGCCACAGTGAAGAACGGGGAAGCTGTGTTTACACACAGCTCTCCCCGTTCTTCAGCTCCGGGGACCGATCGTGGGACTCCATCGGGGCTGTGGTCACGGTGCAGGAGGCAGTCCTTAAGTGGTTAAACCCCTTATGGTACATTTGAGGATGTACCACTCTTTATCTTTGTTCTCCTTTCTTTCCCTTTTTATCTCTCTATCCTTGTTGTGTTTTTTTATTTTTTTCCCCCATCCCTCTCTAGCCATCTTTCTTGTTCTTTCTCCCCCCCCCCTCTTTTCCTCTCCCTTCCATGTATTCTCTGTTTGTTACTTCTCTTACTCCCTGGTGGTTGGAATGGGATGAGTGGCATCGCTGGCGGGGAGTTGGGGATGAGTGGCATCGCTGGCGGGGAGTTGGGGATGAGTGGCATCGCTGGCGGGGAGTTGGGGATGAGTGGCAGCGCTGGCGGGGAGTTGGGGATGTTTGCAGCGCTGGCGGGGAGTTGGGGATGAGTGGCAGCGCTGGCGGGGAGTTGGGGATGTTTGCAGCGCTGGCGGGGAGTTGGGGATGAGTGGCAGCGCTGGCGGGGAGTTGGGGATGAGTGGCAGCGCTGGCGGGGAGTTGGGGATGAGTGGCAGCGCTGGCGGGGAGTTGGGGATGAGTGGCAGCGCTGGCGGGGAGTTGGGGATGAGTGGCAGCGCTGGCGGGGAGTTGGGGATGAGTGGCAGCGCTGGTGGGGAGGTTGCTCTTGATCAAGGTCATCGGCTGATGTGAGAACTGTAGTGGGGACCTTTAAAGGCCACTATAATCACAGGTAGTGTTACTCATTGTGACACCTGCCGAAATCAGCAGAAAGGGTCTCCTCCAGCCCCACTTCACATTCATCACCAGTCAGCTGACCTCTAGTCCCTGCCCCCAAGCCATGCCGTGAAATGAATGGGCGGCTGCAGGCTTCAGGAACAGCTCAAGATTCAGTCACCCCTAACAAATCCTCATTTGACCCCCAAGGGGGTCCCCGACCCCAGGTTGACAACCAATGTTCTACATATTCATACCACGTCAGAAACAGAACCTGTATGTCAGTAACAAAAAAAATTGAGTCACCAAAGACCGTATCATGATTGATGGGCGACACTGTCTCAACAGCAAAATGATTTAAAATTGTTGACAAATGTGATTTCCTTTTTTTAAATTTTGTATTTTGTTTTTAAGAATAAGTCTAATGAAAATAGTGCATAGGCTAGTTTTTATATATTTTTTTATTTTAATTTTTTCTTCTGTATTACTATTCATAGAGAGATTGTGCTTAAATAATTAGGTCTTGAAAACCCAGCGTAGCCCAGATTTCTAGTTGGCATGTGCATACGCTGATAGAATGTTAATGTTTCTGATCCCTGTTCAGCCCCCAAGAACATGACTCTAGAAAATCATCCAAAGCTTGCCAAGAGATTGCCTTGTATTCCCAGAAGTGGCCTATGGTAATGGTTAGATTCTACAGTGATACATCGCATGGACACAGGCAAGAGAATGGATCCAGTATCTCCAGGGACTTGTACACACCGAGCTCTTCCTCTAGTTGGATCACATTTCAGTACTGTCGAGAACTGCCACATACAAGGCCATACAGTCAATGACAAAAGCCTTGGATTTAATTTAATGTGCAGTGTTTATTATTTTATTGTTTAATTTATTATCTATAAAATCTGCTTTAGTGCTATGCATGTTGACATTTACAATTTGCATGATATGTACAGTACATAAACATGTTATTGCCAAAATTATAGCAATATAAACTTTCAAGACGGGTTATAATAAACTTTGATTAGCTTGATAAAAGGGAACAAAAAAAAATAAAAAAAATAAGTGATATATAACAGTTATGTTAAAAAAAAAATGTTGGCAGCATATTTCGGCTTATGTTTTATATCCAAGCTGTTGTTGCCAAAGAATTATCATTTCATATTCAACAGCTGGGCACCTTGCATTTTAATTTCTTGTACCAAAGCACAAAACTGAATTGAAAAAAATGATCTAGAAGCTGTCTTGTGCATAGATTATGGGTTTTAGCGAGGTGATGAAAAGGATGGCGATACTGTTTAGCCACTTACCTACTGGGAACTTTTACCCATTTCCTGCCCAGTCAAAATTTTCAGCTTTCACCACTCTCAATTTGAATAACAATTGTGCGGTCATGCAACGCTGTACCTAAACTAAATTTTTATCATTTTTTTTTCACACAAATAGAGCTTTCTTTCTTTTAGGCCCCTTTTCACTCTTTTTTTCTGCGACTTTAGACATCAGAGTCTCATGACAAGTTGTACCCCATGATTCCCAATGATAACCATTCAAATCAGTGCTACTTTAAAGTAGTCCCCTTTGTCTGACTTCGATGTGAGTTGAGGGCCATAGACCTTAAAGAGGGGGTTCACCCTTAAAACCACTTTCTCCCATCCCATCCAGCATACTGGTGTCAGCGCCAGTATGCTGTCTTTTTTTTTTTTTTATCGATGTACTTACCTCTTAATAGATAATTAAATTTTCGTCCTACCGCGGGGTATGGCGCCGCTATATCGCGTCACGCCTTCCGAAAACAGCCGACCAGCACTCGGCTGTTCTCGGCGCCTGCGCACAGACCCAGGAGCTGACTGTGCACTGATGTGCGCTGATGAGGGGGTGTTTCATCGGATTAGGCAACCCGTCAGATTTTGAAACGGAAGTGGAGTTCTGTCGCTGCCATCTTGCTCCCCCCCCCCCCCCCCCACACTCGTCCACAGTAAGGATACAAGTAAGTAAGGTGGAAAGCGGAAATCTTGTTACACCCACTGGAGTCTGGCATTTCACACTTATTTTTACCACTAAAAGGAGCTTATATAGTGAAATACAGTATTTGGAAATCTGTCTGACTGTTTCGATGTTGAATTGTAAAATCAGCGGTGTTCTGTCAGATCAGCAAACCTGTGAGATCAGCAGGCTTGCCGCTGCTTTTACAATTTAACATCAAAACAGTCAGACGGGTTTAAAAATACCAAATGTCACTATATACAGTAAGCTCCATTTAGTGGTTAAAATAAGTGTGAAATGCCAGACTCTGGTGGGTGTAACAAGATGTCCACTTGCCACCTTCTCATTGTATCCTTACTGTGGATGAGTGCAGGGTGTAGCAAGATGGCGACGATGGAACGTCCCTTCGGTTACAAATTCTGACATGTCGTCGAATCTGACAAAAGAGGGGACTGATGGGCACTGATGAGCAACACTGATGGGCACTGAAAGGCGGCTCTGATGGGTACTGGTACGCAGCACTGATAGGTGACACTGCTGAGGAGGCACTGGTGGGCACATATTGGTTGCACTGCAGCACACTTAAAAGGCTTCTTCCGCTGTGCCACCTTCCTCTGTTTGAGCTCTGCTGTACAGTGGGGTGCAAGAAACCAATGCCAAGTCAAATTCAGGTGCTCACGCTGTTTGCATTAAAGCAGCTTTAATGTGCATTTGCAGTTTTCAGTGACTGAGGAGGACACACAGCCTGCATTAACGCTAGTGTATTACAAAATGACGTGTTTCGTGCAATGCACAAAAAAGTGTGTCGTGCTTTTGGTGCCAAGCATTTGTGCAGAATGTAAAAAAAGTTAAAAAAATGCTCAAAGCTTTAACAGGTACATGAGCTTCTTTGCCACGTATGTCGCTTGTAGGGGGGGGGGGGGGGGGGGGCATTAAAATGTATGATGCCTGATGTTGTGCTACTACAGTATGAGTGAATGGGGAGAGTAGCTGCCTATACACTAGTAGATTTTCGTGCAAACATTCTTATGAACATTCTCTACAGTTCCATTATAAATGGCATTCAAAAGTACTTAAACATTTTCCTTTAAAGTGAATGTAAACCTATAATTCTATTTAATAACCAACATGTTTTTGATGGTTTTGCAGAGCAGCCCTGATCCTCCTCTACCTGGGTCCACCACTGGTGCTCCTGGCTCCTCCCCCCTGCTGAGTGCTCCCATAGCAAGCAGCTTGCTATAGGGGACACTCATACGGGCTCTCTCCCGAGCTGTGCCCTGTGTCCATTGACATATACAATACACATACTCCTCATGCTGGAAATGTTTCACAAACAGCCAAACCAGAGATGCAATGCCACCTATTCCAATTTTTGATGTGTATTATAGCCAAGTCCCCCCATTTTTGTTAATTTTTTTTTAATGATGCTGTAAACAATTATAAACAATTAAAAAGTTGTAGCATTTGCCAGAATAAATTGCAGCTGCAAATGGTATTGACATGTACATAAATGTTTCGGTGATTACAACCAATCGGCTGGTTCCTTCGCAGGTCAGTGCAAATTTCAGGTGGCAGGTAGCCAGTGCGACTAAATATTTTTAGCTCTTCGGATTTCAGAGAGCGCATGGTTCTTGGCTCTGTGTGCTGGTTACCAGATTTGATAATCTCTCTGAATTCTGCAGGAGTAACGGTTCTGGGCAGGTGTCGTCTTCTCACTGTAAAATATATGTTTATTTTAGCTGTAGGATTTATATGGTGCTACAAGGCCTGGTCTGTTCATCCATATGCAGCATTGCTTCAGCTTTTAAAGATCGCCTCCTTTTTTTCTTGTTCATCTCATCTATATAATTAAGGTAATTAAGCAAATTAAATGGGAGTTGACCCTGACCAGTAGTGTTTACTTAAACTGTTCAATGAGGTGATCCGAGGGTTTTATTACAATTTTGAACTACAGTTTGATCTGAGGTAATATTTTATCAACAGTTTTAGAAAATGCTTATAATAGATGTAAACTCCTAAAGCTGCCCTTACAGCAGTGTTTCTCAATTCCAGTCCTCACGCCCCCCCAACAGGTCAGGTTTTCAGGATTTCCATTATTTTGCACAGGTGATTTGTTCAGTTTCACTGCCTTAGTAATTCCCACAGCCTTTTCATCTGAGGGAAATCCTGAAAACATGACCTGTTGGGGGGGCGTGAGGACTGGAATTGAGAAACACTGCCTTACAGGGAGTAAATATCAGTCGGTTCTTAAAGCGGAGGTTCACCCAAAAATCAACTTTCTGACATTAGATCCAGCATACAGCTAACATCTGCAGTATGCTGTTTTTTTTTATCGTTTTATGAGCCGTTATCTGACTCTGAGCGGGGAATTCTGCGGGGAATGGGCGTTCCTAAGCCAAGAGGAGTTGATTGACGGGCTGCTAAGGCGCTTCACGCCTTCCGAAAATACCGAAGGGTCACTTAGGGTATTTTCGGAAGGCGTGACATGCCTTAGCAGCCCGTCAATCAACTCCTCTTGGCTTAGGAACGCCCATTCCCCGCAGGATTCCCCGCTCGGAGCCGGATAACAACGGCTCATAAAACGATAAGTACAAAAAAAAAAAAAAAAGCATACTGCAGATGTTAGCAGTATGCTGGATCTAATGTCAGAAAGTTGATTTTTGGGTGAACCTCTGCTTTAAATGGAAGTGGAGGAAGCACAGATCCACAGAATGAATGAAACCGGAGTAGGGAGATCTTTGCACTACAGGTCCACAGGTATGGCTTTCTCTCCGGCAAGCCCTCAGGAGTGGTAGTGGGCACATTTGCAGACCCTTACTTTCTGCTTTCAAACAATGGATCCAGCTTCTTCCCAGCAGCAGCATAAGGAAAGGGAGGTGCACTGTGATGTAAGGGAGAGTAGGGCACTCGACTTCTGATGGTGGGGTGGCTTTTGACATCTAATGTAAGGGGGGGGATGTGCTGGACATCTAATCTTACAGATACAACCGGCCCTTTTGAGAGCAATCAATGCTGATGCGGCCCCCGATGAAATTGAGTTTGACACCCCTGTTCTAGATGAATTACATTTGAAGACCTTTTTTTGTTAAATTCTCCAAATTTTTAGGGAAAATGTACCAACGTAAAACAAGATTTTTTTTTACGGCAGGGCAAGTCTTTTTATATAGCTTGGAGGACAACATTGATTTGTCATGGGGGGGGGGGGGGGGGATGCCTGAAACCTGTATGTGGTGTTATGGTCAACCTTAAGACCCCATTCACACCTGAGTGTTTTGTAGATTAAAGCCTGAAGCTACAAAATGCTGGAGGGGAAAAAATCTATTCTCTATGGCAGGGGTGGCAAACACAAGGCCCGCGGGTTGAATCCGGCCCCCCGGACCTTGTAATGTGGCCTGCACAGCAGCCTCCTCATTTTGCAAGCTTGGGTTCCCAGCCCCGCGGCAAATTAGCACATGCGCGGCCAGTCTGAGCATAGGAATTAACGTCTTCCCCTTACTGTGCCTCTCTGTCTCCACCTCTGCCGCATCTTAGTCTGCCACTCTGGTCTCCACCTCCGTTCTGTCTCCAGCCATTTCGGCTTACAATGCCGCTCTGGTGTCTGCCTCCTCCTCTGCCCTGTCTCCGCCTCCACCGCCGCCTCCGCTCTTTCTCCAGCCATGTCGGCTTACAATGCTTCTCTGGTCTCCACCCTGTCTCCGCCTCCACCACCGCCCCGTCTCCACCTCCACCCACCTCCCCAGTCCCTCCAGCCAGCGGTACCGGCTTTTTTGCATGCCACTGACTGTGCCTAGTGGCAGAGATTGTTGGCACCTTTTTGGGCATTTTTCCCCCCCATTCAATGGGCTGCGTCCTGTGGCTCTTCTTAAAGTGTGTGCTGCTATTTTACAGTTTTGGTAAAAAAAAATCAAAAAAGGTACTATAGCCCAATACAAAGGGAGGGAGCCGCCTATACAGGGAGGTACCAGAGCTGGTCCAGGTAGGAAGGTAGGAGAGAGTACAGATGTGAGGAATTTTTAGGCGCAATCCTGACCCATGCACTGTATACGTAGCGCAATCCTGACCCATGCACTGTATACGTAGCGCAATCCTGACCCATGCACTGTATACGTAGCGCAATCCTGACCCATGCACTGTATACGTAGCGCAATCCTGACCCATGCACTGTATACGTAGCGCAATCCTGACCCATGCACTGTATACGTAGCACAATCCTGACCCATGCACTGTATACGTAGCACAATCCTGACCCATGCACTGTATACGTAGCACAATCCTGACCCATGCACTGTATACGTAGCACAATCCTGACCCATGCACTGTGTACGCCAGAAGCTCTAAAACACCTGAAGCTCAAACAAGTTCTGGGACTTTTTTTTTTTTCTTGGCAGATTTTGGCATTTTTCAGCTTTTTTATATTGATGACCCTTTGACCTGTACAAAATTGCTGTAAAAGCAGCAAAAATTGTGGTAAAATTGCACGACTTTCTGCCTGAAAACGCTACGCTCAGGTGTGAATGGGGCCTTACTGGCACTACATAATTGCATATTGAATTTTTTTTATTATTACAATAAGTTTGGCTTTCATACAGCAGCGCTTCAATTTATTTTCTTAAAGAGGAACTGCAGCCTGCTCACATAATTTGTAATAAAAACTTCTTTGCCATTCTGAAGCTTCCCTCCAACCACTTTGCATATTATTTTATATATACTGTGCTTGTAAAATATGCTGCAGAAATCTCCCTTCACTGAGTCTGGCTATATTCATTTTTTTTTTTTTTTTTTTCAACATGTTTTTTTCTCAGTTTAGGCCAATATGTATTCTTATACATATTTTTGTTAAAAAAAAAAAAATGCAAAAGTCTGATGTGAGCAATATATTGCAAACTGACATTTTATTCTTTAGGGCAGAGGTGTCCAAACTTTTTTCAAAGAGGGCCAGATTTGATTAAGTGAACATGCGTGAGGGCCGACTATTTTACCTGACATTCTTTGAACCATTAATATTTAGTCTAAGTGTGATCGTCCGAGCACCAATACACTGCCCAAAAAGAATTTGCTTGCCTTTGTGGCTGTGTGTGGTGAAGAGATGAGCTTGGGCGTGTTATTTGGATATACTGTATATATTTCTTTTCTGGCCCCAACGAATCCCAGAGCGCTGCTTAGGACTAAGAATGAGCTTGGGTGTATTATTTGGATATACAGTATTTATCGGCGTATAACACGCACAGGCTCACCATTGCCATGAATGCAGCCTCACCATTGCCATGAATGCAGCCTCACCACTGCCATGAATGCAGCCTCACCATTGCCATGAATGCAGCCTCACCATTGCCATGAATGCAGCCTCACCATTGCCATGAATGCAGCCTCACCATTGCCATGAATGCAGCCTCACCATTGCCATGAATGCAGCCTCACAGTGCAGCCTGAACGATGCCCATCTGCAGCCTCGGAGGGCAGAGGGAGGGGGGTGGGACGAGTGCCGACAGATTACAAACAGGAGAATCTCTTGTTTACTCTGTGGCCTCTTTAATACAAAGTCCTGCCTCCTATGATAGACAGAACAGTCGTCCAATGGCATCACAGGAGACGGGACTTCCAATAGAGACGCTGCTGAGTAAACAGGAGATTCTCTTCATGTAATTTGACGGAGCTCGTCCTGTCCCCTCCCTGTTCCCTCCAAGGCAGCACCAATAAATACAGTATATATCCAAATCCCCCGGGCCGAACTTTGGACATGCCTGCTCTAGGGTCTCTGCTAATATATATATATATGTCATTTTTTTAGCAAAAAAATACTGATTTTAACTTGTAAGCAACAAGTGTCAGAAAAAGCCTTATGCCACGTACACACGATTGGAAATTCCGTCAAGAAAAGTCTGATGTGAGCTTTTGGTCGGAAATCCCGACCGTGTGTAGGTTCCATCGGAATTTTTCTGTCGGAACTTTTGGCAAGAAAAATTTGAGAGCTGCTTCTCAAATTTTTCGACAACAAAAGTTCTTGGGGGAAATTCCGATCGTCTGTATGCAATTCCAATGCACCAAAAACCATGCATGCTCGGAATCGAGTCGACGCATGCTCGGAAGCATTGAACTTCATTTTTCTCGGCTCCTTGTAGTGTTGTACGTCACCGAGTTCTTGATGGTCGGAATTTGGTGTGACCGTGTGTATGCAAGACAAGTTTGAGCCAAGATTCCATCAGAAAAAAATCCACGGTTTTCTTGTCGGATTTTCCGACCGCGTGTATGCGGTATTTCACCCCCTTCCTGCCCATGCCATTTTTCAGCTTTCAGCGCTGTCACACTTTGAATGCAGCACTGTACCCAAATAATTTTATCACTTTTTTTCCCCCACAAATAGAGATTTCTATTGGTGGTATTTGATCACCTCTGCGGTTTTTATTTCTTGCGCTATAAACAAAAGGAGGAGGACAAGTTTGAAAAAAACACAATTTTTTTAACTTTTTGCTATAATAAATATCAATTTTATTGATTTTTTTAACACGTTCTTTTCTCAGTTTAGGACGATATGTATTCTTCTACATATTTTTGGTAATTTTTTTTGCAGTAAGCGTATATTGATTGGTTTGGAAGTTATAGGGTCTACAAAATAGGGGATAGATTTATAGCATTATTATTATTATTATTATTATTATTATTATTATTATTATATATTTTTTAACGGTAATGGTGGCGATCAGCGATTTTTTTTTTTATCGGGACTACGATATTGCGGCGGACACATCGGACACTTTTGACACTTTTTTAGGACCATTCACATTTATACAGCGATCCCTGCTATAAAAATGCATTGATTTACTGTATAAATGTGACTGGCAGGGAAGGGGTTAACACTAGGGGTTAATGTATTCCCTAGGGAGTGATTCTTACTGTGGGGGGAGGGGAGTAACTGGGGGAGGTGACTGATGGTTGTCCTATGTACAAGTAACACACCATCGGTCCCCTCTCCCTGACAGGACGTGGATTTCCACACACAGATCCACGGTCCTGCTCAGTCACTGGGCAATCGCGGGCGTGCATCGGGTCCCCAGTGACGTGGCATGTGCGCGCGCGCCCCCTAGTGGCTTTTAAAGTCATATCATATGACTTCCACCCAGAACAATAGGGTCTGCCTCTCACCGTCATTTGACGGTGGGCAGTGGAGAAGTGGTTAAACTAACCTAATTTACAGACTGAAGTGCATCCCTTTTTGATCTCTAAAAGAACCAAATGATACAATATTTTTTTAGCTCTCAGCGCTGAGCAATGTTGTAATAAACTTTGCTAGCTGCTTTTTTTTTTTTTTAACCCCCTCCCGACCAGTCGCCACAGTTGTACTGCGGCAGGTTGGCTCCCCTGGGCGAAACGATGCTGTCTTACGTCTGTTCACCTTTTGACCACTAGGGGGCATGCAGGCGCACGGCTTCCCGCCAGAGCCAATGCGAGTGCCTGGCCGCTGCGATGTCCACCGGGCACTTGCGTTCACTCGTGACAGAACGAGAACTAGGTTCATACTACGAAGTATGAACGCTGATTTCTCTCTCCTCCTAGTCAGTCTCACCCCCCCCCCCCCACAGTTAGAACACACCTAGGGAACACGGTTAACCCCTTGATCACCCCCCAGTGTTAACCCCTTCCCTGTCAGTGACATTTATACAGTAATCAGTGCATTATTATAGCACTGATCGCTGTATAATTGCCACTGGCCCTAAAAATTGGTCAAAAGTGTCCAATCTGTCCGCCACAGTATCGCAGTCCCGATTAAAAATCGCTGATTAGCGCCATTACTAGTAAAAAATTATATATAATAAGAATGCCATAAATCTATTCCCTATTTTTTAGACGCTATAACTTTTGAGCAAACCAATCAATATACGCTTATTGGGATTTTTTATTTTTTTGAATACCAAAAATATGTAGAATACATATCTGCCTAAACGGAGTAAAAATGTTGTTAAAAAAAAAAATTGAGGTATTTATTATAGCTTAAGTTTTTAATATATTAATCGCTATCTAAAATAAAAAAGTTATTTTGGACAAAGAAAAATAAAATAAAAATTATATATATATATATATATATATATATATATATACACACACACACACACACACACACACACACACACACACACACACACACAGTGCAGAAAATAAGTATTTGAACACCCTGCTATTTTGCAAGTTCTCCCACTTGGAAATCATGGAGTGGTCTGAAATTGTCATCGTAGGTGCATGTCCACTGTGAGACATAATCAAAAAAAAAAAACAGAAATCACAATGTATGATTTTTTTAACTATTTATTTGTATGATACAGCTGCAAAGAAGTATTTGAACACCTGAGAAAATCAATGTTAATATTTGGTACAGTAGCCTTTGTTTGCAATTACAGAGGTCAAACGTTTCTTGTAGTTTTTCACCAGGTTTGCACACACTGGAGGAGGGATTTTGGCCCACTCCTCCACACAGATCTTCTCTAGATCAGTCAGGTTTCTGGGCTGTCGCTGAGAAACACGGAGTTTGAGCTCCCTCCAAAGATTCTCTATTGGGTTTAGGTCTGGAGACTGGCTAGGCCACGCCAGAACCTTGATATGCTTCTTACAGAGCCACTCCTTGGTTATCCTGGCTGTGTGCTTCGGGTCATTGTCATGTTGGAAGACCCAGCCTCGACCCATCTTCAAAGCTCTAACTGAGGGAAGGAGGTTGTTGCCCAAAATCTCGCAATACATGGCCCCGGTCATCCTCTCCTTAATACAGTGCAGTCGCCCTGTCCCATGTGCAGAAAAACACCCCCAAAGCATGATGCTACCACCCCCATGCTTCACAGTAGGGATGGTGTTCTTGGGATGGTACTCATCATTCTTCTTCCTCCAAACACGGTTAGTGGAATTATGACCAAAAAGTTCTATTTTGGTCTCATCTGACCACATGACTTTCTCCCATGACTCCTCTGGATCATCCAAATGGTAATTGGCAAACTTAAGACGGGCCTTGACATGTGCTGGTTTAAGCAGGGGAACCTTCCATGCCATGCATGATTTCAAACCATGACGTCTTAGTGTATTACCAACAGTAACCTTGGAACCGGTGGTCCCAGCTCGTTTCAGGTCATTGACCAGCTCCTCCCGTGTAGTCCTGGGCTGATTTCTCACCTTTCTTAGGATCATTGAGACCCCACAAGGTGAGATTTTGCATGGAGCCCCAGTCCGAGGGAGATTGACAGTCATGTTTAGCTTCTTCCATTTTCTAATGATTGCTCCAAGAGTGGACCTTTTTTCACCAAGCTGCTTGGCAATTTCCCCGTAGCCCTTTCCAGCCTTGTGGAGGTGTACAATTTTGTCTCTAGTGTCTTTGGACAGCTCTTTGGTCTTGGTCATGTTAGTAGTTGGATTCTTACTGATTGTATGGGGTGGACAGGTGTCTTTATGCAGCTAATGACCTCAAACAGGTGCATCTAATTTAGGATAATAAATGGAGTGGAGGTGGACATTTTAAAGGCAGACTAACAGGTCTTTGAGGGTCAGAATTCTAGCTGATAGACAGGTGTTCAAATACTTCTTTGCAGCTGTATCATACAAATAAATAGTTAAAAAATCATAAATTGTGATTTCTGGAATTTTTTTTTTGGATTATGTCTCTCACAGTGGACATGCACCTACGATGACAATTTCAGACCCCTCCATGATTTCCAAGTGGGAGAACTTGCAAAATAGCAGGGTGTTCAAATACTTATTTTCTGCACTGTGTGTATATATATATATATATATATATATATATATATATATATATAATATTATATTATACATTTTTTCGTTACAGAAAATCGGTATAAATCTCTTCTTAGATAGTTGTTGGACAAGTGTCCTTATAGGATGAATTCCCCTGTACAAGTAGAGGGGGCCATTTTATTAATTCTCTAATTTATTAAACAATTACTGTAGATATTCTTTAAAAATATTAACACAAAGCATGTGCCATTACTTTATCCTCAATTTTTATATGTCTCAGTTTGTAAAGGAACCCACAAGCTTGCACTAGCTGATTTCATGAAAAGAATACCTACTGTTGTTTGGCTGTCTGCTAATAAACTATGCTTCCAATCTATTCCTAAATACAGTGTTTAAAAAGTTAAAGTTGTTGGTGTCCTGGCCTGTAATTATTCACCCACCTTGAACATTGAAACAATGTCCATTTGTATGAATGCTATCTAATGGGGGCAATTAAAGAAGAAAGGTCTCCTTGCAATGAGTGTAGGGGCAAGTCTAAAGGGCTTGTTACCCTCTTGTATAAATTCTCAGCCAGAGGAAAGAGAAGTCAGACACCTTGCTGGTTCTGTAATGTCTGCTCACGTGCTAGGCTTCATTCTTTCTCTGATGAAACCCAAGTCCGAACTCGGTCAATCTAACTTTGTTCATCGTTGTCTGCCATCTTTCCTGGGATTTGAGCTGACTGAGGTTCTTATAGAAGGTAAGCAGATACTGCAGTTCATATAGTATGAGCGTTGGGCTTCTTGTTTCTTTACCACTTTAAACATTTTGCTGCCTACAGTATCATTCACAAATTCAATCATTAACATAATCGTTTTTGTCTCAAGACCTTCTGCTTTCTAGCTCCCTCATCATTTTTCCAGAGCCTCTCCAATCCTATGGAACTCCTTACCCCAATATGTCCAGATTATCGCCTACTCTGAAAACCCTCCTCTTCCGAGAAGCCTATTCTACGCACACCTAACAACTGTATTTTCATTTTGTCCATCTGATCATCCCCCACAGCTATTAACTTTTGTTTCACTTGACCCTCCATTCTAGATTGTAAACACTAAACAAGCAGGGCCCACTGATTCCTTCTGTATTAAATTGTATTGTAACTGTACTGTCTGCCCTCATGTTGTAAAGCGCTGAGCAAACTGTATAAAGGCGCTATATAAATCCTGAATAATAATAATAATCAAGACCTTAAATCTTGGTACAAACGTTAAGAGTATCGGATGATCATTTTATTTATTTTTTGCATGCTAGTCTCATTTTAAAAAATAGGTTACGAAAATTCTCATACGACAGAATATATCTTTGGAAGTGATGTCTTATATTGTAATGTATTCTTTTATTTCCAAGCATGTGTGGTCTTGGTCATCCTTCTTTTTTGTTCAAATACCATACTAATTACCCAAAAATGATCAGCCCGAAAGCGGTATTTTTTGTCAAATTTTTCTCATGTGTGTTAGGCATTAAACTAGGTTTACACTGCTGCGATCAGATTTCGATCTGATTCTGCGAAAGCATTGCCTACTCCCGTTCTTGCCAGGTGAAAAACCTCTATCAAGGTGCTAAATTCAGATGCAGGGACATGTATGTAAACCCAAACAACAAACTTCTAATTTGCCCACTTCTGTTCTGTTAAATATACAGTTAAAACATTTGTTATCTGTTTAAGGCCTGAGTCGCACCTATGCATTTTGAGTGCATTTTGCATATTTGCACTACAGGATGTGTTCCATAGAAAACCATGTTAAAACGAATTGTAGTGCAAATCTGCAAAATGCACTTAAAATGCATAGGTGTGAATCAGATCTTAGAGGCATAATAAAATGCCTAAAGATCAAGTAAAAAATTCAGAGCTTTCCTGCGTCCTGTCCTGTGCGTTGTATTAGCCCTCTTATGCCGCGTACACAGGATCGGAAACTTCGACAACAAATGTCCGATGGGAGATTTGGTCGGAAATTCCGACAGTGTGTAGGCTCCATCGTACATTTTCTGTCGGAATCCGACCACAAAAATTTGAGAGTTGGTTCTCAAATTTTCAGACAAAAAAGTTCTGTATGCAATGTCGACGCACAAAAATCGTACGCATGCTCGGAATTATTAAACTTCAATTTTTCTCGGCTCGTCGTAGTGTTGTACATCACCGCGTTATTGACGTTTGGAATTTCCCGACAAGATTTGTGTGACCATGTTTATGCAAGACAAGTTTGAGCCAAAATTTTGTTGTAAAAAAATCCACGGTTTTGTTGTCAGAATTTCCGATCGTCTCTACGCGGCATTCGTTTTTCTATCTTGAGACTACAGAAATATGCAGGTCATGCACATAAAGGTTTTTTTCAGTTCAGCTTGCAGGGAAACAGATCTAAAAGATTCCTCCATCCATATTATACAGCCTTGCCAGCTGTCAAAATATTTATCGGCGTATAACACGCACCCTAACTTTAAGAGTGAAGTTTCAGGGAAAAAACTTACCACAGCCCCCTGTGTATAACACACAGGCACAGTTTACCCTCTATTTTCAGGGTAAAAAAGTGAGTGTTATACGCCAATAAATACAGTAATCAGCGCTTACGTGTGATTGAAGTGTTGTGTTCCATAGAAATGCATGAAAAAACTTGAGCATTTTAGTGCTTTTTTTTTGTGTGTGTGTGTGTGTGTGTGTGTGTGTGTGTGTGTGTTTTTTTTTGAGCATTTTTCGGCTCAAACACAAAAATTAATTAAATGAAAATACATAAAATAAGCCTAACATTAACCCCTAACCCTATTATTAAACCCTACGGTCCCTTTCACGCATGCAGACCGTTCATTTCATCAGTTAAAGGGGTGTTCCAGCCGCAATTTTTTTTTTTTTAAAGTCAGCAGCTACTAACAGTGTAGCTGCTGACTTTAAATTGCGTCTGGAAGGAAATGAACGGTTAAATTAAATAAGGACTTACCTTGTCCTACTTGCCCGCGCTGATGGCCCCCCCGATGCCGGTCCCACGATCGATCCAGGTCCCGCGCCGCCATCCAACTATGGGAAACAGGCAGTGAAGCCGTACGGCTTCACTGCCCATTTCCTACTGCGCCTGCGTGAGTCTCACGCTGGCTTGTGAATGGGCGGCTGCTCTCTGAGAACACACACAGTTCCCAGAAAGCAGCACGCCCCATTCACAAGCAGAAGAAGCAGAAGAAAAGACACCGCGGTGTGGAAGAGGCAGATTACGGACTTCCGCATAGCAACAGGTATTTCGGGTGAGTATTTTTTTTTTTTTTTTTTTTTTCATGTTTTTTTTTATTTAATTTTTTTAAGCTAGATGGGCAAATGTTGTTTTCCTGGGTGGAACTCTGCTTTAAGTCACATCTTTTCGAATATAAAAAAAAAAAAACAATAAAGTTTACATCAGTTGTACATCAGTTCTTTATCAGCTGTTCATTGGGTTTTTTTTTTATCAGTTTCTGGTCAGTTTATTTACATCCACTACCAATGCAAAAATGGATGAAAAACTGACAGATGCTAAAAAAAAGTCCTGCTAGCAGCATCTTTGGACCACTCCCGCCCATTGAAATGAATGTGCACTTTGGCTATACCGCCGGGTGGTTTTAACCCTTTTTCGGCCACTAGCAGGGGTTAAAAGCGCCCCGCTAGCGACCAAATGGCGCCGCAAAATTGATGGTAAAACGTGGCTAAAAATACCGCACACACACCCACCGCCCCAGTGTGAAAGGGGCGTAAAGGGATAGAACATGAGGGAATGTGCATGTATAGCAGAAATTTGCTTCATATATTTATTTATTTTTATTTTTTATGTTCACGTACACTTTACAAATGGCAAGTGTTTACTCCTAGCGGAAATCCTTTTCCTACTTATACTGAACTATTTTAGTAAAGTGAATACTCTGAAACTTCTTCTGTTGTTCCATTGTATGCTGTTAGACTGGTAGACAAACCCCTATTGTATTCACATTATTACTTTGGCATGCTAGTGTTTCTGAAATGTAATCCGTTCATTTAATGAATGAGGAGTGACCCGCAGCCAAATATCAGCTGACTCCAGTCAGGGAACACTCTGGCTGCTATGGAATTGTTACTTATTTTCTTGTCTTTGTTTTCTTGGTAAACTAGCCCAATAATGGCACTTTGAGGTAAAAAATCTAAGCTATAACTTGTTCTCTAAGATCTGTTGCCTGGTATCAAGTGTTTTACTGGGTTGGTTAGTTAAGTTCTGTCAAATTTTGGCCCTGCGAGTATGCGTGCTTGTTGACTGTCAAAGCATGTCTAAACCTAAATACAAAAATGTAATCTATTGCAGTTTACTAGTCGTTAAATGTGGTGGCTGGTTTTAGTTTGGTTTTTCTGGCTAAGATTTTTTTTAGCATATACAGAATATAGAACTGTTGCTCTGGCAAGAAATGCACTGTCCTTATCACTTCCTGTGAAATAAAGAGAAAGGAAAAGGCATTCTTATCTTTCTGGTATAAATGACTAATCCCATGAATCCACCATGTGAGAGATATGCGTGGCATGGGTTAAATATTTCAAATATCCAGACCTTGCACCTACATGATATTTTAGACTCATTTTGGCATTGTACTTGAATTGTGTTTTTTTTTTTTTTCCCCTAGATCCCAATTACCTGATGGCCAACGAACGTATGAATCTCATGAACATGGCAAAGTTGAGTATAAAGGGCTTAATTGAGTCTGCGCTTAATCTGGGACGGACCCTGGACTCTGACTATGCACCCCTGCAGCAGTTCTTTGTGGTTATGGAGCACTGTCTAAAGCATGGCTTAAAAGGTATGGCTAGTGGTAGTGGCATGCCAAATGTAGATCTATTTCTAAATCTTGAGATATTGTTAGATATGCTGTTTCTGTAGGTCAGGGCTTGACAAATTTGCTTTGAATCTAGGAGCCAGCTAAAAAAGTTAGGTGCCATTTTTTTTTTGGTATGACTCAGTGATGAGCCCCAGTGTCGTTACTAGGGTTGGTATCGCCCCCCTCTACCAACTATAGACCCCCCTCTCTCATTAAAGACCCACAAACAAAGTACAGACCCCCCTCCCACAGTATAGATGGATCCCCCTCACTAAATGCAGACAAAAATCAAAGCCCAGGCGCCAGGGTGAAATTTCTAGTCGCATTGGCGACCTGGCGCCTGGGATTTGTCGAGCCCTGCTGTAGGTTAGACCATTATAGCTACAATAAGGCACATATAAGGTTCCTTTTATGACAACCTGGCAGGGTTGCCAACCGTCAGTAAATTGACAAACCGTTTGTAAAATCGGTTTTTGCATCTGTCTATAAATGTCCATTACGGACATACAGACTACACATCCATGATGGACATTCATTGATGGATGCAAAAATTACCAATTTTACAAACTGTTTGTAAATCTACTGAAAGTTGGCAACCCTGCAACCTGGTCACATCCATATTCTGTTAAATCTGAGTTTCATTCCACATAGGCGGTTGAATACCCCCTAGCACTTCAAGCCATGTCCATCTTGTTAGGGCAGATATTTCATGTAGCATTTACTTCCTGGAATCCATCTGCCCTTTGATCATGCATGCAGGCAGGAGGTTTTGCTTAGCTGAGAAAACCCCTCCTCCAGATAAAAAAAGAAAATAAATGGAATGTATGACATAGTTTTGGCCTAGGCCAGAAACCAGGAAACAACTGAAGAAAAGGGGGGGGGGGGGGTAAAACATGTAAATAGAATATACATGTCAATCTATATTTATATACTATGGCTAGTAGCATAGGGATTAAAAATAATTAAGCCTGGTACACACTACAGTTTTTTTTTTTTTTTTTTCATGGTTCGCTGGCTGGCTGAGAAGCTGGCTGTAACTTCTTTGGGCTTAACAGCCAACTTCCCACTACCCATGCATCAGTTTTTCTGCGCTTTGTAAATGGCCCTGCAGGCTTCTGGGACCTGTACCAGAAATCTGCAGGAAAAGAGAGGGTCCAAACTTCTGCTCGGAATGCATATACAAACGAGCAGAGGTGAGAGTGGGTACTTATCAAAATTAGGTACCTGCTCCCCCTTAAAAAATATGTGCCAAATGTGGTACGAAGCGGCGACGTAAAGAGAATTTTCCTCTTTTAAAATTAAGTTCCACAAGTGGTGGTAAAGTCTCTAAGAAACGAAAAAAATTGCACCCCAGCAGGTTTAGGCCATAATGTACAAGTATGTACCGCATAATAGTACGTTATGAGACTTGCCTACAAACTGAGCCCTCCAGCACTGGGCTGTCACCGCTCCCCCTGGCCCCCGGGGTTCCCAAGTTAAGCCGCTCTTACTTCCGGTATGCGAAATCTTCGGCCACTTTAATGGCCGGGCTTCAGTGACTTCACTCTTGCGCATGCACAAGGGAATTGCATCGCACACAGAGCAGGCCTTAAATGCTTCTGTTCTTAAAAAAACGCTGACAGGTAGGGTTTTTTTTATAATAGACTTTAGTACCACTTTAAATGTTTGTACCACAAGGAAATGTCTTGCCACGTTTTATAAAAGGATGCATTTTGTGTTTCACTCTTTGCTAGGTAAGAAGTCATTTCTTGGGCAGAATAAGTCCTTCTGGGGCCCTCTGGAACTAGTGGAGAAACTTTTACCTGAAGCATCAGAAATCACAGCTAGTGTGAAGGATCTTCCCGGTCTCAAGTGAGTTGAATTTTTCTATTTTACTATTAGTGTGGGTTCACACTAGCTGCGGCCGCGGCTCTCAGCATGGGGGTTTGGTGCGTCTGTTCTCTGTTTCACGGGCAAATCGGGTCCAAATTTTTGCCTGAATTCAGACCTGAAACTGAGCCAAAGATGCACAGGACCCTTTTCCAGTTCAGACCGTGGCTGTCCCGGAGATGTGTGAACAGACTCCATTGAGAGCCGGTCTCCTTTCATGCGAACTGGATGCGAGGAAACCACATCCAATTCGCATAAGTGTGAACCCAGCCTTATAGTATGATCCTCCTGTAGTTGCATGTGTACATCTTTAAAGGCTTTGTATTGTATTTCCGTTGTTTTAGATAATAAGCGAAAATATATTAACATCAGGAGGTAAAGAGGTATCAAATGGGCCTCATTCTCACAGGTCTAAGCCCCCTTTCACACTTGTACGGCCGCGATTTCAATGAATGCCTGTGTAAGTGGCATCAAAATCAGACCAAAGTAGTGCAAGGAACTACTTTGAAGTAGGCACAACTTAAAGCGGATGGCCCATTAAAACAAAATATTAAGCCAGCAGCTAAAAATACTGCAGCTGCTGACTTTTAATATTAGGACACTTACCTGTCCTGGAGTCCAGTGGCGTCTGCAGCAGAGAGATGAGCGTTCGCTCGTCTCTGCTGCTCCCCCCTCCATCCTCGATGAGGGAACCAGGAAGTGAAGCGCTCCGGCTTCACTGCCCGGTTCCCTGCGGCGCATGCGCCCTCCGTTTGGCTTTCGCTATGTGCTGGGAGACGAGAGTTCCCAGCACACAACGGGGGGGTGCAACGGGAAGCTAGAAAAACCCGTCTTTTGCCCGACTCTGCTGTGGCTGGAAGTGGGTGCAAATACCTGTCTTTAGACAGCGGAGGGGGGAGGGTGCCGATCAGCGGAACTTCACTTTAGGGAGGAGATCCGCTTTAAAGTCGTGGCAGTATGAATGGTGTTCATTAAAAATAATGGAGAATGACTTGTCTACGATTGTGCAGTCCAAAATCGTCAAGTCGTATAAGTGTGAAAGGGGACTAAGTCTAGTAAAGTTCATACAGGCACAATATAGAATGAAAACAGCTACTGCATTTTTTACACCGTTTATATTGACCTAGCTTGGATCAATGCAACTATATACCATACCTATGAAATCCCTCTAGAGCAGGGGTGTCAAACTCTATTTCATCGTGGGCCGCATTAGCATTGATTGCCGGTTGTATCTGTAAGATTAGATGTCCAGTGCATGCCCTGCCCTTACAATAGATGTCAAAAGCCAACCCACCATCAGAAGTTGAGTCCCCCACTCTCCCTTACATCACATTGTACCTTACTATATGGTGCTGCTGGGAAGAAGATGGATGCATTGCTTAAAAGCACAAAGTACTGGGTCTGGAGGAGGACAGTAGGAGGGCTGGAGCTCTCTGCAGCTGCAGGAGAGGTGCAAGGGCCACATAAAATGGCCTGTAGGGCCTGATTCGGCCCGCGGGCCTTGTGTTTGACACCTGTGCTATAGAAGCTAGAGATCATTGTAGTAGACACTGCTACTCCAGTCATCTCCACTAGCTTCTGGGCCCTCTGTCTAGCGCTTGCCCTTTCTATAATTGGACGAGGTGGGGGCAGTGACATCTGTACCAATGTAAAAAAAATATCCATACCTGGAATTCTTCTTTATTCATTGATGATCAGCAATTTATTTTTTTTAAATTTGTCTGTTAACAAGATTTTTAGTTGAATCCATTATTGTGTATGTAAGCACACCATGACTATGGAGATTTTATGACCCGCCTATCAAATATTTAAAATGGTTTTGTGCGGTTTAACACTAGGAAAACAGGTTATTGCTGTACTATAAATGAATGTGTTTTTACAGGGGAACAACAGTGATAGGTTCTTCATTAACTGCATCGTACCTGGGAAGACTTGAATTTTCGATTCTGAACTGTCTGACTGCTATTAATTTTATTGGTATACTCCTATAATTTTATATTGTTAAAGACTATTATTTAAATTTTTTCTCTAGGACACCTGCAGGTAGAGGGCGAGCCTGGTTACGCTTGGCACTGATGCAGAAAAAGCTCTCAGAATACATGAAAGCCATTATCAACAGGAAAGATCTCCTAAGGTAACTCGGCTTGGGTTTAAACAACAAACAAAATGCATCTGTGAATAAAAGCCGCTTTTACGATTTACCTGAATGTCTTGGCTAGAGATCGCAAGGCCTGGGAAAAAAACAGAAAGATTGGGGGAAAAAACTTGTGTGAAATATGTTCTTTTTACTATGATAAGTAATATATTTTTGAAATGGTATTCAAACTATATAACATCAAGACCTTCATGAAAGCCTTTATATAAAGTGTTATATTATTGCAAGTTCTCTCAGCTGAGGATAAGCAAATCCTGGAATACAATTACAGTAACACTGTACTTCTCAATGCAGTTCTCAAACAAGAGAAATATACATATCTGCCACTATGGGGGACTTCAGGGGAAAGGCATCGGTATAGTTTGCTTGTAGGATACATCTTGTATCAGTTGGTTGATGGGATACAGCAGATAATAGTTTCTGTCCCCTCAGGCCTTAATTAACAGGTCAGAGGGTAAATTTGTCTGACGACAAATTGGTTTTATATATTTTTTTTATTCTTTAAATGATTCCTATTAAAGTTATCCAACATCACAGCCTAGTGTTTAGCTATAGTCTGGTCAGAAAATGGGTTTTTCTTTTTCTCCTTTCAGTAAAATTATGAGACCAACATCTAAAGGAAACATTTCCACTGTGCAATTTCTGCTGAGAGCAAAGCTGCAATTTGCAAATATTGTGAGAAGAAATATTATTTTCCAAATGCTACAAGGATGATAAAAAACATCTTTCATGCCAGAGGTGCTTTAAAGACATTAACCCCTTTTGCGCCGACCGCCCCTTTTAAGGGATCTAAAAGCTGGGAGACGGAGGCAGGCATTCGGGTCATGTGACCACTGTGAATGGCTGTCACATGATCGGAGAGCTCCCGATCGCTAGTATGCATCGGGAGCTTTCCGATACCCACCACCTATCATGCTGGGAGTGCGCTCTCAATAAGGTATGTTTGTTTTAACAGGGCCACATATATACGGCTGCTTGGCGTTAAGGCCTTCCGGCCAATCGGATGCATTTATGTGTGCAGCTGGCATCAAAGGTTAAAAAAATACATTTTGGAATTAAATGATGAAGATCATAATGAAATGGGTTTCCAGAAACAATGGGGGTGATTTACTAAAACGGGAGAGTGCAAAATCTGGTGCAGCTCTGCAAAGAAACCATAGAAATCGGCTTCCATTTTTTTTTTTCTTTTGTCAAAACTTAATTGACGAAGCTCAAGTTAGAAGCTGATTGGCTATCATGCAAAGCTGCACCAGACTTTGTATTCTCCAGTTTTAATAAATCAACCCCACCGTTTCTACTGTTTCTGGATCATCACAAAGTGTTTCTTCACCAGCAGCATCTTTAAGAAAGGGAAGTGTTACAAACCACGGCCTCCAAAAAATACATACTCCCTTCACTTATAGATAAAATGACACCTAAAAATCGGGAGAACATTTTATTAAGCTCTTGCAATATATATGTCTGGATCAGCATTGTCAATAATGGAAAATGCATCGGGGGGATGGGGGGCTACTTGTTCTCATGTATTGTTGAAATGTTCTTGACATACAGCAAAGGGAAAAAAATATTTGATCTTCTTACGATTTTGTACGTTTGCCCACTGAAAAATAATCAGTCTATAGTTTTTAATTGTAGGCTTCTAGACAGTGAGAGACAGAATAACTATTCAGAAAATAGTCAGAAATATGCATTTAAAAAAAAAATTATTGATTTGCATTTTAATGAGTGAAATAAGTATTTGATCCCCTATGAGGCTGGGTTCACACTATACTACACGACAGCAGTACAACTTTCATCCTACTTTGCTCTGCGACATCTGTCCTACATTCATCCTACATTGGTCCTACATCCATCCGACTTTCATGAACAGGATGATAGTCTGACTTGTTCTTTGACCAATCAAAACAATCCCAGGGTGAGATAAATTCCTTTTACTGCTGCTGTAATCACATGTCAGATGTCTGATAAGGACAAGGCTCCTACTTTGGTCCGACTTCAATGATATTCAATGGGCTGAAGTAGGATGAATGTCGGAGCAAAGTAGTACAGGGAGTGTTTTCAAAGACGGACCGACTTGTGTCGGATCAGTTAAGACGGCTCTCATAGGGAAACATTGATTTTCACACGTCATGCGACATGAGCTCCCAATGTAGGAGCGTTGTCGGAACAAGTGTGAACCCAGCCCTACTGGTGCTGTAATCACATGTCGGATGTCTGATAAGGACAAGGATCCTACTTTGGTCCGACTTCAATGATATTCAGTGGGCTGAAGTAGGATGAATGTCGGAGCAAAGAAGTACAGGGAGTAGTTTCAAAGTCGGACTGACTTGTGTTGGATCAGTTAAGACGGCTCTCATAGGGAAACATTGATTTTCACACGTCACGCGACATGAGCTCCCAATGTAGGAGCGTTTGTAGAACAAGTGTGAACCCAGCCTGAGCAAGATAAGATTTCTGGTTCACAGATGTCTTCTATACAGGTAACAAGCTGAGATTAGGAGCATTCTTAAAGGGAGCTTGTTACCTGTATAAAAGACACCTGTCCTCAGAAGCAATCAATCAGAATCCAATCTCCACCGTGGCCAAGACTATACAGCTGTCCAAGGATGTCAGGGAGAAGATTGTAGACCTACACAAGGCTAGAATAGGCTACAAGACCATCACCAAGCAGCTTGGTGAGAGGGTGAGCGTTTCTTCCATTTTCGATTTATTTGCAAATGGAAGAAACACAAAATACAGTAACTGCCAATCTCCCTGGGTCAGGGGCTCCATGCAAAGTCTCACCTCATGGAGTTTCAATGATAATGAGAAAGGTGAGGAATCAGCCCGGAACTTCACTGGAGAATCTTGTTGATGATCTCAAAGCAGTTGTGACCATCGTTACTAAGAAAACAATTGGTAGCGCACTATGCCACAAAGGACTGAAATCCTGCAGTGCCCGCAAGGTCCCCCTGCTCAAGGAAGCACATGTATAGGCCCATCTGTAGTTTGCTAATGAACAGCTGAATGATTAAGAGGAGAACTGGATGAAAGTGCTGTGGTGAGATGAAACCAAAATTGAGTTCTTTGGCATCAACTCAACTCGCCGTGTTTGGAGGAGGAGAAGTGCTGCCTATGACCCCAAGAACACCATCCCCACCATCAAACATGGAGGTGGAAACATGCTTTGGGGTTTTTTCTGCTAAGGGGACAGGGCAACTTTACTGCATCAAAAGGATGATGGGCAGGGCCATGTACCGTCAAATCTTGAGTGAGAACCTCCTTCTATCAGCCAGGTTATTGAAAATAGGTCGTGGATCGGTATTCCAGCATGACAATGACCCAAAACACCACGGCCAATGCATTAAGGGGTGGCTCAAGAAGAAGCACATTGGGGTCCTGGAGTGGCCTAGCTAGTCCCTAGACCTTAATCCCATAGATTATATTTGGATAGATCTGAAGGTATGAGTTACCAAACATCAGCCTGCAAACCTTAAAGGGGTTGTAAACCCTCAAGGTATTTCACCTTAATGCATTCTATGTATAAGGTAAAAAACCTCCTGTGATGCAGCAGCAGCCCCTCAGAGCCACCCTTTTACTTACCTGAACCCAGTCTTTCCAGCGACGGGGACACGAGCACACAAGCTCCAGCCGGTGTCTTGGGTCCTGATTGGATAGATTAATAGCAGCGCAGCCTTTGGCTCCTGCTGCTGTCAATCAAATCCATTAATGTCTGTGTCAATGGATGCAGTAGCAGGGCACATGAGCGCACCCACACGAGTGCTCCGTTGGAGAGCGGCTCTCCAACGGGGCACAAGAAGAGGATCTGGGCCACTCTGTGCAAAACTAACTGCATAGAAGAGGTAAGTATTGCATGTTTGTTTTTAAATAATAAATAAATTAACCCTTTACATATCCTTTAATGACTTGGAGAGGATCTGCAAAGAGGAGTGGGACAGGAGTGAGCCTTTCCGAGTGTTTCCGAGGCTCTCCGGCCCCCCACCCACCTCTGGCCACATGTGGTATTGCATACCATTTGAAGTCGATACGGAACAAATTATTTTTGTTTACATTGACTTCTACGGGGAAACTCGCTTTGATATGCGAGTGTTTTAGATTACGAGAATTCTCCTGGAAAGGATTATGCTCGTAATCCACTGTACTTATTTCACTCAATAACCACTTTACAACCAGGCCTATTTTGGCACTTCTCTCCTTCATGGGTTTGAAAGGCGTTTACATATGTGGGCGGGACTTGAATGCGTGTTTGCTTCTGCACGCGAGCTACCGGGGACAGTGGCGTTTAAAAAAAATATATATATTACTTCATTTATTTTTTATTTATTTTTTTACACTTTTTTTTTTTTTTAGCACTCTTATTCCTATTACAAGGAATGTAAACATCCCTTGTAATATGAATTGGTGTGACAGGTCCTCTTTATGGAGAGCTGTGGGGTCAATAAGACCCCAGATCTCTCCTCCAGGCTTACAAGCATGAGATGGTGAAAACAAATTCACCCATCTCAGGCTGACAGCCGCGATTGCGGCTTTGTTTACTTCCGGGTACCGGGTGTAACGTCGCGCCCGGGCCTCCGATGCTCATAGAGATGACTGGTGACCATCTGGTCACCAGTCATCTCTATGCTTCCAAGCCAGCGCCGTCCGATTCGCTCTCCGGGCCCCCGATGGCACTGGAGAGCCCAGGGAAGCACCGAACGTCCCCCCCCTCTCGCTGCCTATAAGAACGATCAAGCGACGGAACTGCCGCTTTGATTATTCTTATCGTGCAGAGAATCAGCGGCTGAAGATGGTAATAGCTGAATGATGCCTGTTGCTGCAGGCGTCATTCAGATATCACGGCACAAAGCCGAGGACGTCCCAGGGACGTCCTCAGTTGTCAAGAGGTTGAAATGCAAATCAATTTATAACTTTTTTGAAATGCGTTTTTGTGGATATTTTTTGCTGTTATTCTGTCTCCCACTGTTAAAATAAACCGACCAATAAAATTATAGACTGATCATTTCTTTTGTCAGTGGGCAAATATACAAAATCAGCAGGGGATCAAATACTTTTTTCTCTCACTGTATACAGTCCTTGTTACATTTGTAATTTTAAAAAGCAAGCTTACTTTACTAAAGTGGAGGTTCCATCAAAACTGTAAGTTTGCTTTATAGTGTAGCCTCGAAATGCCTGTTGCTATGCGGTCCCACGAAATCTGCCTTCCTATTCAGAGGATCCTGACGCCAACTCCCAGGATGCCGTGCGCTTCCCCTGTGTCTCCGGGCTTGTTGATGTTTATGGGTTGCCATCACAACGGCGTGCACTTTCGCCGCCGCTCATTGTGATGTCAACCGAAGTGTTTGACGGTTGCGGACGCACGAGAATGTGGCGGGACGGGCGGCCCTTTCAGCTAGTCATCCCCAGTATTCCCGGAAGCAACTGCTTGTGGGCTTCACATACTGTACTTCTAAAAAAAATGCAAAAGAGCCTAAATGGACCTAAAAAATACAAAAATCAGCGCAAGGGACATTGCCTACTTTTTGGAGAGATGTGTCCCTTATGCTCCCCCCCCCCCCGCCTCCACTGCTATAACCTTCTGGCGTTGTGGGGGTTATTAGATCTAATGGGCTGTCGCCATAGGTGTGCGCAGCCTTTGGCATTAGGGTGTGCACCCCAAAGCTCAAACACACTCTACTGATCACTCACAATGTTCATTCAGAAAGGTAAGTGGCTGGTAAATGGCATATTAACTGGTCCCTTCCCCCACTCATCCTAAAACATCCACAGAAACAACCAGTGTGAGAGAAGGGAAGCCGGCAGTGCTGTGGGGAGAAGGAGGGGAAGCCAGGTCAGTAGGGGGAATCTGTTCTGCACAGGGTGATTAGGGTGTGCCTGGGCACACCTGGCACACCCTGTGCGCACACCTATGGCTGTCGCAGATACTCATAAAGTGTGCCTGACTATGCCCACCTTTCTGCCCAACTGCTCCATTCATTGAAGCCATTACTACAGCTTCTGTGAATAAAACAGGATCTATGAATGGAGACAGAGCAGATAATTCATAGGTCTGCCCCTCCATTCATAGATCCATTCACAGGGTGAGTGGGGGCATCTGAGGAGGAAAATGTTGGCAAATTGAGGGCACAGCAGCACAAGGGACACATCTCACTAAAGTAAAGGTCCCTTGTTCCAATTTGTATTTATTTTTTATGGATATGTACTATGAAGCAGCTAATGCTAATCAATACTTTATCACCAAATACCAACAGCTAGTTGTCATGTTCAACAATCTAAATAGCGTCTTGCAATTGGACATGTACAATTAAAAGCTTAAACAATAAAATAAACCCCAACTTTCTCTGAACCTTCACGTGCATTGGCATTGCAGTTTTTTTAATAAAGCTTTCTTTCATTCCTTTGAAAAAAAAAAAAAAAAATAAGGGAAAAATTGCCTTGAGTCATGGAAGCAGGTGCACAAAGCTCTACAGAGCTGAATCTAAAATGGCCAGACAAAGCCGTAAATGTCCACTTATTGACCACCAATTATGTGGAGTGTTTCCTGAACAAGTAACGGACGTCCATGGGACTAATGTGACAACTGTGTTCTGCATGCACTCAGTGTTCTCTAATGTACAGTACAAGCTTCCTTTAAATCATATATGATCCTCTCCCTCTCGATCTGTGATTTGTATTCGCAGCATATCAGTTTTTTTGTGTTTACCTAGGTCATTTTTTTTTTTTATTAAAATAACAAACATGTTATACTTACCTGCTCTGTGCAGTGGTATTGATCAGAGTGGCCCCTGATCCTCCTCTTCTGTGGTCCCTGGTGGCGATCTTGGCTCCTCCTCTTTTTTTCATCCACCCTAGCCAGCTGCTTGCTATGAGGAGAAGCGTGGCCTGTGCACTTCGGACCTGTGTGTCTATGGAGCCACGCTCCATAGAGTTACACAGTGGGACCTGGGCCCACCCCCGCTTCCTCTTCACTGCATCTGATTGACAGCAGCAAGAGCCAACGGCTTTTGCTGCTTCTTGAATGCTGTGTGAAGAGAAAGTAAGGGGAGAATAGATGCAGCCGTGCACACCGCTGATTTATTCTCCCCTCTCTTACTCTTCTGACAGGGGAAGGGGGGCACAGGGAAATCATTTTTTTTTTTTACCCTTAATGCAACAATGCATTAAAGACCCTTTTGCTTCCTTTTTTGTTCCCTGCAAAGTAAAAGCATAATGTGCTAGCATCCAGAACATACTAGCACATTATGTGAAACTTACCTGCAAACAAAGCCTGCGCTGTCCCCGCTGCATCCATGTTCGCCCCTCTTCCTTGCAGGCCGCAGACTCCTGCTCTGTGACTGCCTGAAGTCGCATGCGGGAGCTGCCAGTCACAGCACTCGCTAGTGGAGGAAAGGCATGGAGGGCGCTGACATCATCGGTGCAGTTTAAAGTAAATGTCTCTTAAATGACGCACGTTTAGGAGATATTTACTGTAACTATAGGTAAGCCTTATTAAAGGTACAACTTGAAAATAGAGGTAAAAAAAAAGTGGATTAGTAATGCTTTAACTGCTGATTGGCTTTGATCTTTAAAATCCTCTGTAAAAAAAAAGTCTCTGCTCCCCATAGTAATTTAAATGCCTTTATTTAACTTTAGTTTTTTTATTTTATTTTTATTTTTTTTAAAGAGAAAAATATACCATTTATTGATTTTGGGTAAGCCATAACAATAAAAATCTAATTTGTCCCCTTATGGACTGTAAAATATACTGCTGACATCCATAGTGTTACATCTGTACAGTAAGTGTTCCCCAAAAACTGGTAAAAAAATGAAATCCCCCTCGGAGTGTCTACTGTCCGGAAAAAAATTATTTGTGAGGTTTATTTTCATTTTAATAGAAAAAAAAATAATAATCTATAATTTTTTATTTTTTCTGTCTCAAAAAAATAAAATGTATACAATTAATTTGGGTACATTGTTGCATGACTAATTTTAAAGAATCTCAGCACTAGACATTGAAAAATGTCCTGGTAATGAATGGGTATTGCAGGCTAACTTCACCTTTTTACAAAAAATAATAAATGCATGTAAAAAAAAGTGATTTTTTTTTTTTACTTGTGGGAGCTGTAAAGCATTGCACCAGTGATCAGCAGATCGCTAATGCCATGCAGGTCTCCTGCAGACCTGTACGTGTATCTGCTTGCTCATAACTCATACGGTAAGAAAAGTTGGGGATAAGGCTAAGCCGGAGCAAGTCACGTTCTCTGTGATGTCGTCTCAGCTTTTTTCAGGTCCTTTTCCTGCCTGTGCAATGGAGCTGTCAGTCAAAGGTCTGATCTGTCTGAATGCATTGGTGGGGGGGTCAAAATCTTCACTGACAACTCTATTTTTCATGGCCTGTGGGGAGGGCCTGAAAAAGCTGACGTGACGTCACAGTACCCTGCCCCGTGTTGTAGTAAAAAATAAGTTAAGTGACCCATATGGGAAGGGGCTGGAATGGTATCAATTCCATTTATTACTAAAGGTCAGCGCAGTGGCTATGGGGTTAGCATTTCAACTAGCAGCACTAGGGTCAACAGTTTGAGTCCCAACCACGGCACTACCTACCTACAGTTTGTATGTTCTCCCTGTGCCTACGTGGGTTTCATCTGGTTAATCTGGTTTCCTCCTACACTGCAAAGAATTGCTGGAAGGTTAATTGGCTCCTGTCTAACTTGGCTTGTATTTGCATAAATGCGAGTTATGGACCTTAGGTTGTAAACTCCTTGAGGGCAGGGACTGATGTGCGTGTAAAATATGTGTATAGCGCTGAGTAAATTGATGGCGCTTTATAAGCACCTGTAATAAATAAAATAAACAAAGCTGTTTCAATTTAGATTAATAGCTGGTGGAGTGCCCTGTCGTCTAGTTGATGCAGTAATATCGGGGTTAAGAATCGTCTTAATTCCCCAAACTGAGCTTTTTTTATAATAAATCATAGACCATTTTCCTTTTTTTAAGGATTTGGATAGTAGGGTACAGCTTCATGTCCAATAAATAGGATGAAATATGTAGCTTCAAAATCACGGTTATTTTTTAATTTTTTTTGTACCCTGGATTTCTCGGTATGACTTTAGAAAACATATATAATTGATTGATTTGTAATGAGCGTTCTTTTGTCTTTTTTAGTGAGTTCTATGAGCCAAATGCTCTAATGATGGAAGAAGAAGGTGCCATCATTTCAGGCCTTTTGGTTGGACTTAATGTGATTGATGCTAACTTCTGTATGAAAGGGGAAGATTTAGATTCTCAGGTATTTATATGAACTTTCTAGCATTGTACATTAGTGTTAAGCATTTCGCTATATGGTTGCATATCCTGTCGGAATGCATTTTGTTTGTATTGGAATGCATTTTCATTTGCTCCCTTTTTTTTTTTAATTAGGTCGGAGTCATTGATTTTTCAATGTACCTAAAAGAAGGTCCTATAACAAAATGCAGTGAAGGGTAAGTGTGCAAAAAGCATAAAAAAAATACATTCTTATTCATATATAGACTGAAGCTTAAAAATCAAGATAAAATCAGTTTGTTGACCCTAAAGCCTGGTACAAACAATGAGATTATTGAATGATCGTTTTTTTTTTTTATTATTTGCATGCTAGTCTCCATATCAAATAAAAAGAGGCCATTAAAGCGAAGTTCCACTTGTTTTTACGTTTATTAAAAGTTAGCAGCTACAAAAAGTGTAGCTGCTGACGTTTGCAAAACAGACACTCTCACCCATCCCAGCATTGTGGCCGCCCAAAGCCTCGCTTCTCTCCCCCTCCTCTCTGCCGCGCCGGCATTGCAAGTGTAGGCACCTGGCTGTGGCAGCTTGCAGCTTAACAGCCGGGTGCGCCCTGTACATGCACGACAAAACAGATTATAGCGCACACATGCAAAAATTGCATTTATCCTGCAAGGCTAGTTAAAAACACCTGAACATATTCAAAAATACGGGGGTTATGTCACACTATATGGTCATATAGTGCTAAGCCCACTTACTGCGACAAAGTACCCCAAATTAGTGGGTCTCTTGGGCTGGAGCACCCCTCCACCTCCCCCTCTTTCATTCTATTACTAGGGTAGGACCCACTAATTCGGGGTACTTTGTCGCAGTAAGTGGGCTTAGCACCATATAGTGTGACCAAACCCCCGTATTTTTGAATATGTTCAGGTGTTTTTAACTAGCCTTGCAGGATAAATGTCATTTTTGCATGTGTGCGCTATAATCTGTTTTGTACTGTATTTGGTCTTATAGCAGCACCATCTTAGATGTATAGCATTTTTAGGGTGTGCCCTCCAAGTATATTTTTGTATTCTGTACATGAACGAGTTGCGCTGCGCCTTCTTAGTGGCCGGGCAATCTTCTGAGACCTGTAAAGTGTCCCAGAAGATTGGAGGGAGGGGGGGGTATAGGAGGAGTCGCCTAGGTGGCGAGAGCAGAAATGGGAGCTGGGTACCCCCCAAAAAAAATTACATGACAAGCGTGGCATGTAAAGGGGCGAGGAGTGGTTACAAGTTTGTTACATTTGTGGGTGGAACTCCACTTTTAAAGTATGAAATTTCTTGTACGACAGAACAAAAAATTGGAAGTAATATAATGTATTGTATTTTCATATGAAAATAGTGCGATCTGGTATCATACGAGAAACATTTTCTTGTTTTTTGTACGAAAGCTGTGTACTAACGATCTGATTATCGTACGATCGATTAGACAGCAGTATTTTTCATCCAGTTTTCTGATCCTGTGTATGGGCCTTAAAGCATGTTTGTAATCAGTCTTTCAAATGAGAAATGCAATAACCCTAATACCCAAGCCCTGAGGTATGCCTTGGCCTAGCTGGTCGGTATGCCTGAGAAGAGGGCATACCCTGAATGTAAGAATAAGAAAAATGTACAATCAATATGGATGAAGGCTGGGGGGTGGAAACTCTGAAAGATACGCCGACACAGGACCCAACAGGGGAGGAGTCTTTATGTACTCTCAGACTCCTCCTACAAATACAGGCTAGCCTTCGACCAGCTTTACATTTCTTTTCTTCCCTTTGGATACATCGTACACTCTCTGCCACACTGTATTATCTGAATTTCCAGATATCGGAGTGTATATTCTACCACCCACCCAACATTTCCTCTGTGGATTTTAGTAGCCATTAAGAACATTTCTAATATTTTTAAATCTAAAGGGACTGATGCGATTTTGCTGAAAATATTGACCTCTTACCAGTTGTGTTGAAATCGTTTTCTAATGCCTTGCTATCATTTTCACAGTGTTGGAGCACGAGCATAGCTTATATCTCTGTATTCGTAATGTTATCTTGTATTTATAATGACAGTGGATATTGCCTTTATCGTAGAATTACAAGACCTAGAAATGTCATGGTCTTTGTCCAGATCAGAGTGGAAATTCAGGGGTAAATGAAGCATGACATGACTACACAGCATGGCTTATTACCAAACATGCTTTTCCTTGACATTAATCAAGAGACAAAAATCAGTCCAACCACAGCCAGAAGCAAATCTCTGCCTAGCCAGACTGAATCATCGTGCTACATGCCATCTTTACAGCTGCTTCTTTAGTTTTAGTTTTAATTTTAGGAGCAGAAAAGAATATAGAATATTTTGCCGGCAGAAGAGCTGTCAAGGCGCTGAAAATAGTGGAGCGGATAATGGAAAAATACTGGAGTTTAATAAAGATTAGGGCGATTACTTAAAGCAACTAGTTGGAGACTGGCTTTCATTTTGTGACCTTCAATGGGAAACTCTTTTTTGGTGTTATTTACTATAGATGTATTCACACTTCTTAGGTTTGGGTTTCTGTAAGTGCAGCACATTGCAAACTGTAGAATATAGATTGTACCCTAAACACCGACAGATTCATTTTTTTTTTTTATTCTTATTCTTGTGGGACATTTTTCCAATTTTTCCTGGAAGCAGTATGTAGATCTAAATTATTCCTTTTCTAGTCCCTTTTTTAAGCCTGAGAAATAACAACCTGATTTGGTCTCAATTCACAAAGCTTACACTCCAAGTTAAGGATCCATTTAAAACGGGCATTTAACTTTAGCCAAATCAAATAAAATCTTACATAAAGTGCTAATGATTAGTGTCTGAAAGTGCTTCTGGAATCCACATGCCTCTAAAGCCTCGTACAAACGACCGGTTTTCCCATTGGGAAAACTGCCATGAGAGCTTTTGGCCGTGTGTATGCTCCATGGCAGTTTTCCCGACAGGAAAACTGCCAGGAAAAAGGGGACCAGCTCTTTTTTCTTTTTTCCCGCTGGGATTACCGGCAGTATTCCTATGGGAAACGCTGCTATGGAGCATACACACGGCCGGGTTTCCCAACCAAAACCTCTTGTGTGTAGGGGGAAAAACTTACCGAGCAGGTAAGATTTTTTTTCTTGGGATTCCGGGTGGACTTTTTACCGCCAGGAATCCCGTACGTGTGTACGAGGCATAACAGTTACGGGGGTGCAGAAATTTTTTAAACACTAAGGTTAATTTACTAAAATTGGAGGGTGCAAAATCTGGTGCAGCTGTTCATGGTAGCCAATCAGCTTCTAATTCAGGCTTGTTCAATAAAGCTATGACAATAAAAGCTGCAAGCTGATAGAAACCAGTTTTTATTGTCATAGCTTTATTAAACAAGCTGAAGTTAGAAGCTGATTGACTACCACGAACAGCTGCACCAGAGTTTGCACCTTGCAGTTTTAGACTCCTTTCACAATGCGGTAAAGCGCCTCTCGATTTAGCGGCGCTTTACTGCTGTTTAAGCGGTGCTTTCCGGTCGCTAGTGGGGGGGCATTAACTGCTTGCCGACCTGCCGCCGTCATTTTACGGCGGCAGGTCGGCTCTCCTGGGCGAGAGCCCGTAGCTATACGTCCGCTTTAAAGCGGCCACTAGGGCGCCCCCTGCTCGCCCCTGAGTCCCGTGCGCGTGCCTGGTGAACGCTCGTTACAGAGCAAGGACCGGGAGCTATGTGTGTAAACGCAAAGCTCCCGGTCCTGTCAGCGGGGAAATGCTGATCTACAATGTATGAACGGAAGATCAGTGATTTCCCCTAGTGAGGCCACCCCCCCCCCCCCCCATACAGTTAGAACACACTTAATCCCTTCCCTGCCCCCTAGTTTTAACCCCTTCACTGCCAGTGGCATTTTTATAGTAATCCAATGCATTTTTATAGCACTGAAAGCTAAAAAAAATGCCAATGGTCCCAAAAATGTGTCAAAAGTGTCCGAAGTGCCTGCCATAATGTCGCAGTACTGAAAAAAAATGCTGATCGCCGCCATTACTAGTAAAAAAAAAATATTAATAAAAATGCCATAAAACTACCCCCTATTTTGTAAGCGCTAAAACTTTTGCGCAAACCAATCAATAAACGCTTATTATGATTTTTTTTTAATGGGAAAATATGTAGAAGAATACGTATCGGCCTAAACTGAGGAAAAAAAAAGTTTTTTTTATATATTTTTAGGGGATATTTATTATAGCAAAAATGAAAAAAAATATTGTTTTTTTTTTTCAAAATTGTCGCTCTATTTTTGTTTATAGCGCAAAAAATAAAAACCGCAGAGATGATCAAATACCGCCAAATAAAAAAGCTCTATTTGTGGGGAAAAAAGGACGCCAATTTTGTTTGGGAGCCACGTCGCACGACCGCGCAATTGTCAGTTAAAGCGACGCAGTGCCGAATCACAAAAAGTGCTCTGGTCATTGGGCAGCAATATGGTCTGGGGGTTAAGTGGTTAAACTCCAAAGAGGGGGTTGCAGCGCTGTCGAATTGCTTTTCAGGCGCTTCGGAAGCAATGCCTATTCATTCCAATGGGCAGGACTTTTTGGGAGCGCTAAATACAGCGTTCCCAACCCGCCCCAAAAATGCTGCTTGCAGGACTTTTTTGAAAGTCCCACAAGCGCACTGCCCCAATGTGAAAAGTCACACTTAAATGGGAGGCAGTTTTCGGGTGCTTATTAGAGCGCTAAAGAGCCTGAAAACCACCCCAGTGTGAAAGGGGTCTTGGTAAATCAACCCACTGTGCCTTACAATGATCTGCAATACTAGTTCGGATATGACAGGTACCAGTGATGTTGGGGTAACATAAAATGGCCAACAACTCCCTTTCATTATCTTTACAGAGCGGAAAATAACTACAACTAACTGTTTTAATTGTTGAGTTTGCATACAGGTATCCGTTTTAGGCAGCTCTTAGCTGGTACAAAGCTTTTTACTACAATATATCTGTAATGTTTACAGCATCGTTATAAAGATGATTTATGTTTCTTTTGGTTATATCCAGATTCCTATTTATTGTCTACTTTAAAGTGGTTGTAAAACCTTAAGGTTTTTCTCCTTTATTGGATTTTTTTTTTTTTTACTTTTTTTTTTTACCGGAGCCTATCCAATCCAACGATGTGCAGGAGTGCAGATGTTCCAGCCGCTGTCCCTCTCCTCATTGGACAGATTGATAGCAGCAGGAGCCATTTGCTCCCACTGCTGTCAATCAAATCCCACAACCTGTGTCATTGGACACAGCAGCGGGACTCGAGAGGGAGCCTGCATGGGTGCCCCCAGGGAAAACGGCTTTCCCTGGGGGCACTAGATGAAGAGGAGGGATCTGGAGTGCTGGTGGGGCACCCCAGAAGAAGAGGATTGGGGCTGCTCTGCGCAAAAGAATTGCACAGAGCAGGTGTGTATATGCATGTTTGTGGTTTTAATCCCCCGCAAAAAAAAAAACCTTTACAACCATCTTAAGGCCAGCCCCTAAACTCATGTTTGCTGGTGTCTTAGTTTTTTTGTTTTTCACTAGGCTTTTAGTCTGCTTACATTCACTTTATTTTTTCTTCAATCAAGTTCTTATTATGTTTCATTTTTTCTTTTTCACAGAGATGGACAAATAACAGCTATTCTTGACCAGAAGAATTATGTAGAAGAACTGAACAGACAATTGGGGTAAAGTATAAGCATGTGATTTATGTAGTCTTTTTCATAATCTTCCCGAATCCCAGGCAAGTGTGGTCCACCTGGCCCAATGGGTGGTCCAGTAAAAACTTGGGTACATTTGGGCAATGATGTAGACAAACAAGGGTCCCGTTGCTTGGAAACTCTATTGACCAGCTATTTCTAGCACTGGGAAAAGCTTCTCAAAGTCTACTACAGTGCACAAAACATGGTGGGGGTTATTTACTAGACCTGGAGAGTACAAACCCTGGTGATGCTCTGCATAGAAACCAATCGGCAACCAAGTTATTTTTGCGAAAACCTAATTGAACAAGCTGGAGTTAAAGGCTGATTGGCTACCATACACAGCTGCACCATATTCTGAGTGCACCAGTTTTAGTAAATCTATCCCATTGTATTTCATTGCCATTCAGCCTCTGTAATGAAATGTGTTTAAATGGTGGAGTTCAGTGGCTTCTAGTATCCAGAAGTGGCAAATGGGCCTTTATGAGTGCTGCAGACAGTGTGCTTCAGCCACGATGAGCTAATTTAGATATAAAACCTCATTAATTCTTGCATAGTTCTGTAATCCTTATTTTATTTATTTTTGTTCATAATAGGGCCACTGTTAACAACCTTCAGGCAAAGGTGGATGCGCTTGAAAAATCAAACACAAAGCTAACAGAAGAGGTATGCAGAACTTTGTATTCTTTAGTTGTCTGATCACTGTTTTACCTGTTCAGGGAGCCCATGATGTCGGAACCCCAGCTGATCTTCGGATCGGCTGTTGAGGTGCAGCTGCCGCCATTCCTGGTAACGGATCCCAGCAGTGAAACCTTTTCAGCTGCACAGCCGAATAAGCGCAAGTTCCACTTTTTGAACTTTGTGCTACATTTATAAAAACTGGAGGAAAGCAAAGTAGAGTGGTTGCCAATTACCAAAACAGTCTAATACAATCTACTTCTCCTGTTGCTCCAAAATGCTGGCTGTCATGCCGATCCACTGGTGTTGGTGCTGTCTGCATTCGTTCCCAAAACAAGTATATGGATTAAGTGTTCTAACAGCTCTGACTTGATGTGCTGCGTAGAGAAAGGGAGTCACCGCTCCAGGTGGGTCTTGTAGGCAATAAAGGAACCTCTCAGGAAATCGAGGTGCTGGCAATGCACAAGGCAAATGTAGAAAATTAGGAAAGGGTTGGATAGCCGCACTCCAAGGAAACTTCAAACAAGTTGTATTTATTGGTAAAAATGGGCATGCAGAACAAAACACAGCCACAGGAAAGGACAGCCGACGCATTTCACACTATATCAGTGCTTAGTCATGGCTCATAGTGTAAAACGTGTCGGCTGTCCCTTCCCGTGGCCATGTTTTGTTCTGCATGCCCATTTTTACCGATAAAGACAACTTGTTTGAAGTTTCCTTGGAGTGCGGTCATCCATTCCTTTCCCAATTTTCTACATTTGATGTGCTGCGTGCTTGGTCTGGTTGGTAGGTTTTTACATGTTGAAACAGCCAGATGTGCAGACAAGCAGCAGTTGGGTCAGTTTATGTATTTCCTATTACCCACTTCCTTAAAACTTGCAGGTTAGTTACAATTGCCTAACCTTGCTTTACTGGTCCACACAAAGAGGAAGTTGGTCTTTATGACTCCTAGAAAATGTACGCATTATACCAGCCTTTCTCAACCTTTTCAATACAGAAGAACCCTTAAAATAGTTCTCCGGTCAAGGGCAATCCCCTGCTTAGAAAGCTACAACTCATGATACATTAGTGTGATGGTCAGTGGGAAGAATGGTCCTTACACTTGTGGTCATTGGGAAGAATTGCCTCCTTACATATTGCTAAAAAGATCAATGGTGTCAGTGGGAACTTATCTGAGAGGCAGAAAATGCCCAAAGCTGAAGTAACCTCTAGCAACCTCTAGAGCAGGGGTCTCCAAACTGTGGCCCAATGTGGCCCTTTGCCAGCCTTCATCTGACCCTTGGGGAGTATTGCTCCCAATGATCTAAAACACTATTCCTCCCAATAGCACCAACAATGGGGCACTATTTCTTAGATGACTAATAGCAATGATGGAGTACTATTACTCCTCCTACTGCCCACCAGCACTGGGGCCATGTTTATTCTCACTGATGCTCGGCTCTTGGGCATTTTCTACCCCAACTGGTCAGAATCCAGCCCCCCTGAAGTCTGAAAGACCGTAAACTGGTCCTTTTGATTTAAAAGTATGGAGACTCCTGCTGTAAAGGAACCCTAAGGTTCCGGTTCCACGGAACCCCGGTTGAGAATCGCTGCCTTATAATGAATATGTTCCTAAATAAGTAGACTGTCTAGATCCTACTCTTGTCTTATTTCCAGCTTGCAGTGGCAAACAACAGAATTATTACCATGCAGGAAGAGATGGAGAGAATGAAAGAGGACAGTACATACTTCTCCAAGGTAGGCAGCTTTCCACAGAAGCACTTCTTTTCTGCTGATAGTTGTACTTTCTGTGTTTACTTGTAGCATGATGACCAAGACTTATTGCAATAAACTCATCTATCCTCAGTGAGACAAAATAGCACACTTCGCTCAACCCTACTTCCCAATTGGATAGTTGAGAGGTGCTCAAACTCTTACCCCTGTAGGCAAATCAAAGTCAATAATGTCCAAAAAGTTGACACTACAACAGGATTTTGCTAAAACTGCTTTATTGATAGGTCATGTTTGCATGAATTTTACCCGATGTATCAATGAAGCCGCTTTTTTGGGTTTGGCAAATCCTGCTGAATTGCTGACTTTTTGAAGCTGACATTTTCTCATCTATCTACCTTTTCCCAATAATTGCTTTAAACACAGTCTTCTTCCCATAGACTTTGTGTGTTATACATATTTAAAAATAAATAGCCATTAAAGCTTCCAACTAGTAATTCTGCTCTGGTTAGGCATACTAAATGCATAACTTTACTCCATTTATTTCAGGCTAATAAACACGAGAGGAGTGCGGATGGGCAAATGCTGAACGAGGTCAGGAAACACTTAAAAGAAGAAACTCAGTTAAGATTGGTATGTTGATTTTATCTTTTATTTTTTTTAAGACTATTAGATAAGCAACTACTACTTGTCCCACACAAATACAGTTCAGCCAGACAGTGTACATGCAAGATACCTAATTTTAGTGCCATAGTACAACTAAAGGAAAGGTAATAGAGTGGATGATTTGGAACTTGTTTAGGTACTTATGACTGTGTATTATTATTGTGTCTTTTATTACCAATTCAGCCATAAACTCTGTGAGAATCTACACAACTTCAGATTTGCTTTTTGAACAAGAACTGAAGACATAGTCCATATAATGATCATCTGCCTCAACAGAGGTCGCCTTCAGTGAAATTGTCTTTGGCAATTAAAGTTGTGTGCGGATCTCAACTTTTGTTAGCTTTGACTATTATTGTATGCAGATTAAAGTTAACCTTTGCAAACGCAGACAATTCAAACTGAGCATTTGATTAACAAATGCATAAACAGATGTACAGTATTTAGGAAGCTAAATGTATAAGGAAATCTCACTCTAAGTTTTCAGGCATGTCAAGTGTCCCTACTGGTAACTGATGCAAGCTATTGTGTGGGTTGCATCAGTTACCATTAGGGAGGCTTGACATGTGGGAGAACTTGGAGTAAGATTTCCTTAACAATTTAGCTTCCTAAATACATCTGTTTATGCATTTGTTCATCAAATGCTCAGTTTGAATTGTGTTTGTGTTAGGTTTACTTTAACCTGCATAAAATAATTCCACGTACACACAATAATTTTTCGGTATGAAAAAAAAACTTCGTTTTTCAGCATGTCCAAAAAATGAAGTGGTTAAGAATCAAACGAACAGTTAGTCTTTGGATAGAAGTTATTGATCTCACTGTGGAGATTGAACCCCCGCCCTCTTGGCTGCCAGTCTAAAGCCGCGTACACACAACCGTTTTTCATGATGAGAAAAATGCCATTTTTAAAATTGGTCATTATAAACGATAGTGTCTGGGCTCCAGAGCATTTTTCTCGACGTGAAAAATGGGCATTAAAAATTTAGAACGTGATCTAATTTTTCTCTTCGTTTTTCACGTCGTCGTTTTTCACATCATGAAAAACGGTCGTGTGTGGGCTTTAACGACGGGGGAGAAAAACATGCATACTCAGAAGCAAGTTATGAGACGGGAGCACTCGTTCTGGTAAAACTAGCGCTCGTAATGGAGATGGCACATTCGTCACACTGAAACAGACTGAAGGGCATGAAGAAAAGCGCGAATCATCTCTCACCAAATTTTTACGAACACGAAATCCGCAAAAGCAGCCCAAAGGGTGGTGCCATCCACGTCACCGCGCTTTGCTAGAGCATTTTTTTTTTCACGATCATGTGTATGCAAGGCAGGCTTGACAAGAATCGCGTTGAGAAAAATGTTAAACGTCATTAAAAACGGTCGTGTGTATGCGGCATAAGATGGACACTGGGAAAGAGATCAAAGTAACACCTTTCCATCTGTCCCTACCCAGACAGACATCCTGTACTGACGACTTTGAGAACAAGAGACTCTTTTTCTTTACAGAATAATAATCTTTGTATAAATCCTTTTTAATTCCTCTTGTTCAGAAGAAAATAAGAGGGACAGAGAAAGTAACTGCACAGCGCAAGAGTGTCATGCAATCTAATTCTAACTGCATGCTATACACGTCTGCATACTTTAGGTGATGCAGTTGTTTAATTATAATACATTTGTGCTGATTTTAAAGTGGAACTATAGGCGCAGCTTTTTTTTGTTTTTTCATTTTGGATAGAGTAAGGGAGGATTATAACTCCTGTCAGTTTATTTTTTGCCATCTGTCTCCCATTGGGGAGATTCACCTTCACTTCCTGTCCCATAGCAAAAACAGGAAGTGAGAGGAAATCCCTGCAAATTGAAGGAATTTCATGGGAACCCCCAGATCACCAGAACTAGTGTCTCCATTGAAAGATTTCACCTCTATTATTTTTCTGGGGACAATCCAAAAATCTGTGTTTTACAGAACAAAGGCAGGGGGGGAATCTCCCTAATGGGGACACAGACAGCAATACAAACCTAATAGGTGATCTAATCCCTCTCCACGCTATCCAAAACAAAAAAAATACATTTTTGCCTTTTTTTTTTTTTTAGTTATCCTTTAATTCTTATTTTTGTCAAATTTTTACAGGATATAGAAAAGGAATTAGAAGTCCAGATAGGAATGAAACAAGAGATGGAGATGGCCATGAAGATGCTGGATAAAGATGTCTGTGAGAAGCAAGATGCACTAGCAGCTCTCAGACAACAACTTGACGACCTCAGGGCCTTAAAGCATGAACTCTCCTTCAAACTGCAGGTCAGGAATTAACATTCAACAAATGACCAGTATGAAGTGAATTCAAAGACCTACTAGTTAATGTTAACCTTCCTCCCCTAACCCCAATTTTGCTGTTTGTATTTTTCCACACCATAGACCTATAGATAACCAAAAAGGTTGATTGGCATATATGAGCCACACCATTCCATCCCATCTGCTTATCACTGATTTTTGCCCAGTTCTTCTTTTGCAGACATATATAACGGTGGGTGACCACGGATCAAAATTGAATGGGGACAAGATGAATTTTGATTTGGGTGTAGCCCTCTCCCTGTTCGACAGAAGTCGACACCTGTCAAACAGGACCAATGGAAAACCTTAATTCCATCATGGCTCCAGCGATGATCAGTGATTCTTACAGTGAAGGAGTCCACGCTAATAAGCCCCGTACACACTATTGTATTTTTGGCTTCAGATTTACCAAAACCATATAATATGAGGTCAAACCTTAAAGGGTTGTTCCAGCCCAAAATTGTGTTTATTAAAAGTCAGCAGCTACAAAAAGTGTAGCTGCTGGCTTTTAATAAACACTCACTTACCTGCTCCTGCGTTCCAGCGACGCGCCGACCGGGGCTCCGCTCCTCCCCCCCCTCCCCAGCCGGCGTCTCCATCCCGACTGTGGGCACCCAGCCGTGACAGCATTCGGCTTCACGGCCGGGCACCCACTGCGCATGTGCGAGCCGCACTGCGCATGCGCGCGCGGCTCGCCGCTGATTGGAGAGACGATCGCATGGGACCTGTCAGTGTGCCATGTGATCGCCTACAGGGAGGGGCTGGTGTAGGCGATTAAGCCTTAATCGCCTAACCAGCCCCTCGGCGGAAGCGGGACAGGAAGTCCCACTCCTACTGAAGCCCCCACTCCCCCCCCAAAAAAATTACATGCCAAATGTGGCATGTAAGGGGGAGGGAAGGGGATTAAAAAAAAGTAAAATTTTAGGGTGGAACTCCTCTTTAAGGACCTTGCACTACATGGTTTTGGTAAATCTGAAAACACAAATCTGCAGAAAATCTAATAGTGTGTATGGGGCCTTAGAATGCAAGATCACAGTGGGGAGGATTCCTCCATCCAACTTGCTTGTGTGGATGGGGAATCCATTTGTTTGTTTTTTCAATCGAAAAATATAATCGTGAATACCCAGCTTTAACATAGAGAGGCGTCAGCTACTGGTATTTTTGCATTACTAGATTGTGGCTAACCAGTACATGTATGGGGCCATGGGAAATGCCGCACATACTGTCATCTGTTCACATATATTATTAAAATGGTTGTAAACTGATAAAGATCAAGACAACGGCATAATGTGCTATTATTCATTGCATACTAGTACAGTTTGAAATACCTTAGACTGAAGCTCTTCCAGTGGTGCCTACTCACCTCTAAGGCAGCTGACCTCCTCACCTAGTGTGTGTTCTGGGTTCACGGGCTTCGACACTGAGTGGTCGGAGCTGCAATGGCGTCGCTCATGCGTGCGGATTTTCCATTTATGACATGGGTTCTGAAGGTCCGGCACTGTAATCTGGACCTTCAGAGTGCATGTGCTGATGATCAGCGCATGCATGCACTCTGAATATATCCGAAACTGCAAGTTTCGGAGATATTTACGGTACCTACAGATAAGCCTTATTATAGTCTTACTTGTAGACACAAGTGGTATCCTCCACACATTACTATACCTGCATATACACTCACCGGCCACTTTATTGGGTACACCTTGCTATTACTGGGTTGGACCCAACTAATAAAGTTGCTGGTGAGTGCATATGCAGTAGTTCTCTTTCCCATTGTACCTCACAATACTTCAAGTGAATGTAAACCCTCCGTACACCCAGTGAAGTGAACAGCCTCAGATGATACACAGGAATGAACCAAATCTCCCTACATAGGTTTTACATGTATATCTGCTGTCTTCACATTTTATATACTGTTTAGAAAGTTCAGATCATATTAGTTTTTCTCTTCCTGTTTAACACAGAGTGTGATGTGTGGGCATAGAGCCAAGATAGCGAAAATTGCTGATTGGAGAAAAGGCACGCACCCCCTCTCATCATAGGCAGAGACTCTCGGAGGTGTTTTGTAATGGGCCAGCTCGCTGCTAATCTATTAATAGCAACCTCCCCTGACCGAAATTTCAGGGTGCTTTTATCTGATGTGTACAAGAAATTTGTGAGGAGTTATCAGGCTGATAACAGAGGAACGGTTTAGCAGAGAGCTATGGGGCTTGGCTCTTTGAAGAGATAACAAAATACTGCAGATATATGTGCCCAGCTCAAATTTCATGAATTGGGTTTACATCCACTTTAACATTCCAGAAATGTACACACAATCCAGTTTTTAGGGATTCAAGCGTAGGTTTCTGTCCCGAAAGTTTCAAACATCTAGTGCTTTTGATCACAGTTCAAGTCATCCAGCCTATTTAATATATGCAGAGTCCAGGTTCAGGGTAATATTGGACTGTAGTGAGAGACTTCCATAGGTGCTCCATAACGAACAAAATGGTAGTGAAAGCTTACTCGGGTTGTGTTTTTTTTATTTATTTTTTGTTCTCTTTTGAAGAGACTTCCTTTTAATAGTAGCTATGTCACTTCTTTGGCAGAGTTCTGATCTGGCAGTGAAACAGAAGGCAGAGTTAAACAGCCGCTTAGAAGAAAAGACCAATCAGATGGCTGCCACCATTAAACAGCTGGAGCACAGGTAAGAACACATACACACACCATCATCTATTCAATGACACACAAATATAAAATGCACAGCTGTGTGTGTTCTATTACACTTCACAGGTCTGATGATCTTATGTTTTCACATTGGGCATGTCATGTATCTAAACCCAAAAACTAAACAAAAAAAATCTTTTTAGATGTGGTTACTACATTAATTTTAGTGAGTACAGAAAATACCTGTTGATTTTGCCAGAAATGTGTCATTGGCACTGAGATAAAAGAATAAATCGGGTTATCTCTATTTTGTAGACTACTAGTTCCATCATTCATCCAAATAATGAAAATAAGCAACGGCTCCAGCCTGCGTGACAACCACGGTTGTTTCCATAGATGCCATGGAGAAGTGGGTGTAGACGCAAAGATAACAGAAATGTGTTACTGATAGGAAAATCCTTAAAGTGATTGTAAACAAATTTATTTTTCATAATAAACCTGTTCTACTTACCTGCTCTGTGCAATGGATTTGCAAAGATGAGCTTCAATCCTCCTCTTCTCTGGTCCCCCGCCAGCAATCCAGGCTCCTCTCCCATGCGGATTGCCCCATTAGCAAGCTGCTTATTATAGGGGCACTCATGCAGACTCGATCCCGTGCCGCGCTCTGCGTGTCCATTGAAACACACATTGCGACTCTGCCCCGCTCCCTCCTCCCTCCTTATAGGCTGTGATTGATAGCAGCAGGCACTGTTGTGTCTGAGATAATGAGAAGAGAGGGGAACAATTCTTCTCTCATGTGCAGTGCTGGATCGACATCAGGCTCAGGTAAGTATTAGGAGGGTTAGGGGGGGAGCTGCACACAGAAGGTTTTTTACCTTTAATGCATAAACTGCATTAAGGTAAAAAAAACTTCTAAATTTAGAGCCACTTAAAGAAGAAAACGAATGCAGCTTCCACATCAAAGTACTGGTTACCTTAAAAAATGTACATTTGTTTTTGTTTTTTGGGTTTGGATACACTTTAAAGTCTTTCTTTCTTTAGCGCTCTAAAAATAAAATTAAAATAGTTTGGGTAGAGGATTAAAACTCCAGTCAGGTTTTATCTCCATTGAAGGCTGTGTTGTAGTGATTACTTCACTTTCTTGTCCGGTAAAAAGGTCCCTGGGACAGGAAGTGAGAGGAAATCTCTAACAGCAATAAAGACAAAAGTATTTTGTTTATTTTTATTTTTATTTATTTTTACGTTATATAGGGCAGTGGTTCTCAACCTTAGTCCTCAAGTACCCCCAACAGGCCATGTTTTCAGGTTTTCCTTTACTTTGCGCAGCTGCTTTAAATCAATATCAATGAACTGGTATTGATAGGAGCTATTTTATATGACATTGATAGGAGCTATTTTATCTAAGGAAAGTTCCCAAAACATGGCCCGTTGGGGTACTTGAGGACTGAGGTGGAGAACCACTAATGTAGGGCAGTGGTTATCACCCCTGTCCTCAGGGCCCACTAACAGGCCAGGTTTGCAAGATAACTGAAATACATCACAGGTGATGTCATTTGATGCTCAGTGATTGCAGTATTCTAGTCTGCATCTCCCCAAGGTAATACATAAAACCTGACCTGTTAGTGGGCCCTGAGAACAGGGTTGATGACCACTGATGTAGGGTAACCCTAGAACCTTTCAGTTTTTTATTGTTATCCGTTTAGCTGTTCAAAATGTTACTTTACTTTTCTGTCTTGTAAAAGTTTGTCCCCAGACCAGAAAGTGAGGCCAAATCTGCAACCCAAAATGGGTTATTTTCTTTTTATTTCTTTCCCAATTCTATTTAAAACCAAAAAAAAAATGGGGTACAGTTACTTTGTTGTTTCAGATTTATACCTTTTTACCACACCTTACTAAATAATAATAAAAAAAAAGTACAGTAATCTAAAGGTGACCATAGATGAGTCAAAATTGGGTCAGTTTAACAGGGGCCAGCTGAATTTCAATCCATCTATGGCCATTCCTGCTCCTGAGAAGTAATTCTGATGATTGACTTCTCACGCATGAGTGTGTTTGAATTTTTTTTTTTCTACGATCAGCGCATAGGAGTTTCCTCTGTCAGAATACAGTGGCACAGTGGAAGGATTCCACCATTCATTTGCTTGTGTGAATGGGGGAATCTAATTTTCTTTTTTTTTTTTTATATATATCCGCCCTCTGATCAATTTAAGGGCAGCTTTACGTTTTTTACTTTTTTTATGTCCCATTTGTCCGTTTTGGGGGAATTTTCTTCACGTTCTGTGAAGTGGTGAATAGAGAGCTTCTTATGGTGAGGGAAATACCTACTCAGTTGACACTGGAATAAGTGACCCCATTCGACGATTTAGACTCTATTTTGTTTTCCGATGACAAGTTCATTTATCCTAACTTTTAGTCTCATTGAAGGTGGTCGTAAGGACAAATAGAGGGTGACTGTCCCTAGTGGGGTCACAAATGGCAGTAAAATCTTGACATTTTCTGCTCCTTCCACTCAGCCTATGCCTGGGTTCACACTAGATGCGGTGCAAATTTGCTGCAGATCCGACACTGCATCTAAACCGCAGCCCGCCCATGCAAACTGATTGCTGAGTGTATGTTACGTTAAAGACGCCCTGCAATCAATTTGCAAAACGCAGCACGATTTGCAGAATCTGATCACATGGGTGTGAACACACACCCATGCGATCTGATTCTGGTGTGGACAAAAAAAGGGTCCTGCACCACTAAGGGGGACACAGGAACATGCAGGATCCGCCAGGTTTTTTTTTACAGCTTAGAGAGGGACAGGTTAGACGGCACAAGCACTGTGCTCTTTTATCCTTCTATAAGGAAACAGGATCTCTTTTTGGGTTACAACCAGTTTAAGTTGAGTGCATGATATTTTGTGACCTGTTTAAATCATTCTGCCAGAAATAATCAGTAAATTAGTTTAGAACAGTAACTCGCAGCAATCAATCAGAATTCACCCTCACTCCCCGGTCTGTTATGGGTTTCATCTCTTCACACGTCATCATTATTTTTTAACTGTAAAACTGAATTACTGATTAAGTCGCATATTGTATAAGTTTGCTGTATGCATTTTTTTATTGCTGTATCAAATGTTCAACTGATCATTTTTTTTTTTCTTGATGTTTTGTCTGTTTTATTAATCATTTGCCCTTGCCTGTCATCTGACTTTATTTTTGTTCATTTTAAACCTTGCTTACCTTTTTTAAAACTGACAAAATAGTGAAAAGGATTTGGTGAAGCAGGCAAAAACCTTAAGTAGCGCAGCGAGTAAACTACTACACAAGCAGCAATAGGTGTCCATTAAGCAGCCACTGACCAACACTAACAGAGCAACTTGGTAGCAGGAGGAAGGGAGGAAACCTGCTCAGTTACTAGCTACTACATAGATGTTAATTGTTGCCTACCGTTTATTTGGAAACTGCTGCATTTTGAAGCCATGGCTCCTCTGTTCTGTTCTCCTTTTTTTCTCCCACCCTCTCACTATAGATGGAATCTTTGTTAGAACCCTGAAATATTTGCCAAATAAACTTTTTAAAACCATTTCTTTGTCAAAAGGTTTGTATGTTTCGCTAACTTAAATCAAGGGATGGTAAAATAGATTAAAGAGGACACGTCAACATGGATTTGTAAGAAGCCGAAACGTGTAGGGTACCTCTTAAACCTGCTATTTTAAAATAAATACTTGCCTGTCGTTGCTGGTCTTCTTCATAAAATGCTGGTCATTTGGCTGGTATTCTAACCCCCCCCTCCCCCGGCTTCATTTTCTTCTTAAATCACCGATCTGGAACAAGTGTGTAGATTGGGAAAATTGGAGAAAAAAACAGAACTTCTCAGTATACTTGTTCCTAATCAGTAATGCAAGAAATTATGAAGTTGTTAAATCAGAATGACCAGCAGGTTTCCTTTAAAGGTGCAGCCTTGCCCTTCATGGTGTGTCCTGTTGTTCACGTTTTCTTCCCGCATAGAGGATCTAGTGTCATATTGGGCTGTAATGCCGCTGCTGAGGCTTATCTATCCCTTGCCTGAGCTTAGTATAACAGTTACATAGGTGTACTGTACTGAGCTAAGCCTTACATCCAGGCACTCTAGTTTGGCTAGAATTAATTACAAGTAAATTATCAAAAAGAGTGCCAACTGCTTTGCCACTAAAAAATACACTGTCACCGACTTAAAGGGGAGTTCCAGCCGTTCATTAAAAGTCAGCAGCTACAAAAAGTGTAGCTGCTGGCTTTTAATAAACATACATTTACCTGTTCCACTGTCCAGCAACGCGATGCCCGGAGCTCCTCTCCCTACCCCTTATCCGCCGGCTCCTTCATTGTAACTGTGGGCACCCAGCCGTGACAGCTTTCGGCTTGATGGCCGGGCACTCACTGCGCATGCGTGAATGGCTCAGCTCTCCCTGAGTGGACAGGCCATCACCTGGGACCTGTCATGTGTCCCAGGTGATCGCCTACAGGGAGGGGCTTCCAAAATGCGATAGCGATCCCTGGGTGGAAGGAGGAAATGGGACAGGAAGTCCCACTCCTACTGAAGCCCCCATTCCCCCCCCCCCCCCCAAAAAAAAAACATACCAAATGTGTGCTCCTGTGTACTCCTCCTTGCAACCCACCCTGCCTGTCAGCTCGTGACAGTGCCGTTCCCTCGGCTACTGCTGCTCAAATAACTGTAATTTGTATGCACCATCCGCAGTGTCCCCCTCGGTGTGATTTAAAAAAAAGAAATGCTGTAAATACCTCCTGTAAGAGCCAAGATTCGCGATTACATGACCTGCCAGGTCTCTCCTCCTCTCGAGTGACATCAGTGGGGGAATCTCTGCCCCTCCCACTGCATCTGGCAGCGGAGGAAAGAGAGACCCGGCTGGTCATGTGATCTTGGCTCTTGCATGCGGTATTTACAGCATTTATTTTTATAAATCACACACAGAGGTGGACACTTCATAAGGACACGGTGCGGATGGTGCATACTTGTTTGTGGCTTAACAACCACTTTAAGTAACTGCCATGGGAGGAACAAAGGGAAATGTTATAGAGTTGACGGCTCTGAGTTTGCTGCATTTGCTAATATCACATCAAAGATGGCAGCACCCAGCAGTAGGCTCGGGACTTTTTGATGTCTACACAAGAGACTTTTATAGGTAAAAATGTCTAAAATATGTTCAATGTACAAGGGAATATTTTTTTGTTGAACTGAAAATTTTGCAACCATGTCTATAAGACACTTTATTTTCTTTTGCAAAAACGGTTAAGAATTGCACAGTACACTGTTTCCTAAAAGCCAATCAGAATTCAGTTAACTGTAGTCGGTTCAATTAGCTTCTGAATAATTGCTATTGGGTTGCTACACTCTACACATCATCAGTATTCCTTTACAAGAGGTTGCAAGAGGTTAACTAAGAAAGTGTTGCTTCACATCAAGTTTGCTGGGGGTTAACAAATATGAATCAGGATAAAAAAAAGAAAAAATGAATGTCAGGCAGCATCGGCCAGTGCAACTGAAACCTGCCGACATTCAGCCCTGTGTCTATTGCAACCAGTCCGACAGAAGCCAGTAATTCGGGGGCATGACCGAAAAAGGTCGGCCAATAGGCTCCCCCTCAGCACTCTCAGCCACACCCCCTATCAGATCACAATAGCACAGCAGGGAAGATTGTTGTACTAACGTCAAATAGTACAGTGGCTCCTTCTAAGCTGTCGGTTTGTAATAAAAATAACTAGTAGTGTGCACAAGGTTATAAGCCGGCACACACGGGTCGAATGTCGGGAGATGACGGCCAGTTAAAAAAAAAAAAAAGACGGCAGATATTTGTCCCGTGTGTATGTCGGGTCTGGCCGACAGCAGCTGGCCGACTCCCGATCAGCGCTCTCAGCCAATAGCAGAGAGCGCTGATCTGAGTTTTCCATTCCCCTGTCGGATCACAACAGCTCAGCAGGGGAGATCGCTGAACCAACCTCTCGTGGTCAGTACAGCCACTCTGACTGGAGCTGACAGTCTTTTTTTTATTTATTTTTTAACAATAAAATATATATTTATATTGTTCCCAGTTTTAGGGTGTTAAGAAATATAACAGATTCCTCCAACCACGCTAAACAACACGGATGAACAAATCTTCCCTGCTGGCTATTGTATTCTGCCAGCTAGCGCCTGGGGCTGCCAAAATACCCAAACAATGGCTGCATTCGATTAGAATTTCCAGCCCAGGTCCTTCAACTTTCTGATACAAAGATGTTGGGCAGGAGGGTGCAAACGGAGCCACACACGGCTCAAATTTTGTTCAGGAAATAGCCTAAATTTACTTGAATATATGAACAGTTTAATATGTAATGAGTGAAGCCCCGTACACACGGCAGAGAACCTCGACGGGCAGAACACATCGTTCCGCCCGTCGAGGTTCTCGCCCGGCCGTCAGATTCGGCGACCAGCCCGTCGGGAAAGGCGACCAGCCATTCATCCCGACGGGCCGTCGAGCAAATAGAGAACCTGCTCTCTATTTGCTTGACGGGTTTCCCGACGAGGGGGGGGGGGGGGTTGGCTCGCCAAATCCGTACACACGGCCGAGGTTCTCGGCAGAATTAGGCTCCCAGCGAGGTTCTCGCTGGTTTCTCCCGAGAACCACGGCCGTGTGTACGGGGCTTCATACAATCAACACAAACCAAGTACCTGAACAGAAAGATCCAGTGGTAGTTAACACATACTAATAGATCATCTTTTGCCTGATTCACCAATTAGGAACATAATTTCATTTTCTAGCACTTATTCATTAAATTTTTTTTCTCCTGTCTCTTATCCATTCTGATTCTTTATTCTTTTTAACAATATTTTGATTTTGAGTTTTTTCAGTTATTTTAGTTATTAAATTAGCCTTGTCCCTGTCCCCCACCATCCCCCATTGCTTTTATTTTTTATTACCCATTCATGTGGCTCAAACCCAGACTCCGAGTGTCAGAGCGAGACAGACAGTCTGCCGAGGAAGCCAATCGTCTCTTCAAACAAGAATTTGGCGACAAGATTGAGAGCCTCCAGCTGGAAGTGGATCAGCTCAGGAAGCAGTGGTGAAGAAATGATTGCTTGCTGTAGTTCTAGTCACAAGCAGCGGTGATGCCGTCTTGGTGTCTCTGGTGCCAGCCAATTGCCTAACCTCTTGCAGGTGGTGATATCTTTTATTGGAAGTCGTAAACCCTTTTTTATAATGCTGCTGTGTACAGTCATTCTGATTTTGTTTTTTAAATACTTCCTTCCAGTAGACAATATGTCCACTGTAAAATACAAAATGACATTGTAATCAGAGGTGTCACAACCTGCAAAGAAAATGCACTAATGGGTATTTGGGTAAAATAAACCTATTTTCGCTGTAGTCAAATGTATAGTGATGTTGGATCTCTTCTATTGTATCTGATTATACTTTCAGGCACAGAATCTTTTATTTGATACTACAAAATTTAGCTTTTTGTTTGATCATTAGAGGCCCCCCATCTCTATGTTGTCACTCCTTTTCTGGATCCTGAGAGCCTCCCATCTCTATGATGTCACTCCTCTTCTGGATCCTGAGAGCCCCATCGCTATGATTTCACTCCTCTTCTGGATCCTGAGAGCCCCCCCCCCATCTCTATGATGTCACTCCTCTTCTGGATCCTGAGAGACCCCATCTCTGATGTCACTCCTCTTCTGGATCCAGAGAGCCCCCCATCTCTATGATGTCACTTATGTGAATAAGGAGGGAGATAACCGAATGATATATCACCATATACACGTCGTGGTTGTCATCACAGTGCATTCTGGGTAAAAGGTTCTGTGCCTGTTTAGCTTCTAATAGCTTTGCTTTCTGCTGCACTTCTGGTTAACTGCTTGATCCTGGTTATTCATCGCTAAGATCACTTCTATAAAAAAAAATATAAGAAAACAATCAAGGGTAGCAATATGGGTTGTCAGTACAATATCCATAGACTGTGTATCATTTGAACCCTACAAGTTGGAGAATGGAAGCTAATATTGTCGTGTTTGCCTTTCCACAAATCAGTCATGTCTCTGATAGGGTGCAATCCGGTGTCTTCTATGGAGACCTACAGCACTAAAATAACACAGGCCCACACTTAATACATTGAAAATTAGATTTGGAGGTAAAACTTTATCCCTTGATCTCTGCTATGCAAAGGACAAGGATACATGCATGTCTGGTACAAGGCTCCTAAAATTCTCTGGTGTTCTTGTGATTTCCTGCAGCATAATTCTCAAAGCATAGAGAACATAGACTGTTTTGAAAATCAGAGGCGAGTCACAATACATGCAGGAGAAATGCATTGTAAAATGTTTGGTAGGGTATCCATGCATGTACCGACATGGAAAAACTACAGAGCAAACACTGGTGCATAGACCACAGTCTCCACTTACATCAGGTGCTAATATACTGGATTTGTTTTAACGCTCTGCAAAGTCAGCCTCTATTTTCGGTTTACTTTATGAGTGCTGGAATTATAAAGTGTGTGGCTTTATATTAGCTGAAGTGCCTTTGCTGTGTCAAAATTGTCCGTCAGTATGTTTGATTTGCGTCGCATCTTGATAACTTCTCTCACATCACCCAAACAAATATGATGAACACGTTCAGGATCTGTTATGTATAACGAGATTGGTGAAGAATGAGAATTAATAGAGTTGGCCTGTTACTGAGGGATCATTTTGCTAGTGTCTTTAGAGGGGAACGACTTGAGTGTAGTTATCTGTGTTGCCAGGGGCGGGTAATGCATGATTGTTATGTACTGTGGGAGATTAGCTTGTGGGGTTTACCTTTTCTCAGAATGAAGGTCAGCGTGCAGGCAGTTTCCTTAAAATCTGGTGGGTTGCGAGCTTTATTTACAAGCAAGTCATAAAAAATAAAAACATTAAATCAAATTATTGCCATCCGGCACTAAACTAAACAGTAGACTGCTCTCTATACAGTGCGGGGCTGGTCCCCGTCACCCACAAAACATGAGGTAAATAAAACCTCCTTTTTTTCAATCCAAACACACAGACCTTCTCTCGCTAATTCCTTCTGATGCCGTGTACACACGATCATTTTTCGGCATGAAAAAACTTAGTTTTTGAAAAACGTCATTTAAAATGATCGTGTGTGGGCTTCACATCATTTTTCAGGTTCTGAAAAACGACCAAAAAAAAAACATGCTGCGATTTTTAACGTCGTTTTAAACTGTCGTTTTTCGGGTTGTAAACAATGATCGTGTGTGGGCAAAAACAACGTTTTAAACCTGCGCATGCTCAGAAGCAAGTTATGAGACGGAAACGCTCGTTCTGGTAAAACTACCGTTCATATTGGAGTAAGCACATTCATCACACTGTAACAGACAAAAAAGCGTGAATCGTCTTTTACTAACAAGGAATCGGCTAAAGCAGCCCAAAGGCGAATAGAACTTCCCCTTTAGAGTACCATCGTACGTGTTGTACGTCACCGCACTTTGTTCATCGTTTTTTTTAAAATGATGGTGTGTGGGCAACATCGTTTTTCAATGATGAATTTGGAAAAACGTTGTTTTTTTTCATGCCGAAAAATGATCGTGTGTACGCGGCATGGGTCTCAGACCAGAGTACTGTTGTGCTCCCTTCCTGGTCATTTAAAGTGTGGACTTGAGTGGACTGGAAACTAGCCGGTTCAGTCCCTTACAATAGAACGGATGCAAGGTGAACTATAGCGATTATCCACTACATCACCTCGCGTACCGTCACAGTACCTAGTGTGTTAACAGAAGTTAGCAGTTAACTAGCAGATAACAAATCAAATCGGGTAAAATCCAACTTGACATAATCACAGGGCTTATCTTCTATTTTCTGTAGTCCTGAAGCATGATCAAGTAAAGGGTTAAGCTTATCTAATCTTTTCTCCTTCATAATTAAATCGGCACACAATTCCATTCTTTATTTGGCCTTGTATTGATCTATAGAGGAAGAAGCAAAGATCCTGGAAATCATTTGCCAATTAGCCCTATTAGAACACAAGTGTACATTTTTCCTGGACTCATTTAATAACAATGTCACTTCCTGAGGTCAGTAAGCTTAAGAGATCTAGTACATGTGTGTTCCTTATACCCTGAAAATCAATTATGGGTAGCTTCTGCTTTCTAGCACTTTTTTTTCCTAAAAGATGTGTACAGTGCTGCTATATATCAGTGATTCAGTATATGTATACAGTCGGGATGTTTTTCTACATTTTTTTTTTTTACAATTATATATATATATATATATAATTGGACACCACCTGGAGTTTTTTCTTGCCTTTCTGCCAGTATAGTCCTAGCTGCATTATTGTTCTCCAAAGCATCATTCTGAACTGGCCAACACACTGGTACGCTCTCTAATATCTTTGGGACCAGCAATATTTTTTCTACTTTTTGTTCCTGTAGGAAGAGAGTATTTTAACCACTTAATAATGCAAATAGAGGGTGCAATCAGCGCAAAAATATGTATCATCAACGTGATTAATATAGCATAAAAAAATATAAATAAGTAAATAAATAAAGTGAAAATATGTATCACTACAAATTAATCCATAGAAAAGATGCAGAAACCAAACAGTTAATGTATCTAGGGAATGCAAGCTAAGCACAAAAAGGACCTTCACACAAATCCCAAGTAGTACAATATATATATATATATATATATATATATATATATATATATATATATATATATATATATATATATATATATATATAGTGCAGCGCAAACCATGTAAAATATAGAATATAATAGGAATATAATAAGAAAATTGGTAAAGTCCAAACAATTCGTGACAAAAGGAGAAAAACTTCTGTAGAACATTCAGTGAGATGAATGATTGAATGAATGAAGATCTTCACCACGTGAGAGAAAGCTAGGGTAGCAGGTATTGAAACTTCAAATAGCATTTGACAGGCTACTCACATTTCTTCAGATGTAAACAGGCATGTACATATATGTAACACAGCTCACGGAGTTCACCAGGAATGACACCGAGCGACGTGTAGGCTCCAAAACCCCTGGACGCGTTGCGTGAAAACACTTCCTCAGCAGGGTGGAGGAAGTGCTGCTGAGGAAGTGTTTTCACGCAACGCGTCCAGGGGTTTTGGAGCCTACACGTCGCTCAGTGTCATTCCTGGTGAACTCTGTGAGCTGTGTTACATATATGTACATGCCTGTTTACATCTGAAGAAATGTGAGTAGCCTGTCAAATGCCTATTTGATTAAAGCAGTGATCAAGCCGAAGCTCTTAGATGGTTGTTTTTTCTTCCATGTCCCCTTGCTCCGGTATCCATGCTGAGACCATCAATAGGAGACCTACTTCACATCCTGTTTTCCTAATGCTCTAATGACCATCTGCTAACCCAGTGGTCTTAACCTAAGGTGAGAGTAGCCATCTACACTGGTGGAGGGATAAGTTTCAATACCTGCTACCCTAGCTTTCTCTCACGTGGTGAAGATCTTCATTCATTCAATCATTCATCTCACTGAATGTTCTACAGAAGTTTTTCTCCTTTTGTCACGAATTGTTTGGACTTTACCAATTTTCTTATTATATTCTATATTTTACATGGTTTGCGCTGCACTATATATATATATATATTTTGTTTTAACCACTTGCCTACAGGGCACTTTCACCCTCTGCCTGCCCAGGCCGATTTTCACTGCTGTCGCACATTAAATGACAATTATGCAGTCATACAAGGCTGCACCCAAACAACATTTTTATCATTTGCTTGAGACAGAGATTTCTTTTGGTGGTATTTAATCACCACTGGGTTCTTTATTTTTTGTTGAACAAACTAAAAAAATCCGAAAATGTTGAAGTAATTTTTCTTCACTGATGTGCACTGATAATGCTACACTGACGGGCACTAATTGGTACTAATGAGGAGGCACTAATATGCAGCAATGGTGGGTACCGATAGTAATATGCACCACTGATGGGCACTTATAGATGGCCCTGATGGGCACTGATAGGCGGCACTGATAGTTGGCAATGATGGGCTGCACTGATAGACGGCACTGATGAGAAGCTGACAGGCAGCACTGATGGGGCTGCACTGATGATCAGTGCCTTGATTGTCATTACAGATGTCATCGCTGAGGAATTACACTTACCGGTTCTCCTCACGTGCTGTCAGTGTGAGGTGAGGAATGACGATAACTGGCATTTCCTGTTTACACTGTGATCAGCTATGAGTGGACACAGCTGATCACATGGTAAAGAGACTACGTCATAGGCTCTTGACTGTGATTGCTGTGTCCCAGAGTGAGAATGGGAGAATGTCATATGATGTCCTTCTAGAAAGAGAGTGCTCCTGCCTGTCCTGTCTTTTCACTATAGGGCGGGCAGGAAAAACTTCCTGTGACATTCTCACCAGGCTTGTAAAATGCTTCCAGAGATAACTGCTGGGAGCTTTAACCACTTCAATACAGTGCACTTAAACCCCCTTCTTACCCAGACCAATTTTCAGCTTTCAGTGCTCTCACACTTTGAATGACAATTACTCAGTCATGCAACACTGTACCCAAATAAAAATTGCGTCCTTTTTTTCACACAAATAGAGCTTTCTTTTGGTGCTATTTAATCACTCGTGGTTTTTTTTATTTTTTGCGCTATAAATAAAAAAAGACGGTAGATTTTGTGAAAAAATTGCATTTTTCTTTGTTTCTGTCATAAAATTTAGCAAATTTGTATTTTTTCTTCATAAACGGGTGACAGGGCAGGTCACTGGTGGGTGACAGGGCAGGCCACAGATGGGTGACGGTGACATGGCACGGTCACTGGTGGGTGACGGTTGCACCGCTGATGGCAGTATATTTATGTGACCGGTGCACTTTATGGGTGACTGTTGGGTGACTGGTGACAATTGGGGGGGGGGGGGGGGCAAAGGGACAGATGTGGTGTTTGTGCAGACACTACAGTAACACAGAACTGTAACTCACTGCTTCTAGCTCTTCTCTCCTCACACTGGAAACGATGTGTGAGGGGAGAAGAGCTGGTAACAGTTAGTTACAGCTCTTTGTTTACACTAGTGATCAGAGCTGATCACGTTGTACACAGCCCTGACCAATGGCTGTGTACCATTGTCGGTGACGAGCAGTGTTCCCGGGAACACGCTGCCACCGACAGGCACGCGCATCGCGATCGCTCACTTTGGGGGTGTTGACTTCATCACGGCCGATCACGTGGTTAACAGCGCATCCGCGCCGCTGTTCATCCCTGACGGTAACGAGCGGTGTCTCCGTGACACGCCGCTACCGACAGTATAGGGATGCGTGCACGAGATCGCGCGCATTCCCTATTCAAATGACTGCACGTCATATGACGTGCAGTCAGGATATTGGAGTCCTCCGCCCGCCGTCATTTGACGGTGGGCGGTGGACAAGTGGTTAAACAATGTGTGGGCAGGCTCCAGGGAGTCAAGGCAGCATCACTGGTTTACAGGGAGAACAATATGTGCATGTGGAGAGGGAGGGAAAGGGGTGGGAAAAAGCAGAGTTGTACAGTCCAGCAGGCAGGGCTGACAATGCTGCTTGGCATTGCAGCGCAGCAAATGCAGTGGTCCGTCCAAACGGAAAGTTGGGATCAAAAGGTAGAATGTTTAACCACTTGCCGACCACAAGCCATCATTATACTGTGGCAGGCCGGCTCGTTCCAGCGAATTGCCGTAGCTGTATGTAGGTCTGTTTTACAGCTATGGTGGGGGAGCTAGTGCGCGTGGCCAGTGGCTGCAATGTACGCTGGCCATCCACGATCGACAGCTGGCCATCCCCGATCGCTCCTCAGAGAGCTATTCAATGTAAACTGATCCCCGTTCTGACAGGGTAGTACAGAGTAATCGTCTGTTCCTAGTGATTAGGAACAGCGATTTCTCTGTACTCAGTCAGTCCCCTTCCCCCACATTTATAAACACCTCCTAGGGAACACATTTAACCCCTTTATCACCACTAGTGTTAACCCCTCCCCTGTCTGTGTCATTTATACAGTAACACATGCATTTTTATAGCACTGATTGCTGTATAAATGTCACTGTTCCCAAAAATGTGTCAAAAGTGTCTGATCTGTCCGCCGCAATGTTGAAGTCCCACTAAAAATTGCAGATCGCTGCCATTACTAGTAAAAAAAAAAAAAAAAAAAACATAGATTTATCCCCTATTTTGCAGACGCTAAGACTATTGCACAAACCAATCAATATACGCTTATTGCGATATTTTGGTAAAAAAAAAATGTAAAATATATATTGGCCTAAACTTATATATATTCAAAATTGTCAGTCTTTTTTTGTTTATAGCGCAAAAAATAAATACTGCAGAGGTGATTAAATACAACCAAAAGAAAGCTCTATTTGTGGGGAGAAAAAAGAACGTCAATTTTGTTTGGGTACAGCATCGCACGACTGCGCAATTGTTGGTTAAAGCGGAGCAGTGCCATATTGCAAAAAATGGCCTGGCCATTAAGGGGAAAAATATTCCGGTCCTTAAGTGGTTTAAAGGTATTAAACATTATTATTATCATACAGGATTTATATAGTGCCAACAGTTTATGCAGTGCTTTACAATATGAAGGCAGACAGTACAATTACAATACAGTTTAATACAGTAGGAATCAGAGGGCTGTGTTCATAAAGAGATGTGCTTAATGTGTGGACACATTTGTTGGTATCCTTACAGCTAATTAAAACCATGCTTTATTCCACCTGAAAAGTAATTAAATGAAAAACAATTGATATGGACAAATTTGCTGCTACACTAAAAAGTCATTGTCTCATGCAAACCTTACATGCCTTTAGTATGTCATAGAATAAAGTAAACAAAGTGTGAAAGGAGATAAATCCTTGCTTATTCTACAATAATCATTTAAGTGGCCTAGACAGATTTGTTGATGGAAAAAGATTTGTATAATGCCGTCAATCTTGTAGTACGTCAGCCTATTTAAATAGGAAAAAGTACTCCCTCTGTTTAGTATCATGTGCACCATACTGAACATGGACCAGAAAAGGTAAAGGAGAGAGTTGTCTGAGGAGATCAGAAAGAAAATTATAGACCAGCGTGTCAAAGTTTATAAAAAGACCATCTCCAAGCAGCTTGATGTTCCTGACTTCAAAAGCAAATATTAAGAAGTTTAAAGCCAGCTAACTAGATCATAGGCATGCGCGCAGGGTGTGCCTAGGCACACCCTAATCATCCTGTGCAGCACAGATACCCCCCGCTGCCCTCCCCTCCCACCACGCCACTGACTTCCCTCCTCTTCTGCTGTTGCTGCGGAGATGTTTTAGGATGAGTGGGGAAAGGGGCCGGTAAACAAGTAATTTATCGTCCCCTTCCCTTTCTGAATGAACATTGTGAGTTATCGGTAATGGGTGTTTGAGCTTTGGGGTGCACACCCTAATCCAATGGGCTGTGCACACCTATGCTCTAGATATACTATGACTTTTAAATAGTTTATTTGGGGCAACCTGGCCCAAACTATTTCCTTCACTAATCAATGCAGCAGATTTCATCAATGTATAAGCTGTATGTAGCATCAATCTACATGCAGTATACAACTGTGTTCAGGCAGCAGTATGGGGACTTCCTGTGTCTTCCTTGGGTTGGCTAGGGTATAGATTGACATCATCCCCCCCACCTTTTTAACTCGCCCATTCAAAGGAAGCCTTGTATTCAATATTCATAAACCTAAAAGATGTGAATGTATAACGCTGCGTAAATTGACAGCGCTAAATAAGTACCTACATAATAATAATAATAGGCTTCCTATGGCAGAGCAGACTTCAGCCTGATTTGATTTTGTGCTGGGGACTGGGCAGAAAGTCCCCTTACCACTGCGGGAACACATAGCTTCATACAGCACTGACAGCCACTGCATCGATTAGTAAGGAAAATGTTTGTTTGGACCAACTAGCTATTTAAAGTCATAGGGCCAGATTCAGGTAGATGGGAGCATCTTTAATCTGGAGTAACGTTTCTCATTTACGTTACTCTGGCGAAATTTTAGGAGCAAGTACTGTTATTCATGAAGCACTTGCTCCTAAAGTTGCGGCAGCGTATCGAAAATGAGCCGGCGGAATTCAAATTGGGCGGGTACGGGGAGTGTATTATTTAAACTAAGCGCGATCCCGCGGCGAACGTACTGCGCATGCGTCGACTGTCAATGCATCCCAGTGCGCATGCTCCAAATTCTGTCAGTGAACGTCAATGACGTCAAATCCCCATTCATGGACGTTTTACGCAAGCGACGCAAATTTTTTTTTTTCGACGCGATGACGACGGCTATACTTAACATAGGATACTCCACTAGGGGGCTGCTTTATCTTTACGCCGCGTATCGCTTACGGAAACGTCGGAAAGTCACTGCGTCGCGCCCGAATACGATCGTGAATTGCCGATTCCCGCTGATTAACATATTTTTTCGGCGTTAATCAGCGGGACCGCCCCCGGCGCCATTTTTAAATTAAAGTTGCGATGCGATGGCGAAATTTAATTACGCCGCTCGCATCGGAACTCCAACCCGGCGTTTCTTGTTTTCTGGTTGGGAGAATGTCCTCTTGACAGATGAGGCCAATTTGGAGCCTTTTGACAAGTCATGTTGGCCCTACTGTCATAGATGAAAAAAGTAAAACCTTCAAAGAAAGGAGCACCATACCTACCTACTGTGAAGCATGAAGGGGGACTTGGTTTTGTTTCAGGGCTGCTGTGCTGCGTCTTGTATGTGGTGCCTTGAATCCGCGCAGGGAACAATGAAATCGCAAGGCTATCAACAAATTCTAGAGTAAAACCTACTGTGCAGTATCAGAAGTCTATGTCTCAGTCACAAGTCAAGAGTCCTCAAGTCAGAATAATGATCTCGTACACAGAGCTAAAGGCAACTTAGAATGGCAAAGAACAAAACTTTGGACTATTCGGAAGTAGCCTTCTATGAGCATTGATCTGAATTCTATTGACCATCTATGGAAATAAATCAAACCGCTGGAATAGTTTGCCCAAGAAGAAATGGCAAAACTATGAGCTGCAGAAAACACTTGTTGCAATTGTTAAATCAAAAAATCAACATATGTTTTTTTTTTTTTTTTTTTTTAATGAAATATGGAATAAACCGTGGTGGATGGCAGTTACTTTAATTGTGAGTTCTCTTCTTTTTTTTTTTTTTTTCATGGAAGAATGCCAACAAATGTGTCCACACATTACATGTTCTTTTATTTTGCCCTGACTCTTAATATAGTTTAAGCAAGCACACTATTCCAATATTCTGTGTGGGGATCCGTGTAGTCATCAGACTGGTCAAGGTCCAGGAATAAGTATTTGGCCATCACTGGATTAAATATTGATATGGCGCTAAAAAAACTGTTAACTGACCATATACTCTAAACAATGCTACTTTTTTTTTTTCTTTATACATAATCATAAACCTGTATGCATCTACTTGGCACACAGAGGACTATAGGCAAATCTACGTAGTCTAACCTACAATGTGACCACAAGCAATATTTTTAACAAAGTGCAGATAAAAATTAATAATCCAAGAAGTCGAAACCATTTTGAATTGGAAACACTAATTAGTTCAGACTTAAAGGGATTGTAATTTTAGTTTTTTATTTTCTAAATAGGTTCCTTTAAGCTAGTGCATTGTTGGTTCACTTACATTTTCCTTCGATTTTCCTTCTAAAATTTTTTTTCTTTGTCTGAATTTCTCACTTCCTGTTTCTCCTCAGTAAGCTTGCCCCCATCATCCGAGCCGTTCTGGCTGGGGGTTAGTCAGCGTGCTTGCCCCCTCCTTTGGGACTACATTTCTGCGGGGAGATGCTACGAGCTCCGTGAGTCCGACCGTGGGTATATCCCCGATCGTCTCAGGGAGGGGAAGAATGGGGAAATGCTGATGTAAACGAGCATTTCCCCAATCTTCCTAGTGACAGGACACTGATTACCGCTTCTGTAATTGGAAGCGGTGACCCCTACCATTAGAAGCACTCCCTAGGACACACTTTACCCCTTCAGCGCCACCCCTTTCACTGCCATTGTCCTTTTCAGAGTAATTTGTGCATTTTTATAGCACTGATCGCTGTAAAAATGCCAATGGTCTCAAAAATTTGTCAAAAATGTCCGATGTGTCCACCATAATGTCGCAGTCATGGTAAAAATCGCTGATCGCCGCCATAAAAAAAAATATATTAATAAAAATGGCATAAAACTATCCCCTATTGTGTAGATGCTTTAACTGCACAAACCAATCAATGAATGCTTATTTTGATTTTTTTTTTTTTTTTTTTACCAAAAATATGTAGAATACATACCGACCTAAACGGAGGAAAATATATGGTGGTGTTTTTTTTTTTTTTTCATATACATTTAGGGGATATTTATTAAAGCAAAAAGTTAAAAAATATTGAATTTTTTTCAAAATTGTTGCTCTATCTTTGTTTATAGAGCAAATAAATAAAAAACGCAGAGGTGATCAAATACCACCAAAAGAAAGCTCTATTTGTGGGAAAAAAGGACGTCGATTTTGTTTGGGAGCCTCGTTGCACGACCACGCAATTGTCAGTTAAAGCGACGCAGTGCCAAATTGCAAAAAGGACTCTGGTCTTTGGCCAGCAAAATGGTCCGGGGGTTGAGTGGTTAAATAGAAATACAACCACACATTTTAAAATGAAGAGAGATTAAATTTCAGTTATAATATTCTTCATTCTCATCAATGGCACTTGGAGAATGACAATGTGCCACAGAGGTTGGACTACAGTGTCCTTGGTTATATTCCACAAGGCCTTGGTAAGAATACCAATGAACTGCTCTGCATGGAATCTCTCAGCTGGCGTTGATGCATAGACTTGGCACTCTGTTTTAATTATGACAGCTAAAGGCATCATTGTTTTACTAAGGAACAAATGAAGGACATACTCCCCTGGTCCATTTAGAGCCTTGTACGTATTGAACTGTATAGGAAGTAAAGGATATCCTATCTTGGCATGCTGCTGCCATATCAAGGAAGGTATCAAGTTTGCTTGAAATAATTAAATGTATGTGATCATCATATTTGTTTGGCCAAGTAACCATGAATGTGTAAAGAAGTCTATAAACCGAAACCTTGTAAATACCTAAGAATCCATTCACAGCTTGGTGTTATGGTGCAGTTTAGTGCAGCTTCATACTACCTGCAAACTGCATGAGTTGATGCATCATTGTTTCCTTTGGTACCAATCAAGTAAATGTAGTTTCATGCAGTGCAGTGCAGTTAGTCAAGTTTCAAACCGTCACCAGTTTTCTCCAGTGCTCCTTTAATAGGGATACGTTGTACAAAATTAAAAATACACTTTACACATATTTAACGTGCTGGAGTAGGCAACAAAAGTATCCCTTCTCTGAGGGGGGAAAAAAAAACATAGTAACAAATATGCATTTGAAAAAAAACTGCACTGCAACGCTTCCAAAATTCACTGAACAAAGCATCTAAAGCATAAGGTCTGCCCATTTGGGGCGCCCAGGTTTTTAACAAGTTTTAATATTTTACAAAAAAATTCAAAATTCTTAAAGCTGAGGTCCCGCAAAAAAAAAAAAAAAATAAAAGCCAGAAGCTACAAATACTGCAGCTGCTGATTTTTAATAAATGGACACTTACCTGTCCAGCGCGCCCACGATGTCGGCAGCAGAAGACGAGCAATCGCTTGTCTCTCTTCTGCCCCCGCCGCCATCCTCGTGAGGGAAACCTTGCAGCTCCACTGCCCGGTTCCCTACTGTGCATGCGTGAGTAGCATGGAGCTTTCCCAGTGGTCCCCGCGGTCTCCGCTGTGTTTCCCAGAAGGCAGTGGGGGGGGGGGGCAGTAAGTGGAGTGACTCTCATGGGAGTTTCTCCCCAGAAGTGTGTGCAAATACCTGTATTATACAGGTATATGCACCCCCTCCCCCCTGAAAGGTGACAAATGTGATACTGGAGGGGGGGAGGGTTCCGAAAAGCTGAAGTTCCATTTTTGGGTGGAACTCCACTTTAACATGTAAGAATCTTCACATTGCTCATTTGCCCTAAAGTAGAATGGTGTCCAGGCTATGGCTATTCAAGTATTTATATATTCCTAAGGCCCTTGCACACAGTGCGTATAGCTACTGTGTGTGCAATCCTGAAGTCTTTGTGTGTCTGGGAGGCACAGGTGCGTTCAGAGACAAATGCCTGGAAAGCAGATATCTGACAGGCTTCAGGCAGTGAGGCTGGATGCTGCACCTGTTCCTCCCGGGCACACTGAAACTACCATAATTGCCTGCAGAGGAGCTAGAAACCTGATTTGCAAAGGGCCATAGGAATATGTAAACAACCTTCACTGACCTCTGTAGCTGCAGGTACTATGGAATAATACATTTTCGCATTCATTACAGCAGATCTCTATGCCAGCAGTTATCAGCCTGCTAACCTTTTAATCTCTAATGTAATTATAGACCAGAAGATGGATAAAAGGCTAGTACACATGGGCTGAATGTTGGACGGCATCGCCCGGTTTCTATTGACATTTGCCCCGTGCGTACTGCAGCCAGTCTAAAAGAAGCCGGCATGACCAAAAAAAGGTCTGACGATCGGCTCCCATTTAGCTCACTTGAGTGTTCTGGCGGGGAGTGCATCTTCCTGTCAGAACACAATAGCACAGCAGGGGAGATCATGGTTAGTACAGTGGCTTCTCCTGAGCTGTCAGTTTTTTTTCATTCAGCCCTACTTGGGTTGAACGAAAAAAAAATTGTAATGGGTAACTAGGCTTAACTCCCCAACAGGAACACAGACTTGTAAAAATGCTTTTCTTTTGTAGATTAAGGAACAGCTACAACACACTCAAAATATTGCCCCTGTTGTAGATTTTCCCTCATTTCCTGTCTGGTGAAACAATCGTCAGCAGGACATAAGGTGAGAGTAAACCTGTCTACCAGAGCCCCAGTTAGTAGTAAAAACCTGACTGGGGTTCTAATTCTTCCCTACTTTATCCAAAACTGGAGAAAATGTGTGGCTCGACTTTAAACTACTCTTACGTTATCTTTTGTAAACTTGTGAGCATGAATTACTCCTAGTGCCTCCATCTACAAAGGTCAATAAGAGCTTTATGTTAAAGCTCATCTACTGTTTCTTAAGAATGTCTTTGAAAAAATTGGTGATTAGTTTAAAAACCATTGTGTATATTCTCGAGTTGCAGGCAGGGGCAGTTTTATACAATCTTGTGAGGTTGATTTTATGGTGTTGGCCTAATCCATAAACTAAGTAATGCTGTCTCATCCAAGCTTGTTTGCAAAATCGTACAGTGGTTTATTTTCCAAATCATTCGATAATTAACTATACTGTGTATACATATGTAATATACCTTTTGATTTAAACTGGCTTTATTAGCAATTCATTGGCTACATTTCTTTTGGTTTTTATTTTTAGTTCTCATTATGAAATGGAACTAAAGAAGGACAAAAAGCGCAGCTCCTCTGGAAATCCTAAAGAGAAAGAATCCCCTGAAAATAAATACACGCCGTTAAGAATACCACATCTACTCCAAAAGAATACAGCAAAACTGGTAAGTCGGAGGTCTAAGACTTTTCTGTGTATCCCTTGCGATGGGGGGCGAAGTATGCATTGTATCGTGGACAATGACTGGTATTGGCGCTTCAATCATCCTGGCACCATGGTTGATATGGTGTCAGGATGATTGAAGCGCATTATTTCTTATATTACATTGTAATATAAATGTAATATTCAACTCCCCATAATAAAGAATCAGTGGGAGCCCTGAGCGTGTCGCCTGCCACCAGATGCAGCATGTAACTTGCCACGTCACCTACCTTCAGATGCTGCTTGCCATTTGCCAAGTTGCCTGCCTTCAGATACAGCTTGTCACTAGCCACCAGATGCAGTGTGTCACCTGCCTTCAGATACAGCTTGTCACTAGCCACCAGATGCAGTGTGTCACTTGCCACGTCACCTGCCTTCAGATGCAGCTAGTCACTTGCCATGTCACCTGCCTTCAGATGCAGCTTGTCACTTGCCATGTCACCTGCCACCAGATGCAGAATGTCATTTGCCACGTCTCCTGCCTTCAGATGCAGCACTTTAATTGCAATCATTGCCTGCCACCAGATGTGGATTCTCACATGCCACGTTGCCTGCCACCAGATGTGGATTCTCACATGCCACGTTGCCTGTCACCAGATGTGGATTGTCACTTGCCACGTTGCCTGCCACCAAATGTGGATTGTCACAGCATTGGTGGCAGCACTGGTCCATTGAGCACAGAGGCATGCAGGTGGTGGGTGCAGAGTTAGAGCAGAACAGCATTGATGCGGGGCAGGCGCTGAGAGATGATCTCTCTGCTCACCCGCTGCACCGCCAACATTGTAGTGCCCCAGCTGTGAGGGCGTAAGATGTGGTGAGAGAGGTCATTTCTCTGCTTACCCACCACTGCAACTCTGACAGTGCAGCTAAAACACCTTTGGAATGAGTTGGAGCGGAGACTGCAAGCCAGGCCTTCTCATCCATAAGTGCCTGACCTCACAAATATGCGTGTAAAAGCAGGCGCCACAATATTTTTGACACTAAAGTGCATGTCTTAAACACCTATCAAAAACAGGAAGGCAGCTGTGTACATGACCAGATTTTGTAGCAGAAACCTAGATGGTAACCAGAACCTGAATACTGTTGCATGAACTGCTGGATACCTCTGTAAAATGTGTATACAGTGGAACCTCAGATTGCGAGTAAAGCAGTTAACAAGCAATTATTATTATTTTTTTTAATCCTTTTTTTAATCCTGACTCAGTTTGATTTAGGCCTCTGCAGTGTGCAGTACCGCTTTTGGCCAGAGGTGCGGGGGGCACTGGAGCTGATCGGAGCCATTGGGAAAAATTTGGAAACACTCAAATACTCAGTTCCCAAACCTTTCCGGGGGTTTCCGAATGCAGCGGAACGGTCTCTGAGTATTTTCGAGTTTCTCCAGCACCCCCCCCCACCTCTGGCCACATGCAGTATTGCATGCCATAGAAGTCGACGTGGAACAAATTATTTTCGTTTCCATTGACTTCTATGGGGAAACTCGCTTTGATATGTGAGTGCTTTGGATTACAAGCATTCTCCTGGAATGGATTATGCTCGTAATCCAAGGTTCCACTGTAATTCATGGTAGTCGGCTGAATATTTACACGGCTGTTGTAAATAATATTTAAACTTATTTGTGGATGAGCTGAGCAGCAAAATAATACTGTTAATAATGTCTCTATTTTATTGTCCTCTGCTTCTTCCACCTCTGCATTTAGCTTTTATATATCTCTAATAAAAATGATTTGCTTGCACAGAATTCACATAATAAAGTGGATGAAAATGTGAGACCTGCTGTGAAAGAGGCAGACAGCACCACTCATACCAAGTATGTTGAACTAGATGGTAAACTGTTAATTTTTTTTGTTGTCGGAGTCCTATAATAAACAGTACTGCATGGTAGTCCTACTACCTAGCATTGTGTATGTCACAATGCTATTTAGCTGAGGATTGCATCTGAATAATGTTACTCATTGATAAATAGCCCCAGGCACTGTGTAGGTAAGGGGACACTAAACTCCTGGTTTAAGAAAAAAAACATTCAAGAATGTTTTCATTTCGGGAGCCGACACGTTACCAGAAGGGTTGGAGGCCAAGCAGTTTCAAAAGACCAGTAAACAAATGCCCACTTGCTCTTTCAGAAGGTATGGAATAAAGCCAAACAGATCCAGAAGGTCACGGGGTTCACTGTGTACAGTCCGCTTTGGGGGAACAACACGTATACTGAACTAGCCAAGATTAAGCAGGGACCTAAATGGCGCCCCTTGAGTATAACACACCTCAGACAGGTTATTCAGTACTGGGCCTTGCTTCCTTTTAGTGCTCTTCAGTCTAGATATGTGCTTCCATCAAACATATTCTTTTACTACTTACAATTGCAGCACGCTGTTAGAACCCAGGGGGATGCGGTGGAGTGGGTTCAGTCCCCCACTACAGTTTCCCATATACTACAGGGCGCATCTGACAATAAGGGTATCATCTCCCAGTGCTATAACATGCTGTTATCTTAGTTTCTGGAGGGGCACCCCGTGAAGGTAGTGAGTCAGTGGGAGGCCGATGTCGGCCCCATTGCAGAGGAACTGTGGGAGGAGGCACTACAGGCAGTTAATGCATGTTCGCTTAATGTGTCAAAAAAAGTGTCTCAATTGTACATTCTACTGAGAGTACATTATACCCCAGTGAAGCTCTTCAAAATGGGCAGGGTGCCCGATCCACTGTGTGGTTGGTGCAGGGCGGTGCCTGGGGATTTGATTCACCTGCTCTGGCATTGCCCCAAACTCCGCAGATTTTGGACGGAGGTCCTGGCCACGCTCAATTCGGTGTTCCATACCAACGTCCCTCTTGACCCGTTATGCTACCTGCTTGGAGTTCTGAAGGGGGTGATACCAGAGGTGCTGACTCGAATAGCATTTTCCAGGGCGCTGTTTCAGGCAAGGAAAACCATCCTTTTAAACTGGAAATCAGATGTACAACCCACGGTCAAAACATGGATACAACATATGGGTAGAAAGCGACGGCTTCTAGCTGGAGAGCTGATATCCCAGAGTTGACGGAGGACATCTGGCAGGAGGGTTTGCCCCTCCTGGTTCCCTCTGTCATTTCTACCCATGACAAGGAAATACAGACTAAACTGCTATACAAATCCTATTTCACACCATGCTTACTGTTTAGGTTGAATAGACTGCCCTCTGCACTATGCTCTCAATGCAGCGTGGCTGATGGCACATTTTTTCATTTAATGTGGGAGTGTCCTCCGATAAGGAAGTTCTGGTCGGAGGTCATGGCCTTCATTAGTTCACTGACGCAGATGCTCAATATATGTAAACCCCTGAGGTGTTTACTGGGCTATATCAACGATGATAGTATATCTAAGAATATCCAAACCTTTCTGCGGATAGTATTGTTTTATGTTAAGAAATCGATAACCTTCCACTGGAAGTCTCCATCCTCACCCACCATAGCCTTTTGGCTTACTACCATCAATCGTGCTATACCGCTGTATAAGTTGACATATGAGGCCAGAGGGTGGCCAAAAAAATTATTCAAGGTTTGGGGCTCCTGGGCTAACTCTGAGGCCACGTACACACGACCGAGAAACTCGACGGGCGAAACACATCGTTTTCGCCGTCGAGTTCCTTGTTCGGTTGTCAAAGAACTCGTCGTGCCAAATTTTCCCATTGCCCGTCGAGGAAATAGAGAACATGCTCTCTTTTTGGCTCGACGAGTTCCTCAACAGTTTTCTCGGCGAAAAGTGTACACACGACCGGTTTTCTCAGCAGAATACGTCTCCCATCGAGTTTCTTGCTGAATTCTGCCGAGAAAACCGGTTGTGTGTATGGGGCCTCAGAGTACCATACCACCTGCTTCTTTAATTTAACTGATACCCCTGCCCATTGAGTAGACCTGATTGACAATTTATTATAATTTTTTCTCTATTTTTGTGAGTTTCTATACATATGCCACATGTTTACCAGCTACCAGATCTTTGTAAAGTGATGTAATGGGCGATGTTCGCTCCATATATGTTTTTTTTTTGTCCATTGTATGTTTTGTATGAAAAAAAAAAAAATATGTACCTTTAAAAAAACATATGGGTAGAACTCTCATAATGGAGAAATATATTTATCAGCACAGGGGAAACGCCGGGAAATTTGATAGGCTTTGGGATTCATGGCTCGCCACACCTGGCTTAAGCCCCATGGAACTTGTACGGATGAGGCTGCTGAGGGGTCTATAGACATGGACATTGCAGTTGGGGAGGTTCGGTTGGCCATTTGTCTAAATGCTTGAAAAGTCGGGAGGCTTGTGGGGGGTGGAGCAGGGTTAGGTCAATAGGGTATAGACTGAGTACTATATGCAAGAAGGGGTTATGAGCGGAATGTTAGATTCACTTATTGACTGTTATACTCACGCATTGTTGGTGCATCGTCATACTACCTCAATATAGTGTACTGTATCATGTTTTCATATTACATGTTTTGTGAGCAATAAAAACCTTTTTAATAATAAAAAAATAAAAAAAGAATATTTTCCTATCTCAAAAAAGTAGTTTTTAACCTCCTCCAAATCTCTAAAGTTATTTCTTTGCTGTTGTGATCCAACTTCCTGCTAGATGGTGGCTATGTTCATTCTCCATAGTCCTAATGTATGTAGACAGGTAGCCACCCTCTCTTGCTTGCTCCTGCATTGGACTTCTCCATAGAACACATTTGGCTTACCCTAAACATAGCTCCTCGTTGTCTCCGCTGTGAACATCTCTAACCATAGAGTGCTTTGGGAGCTTCAGAGAACAGAACGTTTTTCTGCTGTTCGCAATTGCTGTGGTTAGAGACATTTGCAGCTGAGAAGATCTGTCCCTTAGATCATTTTAGAACAAATAGAATGGCAATCACAGCTTTTCACTTGTTTAGGATACAGTGTGGAAGGCTTGGAAACACTATGACATTTTCATTGCCGTATTAGGTGCTATTGGAGAGAATTTCCTTCACTTCCTGCCCTAGTGATGATGAGTCCAATACTGGAAGGGAAAGGTAATCTCTTCTTTGTCAGGTGTTTTAGTGTTCACATAATCCCACTTTTTTTTTTTTTTTACGGACAGGACAGCAAATGGATATCTGGAATTAGTATCCAGTCTCTCCAGTCAGCTGCAAAATAAGTTGAGGTCCTTTCCTTTCTCTTCTCGTCTCCTCCCAAAGCTAAAAGAAAATGTTTTGGCTGGAGTACAACTTTAATACAGTGGGGCAGTCTTCTGGAGTTTATCTTGAGGACATAGTTATTTTGTGTTTCTGCTATTTACAACATAAGTTATAAATGTATTTTTTTTCTTCTTTTCAGATTAAGTTCACATACCATTAACCCAGGAAATGAGGTGTGTATGCAAAAGGACCATGCTTTCTTTGCTGATCTTAAAAGTGGCCTTGACTAGCTGTGTTTAAAGGAGGAGTCCAGCCTGAGCTTTTTAAGCTGGGCTTCTCCTATGGGTCACATGAGTACAATTTGTTTTGCACTCCTGTGACCAGTTTTCAGCAGAGTGCGGTCTGAAGTCCGCTCTCTGCTGACGTTGCCATGATCAGTCCAAGCACCACGTTATCCCGACTTTGGAAGTCTGGACTGATGGCTGTCTCGGTCTCTCAGGGTGTAAACATTCACATGATCAGTTGGTGCAGGGCTTACACATCACAAATAATTTACATGGATATGGATTGCATATCCTATACTTGTGTAGTGTACACGTATTCACAGGTTATAGTCATTTATGGTAAGAGATGTCTTCTGCTGCAAACACTGCTTTTAACCCGAGTGTCTCGGTGTAAAAAACCTAATGCTTAGGAGGTCCAAATTGGAACTATGCCAAGATGATTTTGTATTTTGGGTTCAGGGGTACTGAACCATTATTTGATCACATGTCAAGTTTTATTACTGTTAGTGGCTCTGGAACCCCCCCACTTACTTACCATGAGAGCCAGAGATTGTCTGCCCAATGAGCTGGGAATTTAAACATGGATCAGTAATGCTGAACCACAATGTAGCAGAGCAATCGTTCTGAATGTTCAAGTTTTATGTGTATACAACGGCTTGATAAAACAAATGCTTTGCCAGGGAAACGGTTAAATATGTAGGTTTTTTAGCTATACAATTAGCTGTTTGCCTGAAGTTTCAATTTAAAAGTCCACCCAAAAGTCATGTTGTAGGTAAAGACCGGTTTCTTGTATGTCTTGGATATTTCCTAAACCCACTCCATACTGCGTGAAATAATATAAATATGTGAAAATAAAAAAAGTTTTTGAAATTGAAGATGGTTACATAGTTAGTCAGGTTGAAAAAAGACACAAGTCCAAGTTCAACCATAAGAAATAAAAAAAAATCATACAATCACACATACCCAATTCTATACCCATAGTTGATCCAGAGGAAGGCAAAAAAAACCCAGCAAAGATACACTGGCAGATACACTGGTAATCAGAAACTTTGTCACATCTGCTGCTGCATTAAACGTCCCAATCTAGTCCAGGTTCACACTGGGCTGCGGGAGTGAAGCCGTGCGAGTTCAGCTGAACTCGCATGATTTCACTCCCGATTTTGGCTGCGATTACAGGGAGATTCTGCACAGATGTCAATGTAAATCGTGGGCTGAATTTGCAAAAAGTAGTACAGAAACTACCTTTTGAAATCGGTGCATTGCGGCAGATGGGGCGTCGCACTGATTAGGACGGTGCCATTGCCGGCAAATGCCGCCGATTTGACATGTCAAATCGAACCAGTGTGATTCAGGGCTATGCCTGTCAAATCGCACCTGGTTCACTCTGGTGCGATTTGAAAACAAGACATGGGTATGTAAATACAAAGCTCCAAATTAAATACATAAAAAAAAAATGTCATACTATGTAAAAAAACGCCACCTGACAGTGTAATCATTACAAGTGTCAAATGATCTAGTCTAAAAAGTTGCAAGAAGTCTGCAAACAAAAGATAGTCACCAAAAATGGCTGTAATCAAATCCACAGTACAGTGCTCAGTGCTTCGCCATCCTCCAGGCAGACACTCTCTATTATAATGTGCATCTCTAATTTATGTCTTGGACATGTATGTCTGCCCCAGGAAATGACTTTGTTCCTATCTACCTGGGAATTTTTGTTGTGTTCCAGTATTCCTCTTGATATAGATAGAGTAAGATCCTTTCATAATGACCGCTTGTATATAAAGAGTTGTCAGATGGTAAAAACTGTCCATCTACCAAAAAAAGGAATATCGTTTTTGCATGGACTGTGATAATAACAAGGACAGTCAATTCCATCATGATTGCAGAACAAACTAGAATGACTCTACTGGGAAAATAACATGTCAGCTACTTATCGGGATGACAAGCGTTCATACCTGGTGTAAACAAATGCTAACCTCTTTTGACAGTTCGGTTATATTGCATTCATTTTGAACGTCTTCTAATGTGTCATGTGAAAATGTAATTTATTTCTCTCATTAGGATCAAGACAGTGAAAAGAAGATCCTTCAGATGTGCCAGCTTTGCAGAGAGGAATCAAGCATATTGCTTACTAAGGTACTTTTTTCTATATTGTGTACGAGGGGTTTTGAAAATGCAGCCCGGCAGCCCTTTTCTTGTTTTTATCTGGCCCTTGGGGCACAATTTTATCCACTGATACCAATAAAGGGGCATAATTCCCCTCACTGACACCAATGAAGGGTGTACATTTCCTCCCAATAGCACCAATGATGGGACACAATTCCTCCCAATGATACCAGCAATGGGGTCCAATGGCATTAATGATGAGACCCATTCCTCCCACTTACACTAACGATGGGGCCCAATGACATCAACAATGGGGTACAGCTCCTCTAACTGACACCAACAATGGGGCCCAACGACATCAACGACGATGGGACCCAATTCCTCCCACTTACACCAATAATGGGGCGCAATTACTTTCACTGAAACAAATAATGGGACATTATTTTTTCCCAGTGATGTCGGGACCTGTTCTACTATGGCTAAAGTCTAAAGGATAGTAAACTGGCCCTTTGTTTTTCCAAAGTTTGAAGACCCCTGCTATATACTATATTTTTCAATAATTGATAATATATCGGTAAATGTATTTATACCACACCATCAATAATAAGCGACATTTTCAAGAGTAAGCAACAAAAGTCATCATTTTTTTTTTTTTTTTTTATAGTGCAGGTTAGAATTAGAAATTTACAGATGATTGGTTGCTAAGAACTAGACAGATGGCTTTATTTTCCTCTTCTGGCCAAAAACACAGCGATTTTTCTGGCAAAAACAACTAAACAGGGCATGGCAACTCATTACCAACAATTCATACTGTATATTTCTGACTATATATAAGAGAGAGAAGGGATGGGGGGGTTGAAACCGCTTAAACTATTAGCATTAAGGTGTGTGTTTTATTAATAAAAGATGCTGAAAAATTGGGTTTGAAAGTCCGTTAATAGCAGCCAAAAGCCATCCTAACTCTGCTGCAGTAGAGACCTACGTTATAGTACGGTATATGAAGTAGAAGACAACAGCTGGTATGGGTGGCAAGAACAGCATGACAATGCTTCTAATGTATGTCAGCCTTGGACGTTATTTTAAATTTTGAAATGTTGTCTGTGGTAAACTTTAATACTTTTTACATAACAAACTTCAAAATAGCCACGCTATTTGTTATCCAGAACAGCAATTACAACCACTAGTATTGAAGTAAGCGATGAACGATACTAAGGTGATATTATCTAAGGAAGCCCTAATGGTTGTTGCAGATTACAGTGGAACCGTGGATTTCGAGCATAATCCGTTCCAGGAGAACGCTTGTAATTCAAAGCTCTCACATATGAAAGCGACTTTCCCCATAGAAGTCAACGGTAACAAAGATAATTAGTTCCGCATTGACTTCTATTGCATGCAATACATTGCATGCATATGGCCGGGGGGGGGCGCCAGAAAGCCTCAGAAATACTCAGACTGCATGGCTGAACTCGGAAACACTGAGTATTTCCGAATGGCTTTAAATCGTTCCGAGTGTCACAGGCGACCCCGCACCTCTGGCCAAATATGGCACTGCACACCCCATTAGTTTGAAGCCTACTCGTTTTGTGAGATAACACTCCCAGAGTCAGGATTTTTTAAAAGTTGCTTGTCTTTCAAAACGCTCGTTAACCACGTTACTCATTAACCAAGGTTATGCTGTATGTCTTTGTGCTGCTCTCTTGCAGAACGTTTGGAGTTTAAGTGGTACCCGTTACTGGCTAACTTTGGTTATTAAAGATTACATTTTTGGGGATAATGTGAACCCTTCTTTATTCAACTGTCTTTTATACGGTCAGACTTTGTACAACAGTCACTACTGTGACTATCATGTAAATTATTGTAGTGGAATTGCACTCCATAATACTCATTGTGAAAGTAACCCCTAGCAACTTTTTTTTATATATATAGAGTGAAAAGACAGCTGTAATGAGAGAGAGAGATATGGCAGCTGCAATTGCTGACCCTCTTCTGAAAATGCAAGTTGGCTGGCTCTTTATGGCTTTAATATGTGTCACTGAGCTGGAACATGCATGCAGCAGTCATTTCCGCTGATCTGTATGCTTATTCCAGTTCTTGGAGCTATTGGATGAGCAAACCAACCAGGCAAATACCATTACCCCAGTACAGGTTTACTAGCGGAGGTCCACCCGTGTTTTTTTTGTTTTTTTTAAAGCCAGCAGCTACAAATACTGCAGCTGCTGACTTTTAAAAAATGGACACTTACCTGTCCAGCACGCCCGCGATGTCAGCAGCAGAGGCTGAGCAATTGCTCGGTCCTCGCCTGTTTCCGCGCGCATACTCGGTGAGGGAATGATTAAGTGAAGCCTTGCGCCTTCACTGACCAATTCTCTACTGCGCATGTGTGAGGATCACGGCGCAAATACCTGTCTCAGACAGGTATCTGCACCCCACTCCCCCCTGAAAGGTGCCAAATGTGACACCGGAGGGGATCCAAAAAGTGGAGGTTCACTTTTTGTGTGAACCTCCGCTTTAAGGGTTACTGCATGTTGCACCCAAACATTACATTTTTATTTAACAACCTCTGAGCATACAGTTTACTATTTCTGGAATTCTTGGAACTGTTAAATATATTTACACTTCACAAATCATGTTAATATCTGAGAAAAGGAAATACCACATTCTTGCCACAAATAAAGGCAGAAAATATTACTCCTGAACCTCTTCATGTAACCTAAAAGCCCAACTTCCTGCCAACCAATGACATTGGTACCGCTGTCTGCATCATTACACTGACCTTGCAGTGCTGTGCAGACACCCCCTAGAGAGCAGGTCCATGTAGCCCTGTACTCAGAGGATAGCTTTGGTTTTCTGAGTTGAAGCATGCTAAGCATCTTTCCACCAGGAAGACTGGAATCTGGAAATAATGTTGGAGAGGTGAGTATTGCAGCCATAGGTCCTATTGGTATTTTTTCTTTTTTTTTCTTTCTTTGTTATTGTTTCTCCAGTATTCTCCATACATACTACTGTATGTTTCATCTGCATTGATCCTAGATTTTAAAGTGTTGCTAAACCCACAACCTTAAAATCAGTGTGTATATGCAGTAAAGCATGCTTGTTCTACTCACTGTGGAACCTAAGGGGTTAATCCACTGCATTGTGTAAAAAGGCGGTTTGCTCCTGTCTTCTCTGATCCTCCCCTTGTACTGTCCCCAATCCATCTGCTGATAGTACAGAGCCTTAGAGGTACTATGCACATGCTTGGTTTGGTATATATTGCTAGAAAGTTTTTGTTTTTTTTTATTTTGGGAGGGTGCATGTGATCGCCACAGGGCCAATCAACACTGTCCAGACAGAGGGTCAGGTCTCATAGGACAGTCAAAGACCCCACCTACAAGCTTTAACCAGTGCTTGGCTAGACACTGGTACAAGTCACACTTCTACTGCTGATGATAAAAGGCATTTAGCAGTTTGTTTACTAAAATAACTGTTTCTTTCTCGTACATCACGGGACACAGAGCGGCATATTCATTACTATATGGGTTATATGGAGTACCTTCAGGTGTGGACACTGGCAATCTCAAACAGGAAGTCCCCTCCCTATATAACCCCCTCCCCTAGAGGGAGTCCCTCAGTTTTTTCGCCAGTGTCTTAGGTGTTGGTCACGGAATAGCTTTGCTCCACATCCTTGGGATTAAGGGCGGGCTAACCGGATCTGTCCAAGGAGCCTCAGTGCCAAAGTGGACAGTACCCGGGCCCCAAACCGTGGGGTTTTGCCTATAATGCTCCTCTTTGGAGGGCTGGACCCTGGGCCCAGGACTTGGAGTTTGTAAAAACCATAAGTTCCTGTTTGCCAGGGTGCTATATAGGTCCAGGACAGTGGGTACCTTCATAGGACCCCAGGGCCTGAAGGTCTACTACGCTACCCACGGAGATGGGGGAAGATTGGATCAGTTTGCTGGACAAACATCCTGCAGCATGGAGCAGGTAAGGGGGGGCCTGCGGGACTTGGTTCGACAGCAGGCTCTCCGGGGTAACCTAAAAGGGGGGATAGCCTAAGTATGCTCTGCATGGGCAACCTTGCTCACTATGTCTGAGAGAGACAGGATGACACCTTTTTTCCCCCATCACTAGGTTCCCCTGTCTAAGAATGTGTTGCTAGCTAACCTGCTGCTTTCTTCCTAGGACTAGTAAGGATCCCTAGGGGCCTTTTTTGAGAGTCCTACCTGGCCGGGGGTTTGAATCTGCCGCCTGTTTCTGCAGTCCTGGGTCTCCAGCAGCGCGGCTCCTCCATGTTCCTCCTGTTCCGGCATACGCGCGCGCGCGTGCGCGCACGTCTTGAAGACGTTTTTCGCGCCGTTCAGACAGGAGGGCGGGGGGGGGGCGTGCCTGCGGCGTCATACAGGGGCGCGCCTTGTGCTGTTATAGATCAGCAGGCATTGTCAGTGCTCAGTCTGAGGCTGATTTCAGAAGGAGAGGACGCAGAGCGGCAGAACAGTGACTCCCGGTGGCGGAAGAGGGGTAGTACATGCTGGACTTTGTTCCAATGCCTTTTTTGTTAAGCCAAGAAATTCCCCTTTTTGCAGCAGGTTGGAGGCTGGCAAACTAAGTTTGGGGTCACTGTATGTTTTAAAAAAGAAAATATATATAATATATATTTAAAAAAAAAAAACATACGGGATCCCATCAGTTTTTGGGCATTAGTGATCTATTGTCCCCTAAGCTCTGGTTTTGTACTCCTGGCCACTACAGTCTGTTGTGTGGGCGGAGTCCCTCGATTTTGTATTATGGCTTCCAAAGGTTCGGGGTCAAAGGGTACAAAAAAGACCAAAAAACAAAGGGGTTCCCCTTCTGATTCTGATGATATGCCGATACTTTCCCCGCAACTTATTAACATAAAGGGCGCCTTGGATGAGCCATTAGGGGGATCTGGTGCGGAGGCTGGCCCAGATCAGCCCAGCCCTGTGTTTATCACAGAGGAGATGCTAGCCGTATCCCTAGGGGGGCTAGAAGAGAGAATAGCAGCATTAATCGCTAGAGCTATTCCTGGTAAGAAACGGGTTAGATCCCCATCACCAATAGGTGTATCCTCAGATGCTGAGATTCTCTCTCCGGAGGAATTGGAATCACAGGAGGATCAACTAGACCTGAACCAAGAGGGTTCAGGGATTGAGGGATCTGCCTCTGAGGAACCATTTTCAGACTCCCAGACAGAAAGACTGTGGGTACAGTCTTTGACGGACATGGTCCGCTCGGCATTTAGTTTACCATTGCCAGAGCCTCAGGTTCCTCCGGTATCCTCTCTGGGCTCTTTGAAAGCTCCGTTAAGCAACGCAGTTTTTCCGGTCCATCCTCTCTTGGAGGAATTGAGCTTTCGGGATTGGGTATGGCCGGACAGGATTTTTCTGCCACCGAAAAGATTTGCGGTCATTTACCCCATGGAGGAAAAATTCTCCAAGAGGTGGAGGCTCCCAGTAGTGGATGCAGCCATCTCATGTGTGAATAAATCACTAACTTGCCTGGTGGAAAACATACATATGTTTAAAGATCCGGTTGATAAAAGGTTAGAGACACTTTTAAAAGCATCCTTTGCTACGGCAGGAGCAGTGGTACAGCCAGCTGTGGCTGCGATTGGTGTTTGTCAGGCGTTAAAAGACCAGACAAAAGAAATGTTAAAGGACATGCCTACCCAACAAGCAGAAGAGTTTTCTGACATTCCCAGAGCTCTGTGTTTTGCTGTAGATGCTATAAAAGATTCCATCCAGCAGGCCTCTCGTTTATCACTATTTTTGGTGCACATGAGAAGGCTCTTATGGTTGAAGAACTGGGCGGCGGAGCCCCCATGCAAAAAGCTTCTGGCAGGGTTTCCCTTCCATGGAGGACGACTCTTCGGAGAGGATCTGGATAAATATATTCAGACTATTTCAAATGGCAAGAGTACCCTTTTACCGGTCAAAAAGACATTCCGGGGTCCTACATTTAAAAGGCAGCTTTTTCCTGTCTCGGGGCCCTCAAATTCCAGGCAGTATCGACGGCCGCCTGCACGATCCAACGTTAACAGTAGATCGCAGGGACAGGCCCCTGGGGGTAAGAGGCCATGGTATCGCAAGCCGACAAAGACAGCCCCTAAGTCTGCCTTATGAAGGGGCGCCCCCACTCTCGCGGGTGGGGGGAAGGCTTCGTTTCTTCTCAGAAGTTTGGGAAGCCAAGATCCCCGACAAATGGGTCCGGGCATCTGTAACCACAGGCTACAGACTGGAGTTTCTAAGGTATCCTCCGCCTCATTTTCAAGAATCAAGGCTACCAATGGATCCAGCAAGGAAGGCCTCATTGCTGGCAGCTTTGGATCACCTGCTCTGCCAGGACGTAATAATAGAGGTGCCAGCCCAAGAGCAAGGGCTAGGTTTCTATTCCAATCTCTTTGTCATACCAAAGCCCAACGGCGATGTCAGGCCAATCTTGGACCTAAAGAGGTTAAACGGTTACCTAAGGGTTCGTTCCTTCCGGATGGAATCCATCCGGTCAGCAGCCGCCGCGCTTCAGAAGGACGATTTTCTGGCCTCCATAGACATAAAGGATGCTTACCTTCATGTACCAATCTTTCAGTCGCATCAAAGATTTTTACGCTTCGCGGTAGGGCAGCGACACTTCCAATTCAGGGCGCTCCCCTTCGGGCTGGCCACGGCCCCCCGGGTATTCACGAAGATCCTAGCCCCAGTTCTGGCCAATTTAAGGATCCAAGGGGTCACAGTCCTAGCATACTTGGACGACCTTTTAATCATAGATCACTCACGGCCGGGTCTGCAAAAGGCAGTAAACCTCACGGTTCGGTACCTCGAAGAATTCGGCTGGGTCCTAAACCGGGGAAAGTCAGCGTTCCAGCCTACAAAGCAGTTGGAATACCTCGGCATGAGGTTAGACACAGAACAGCAAAGGGTGTTCCTGCCCCTGGTAAAGATCGAGGCTATCAAGGGGTTGGTTCAGTTGGTTCTAAACAAGAAAAAACCACCACTATTCGCCTGTGCATGCGAGTACTAGGCAAGCTAGTGGCCACGTTCGAGGCAGTACCATACGCTCAGATCCACACTCGCGTCCTACAGGCAGCCATTCTAGCAGCCTGGGGCAAGAGGGCACATGCCTTAGAGTCCCCTTTGACGCTATCATCAAGGGTCCGACAAAGCCTGGCCTGGTGGTTGAACCCCCAGAATCTTCTAAAGGGAAAATCCTTCAGCCCTGTTGTCTGGAAGGTAGTTACCACAGACGCCAGCCTGGCAGGCTGGGGGGCGGTCTTCGAGGGGTTCTCTCGCCAGGGAACTTGGGTGAAAGCAGAGAGGCAGCTCCCCATCAATATCTTGGAGATCAGAGCTGCTCGCCTAGCCCTTCTGGCATGGACCTCCAGATTAAAGGGGTTCCCGGTGAGAATCCAGTCAGACAATGCCACGGCGGTGGCATACATAAACCACCAAGGGGGAACCAGGAGTCGGGCCGCTCAGAGGGAGGTGAGCTTGATTTTTCAGTGGGCAGAGGTTCATGTACCCTGCATTTCAGCGATATTCATTCCCGGAGTGGACAACCTGCAGGCAGACTTCTTAAGTCGCCAGAGTCTGTTGCCAGGGGAGTGGTCTCTGCATCCCCAGGTCTTTCAGACAATCTGCCAGAGGTGGGGAATGCCAGACTTAGATATAATGGCATCCAGGTTCAACAAGAAACTAGACAGGTTCGTGTCTCGAGCGAGGGATCCTATGGCCTGCGGAACCGATGCGTTGGTTTGCCCTTGGCATCAATTCAAACTTCTATATGCATTCCCTCCGCTACAGTTACTCCCTCGCCTGTTGCGCAAGATCAGAGTGGAGCACAAGCCAGTCATTCTAGTAGCTCCAGCTTGGCCCCGAAGGACATGGTACTCACTAGTCCTGAATATGGCAGTGGGAGACCCTTGGACTCTTCCTCTACAACCAGACCTACTCTCACAAGGCCCGATCCTCCACCCTACATTACGGCGTCTAAATTTGACGGCCTGGAGGCTGAATCCCTGATTCTCAGGGGTAGAGGTCTGTCTAGGCAGGTAATTCCTACCCTGATTAGGGCTAGAAAGCCGGTCTCCAGGGTGATTTATTACAGGGTGTGGAGGAACTACGTAGGCTGGTGTGAATCCAAAAGATGGAATTCCCGCAAATATACTATTGATAGGGTGTTAAGTTTTCTCCAGCTAGGAGTGGATAAAGGCCTGGCACTAAGCACAATCAAGGGACAGATTTCAGCTCTGTCAGTGTGGTTTCAGAGGCCGCTGGCCACCCACTCACTGGTAAAGACCTTCTTACAGGGGGTCTTGCGTATTAATCCTCCTGTCAAGTCACCAATTTGTCCATGGGACTTAAATCTTGTCCTGTCCACTTTACAGAAACAGCCCTTTGAGCCGTTGGCTGAGATTCCTTTAGTCTTACTGACAAGAAAGTTGGTTTTCTTGGTCGCCATAGTTTCGGCCAGGAGAGTGTCAGAATTAGCAGCCTTATCGTGTAAGGAACCATATCTCGTTCTGCATAAGGACAGGGCAGTTCTCCGGCCCCATCCTTCCTTTCTACCAAAGGTTATATCCAAATTTCACTTGAACCAGGATTTGGTACTTCCATCCTTCTTTCCAAAACCCACATCTAGAAAGGAGGGGTTGCTGCATACCTTGGATATTGTCCGGGCCATGAAGGCCTATCTTAAAGCTACAGAAAAGATCCGGAAAACAGATGTGTTGTTCGTTCTACCAGATGGCCCCAAGAAGGGGCAGGCAGCTGCAAAATCCACCATCTCGAGATGGATTAGACAATTAATCATTCAAGCCTACGGTTTGAAGAGATTGCCTCCTCCTTTGTCGGTAAAGGCCCATTCTACCAGGGCCATGGGCGCCTCCTGGGCAGCACACCATCAGATCTCTATGGCTCAGATATGCAAGGCAGCGACGTGGTCATCAGTCCACACGTTTACAAAGTTTTATCAACTAGACGTGAGAAGGAATGCAGATTCTGCCTTTGGACAGGCAGTACTACAGGCTGCAGTTTGAGATCCTCGGGATCAGAAGCACCCTTGGTTGTAAAAAGAAAAAAAAAAAAAAAAAAAAAAAGAAAAAGTTTTTTCTTGACTAAGTTGGAATTATTATTATTATTTGAGTTTACCTCTAAATTGAATCCTTCTTTGGAAGATGTCTCCCTCCCCTCATTAAAGCATTGCTTTCGGACATCCCATATAGTAATGAATATGCCGCTCTGTGTCCCGTGATGTACGAGAAAGAAAAAGGGATTTTTAAATACAGCTTACCTGTAAAATCCTTTTCTTGGAGTACATCACGGGACACAGAGCTCCCACCCCTCTTTTGGGTGACCATTTTGGGAGGCATACTGCTTGCTACAAAACTGAGGGACTCCCTCTAGGGGAGGGGGTTATATAGGGAGGGGACTTCCTGTTTGAGATTGCCAGTGTCCACACCTGAAGGTACTCCATATAACCCATATAGTAATGAATATGCCGCTCTGTGTCCCGTGATGTACTCCAAGAAAAGGATTTTACAGGTAAGCTGTATTTAAAAATCCCTTTATTTCCATGTACTGTGGGAGACCAAAAATCTAAGAATTTTTTTTTATGGACAGCTGCACACCAGAATCAACCTTGGAAGGTAACCTTTATTGGTGCAAAAGGATAAACGCACAACAAGACACAGCACATAAAGCAGTGGGATAAAAACTGACGCATTTCACACAGAGGTTTAGTGCTTAGACATAGCGGAGTTTATCAGCGGAAAGGGCAGTAATGTGATGCAATAAAGCAAAAGCCCTTTTAGGGCACAAGTGTTTTAAGATGAATGATTCCAGTTTTCTTTTTGCATTGCAGAATGAGTGCAAGAACTGTGGGGGGATCTTCTGCTCAACATGCTCATCCAATGAAATTCCTCTTCCTTCTTCCATCAATCCAGAGCGAGTCTGTAACCTTTGTCACCAGAGACTGATACAGCAGTATTGTAGCAGCCCTTCCTAAAAGGATACCCTGTAAAACCAACAATGTATGTGAAATATGCTGATCTCATGGCATCTAATAAACACTTCACACAAATAAAATCAACCAAGTAACAACAAATTATATATGCTGATCTTGTGGCATCTAATGCACACTTCGGCAAAGAAATCCACTAAGCAACAACAAATTATATATGCCGATCTCGTGGCATCTAATGCACACTTCGGCAAATAAAATCCACCAAGCAACAACATCTCTATGCATCCTGAAAAACTGGAATGTGCTTTGACAGGTCTGTTAAACCCACTGCCTGTAGCAAAGTATAACTGGAAGTCTTGGGAATTTGGGTATTGCTGCTCAGCCTTAATAGTTAATAAACGTGTGCTCCTTGTGATTGTATTGACCCATCTGGACCTAAATATTCATGTGAATGAGAACATCCGGCATGCAAATAAAAAAAAAGACTGAAACCGCACTGCTTGGAATTTGCGCATATATGAAGCAGATGCAGCAAGCACATTCTTTCTGTTACTTATATGCTACAGGTGGCAGTACACGTGCTGATTCATCAGTAGGGCATGCTAGATCTGATCTGCCAGTGTGTGCCAACAGAATTGATGTCTGACTTTGGCACAAATCCAGTTTGCAAATAAGGTGCAGTAAGTGAAGCACTTCTAGACAATGGCAAACATGTTTCCCATACTTGGTGCGTACAGGATCTAAAGCAGAAAGCCAATTACAGATAAATATAAAACCTCTGAAATGCCCTTTCATGTGAAAAAGGTTTTTGAACAGTTATTTTAAATAACTAGATGGACAGACTTGTAGCCTACTCTATTTTTTGATTAAATAAATATGACGGGTCTTATTTACATCAACATAGTGTACATACAACTGGATAATCTGGCAATTACATTGCATACAACTAAAAAATATATATTGATAGAATTTTTTTTTCTTTTTTTCATATTCTGTTACAATACAACATTACTTTGGTAAGTATAGCTGTCTTCAGACCAGCATGCAATAACAGTTTAATTTTGTATGCTCAAATGAGGCATTGTGTAGAACTGCGATTACTAGTACTCCCATGTGGATATTAGGTAGGTATTGCTACCTGCACTGGGTAATCCACTTACACTAGAAAGGCAGGAGTAACACAGGTCACATATGCAGGAGATCAGCGGAATGTCACAACAAGACTGCAAGAGTACAGTTTTTGTTGAGGCTTCCATTGCTGACTTTTCCTTCTTTAAATAATAATTGTCTGCCTATCATCTAGATTTAATTGCATACATTCTTTGAATGGCTGACCAAGTATACAGATTAGAATTTCTAACTATATTTCCTGCATGCGTGTTCTATATCAAAAGCCCAGTGTGTACTGAAGTGGAGAATCTGTATTACTTCCAGGCCACTAGCATTTTGAGGAAGAGGCCAACAATGGCAGTCTCCAGTTTTTTTGTTTTTTTATGAACCCAACAGGCCACCTGTTTGAAAACATCATGTCCACCTAAAGGTTTTTAAACAAAATAAGCAAGAAGTGGTGAATAATGCTGACCATACACTCCACGAAAAATCGTCCGAACGAACTTTCGAAAAACGAAAGTTCTTTCGTGAGTGCAAACGATATTGCCATCATGTAATGACCGATAAATCGTTCAGTGGACATAAAAAAAGCAGGGGTTATTTTTTTTTTATATATATATACCTAGTGCAGAAAGTTCGACTGGGAAATGCATTAACCTTCTGATTTATCGTTCGTTCGGCAGAAAATTTCCAAACTTGTCCTTCGTTTTTTCGGCTCAAACGTCCAAACGATTTTCGATTTTGTGCCCATTAACTGGCCGAAAAACGAAAGATCCTTCTTAACGACCGATTTTCCGCTGAATTTTGTATAGTGTATGGCCAGCATAAGGCAACCAGATATGTATGACCTAAAAAAAAAGACTGGATTCACACGCCCACTAGTGTTTTATGTATAGCTCAACTCTGAGGGGAATGATTTAATAAACGGTGACTTGATCCTGGACCAGACTTGCAAAAGTAAACCTGTGTTCAAAAGTGCATTCATTTGCAGGGAATTGGAAAAATAAAGGGAGATTCATCTTTACATGAATGTTGTGTTAAGCACAGATATATATTTCATCACATTTAAAAAAAATACGGCCTGGGATCATTCATCACGCATAAATAAATAAGGTGATGGGGGTCTGAACGGCTAGTGACTTCAGGGTGGGCCTGAGAATTAATTTGAGAAGATCTTGCCTTCAGAGTATACCCTCAAGTGATGTAAAGTGCAGTTGGCTTTGGGTGGACTAAAGCCTAATACACACTAGGAAGGTCTTTTTTCGAAAAAAACGGAGGAGCTCAAGAGGAGACCCTGTACTAACAATCCGATGTTAGCATAGCGATCAGCCCCAATGAGCTATTGTATTCTGACAGGGGGACTGCCAACCACCAGATCACGCTGGTCAGCTATTTTAGCCATTGGCTGAGAGCGCTCATTAGATGCCAATTGGCAGACCCTTTTCAGTCGTGACCCTTTGACAGAAGCCAGACCGGCTGCCGTACACACGGGCTGAGTGTCGGCTGGTTTCTATTGAACCACCCGATATTTGGCCTGTGTGTACAGAGCTTCAACCTTTAAATACTAGTAAGCTGATGTTCTGATAAAAATAGACAACCATAAAGCTGTGGAAAAATATAACCATTGGATTATGCATTATACTTTAGATTTACCATGCAATGTGAGGGCCTAAACAATCTGTTCAGATTATAGACAGTAGGGTAGGGCAGGATTAATTGTAAGTGTAATTGTAAGTGTTGCCAACTGAAGAGTATTAATAGGTTTACAAAAAGTGGGTATTCCTAAAATTGCTGTCTGTTATAATTTGCCCCACAATTGTCTGATTTGCTACTCTTTACACTTTTCTGCAATGTAGAAAATTGGTATAGTCCCATGAAAATGGGTATTGCAGGGATTCACTGCTGCTTTTTTGATGGACTATGTTAAATTCTTTAATTCAAAAAGCCAATGCATTGCTAACCCATTAATTGGCTCATCTGCACAAGAACATGTTCCAGCTTTGAAGTGTGATTTTTTTTTTCTGTTTCTTTTTATGCGCATGCATTTAAAATGCATCAAAACTTCTTTCTTAAAAGGCCCTACGTTTTTAATACCTAGAGGTGGCAGGTTTTTGGACGTATATGAAAAACGTTTTCATTATCATCCATTGAATGACATAGGAATCGTAGCTCATTCCACAAGAAGTTTGGGCACTGGCAAAAAATTGAAACCAGCCCCTGTACAACCCTGTCTCTAACCAACATGCTTCATTGTTTCGCTAGTGTCTTAGGAGGTTGGCTGTATTTTTCTCTTCTGTCCAGGTTCAGAGAGATGTTCCACAACCTTTGGTGCAATCCATTCTCTGCTGACCCATTCTGTGATTAAGTCATTCATTGTGGTTTACACCGCATATGACATTGGAGCACTGGACTGCCTAATAGCATTTCTCGGTCCTTCATGTACTAGATTAGAAACTGCAGAGTGCGTTCTAGGTCTAGAGCCCTTAACCCTCCTACAAACCCTCATCAGTATCTGCCTGGGTTTGTAACTACACAAGAGCTTTCCCTACATTTGACTTGGTTTGCCTTACTGCTAGTGGTGCAACATGCCTTTTAAAAGACACTCACAGGTGTGCAACAGGTGACCTTGTCCATGCTCCCCTACTATTTTGCGGGATACGTAATTGTTGGAGAAAACTACTTTCAGAAGCTCTAAACACCCTCTGACACGCTCCACGCCACAATATAGTTTGACCCTACTAAGCCCTTATCAATTAGAGTGCCTGATGCCCCTATCTCAAAATATTTGATTAAAACTAGGCTTTACAGCTTGCATTTGCAGAGACTGATTGTTTGAACTTGTTCTATATGACTCGAATATGCAAACTGTTGTTTGCAATGTTATTGATGCAATATGCTTTGCTATGTCTCTAGGGAAACAACCTGCTGAACCAGGTATAGGGTCTTTTAGACCTTCTCCATACAATCTGTACTTGAAACGCTCCTCAGTGAGGACTAGAAACATACCATGGCTTTCCCCTGATATTCTGATGCAACTAGTTTTTTTTTTTTTAAAGGAAAATTTATTGATAATTTAGCCCCTGCCTTTGGCAAATCCTACCACAGAGTTTAAAGGAATCTTTACTTTTAGGCCCTGTTCACATATAGCACAGGGACTTGGGTTTTATAGCACTGGATGGATGCAGGTCACCACTAGGACACGTAGAAGACAATTATTGTTGTGGACTCTACTTGCCTTATCCGCTACCTATTGTTGTTCATCTGGACTTGTTCATTCTGTCCAAGCCCACTTTCCCTAAATTCAGTTTTCCTGGCAAAAAAATGTATTTATTTTTTCCAAATGCCTGTATTTGCCCTTACTGCAGGATCTATTTCTTCTGTTGACGACATTGCTACTTGGTCCCAGTCCTCCTTTTTTTCTTTTTTTTTTCTTCAGTTGTTGTAATGTAATGTTCGGTCTGTATTTTGGCAGACAAATAATTGGTCCCTCACTGCCTAAGGCTAAATCTGGCCAAACATGGTAGCTTTTCCAATAAACATTCATACGAAAATATGTACATTCAGTCACTTGACAAATGTCGTTCAAAACTACTTCAAAACCTTGTTTGCTTTTAACATTCGATGTTGGATTCAATGGGTATTACTGAACGAAAACCACATACACTGAAACTTTTTCACCTTGCTCCTTCAAATTTTGTTGTTACTGCGACCAAAAATGAATGTCCAACTTTTCTAATCCCCACAAACGATTAGAAAAGTGGAAAGAATGTTCTGAAAATGAAAACTAACAAAACTCTACTATGGCCAACTTAACCCAAACTTCCGCCTCAGTTCTTGCTTCTTTGCCCTGATATCTCCCTTTGTTTGGTCCTTCTACATTGAGCCTTCCTTCGTTCAGATGCTGATTTCTTTCATATTAATGTGCAATAGGATTTCCAACTTGCTTGGATTTCTCTGACTTTTGCTTGCCTCTTAGTTGGACCACTTTTGGACATCCAATTGGTCTATGATTATTTACAATTCCCTTTGGTGAGTAATAAAATAAAAATGTTGTACTTCCCTAGAATCTTTTTCTTAAAGTCCATTGAGGCACACAGGTCCCACCTCCTGAGTTTATTTTGTCTATGTACTGCTTGGTCACAAACTGCTGATCTTCAACGTTCTTCTTTTTTTGTTTGCCAAACCTCTTGTAGGCAGCTGCTTATGATCTCATAGGTCTGATTTTTTTTACAATTCCTGTGTGCCTCAATGGACATCAAGAAAAAGATTTTACAATCTTATTTTTATAGCTAGTATTCTGTTTTAAAAGCAGCTTCTAGTTGGCTTTTTTTAAAGTGGATGTAAACCCACTTTGATGTTACAATGTAGAGTATAAGATTTCCTATCTGTGCTCAGTCTTGCCACACAGAATTATTCCAGCTCTGAGCAATCCTTTTTTATTCAGTGAAAATTATCAGCCTTTCAGATAAAAACCTGACTAAATTAAAAGTCAGTTTCTGTCTTCTTGCTTTGAGTGACAGGTTATTTACTAATCTAGCTTGGACATGTTTATCTTATGTTATGTTATGTTTATCATAATATGAGGTGATCCAAAGTTCATTGTATATTACCAGGATGTGTTATGTGGGGGAGGGGTGGATTTCTCACTTTTTATACTTTGGATCACCTCATATTATGATAAACATAACATATGATAAACATGTCCAAGCTAGATATGTAAATAACCTGTCACTCAAAGCAAGAAGAGAGAAACTGACTTTTTATTTCGACAGGTTTTTATCTGAAAGTCTATTAGTTTTCACTGAACAATACAATAGGATTGCTCAGAGCTGGATTAACTCTGTGTGGCAAGACTGGGCACAGATGATAGAAGATCTTATACTCTACATTGTGACATCAAAATAAATAAATACATTTTTTGGGTTTACATCCACTTTAAGTTATACACTACAATTTTCTTAGCAGCTTGTGTGTAGTGTTAACATTTTCTGAGATTTCCAGAGGAAAAAAAAACAATGAGCGGCTTCTGCATCCTGTAGCCAGAGAGAACCATTGCAATGTATGATTATGCAGCAGTACCAGATTAAGTAAATCTAAATGTGGGCTCTGAAAGGAGGTCTTCCACTGTGAATCCCCCCCAAACACGACTTTCCTGGGCAGCTGTCAGCAGATTGTTCTTTTTTAAGACATACTGTACAAGAGGTTCCTGTACTGCACCCAATGTCACGGGAGGCCTACGCAACAATATTGGACCAAAACTAAATTGCATACATTTTTGGTCTGATTATGTACAGAGCTGTGATTTGATCTATGCCAGCCTGTGATGAATGGAGGTTTCCAGACAGCCATCAATGTGTGCCCAAGTTGGTGGATCAATAAAGGAGTACATCTTGGATATAGATGCCTGTGTAAAGGAACCTTAATTGTAGCTCCTGCTGCTGGTAAAACCTGGTTTGGGGATGCAATGACAAACAGAATTATCATTTTGCCTGAAAATCGATTTTCATGGTGCACACTATTAGTCTTATTGTATGAATCAGAATGTTGCTGACCAAAGAATGTATTATAAATATAAATTTGTAATACTGTATAGAGATATATATTGGTTGAAAATTTACTATACATTTTCTTGTATTGTTTTTAATTGTGAGATGTGATGCTTGCATCTCAGTTGCTGCTATTTTGGGAGCTGATGGGAAATGTTGCTGTATATATTTATAATGCAGGGTAATGACACAAATTGAATATAACTTGCAAAAGTATAATAAAAAAGTTTATTTAAATACCCTGTAAGAAATTTGGATTTATTTCAATCAATTCAAAGGTACTCTACTGTTCTGGGTGTGTTCCAGTTCTTCTCAGGCAAGTGCTGCTTTTTGACCTGTTCAGCTCCAGACCCCCCTTCATGACCACGCCATTTTTTGAGATACAGCACTGCATACAGCAGGACTACACACAATGCGAGCTCTCTCACATGAATGTGTGTAGTACTTGCAGGGAGGACTAGAGACAGCCGCCGAAGGACCCCAGAAGACGTGGATCGGGGGCACTCTGTGCAAAACGAGCTGCACAGTGGATGTAAGTATAACATGTTTGTTATTTTTAAAAAATACTAATTTTTTGTTTACAACCCCTTTAACTGTGTTCCCTAGGGAGTTCTTTGTAACTGTGTGGGGGTGCTATAACTGGGAATGGTTTACATAGGCAGGCCGCCGGCTCTGTTGGAAAAAGTGTGGATATGCTGCGCTGCCAATGATATTAAGAGTTGCTAACACGGCTAATTTGAAAAATAAGCAAAAATGGAAATAGAAAAGAGTGTGTAGCGCTAAACAAAAACAATAATGCGTATAAATGCATATACCGTGAACAGTAAACACAATATTATGAATATTAAATGTGTATATCACTAGTGTATCATCAGACAAATTAATACATGAATAAAGTCTGTATACGTTTTGAAGATCCACCGAGTGAATGTAAATGGCATCAGAACATCAAATAAGTGACTTCTTCCATGTGCAATGTTCCCAACACCGGAAAAAATGCATGCTTACCGGACCAAGTGGACTTGAGGGACATATGTCGCCGAAAGTCTAGAAGGGCTTTGTATAAACTACCAACATCAACAATCGGTGAACGGATCGAGGAGTGACTGCTCTTCAGAGCCTCTGGTAGACAATGGGTGAGATCTGATCAGACTTTGCAACTGGAGATGGAATCCCTGGGCTGGTTTCTCAAAAGGTATCAGTGGTGTGAAGAAAAGGGAAAGAAAGGTGGCCACATAGCGTAATCTTGTTTTGAGTATAAATAGATTTATTGCAGCTATCAAACTTACATTTGGCTGAAATGTCACACGCTTGTATACAAGTGGGGCGGCAGTGGAGTCACTGACGCGTTTCGTGTCACAACACTTCGACTGGGGTGTGCCTCCACTGTAGCCCCCTCCAATTTATAGACAGTAAATCATGATGACCCCAATTAGTGAAAATTCAACTCACCCTGTGGTCTCCTGTAGTACCGCTGTTCACTTCCGCATAGGGAAGATGGCGCAACGGCGTGCTCTCCAGCGCACAGTGTATAGCAACCCAGCCTCGATCTGGAGATCGGAAGTGCAGGGATGAATAAAGACCAAGGGCTTCCACATGCTAAAAGAGTGAGCTGGACCACATAAAAGTTAGAGTTAGCCATATGGGGTCATACCTTAATGTAAAATGAAATTGTGAAAAAGAATTAAAAACGTCTGTACCTCCGTGACCATTGTATGTATACAGATGATCACTTGTGGAGAGACGCTAGTTGTGCACATGCGCGCCAACAAGCCTCGTTGTGAATTGACAGCAGCGTTCCACACACGCTGACCAGGCAGGAGCATGCGGGCAAACCAAGCCACGGTATGGATACATTATTGTGTTCCAAAATGTGTCTCTGAAGCGCGGAATTGTATCCCAACGCCCGCCGTGACAAACAGCAACGCAGAATGGTTGTAAGGCTAAAAAAGTGCCAAATGAGAATTAAAGTCATGTTGGCACAATAACTCATAAAGGGAAAATATACATAATTGTAAAAATTGCTTATACATACATAGTTTGCAATAAATTGCAATAAAATGCACAAACGTAGTTCGTATCACATCAAACACGTTTGTCAAAATTAAATCAAGTTCATGTTATGTACCGGAACCATAATGAAATGATAAAATACTAATAAAAAGCTGAAAAAATGCAATAAAATGAATGTCAAAAAGGGCATTACAATCACCCATGGGATGAAATACTCCACATAAGTGTATGTTTTGGTCCAATCACAGAAGGCACACCATATTGAGTAGGCACCACATCCCAGACATTTAGCAAATGGAAAAAGGGGGAGAAAGGGAGATGGGATTTTCTAGACGGTGCTCAATACCAAAAGTTATTGAAATGAGAAAGAAAAATATTGTACGACTCAGAGTACAAAAATAGAAAAATATTTATTAAATAGACATTAATGTAATAATATATCCACAAGACTTGTGGATATATTATTACATTAATGTCTATTTAATAAATATTTTTCTATTTTTGTACTCTGAGTCGTACAATATTTTTTGTTCTCATTTCAATAACTTTTGGTATTGAGCACCGTCTAGAAAATCCCATCTCCCTTTCTTCCCCTTTTTCCACTCCACATAAGTATAATTAGTGTGTAGTAAAAGCCTTAAAAAAATGCTGCATACCACTGTGAGTTGAATTTCCACGTATAATTGTATACAACATTGAAAGTACAAAAATACAATAGAAAATGCCCATACCAACAATATATTTTGTGCAATTAATAGTAAATAGCAAAGGCCCCAGAATGGGAAAGGGAAGGGTAGGGAAAATCAAAAAGGGGGAATTTTTTTTTATCGTGAATAAAACTAATACTTATTAACTACTTGCTTACTGGGCACATAAACCCCCTTCGTGCCCAGGCGAAATTTCAGCTTCTGGCACTGCGTCGCTTTAACTGACAATTGCGCGGTCGTGCGACGTGGCACTCAAACAAAATTGGCGTCCTTTTTTCCCCACAAATAGAGCTTTCTTTTGGTGGTATTTGATCGCCCGTACGGTTTTTATTTTTTGCGTTATAAACAAAAAAAGAGCGACAATTTAAAAATATATATATATTTTTTACTTGTTGCTATAATAAATATCCCAATTTAAAAAAAAAAAATAAAAAAAATTTCTCAGTTAAGGCCGATACGTATTTTAAAAAAAAAAAAAAAAAATCACAATAAGTGACTGCTTTGCGCAAAAGTTATAGCACCTACAAAATAGGGGACAGAATTATGATTTTTTTTTAATATTTTATTTTTACTAGTAATGGCGGCGATCTGCGATTTTTTATTTTGACTGCGATATTGCGGCGGACACATCGGACACTTTTGACACATTTTTGGCGCCATTCACATTTATACAGCGACCAGTGCTATAAATATGCACTAATTACTGTATAAATGTGACTGGCATTGAAGGGGTTAACACTAGGGGGTGAGGAAGGGGTTAAATGTATTGCCTGGGTGTGTTCTAACTGTGTGGGGGGTGACTGGGGGAGGTGATCGATGCTGTCTCCCTATGTACAAGAGAAACAGCATCTGTCACCTCTCCCTGACAGGACGTGGAGCTCTGTGTTTACACACAAAGCTCCACGTCCCTGCTCTGTCACCGACGATCGCGTGTACCTGACAGACATCGCGGCTGCCGGGTACACGCATCGAATCCTCGGTGATGCGTCGGGACTGTTTTTCCCCGCCGCGCGCCACCCTGTGGCGCGCGCAGGGAATTACAAGTAAATCACGTCCAAAGACGTGACCCTGGCGCCTCAGGTCCGCGCTGTTGACGTATTCTGTCAATAGCGCGGACCCGAAGTGGTTAATAAAAGCATTAATGTCCCATTCAACGTTCATGCCTGTCGGAAAATGGGACTGGAGTTCATAAATCCAGTAGGTCTCCAATTGGAAGACTCCACGGGTCATAGCTCCACCCCTCCATGGGGGAGTGTATTTGTCAATAACGACAAACTGTGTGCCCTTGGGATCTCTACTGTGGTGTTCTCTAAAGTGTCTAGGGACAGGATGTTTAGTGTCACCACTTTTGATTAAAGAGATATTTTCACTGACTCTGATGGAGAAGGTGCAAATAGTACGACCGACATATTGCATCCCGCAGGGACATGTAATTAAGTAGACAACATATTTAGTCTCGCGGGGCAAAATGTTTTTTGATTGTGTACTGCTTCTTAGTGACAGTCGACGAAAACTCAGTAATTTTACGTTTCGCTAGTGAGTTGTGTTGACAAACTTTGCATTTCCTGCATGGAAAGAATCCAATTAAGTCATGAAAGTTCTTTTGGGAATGATTGGCGGGTTTATTATTTTGGCATGGGTTCCCCTTCAAGATCTGACTTGAATAGGACTTCTATTCAAATCAATGGGCTCTCGTAGGGAACCATTACATTTTACATACCAAAAAATATATAAATAAAACGCTTGACACGGCTTAATGCCTGTCCTCAGAAGGTGCTGGTCCTGAGTTTTTTTCGCAGCTTGAAAATGCCTATGCCACTTAGAGCCCCTAAAAACCTGTGTGTGCATGAGGTCATAGAATAACATGGAAAGGCATTTTTAAGTTGCAAAAAAAGTCTAACGCTGGTAAAAGCAGCTGTGAAAATACCCTGTGTGCATGGGGACTAAAATGTTATTATTTGTCCCCAACACCAATATGTCTGGCGGAACAGCTCACCATCCAAATAACACCATTCCTACAGTAAAGCATGGAGGTGGTAATGTCCTGCTATGGGGGTGCTTCTCTGTAGCAGGGACTGGAGCACTTGTCATGATATAAGAAAAATGGATGGGGTAAAATACCATACAATTCTTAAAGGGGTTGTAGAGGATTTTTTTTCCCCCTTAATAGCTTCCTTTACCTTAGTGCAGTCCTCCTACACTTACCTCATCTTTCCATTTCGTTTTTTAATGTCTTTATTTCTTCTGAGAAATCCTCACTTCCTGTTCTTCTGTCTGTAACTCGCCACCGTAATGCAAGGCTTTCTTCCTGGTGTGGAGAAAGCCTCTTGAGGGGGGAGGGGGCGAGCAGGCAAGTCAGGACACTCTCTGCTTTTCAGATAGAGAAAAGAGCTGTGTGTTAGTGTGCGTCCTGACACTCCTGCTTGCCCCCTCCCCCCTTAAGAGGCTTTTTTCACACCAGGAAGAAAGCCTCGCATTATGGTGGTGAGTTACAGACAGAAGAACAGGAAGTGAGGATTTCTCAGAAGAAATAAGGACATTTAAAAGCAAAATCGAAGGCTGAGGTAAGTGAAGGATGACTGCACTAAGGTAAAAAAATTCCTTTACAACCCCTTTAAGGAAAAACTGCTGCCCTCTGGCAGAAAGTTATCAATGGGAAGGTGTACCTTCCAACATGACAAGACCCAAAGCACACGGCAAAACTGACCACACAGTGGCTGAAGGAGAAAAGGGTGAAAGTCCTTGCATGGTCTAGTCAGAGCCCAGACTTAAACCCCTTTGAAAATCTGTGAAATGATTTGAAGACTACAGTCCAAAAATGGTCACCATCAAATTGAACTTGAGCAGTTCTCAAAGAAGAGTGGGCTAATGTTGCAAAGTCTAGATGTGCAAAGTCAGTAGAGACATATCCCAACAGACTAAAGGCTGTAATTAAAGCAAAAGGTGATCCAACAAAATATTGAGAAAAGGGGTTAGCCTTTTTCCAACGCACTAATTTTGTTTTTGATTATTTATTTTTTCTGACATGCTGGTGTTCTATTTTTCACTTGAATGTTATAAGTCGCACTAGTAAATACAATAAAAAAAAACGGTGTCTGTCTTCATTCCAGGCTGTAAAGCAACCAAATGTGATTATTTTTAAAGAGGGGGGGGGGGGTTCTTTTATATACCCACTGTAGCTCTGCCTCTAGTGGCCAAAGGATCTGTCACTATGTTTTGGAAATTCTTGCTGTTTGTCTAATTTTCACAGTAATGTCTTTACTAAAAAAAAATGCTGCATATATAAACTATTTACAGTTACAAGATATATAGATTGCTACAATGATGTATGCATACACATATGAACATGCTACACACCCTTTCCTAGCAAATTCACTATTCTGTATGCAAAATTGATACACTGAAAGTCACTTAGCTTCCAACATAGCTGGTCCATGATTGCTGTAGCAAACAGGACTCGGGGCTTTTCCAGTGATTACAGGAAAACAGTTTCTTGGTCTTGGTAGCCTTTCTCTCTTCCAAAGTGTGGCTTCTAGTATTGTCCCTTAGCAGAGGGCTCATTTCAGCTTGTGATGCTGGCCTTCTATCTAGGAAGTTTGGTAGCCATTTTCACATGTGTAGCCCTTTCAATTTGGATTCCTTCATCGGTTTTAATGAGTAACACATTGGGGTTGATTTACTAAAACTGGAAAGTGCAAAATCTGGTGCATCTCTGCATAGAAACCAATCGGCTTCCAGTTTTTATTGTCAAAGCTTAACTGAACAAGCTGAAAGCTACTATGCACAGCTGCACCACATTTCCTGGTCAGCTGCATTCACACAGGCATACTAGAGCATACACCTATGCAAGAATCATGTTTGCCTGAAAGGTGATGCACAGGTATTCTGTGCATCCCCATCTAGCCAGTCCCATGCTTTGTCAGCTGGGATGCAGCGGCTGCATGGACACAGCCGCCGCTCTCTGACAGCCTTGCAAGTGCATAAGCCCAAATGCAGACTGTGTGGAGCCTAGCCTTGCAACCTCATCCCTTTAAACTCGAACACATATGAATTACACGGGTTAATGCAGATAAGGCACCAAGTGAGTTTAATTCCTACCTTAATCAGCCACAGAGTAATTTAATGTGTTTGAGTTTAAAGGGTTTTCGGCTGGGTTCGCACCTATGCAAATTGGATGCGGGATGGCAGGAGAATGTGACCGGCTCTATATGGAGCCGGTTCACATATTTCCGGGGTGGCTGCAGAGTGCACTTTGGCTTCATTTCAGGGCCGAATTCAGGCACAGATTCGGCCCTGATTCATGCCTGAACCGGTAAATGGGGACACACAGTGACACTGAACAGAGCCTTTAAAGGGATAAGGGGGCAACCCTAGTGAAGCCATGTATCCGCATGGCTGTCAAACTGGGAGCAGCGGTCACTGCATCCCAATTGACAACAATGGAACTGTCTTCATAGGAGCGCACGGAACACCTGTACATTCCTGTTAAGGAAAACCTGGCCCTTGCATGGATGTATGCTATAGTATGCTAGCGTGAAGAGGGCCTTGTAGTTGTCTTCTAATAATCATTGTACATGATAAAACATAGATCATACATCAAAGTGACCACTAGGTGGGGGTATTACTATATATGGTTCACTCATGGAATATTCAGTCTTCCTCAACATAGCTTCCCATGGACTTTATTTAGAGGGACCTTTCTGCTTTTGAAACCAATGCCTCTGGTCCCCCTTCCTCTATAGTCCCAATGTTTGAACTAATCAATAGAACTCTAAGGCCCTTTTCACACTGGGGCGTTTTTCAAGCGCTATTACAGCGTTATTCGAGCAAAGCCTTATCTGCAATCCCAATGTGTTGGTAAAGCACCGATAAGACCCTAAAGTTTTAGGGTATTTTTGCAGTGCCTCGATGTAAAAGGGTTAAGGCGTTTTTACAGCGCTTTCAATTCATCATCTCAATGGAGAGGGGCGTTTTTGGAGCGTTTTTTTCCGCGCTCAAAAGCTGCTCCAAAGATGCTGCTTGCAGAACTCAGTGTGAAAAGGTCAATTGAGATGCATGGAGAAGGTTTTAAGAGAGCTATTTTTAACGCTAAAACGCTGTAAAAACGCTTCAGTGTGAAAGGGGTCTAAAAAAAAATATATGAACATATAAATATATGAACCAAAAAAGTGTTTTTTTACCACGATTTTTATTATTTTTTTTTTTATTCATAATGTTTTTTCAGTGCATTTTGCGTTTTTGAACCAGCGTTTTTTGTGTGTTTTTGCATGCAGATTTCATGTATTTCGTGTTTTTCGTTATTTTTTTCTCTTTAAACGCACTGTAAAACACACTGTATAAAGCTGGTTGCTAAGAAGGGGGCTGGGAAGCCGGCTGCCACGTCCTTAGTAACCGATGAGTCATCAGCTGTCAGCTGGGTGGGGTTCCCCCCCGGTCCATAACAGGCCCCTCTGGTCTAGTATGGATTCAGAGAAGACCCCCCACCCCATGGGTGGGTGCTTTGGGGCAGGGGGGCTCTGCGCCCCACCACCCCAAAGCACCTTGCCCCCCCATGTTGATGAGGACAAGGGCCTCTTCCCGACAACCCTAGTTGATGATTGTCGGGGTCTGCGGGCGGGGGGGCTTATCAGAATCTGGCAGCCACCTTTAACAAGGGGATCCCCAGATCCCAACCCTCCACCCTATGAGATAGTGCATCGGGTACATTGTACCCCTACCCATTCACCAAAAAAGCAGTTAAAAGTTAAAAAAAAAAAAAAAAAAGAGCCGGTTTTTGACAATTCCTTTATTAGTAAAATAGCTCTGAGCCGCTGTCTCTCCCTCTGCTCTTGTCTTCTTCTGCCACCGTTTTCTCCCCAAGCTGTCATGTAGAAAGTTGTGTTTAAACTTTCCAGTGCATCCAAGGGGCCTCAGTACAATATACATCATTGTGCAGTGAAGAGAAATTCTTCCTCCTTAAAATGACGTACCTTAACCACTACCCGACGGCCGTACCACTTTGTACGGCCGCAGGGTGGTTCTACTTCTCTAACTAGCTGTGTTTTTACGGCCTGCGCTCCGCCAGGCCACTGGGGGGCGCGCGAGCGCCGCCTCGCTAAGATGCCAATGCGCGTGCCTGGCGGTCGCGATGTCCGCCAGGCACTCGGGATCGGCGGCTACAGGGACAAGACGTGGATCCACGTCCTGTCAGGGGAGAGAGGAGACCGATCTGTGTCCCTTGTACATAGGGACATAGATCGGTCACCTCCCCCAGTCAGTCCCCCTCCACACACAGTTAGAACACAATTCAGGGTACACATTTAACCCCTTCCTCACCCCCTAGTGTTAACCCCTTCAATGCCAGTCACATTTATACAGTAATTAGTGCATGTTTATAGCACTGATCGCTGTATAAATGTGAATGGCACCAAAAATGTGTCAAAAGTGTCTGATGTCTCCGCCATAATGTCGCAGTCACGAAAAAAACGCAGATCGCCGCCATTAGTAGTAAAAAAATAAAATAATGAAAAATAATAATAATTCTGTCCCCTATTTTGTAAGCGCAATAACTTTTGTGCAAACCAGACGCTTATTGCGATTTCTTTTTTACCAAAAATATGTAGAAGAATACGTATCGCCTAGACTGAGAAAAAAATGTTTTTTTTTTTTTTTTTTTTTTTTTTTAAATTGGGCTATATATTACAGCAACAAGTAAAAAATATTTTTGTTTATAGCGCAAAAAATAAAAACTGCAGAGGTGATCAAATACCACCAAAAGAAAGCTCTATTTGTGGGGAAAAAAGGACGTCAATTTTGTTTGGGAGCCACATCGCACGACCGCGCAATTGTCAGTTAAAGCGACACAGTGCCACAAGCTGAAATTTCACCTGGTCAGGAAGGGGGTATATGTGCCCAGTAAGGAAGTGGTTACGGTCACCCGCAACAGAGGCAATGCCTTGTCCAGTACATAACTGGGCGATCTGAATTATTTTCAATAATGGTTGTTCACACCTTAGTGTCATGTCACTCGAAGATACAAGAAAAAGTACAGGAGCTTCTTTGGGGCAGAGCGGTACAAACAGGGAGCCTGCTAGGCTTGCTCTCGATCAGAAGCTGTGACTGTGAGCTGTTGGTGATAGCTCAGTGAGTGTGCTGGGAGCACGCTCTCAGCACACAACCTCAGACCACCGTGGACACATATGTGCATTAGCTGGACATTAAAGCCTACACTACTTTGCCACTGCACATATGCATTATAGCAAGGGTGTCAAAATCGAATTCATCAGCGTTATGATTGCCCTCAAAAGGGCCGGTTGTATTTGTAAGATTAGATGTCCAGCGCATCCCCTCCCCTTACATTAGATGTCAAGAGCCCCCCCACCCTCAGAAGTTGAGTCCCCCACTCTCTCTTACATCACAGTGCACCCCCCTTTCCTTATGCTGCTGCTGGGAAGAAGCTGGATGCATTTCTTGAAAGCAGAAAGTAAGGGTCTGGAGGAGGACCAAAGGAGGGCTGGAGCTCTCCAGCAGTTGCAGGAGAGGTGCGAGGGACACATTAAATGGCCTGGAGGGCCAGATTCGGCCCGCGGGCCTTGTGTTTGACACCTGTGCATTATAGGATCAGGAAGAGGTAAATAAGGCTAAATAGTCTATGCTTAATAAATAATAATTTATTGTTTATTTCTGTTCTTGTTTGTTTTGCTTTTTAGATTAATTTACTTTTGTGTTCATGTTTTATTTTATGCTTGCTTAAATTTTTGCTCTATCATTTTTTTTGTTTGTCTTTACACTGATGCGGGAATGTGTGTAAATTGCATGCACTACCACACCCACAGACAAAACGTACGGGGATGCCCTGGTACCCCCACTGATCTGAAAATGCAGCAAGTTTTCTAGTGCATGAAACCACATGGTGCAAAAGCACCATGCAGTTTCGGACACAGCAGCCCATTAGAATTAATGACATTAGGAGGAAACACATACACAATATTGGTATAAATGTTCAGCGCTAAACCATCTTATAAAAAAGATTAAAGTTTAAGATTTCAATGAAAAGACATGCATCTGCATGCTGATACATGAAGCAGTGTTACCAACCGTCAGTATTTTCACTGGCAGCCAGTAAAAAACAGGCAATTTTCTCCTGCCAGTAAATGCCAGTAAAAGTACAAGGTTGCCAGTAAATAATTATGCTGTGACGTTCAACTTGGTCCGGTGCTGGCTGAGACCATCCGAGTGCCTGCAAATTGTGATGGGGCGGCTCTGACAGAGGTGGTGCCTAAGCATATCGTGTGATGTCATGGTGGAGTGGAGCCAAGTCGTAGCGGCCAGAGCCTTGTGAGTGGGTCTGCGGTATAGGAGCAAGGCAGGCTGGGACCGGGACCGTTAGTGCTGTTTAGACTGGAGGGGCCACTCGGCTTGGAGAGAGACTGTCACTGCGACGTGTTGTGTCAGTGAGGTCTCATCATCATCTGTGCTGCTGCACACAATTTTATGTGTGTGCCGCCCATTCTAATTTCTTGCTCTCCTATCGCCTTTCCCTGAGCTACTTACTTTTTTTGAAAATAAAATAAGAAATATGTTTTTTGCCTTATTATTATATTGCTTATTGTAATTGTTTGTAGCCTAAATACTCTAATTTGCATTTAAAACTGTAATTTTTGAACTTTTGGAAAGGCCAGTAAAAACTTGGCTGTGCCAGTAAATTTTGGATGCTGTGTCACTAAATTCTGGTAGGTTGGCAAAACTGACATGAAGGTGCAACCATGTGTTCGGTGAGTAAATTGAAAGTTCTGGGGGATGAACCCCTAAAAATTTGTCTCTAAAAAAGTCTCTAAATGAAGGCTGTAAAGGGAGTGAGGCTGCTACAGCCGCAGGCTGGGGAACCCGATCACTCTGAACAAAAGAAAAGCAAAAGGAGGAGAGAGAAGCGCTATGCCAATCCTTTAGACAACTTACTAGTTATTCAGTATATAAGTATAAAACAACTCTAAAAACTTGTGTGAAAAATGTTGGAGCACTTGCAGAGTGCTAGAGCGGATGGGAACTTCCACATGCAGTGTCACAGGAGGGCCACTGGAAAGTCGCTAGTGAGAGATCCACAAGCACCGAGCTGGAGCCTCGATCAGCCAAATGGAGATGTCGGCTGTGCGTCTCTGGGTGGGAGTGGTCCAGGGCTGCAAACTGGGGAGCCGCCCATACGTCTGGCCAATCGGATTGAGTTTTAAAGCCGATAAAGTAGGCGAGGCCGTGCCTTCGAAACGCGTTCTGATTGGCCAAACAGCGCGTGGGTGGCTCCCCAGTTTGCAGCCCTGGACCACTCCCACCCAGATACACACAGCCAACATCTCCATGAGGCTTATGGAGGCTCCAGCTGCGGCTAACACACAGTGCCCGTGGCTCCCTCAATAGACTTTCCGACGCCCGTCCTGTGACACTGCATGTTGAATTTTCCACCCACTCTAGCACTCTGCAAGTGCTCCAACATTTTTCACGCAAGTTTTTAGTGCTGTTTTATACTTATATACAGAGATGTCGCAAATATAAAATTTTCCGTTTGCGAGCGGTGAACGCGAATTTTCGCAAACGGGCGAACTGCCATAGAGTTCAATAGGCAGGCGGATTTTAAAACCCACAGGGACTCTTTATGGCCACAATAGTGATGGAAAAGTTGTTTCAAGGGGACTAAGACTTGGACTGTGGCATGCCGGAGGGCGATCCATGGCAAAACTCCCATGGAAAATTACGTAGTTGACGCAGAGTCCGGTTTTAATCCATAAAGGGCATAAATCACCTAATATTCCTAAATTGTTTTAAATAACATGGTTTAAAACCGGTTTTAATCCATAAAGGGCATAAATCACCTAATATTCCTAAATTGTTTTAACCACTTAAGGACCGTCGCATGTACATTTACGTCGGCAGAATGGCACCGACAGGCACATCAACGTATATATACGTTAGTGCCTTGGGGGGGATCGGAGGTCCCCTCCCGTACATGCGGCGGTCCGAGCGGCTGCAGGAGCGATCCGACAAGAGGGGGCGGCTGTTCGTTTTTGTCCGCCCCCTCCGGATCGCTCCCAGCCAATGCGCGCGCCCGGCCGCCCTGTCACTTCCTCCTCCTGCTTAAACACAGGAAGGAGGAAGCGATGTGATCTCTCCCTCTGCGTTTTTTTCAACCACCGCTATGAAGAGATCACAACACAGTAAGTCTGCACTAACACTACACTACACTAACACTACACATAAACACATTTAACCCCCGCGATCGAGTGCAGGGTATGTGGCCTCTGAACACTGGGCATTATTCTAGGGCCAAAGGGAATCACAGCACCACTACCACATCGGCCCCTGCGAGGGTGGCTTGCCTCTGCCTGTCATTTTTTTAGATTACTTTAGTTGTACTATGCGTGCAAGCTACTGTGACACCAGATATGAGTGGCACTGTGCACTGACAGAAGTTGGCAGAGTAGACGCTGTAAGCCTGACACACACGCTTGCAGACAACTAACTGCTATTCTATTACAGTCAAAATTTTTGTTTTTTAAATGTAATCTACTATGACACCAGATATGAGTTGCACTGGTGACACTGTGCACTTGCAGGGCCTGAAACACACACACTGGCAGGCAACTGCTATTCTATTAAAGTAGGCAACTGCTATTCTTTTTAAATGTAATCTACTGTGACACCAGATATGAGTGGTGGCACTGGGCAAGTGGGCACAGTATACGCTGTGAGCCTGACACACACGCTGGCAGGCAACTGCAATTAGATTACAGAGGGAAAAAAAAGCAGACTGATGTACTAGCCCTAAAAAGGGCTTTTTTGGGGTGCTGTCAGGACGCTGTTCTTACAGCAGAGATCAGATGAGTCTTTCAGGACTGGAGTGAACACTGAATACACTGGCCTAGCTATCGATTTCCCTATTAAATCAGCAGCAGCTACACTGTCCCTCCTCTCACTAAGACTGCAGCTTCCAAATTAATCTAAAATGGATGCTGTCCAGGAGGTGGGAGGGTCTGGGAGGGAGGGTATGCTGCTGATTGGCTGGAATGTGTCTGCTGACTGTGAGGTACATGGTCAAAGTTTGCTCAATGATGATGAATAGGGGGTGAACCCAGAGGTGTATTTAGGTTTTGTGCTGCCCTAGGCCTGACTAAACTTGTGCACCCCCTAATTTAAATATGACCCACCCCTTCCTGTCACGGCCACACCCTGTGTTAAGACCCGCCCTGAAATTTTCGAGTGAGGACACTAGTTCTGAGGGCCTGGGGGGCGATGGAGTCCCTTAAATTACTTAGATTTCCTCTTACTTCCTGGTTGCCCATAGCACTGGTAGTGAAGGAAAATCTTCACAATGGGACAGGCATGGTAAAAAATAAACTGACAGGGGCTATAACCCTCCCTTACTCTACCCAGAATGAAAAAAAAGTGTAGCCTATAGTTCTACTTAAAGTAGATGGTGCAGCAGAAACATAGCATAGTGAGGAAGGTTTGTGGTCCAGGATGATAAAACAGTCAAAATTAGAAGCACCCCAACCCCCCCCCCCCCCCACAGTTGCGGAATGCCGGGCGCCCGCATACCAGAAACAGCGTGGCCGCTTTATGGGGGCGCTAGACTAATTTTCCTAACAGTGTAGCACAAGCCGGCGGGGACTCTTTTCATGCTGCCCCCCTGCAAAGTGCTGCCCTAGGCCTGGGCCTTGTTGGCCTAGGCCAGGATACAGCTCTGGGTGAACCGAACATCGCATGTGTTCGCCCGCCGCGGCAAACAAGCTATGTTCGCTGGGAACAGTTCGCCGGCAAATAGTTCGGGACATCTCTACTTATATACTGAATAAATTCCTAAGCTGTTAAAAGGATTGGCTTGGCACTTCTCCCTCCTCCTTTTGCTTTTCATTATAATCAATGCACTGCTGTGCTCATGCAAATTCTGCATGCAGGAAATGCCTATATGTGCAACCAGCCTTCATTTTTAAAGTTATCCAATTTCTTATTTCTTGCTTTCCCCCCACAAATATGAGAGAGCACATGTACATTGGTGTAAAAATAAAATACTAGATTACAATTTTTGCCCTGGTAACTATTTCCAGGGTTAGAAAAGGAGAAATCCACTAGAAGCTTGGTAATAATTTAGCAGCTCAACACGGGTTTCTATGCCAACACCTGTCAATCCACCCTCCCCTCAGTGCAGTGCAGTATTAAATATCTTTTCCGGTTCTGTTCTATAAAAAACATAAATATATTCTATAAAAGAGAAAATTGTAGGGTGTAACACCTGGATGTATAGCACATTACATCAATCTGTCTATTTGACAGTCAGCACATGGCAGTCAGTTCCTAATGTGAATAGATTAACTGACGTTAAAAGTGAGAGGAACTGAAATTTAGTGATTGAAAATACTTTGTGTGTCACCACAGGTAATCACTGGCTGTGTGGAGAGCCATGAATTGATGTGGCCGCCGGCGACCTGTCATTATAGTCAATGGGACCAATAGCTGCAGCTATCTACAATTTGCACCGGCCTTAATTGCCACTGTGAATGTACCCTAAAGTTATCCATGATACCCTCCACTTCAACTGTGCTGACATCTTATAAGCCTCTGAGTTAGTGCCTCACTGACAGATACATCTGTTTGTAGGCACAGGACACTTGTCATGAGTGAGAACGGTAGAGGTGCACAGGGACACAAAGCAGGAAACAGACAAGAAGTACACTGGAAGACACTGAAACAGACACATAGGATTGTAAGGGGAGTGGGGGGTTTAGTCAGGTTGCCCATCTTGTCGTCTGTTTCCCTTTCTCGTTGGGCATCAAGTAGGGTCACATGAGAGGTTCCCCCTTGGTGAGGGTTCTTTAGGCTACACCAGGCATTGAACGTGGTAATTGACCCTTCAGTGAGGTAATCGGGGTAATACTTCACCCAAAGGCGTGCTTAACAATGCAAAGGATCAGGCAAGAACAGTGGTCATGTAAAAAGTCAAATATTTGACCCCTTTCACACTGTCACTGCTCCGTGTCAGTGGTAAAACGCTGCTAGTTTTAGCGGCGCTTTGCCGTCATTTAGCTGTGCTTTTCTTCTGCTAGCGGGAGGAAGAAAGGATTAAATGCGGCCAAAAAGCACCGCTGCCAAAGTGATTTCCAGCTGTGCCCATTCATTTCAATGGGCAGGGGCGGTGAAGGAGCTCTTAAACTGCTCCAAAGTTGCTGCTTGCAGGATTTTTTCTAACGTCCTGCAAGCACACTGCTCCAGTGTGAAACCACTCAGGCTCTCACCGTAACACACTATACCACGGACGTCCAGGACCAATAGAGATGGACAGCTATGGAATGGAGTCCAAACACTGATCCCCTCGCTTCTGGAGAACCTATCACCGATTAGGTGCCACGCCAATGACTGGTTGCTGCTTCTCTTCATAGTTACTCATGGACCTTTGCTGTACAGATATTACCCATATTGTGGTTAAGGACCCAAGTTCTTTATTAACCACTTTAGCCCCGGACCATATTGCTGGTCAAAGACCAGAGCACTTTTTGTGATTCGGCACTGCGACGCTTTAACTGACAATTGCGCGGTCGTGCGATGTGGCTCCCAAACAAAATTGGCGTCCTTTTTTTCCCACAAATAGAGCTTTCTTTTGGTGGTATTTGATCATCTCTGCGATTTCTATTTTTTGTGCTATAAACAAAAATAGAGCGACTATTTTGAAAAAAATGCAATATTTTTTACATTTTGCTATAATAAATATCCCCAAAAAATATATAAAAAAACATTTTTTTTCCTCGGTTTAGGGCGATACGTATTCTTCTACATATTTTTCGTAAAAAAAAAAAAAAGGCAATTAGCGTTTATTGATTGGTTTGCGCAAAATTTATAGCGTTTACAAAAAAGGGGGTAGTTTTATGGCATTTTTATTAATTTTTTTTTTTTACTAGTACCGAGACATTATGGCGGACACATTGGACACTTTTGACAAATTTTTGGGACCATTGTCATTTTTATAGCGATCAATGCTATAAAAATGCATTGGATTACTATAAAAATGCCATTGGCAGTGAAGGGGTTAACACTAGGGGGCAGGAATGGGGTTAAGTGTGTTCCTGGGTGTGTTTTAACTGTATGGGGGGGTGGACTCACTAGGGGAAATCACTGATCTTCTGTTCATACATTGTATGAACAGGAGATCAGCGTTTCCCCCGCTGACAGGAACGAGAGGTATGTGTTTACACACAAAGTTCCCGGTCCCCGCTCTGTAACGAACGAGCGCGCGTGCCCGGCAGCCGGCGGCGCGCACGCGCCCCCTAGCGGCCGCTAAAGGGAGGACGTAGAGCTACGTGCTCTCTCCCGACCTGCCGCCGTAGAATGACGGTGGGCTGGCCGGCAACTGGTTAACTTTCTGACAGAGCTTGAGACGTTTTCTGGGGGCAAACCAAAATTAAAGATTTTGGGCCAGATTCAGATACAATTACATTGGCGCAGAGTATCAGAGATACACTACGCCGCCGTATTTTACCAGGCTATACGCCGAATTCTGGTAGATTTTGTCCCTTACGGTACGGCGGCGTAGTGTATTTCTCGCCGCGTAATCGAAATACGCGATTAGGGGGCGTGAAGCATTTAAATTAGGCGTGTCCCCGCGGCGATCGAACTGTGCATGCTCCGTTCAGAAATTTCGTTGTTACGTCATTCGTTGTTTGAGTAGCGTCGTTTACGGACATTCCTATTCCCGGACGACTTGCGTAAAAAATAAAAAAAGACGTTGACATTCGACGCTGGAACGACGGCCATACTTAACATGGGCTGTCTAATATTAGACCAGCAAAAAGCTGGTATAATTTTACGCAGCAAAAAGATGACTAAAGATGCCGTAAGAGATTGCGATTGACGTTCGTAACTTTGTGGATCATCGGCAAAAGCTCATTTGCATACCCCGACGCGGAAAACGACGGGAACTCCACCCAGCAGCCGCAAATTTATTGCAGCGTAGATCCGAAGGTGTACGAACACGTAAGCCAGTCGGATTGAAGCCCGCAGACGTATTTTCATGGTTTGAGGTTTCAGAGTGGTGAAAAAACGTGCGTAATTTGAAAGTACTCCAGTCTAACGCGAGTTACACAGGAGTAAGGGCTCTGTGAATCTGGCCCTTTCTTTTACTTTTACTTTCACTTTCACTTTCACTTTCAATGACAAATGTAAGAGAGAGCAATGGCAATAAAAACCTAATAGGTGTTCTAATCCCTCTCCACAACTAGATAAAATTGTTTTGATTTTAGTTATACTTTGAGCTAGGTGTCATATCCTCTCTTGATGACTCGCCCTATTCTATGTAAGGGATTGTGAGATTTCTCGGAACTCTGTTAATATACTTCCTTTTTGTATTGTCACTCACTCATCATTACTTGTTTGTTTTTTATTCTGAGTTGCAGACTCTGGGAATTTGAACTAATCATTCTCGGTAGTCTATGATCCAACAGATATAATTTTATAATGCTGGTTTCTGAAAAGGATGGGTATTCTCAACTCCCCTCTCCTTCATAAAGAAACTTTGGGCCAGATTCACAGAGCCATTACGCCTGTCTAACTGGTGTTAGACTGGAGTAATTTCAAATTACATGCGTTTTTTAGCTAGTCGGAAACCTCAAACCATGAATAGACGGCTGCGGGCTTCAATTCGACTGGATTACGTGTTCGTACGCCTTCGGATCTACGCTGCACTAAAATTGCGGCCACTGGGTGGACTTCCCGTCGTTTTCCGCGTCGGGGTATGCTAATGAGCTTTTGCCGGCGATCCCCGAAATTACGATCTTCATTCGCAATCTCTTACGGCACCTTTAGTCATCTTTTTTTTGCGTAACACTATACCAGCTTTTTGCTGGTCTAATATTAGACAGCCCATGTTAAGTATGGCCTTCGTTCCCGCGTCGAATTTCTACGTTTTCCGACATCTTTTATTATTTTCTACGTAAGTCGTCCGGGAATAGGAATGTTCGTAAACGACGCTACTCAAACAACGAATGACGTAACGACGTGATTTCGCGCAATGCACGGCGGGAAATTTCTGAACGGAGCATGCGCAGTTCGATCGCCGCGGGGACACGCTTAATTTAAATGCATCACGCCCCCTAATCGCGTATTTCGATTACGTGGCGAGAAATAGACTACGCCGCCGTAGCGTACGGGCAAAAATCTACCAGAATTCGGTGTAGAGCCTGGTAAAATACGGCAGCGTAGAGTATTTCGATTACGCAGCGCAATATTAAGTGTATCTGAATCTGGCCCTTTATTTTCATCTGAACCAGCTTTTCTCAACATTTTTACTCTAGAGCAGGGGTGGGCAAACTTTTTGACTCGAGGGCCGCAATGGGTTCATATATTGGACCCGGGGGCCGGACCAAAAGTATGTGCCACTTTGTGTTATGTTTTTGGCTGTAACATGACAAAATGTGGAACATTTCAAGGGGTATGAATACTTTTTAAAAACACTGTACTTCCCTAGCCTGTCTATTTACTGCCCCAGGCCCCATCCTGATGGTTGGGAACTGAAACATCTGATTCTGGGTCATCTAATCGCTGTGATAGCCTCTAATTGGCTATCATAGTGATCAGTCAATGTGAAGCACTCCCCCGTGTTTTCTGTCTCTGTGAATGGACAAGAACGATAGATTGTATGTTTCTCTGTCCTTGCAAAGATAGAAAAGAAAGTGTGTGTAGGTACAAATAAAAAAAAAATACCTAGATCAAGGTTTGATCTAGGTCAATGCCAGGGTTATGCTGGCCATACACTATATGAAAATTCGGCCGAAAATCGGTCGTTAGGAAAGATCTTTTGTTTTTTGGCCAGTTAATGGGCACAAAATCGAAAATTGTTGGGACGTTTTTGAGCCGAAAAAACGAAGGACAAGTTTGGAAATTTTCTGCCAAACGAACGATAAATCGGAAGGTTAAAGCGGATGGTTCACTAGAAAAAAATATTAAAAGCCAGCAGCAACAAATACTGCAGCTGCTGACTTTTAATATTAGGACACTTACCTGTCCTGGAGTCCAGCGGCGTCCGCAGCAGAGGATGAGCGATCGCTCGTCACCCTGCTGCTCCCCCCTCCATCCACGGTGAGGGAACCAGGAAGTGAAGCGCTGCGGCTTCACTGCCCGGTTCCCTGCGCCCGGCGATTGGCTCCCGCTGTGTGCTGGGAGCTGAGAGTTCCCAGCACACAACGGGGGGGCGACGGGATGTCGCCAAAAAACCCGTCTTTTGCCCGAGACTGCGGGCCGGAAGTGGTTGCAGATACCTGTCTTTAGACAGGTATCTGCACCCCCCTCCCCCCTGAAAGGTGTCAATTGTGACACCGGAGGGGGGGAGGGTTCCGATCAGCGGATCTTCACTTTAGGGTGGAGATCCGCTTTAATGTATTTCCCGTCCGAACTTTCTGCAATGGGTATATGTAAAAAAACGAACCTTTTTTTTTATGTTCACTGAATTACATGATGGCACTATCGTTTGCACTCACGACAGAACTTTCGTTTTTCGCCATACAGGCCATACAGGCCAGCATTAGTGCTTGGGTCAAGGTCAGAGTCAAAGCTCAATGTCAGGGTCAGGATTTTTTTTGACAAGATTTTTTTTTGATTAGTATAAGTGTCAGTTAGTTTTAGTGTCAGTCTGTTTTTAGGTAGGGTAAAAAAAAAAAGCAAAACGTGCACTATTGTTGCTGGGCTGCACTACGGGTAATTACAACAACTAACATACACATATGTGGTATCGCTGTGATCATTCAGAGCAGGATAACTTATTTTGGGTTGTTCTTTGGTGGTAGGTTATGGTAGTAACAAGAAATATACAGCTAAATTTAAAATTAAATATATATATTTTTTACTATTGTGGGCCAGATTTCCCCTTGATAATAAAAATAAAAACAGGACATATCCATTACCATTTACCACCAAATGAAAGCCCAATTTATCCCGAAAAAAATAAGGTATAATCCACCTAGATGCACAAAGTAGTTGTGACAGGGTTGCCAACGTTCAGAAAATTTACGAACAGTTTATAAAATCCATAGTTGTCACATCTGTCCATGAATGTCAGTTACGGACATGCAGCCTACATGTCCGTAATGGACATTCAAGGACAGATGCAAAATGTACGGATTTTATGAACTGTTTGTAAGATTACTGAAAGTTGGCAACCCTGAGTTGTGATGATATGTACAGTTTGACTAACACATGTACTAACACATGTCAAAGTTGCAAAATTGGATTAAAGTGTTTGAAAATCTCAGTCATGAAATTTGAGCAAATCTCATATATCTGTAGTGTTTACTTATCTCTCTCCAAAGCTCTGAGTATCCTTTCTCTCTGGTGCTTCCTTCCTCTGTTATCAGCACTTCTAGTAAGTTTTTCCTGACGTATGAGATAGATTATTGGCCCACATAAGCAAGCTACCCCAAGTTCAGGGGCCAGGAGGTGCATTATGATTACTATGGGGGTGAAATCACATTCATTTGCAAAACCCATGGTAGAGCCTAACCCCATTCATAGTCACACACAATAAATGGAAAAGCAAGCATTGTTTGATAAACTTAAAGAGGAGGTTCACCCTAAATTTACTCTTTCCCAAGTGATCGAGCATACTGGCGTCAGCGTCAGTATGCTGTTTTTTTTTTTTTTAAATCCCACACTTACTGTGTAATCTTTAATTTTGATTTCTTTCCCCCGTGGTGGATGGCGCCTGTATAGCCCGTCACGGCTTCCGAAAATACCCGATTTAGGACTCGGGTATTTCCGGCGCAATGCGGCGCCTGCGCACAGACCTAGGAGCTGACTGCGCAGGCGCCGTATTTCTCCGAGTCCTATGGCTATGGCGCGTCACGCCCTCCGAAAAAAGCCGAAATAGGACTTGGAGAAATACGGCGCCTGCGCAGTCAGCTCCTAGGTCTGTGCGCAGGCGCCGTATTGCGCCGGAAATACCCGAGTCCTAAATCGGCTATTTTCGGAAGCCATGACGGGCTATAGAGGCGCCATCCACCGCGGGGGAAAGAAATCAAAATTAAAGATTACACAGTAAGTGGGGCATTTAAAAAAAAAAAAACAGCGCTGACGCCAGTATGCTCGATTACTTGGGAAAGAGTATATTTAGGGTGAACCTCCGCTTTAATTAAACCGAAAACTTCCTTCGTTCGATAAAAAAAAAATGTGAGTTTGTTATTTATTGCGCAAATTGAATTTCCAGGCAGGTGTGACATTTCATAATAATTGTCAACAACAAAAAGTATTGTATATATTACTAATTTTCCACGTGATCCTAGAACATTACTATGCACCGATGTGATTGCACTTACTGCCCCCACCAGTGATTTACAATAATGATATGCAAAAAAATAAGGAAATGTCATAATCTGCATGCCGATGCTATAAAATAAACACTTTACTTCCTGGTACAAAAAGGTCTGTACATTGAAAATGTACTTTCCCTGTTTGCAGAGTCTCCCAGTATCCTTAGGCTGTATGTTGTAATGTTTTATGTCGAATGGAAAATAAGATAGTTATGTCACTCTTACAAAACTATCATATGTTGGTGCACAAGCCCCAAACGCGGCATTTAATGTATTTTGGGCTTATTCATGTAGCAAGGTCCTGGACCACTAGAGTAGGGTGACCAGACATCCCCAGTTTCAGGGGACAGTCCCCTGATTGAGGACACCGTCCCCGGACCAAGTCTGTCCCTGGTTTTGTCCCCAGATTGGATTTAATAGGGGGCGGGGCAATTTCAAAAGACAGTCAGTGCAGAATAAAAATAAAAAAATTAGAATTACACCCCCCCCTCCCCCGCTCCGCCATGCCTACTAGCATAGGGGGGTTGTATTTTTCCCATTATCTGTGCCTACTAGCATAGGGGGGTTGTATTTTTCCCATTATCTGTGCCCCTTTCTGATGATTATGTGCTGGTCGGAGCGGAGGGAATATTTCTTCAATTTCGGACACATGCCCATTCAGCTTCGCTCGCATGTTATTCTGCCTTGGCTCAAATCCTGGCCAGCCACATGCCTATCTCCTTGCCTTCCCTGGCGGAGTGATCTTCCTCCGCTCCCCATCCAGTAGTAGCCGGGGGCCCGAAGAGTAAGACCTGAGAGTCTGTGAGGCGGGCGGCGACGGGCAGAGAGTCGCTGATTGTTGCCATTACTAGTAAAGAAAAAATATGTCCCCGGATTTCACTTAAAAAATCTGGTCACCTTACACTAGAGGCCTAATGGTGACCTCCAGAGTCAGAGAGAGCTGACATCCTTCTCTGTAGAGTGGGTTACAAGGCATGGTGGGTGTAATATAAGCTGAAGTGATGGGTGCCAGACACTTTTTGAATGCAAAGAGATTTATTGTCTCTTGAACAAGAACTGTGGGAGAGAGGGTTAGGACCAGGAGTGGTTGTAAACCCACTGTTAACACTTGCACCTACAGGTAAGCCTATAGATAGATAGAGATATTTTCACAGAAACAGGCACACTGAGCGGTGCCGGTTTTAAGGGGTGCTGTGCATACTAGCTCATTATGCTACTTCTTCACCGTCCCTCGCTGGCGAGAAGACTGCTCTGGTACTGGCTTCAGCTTACTCATAGTGGTCTCCGGTAGGGTTGTCCCGATACCTTTACTAGAATCGGTACCGATACTGAGCATTTGCCCGAGTACTTGTGCTTTTAATAAGGGACCCCCGCACGCACATATTACAGGCACAAGGGCGTTTTTAGGCGGTTCGGGGGTCCCACGGGACCCCCTCCGCGGCGTGCGGGGGTCCCCTGGCTCCGGGACGATCCGGCATTGGGGGCGGATGTCGGCGAATACCCGCCCCCCCGCGATCGCTCCCAGCCAATGGGAGCGCGCTCCCATGTCATTTCCTCCTCCTGGCACAGAAGGAGGAAATGGTCATCGAGCGCTTCACTGTCACCACAAGTTGTAAACACAGAAGCCCGCTTCTCTGTTACAAGTGACAGTGGCTACTTCATTAACCTCCCTGCACAGCATGCAGGGTGGACACAGAGGGACAGCTGCAGATTCAAGGATGTGTTATGGGCTTCAGAGAGGGCTTTCTGGCTGAAAAAAAAAACTTGGTGCTCGGCTGCCGACGCCCCCCTGCTGGAGGATCTCGCTATTGCTGCCCAGTGGATTAGAGGCAGAGCCACAAATGGACTGTCTGGGAGGCTGAGAACGGCAGCTTCTGAGGTTAGCAGAAGGGGGGGGGGGAGGTTTGTTTGTACACAGCTGTGAGAGGCAGTGGGGGAGCAGGAGTCAAAGCTGAAGCAGCTGCATGGAGAGATGGAAAGTTTTGCTGTTGTGGGGGAAGGACTAAGGGGTGGCTGCAGAGATCTGTGAGAGAAGGGTGCAGAGGTGAGCCTTGGATGTGGGGGGGCAGAAGTGTCCTCTGTGCATATAAAAACAACTGAAACCAGTGCTATGTGTATTATGTAGTCCTGTGGCGTGGCGTCCGTGGCGTGCTCCTTCGGAGGAAGTGGGGTGGGGAGTTCCTGCACCTATACTCTAGGAAGAAAAGCCATGGGCCCAGCCGCCCAAAAAGAACAAGCCATGCTCCTAAAGCAATGGGCCGACAGGGAGCGATCTCCCCTGGTCTGACTGTCCCTAAATGACACATGCCCCGCCTGGCCGGCGTCAGATGGCGGGATTAATAATGGGTGCTGGGTGGGCAGTCCTAACAGAAGACTGGTATTCTGTTTCCACAGTGTTGTATTAGCCCTGTGTGGGTGCACCCTTCCACCTCAGGGCGCATGCCGACACCAAAATCAGCTCTTGATCCGGTCCTGCCTCCTAAGTCCTGTACTGTGCCTGCCTAACCCCCTGTATTGTGCCCTTCCAACCCCCTTACTGTGCCCTCTTAACCCAATGTAGCGCCTACCCCAATTTTCCGGGAATCTGATGGTGACTACCGGGGGTAGGGGTGGCTGACATACATTCTCAGGATGCAGGTTTGTGGGCATGGTGGGTGATGAACAAGAAAGAACATTGGGCACCAGTCACTTTTATGCTTTAACCACCTCCCACCCGGCATATAGCAGATTGTCGGCCAGGCGGTGGTTCTCTTATCCTGACTGGGCGTCAGCGGCTCTCCCTGTCAGATGGGGGGGGGGGTATCTTGTGCTGATAATCAACACATTGATCAACAGTACAACCCCGTCAGATGCGCCCATCAGCTTCCAATCAGTGCTCATCAGCTGCAAATCAGTGCCCCAACAATAAAGGCTGTCAGTGCCAATGAAAGTACCAGTGCTCCCACAGTGCCAATCAGTGCCCAGCAGTAACACCTGTCAGTACCTCATCATCAGTGCTGCCCATCAGTGCCATCTATTTTAGTGTTCATTAGTGCCACCTGTCAGTGCCAATCAGTGCCCCCTATCAGTACCCATTAGTGCCACCTGTCAGTGCCCATCAGTGCCACCTGTCAGTGCCCATCAGTGTTGCATATCAGTGTCGCCAATCAATTCTACATATCAGTGCTTCTTCATCAGTGCCAAATCATCAGAGTCGCCTCATCAGTGCCTGTCAGTGAAGGAGAAAACAAAGTTTAATGACAGAAGCAAATAAAACGTTTTTGTTTTTTTTCAAAATTATTGTTTTTCTATTTGTAGTGCAAAAAATAAAAACCCCAGAGGGTGCACACAAATCCATGACATCTACACATGTAAACTGAAAATTCCAGTGTGCATAGTGCCTTGTCACATACACGTGAGCTTTGTGGGCATCTCATTCATGATTATGTGCATACTTGTGGTTCACTAATGACATAGCAATGTATAATAATAACAACCAAAGGATGTGTAATTGTGCCACTTGGTTATGGTGGCAGTTGGTTATCAGCGTGCCATGTGTTGATCTGAAAGTCTAGATTCAAATCGCGTTTATACAAGGTGAAGAATGCAGCCTGACTTGTTCCTTCTCATGCCCGTAGTGTAGAGGTGAAAGTAAAGTTATGCACGTGCCTGAAACTCAATTAATACACAGTTCTGTCAAAGTTACAGCTCATTTCGCTATGCAGTTGGTATTTATTATTTTGCCAATGTAAAAAAAATCTGTTGAAGTATATCTAAACCCAAAAGCAGAAAAACAAAATATTTTACACTTTAAAAGTCCTTGGATGTGGCAGATGCATTGTATTTTTAGGCTCTGCAAGTGCAGAAAAAAAAAACTATTGATGCTGCCTTAAATGGTGTGTTCTTGTAACCTTCTGTGCACTGAATTGATATCAGCCTTCCCAGCTATCTTCTGTGAACTAAAAAAACACCTTCTCCAATGTAATGAAGATGAGGGGAGGTGGAAGTGTTTAAGTCTAAATCATTAGAATCTCCTAGGGTAACAAAGCTGTCCCTCCATTGATTTGGTGCTGTACAGTCATAGTTGCCAACTGTCCCAAATTTCCTGAGACTTTCCCAGGATTTAGACCCTTTTCCCAATTTTATTGTGTCCCGAGAAACCCGTTTTTTCCTGATTATTCGCGCGGCCCGTCACCACCACTAGAGGTCCTTACTTAGAAGCCCCAAACATTAAATAAACATATTTTTTTAGCAGAGCCCCTAGTGAATAAAATGGATGATCGTTGCAATATTTTATGTCACACTGTTTTTGTGCAGCAGTCTTTCAAATGCAATTTTTTGGGGAAAAATACACTTTAATTACAAATAAAACAAAACACAATAGTTAACTCAGTTTTTTTTTTATAATGTAAAAGATGATGTTACGCTGAGAAAATAGATACTTAAAGGGTCACTAAAGGGAAAAAAATTTTTTTTGCTGAAATGAAATGTTTACAGGGTATAGAGACATAAAAGTTAACTGATTCCTTTTAAAAATGATTAAACATAGATATAAATCAATCATATAATGTGCCTCTAGTTTCACTTTAGTTTTTAAAATGGTTTCATGTTTCTGTGAAGTAGAGAAGACATACAGAACAAAAACAAACAAATCCAGGGCAGTGTTTTGTTTTTAAAATGAATCTGATTGGTTCTGAGGAGTTTTAGACACACAGCTTAGACCACAGTGAAAATCTGCCATGAGATTTTTCATAAGGAGCCAGACAAGCAGGAAGTGTGGAGATCAGAGAAGTATTACAGCTACTTCAAAGCAAAAACGAACAATGAGAACATGAAAACAGCACTGCAGTAAGGTAAAGGAAGCTATTTAGCTAAAAAAAATTCCTTTAGTAATCCTTTAGCATGTTATGCTTTAAAATGTTGCATGCTTGTGGAATGGCGACAAACTACAGTACTTAAAAACCTCCATAGGCGTTTTTTAAATGTTTACAGGTTACCTATGTCTAGTGCTAGAATTATTGTGCTTGCTCTAACGATCACGGCGATACTTCACATGTGTCAGCCGGATCGGATCACTTCCGGGTTTACCACCAGATCCAGTAAACCCAGAAATGCCTGGAAAGCAGTGGGGGGAACTTCTCCCTCTGCCTCTAAAAGTGATCCAGTTGCGAATCCACCACTGGGATCACTTTTAGAAAATGCCGAATTGCTCACAAAAAAATGCAGAGTTATGTTAGCTATCTCCTGCCATAATCCCCGGTATTAAACATAAAAGTAATGACCTATATATACTGTGGGTGGTTGGCAAGCCGTTGATGTAGGATACTTCTTTTTTGGTTCAATCTAAAGATGGATTGTTTTACATTTTAAATTATGTTCATGGTAAATAAAAATAAATACTGACACTGTTCACTGCTCTAATGACATGTCCACTGCCCTACTGACACCATTCACTGCTCTACTGACAACATCTGCTGCTTTACTGACATCATCCACTGCCTTATTGACACCATCCACTGCCCTACTGACATTGTCCACTACTCTCCTCACACTGTCCACTGCCCTACTGACACTCTCCACTGACACTGTCCACTGCTCTACTGACACCGTTCACTGCTCTATTGGCACCGCTTTACTGACACTGTCTACTGGTTTACTGACATCATCCACTGCCCTACTGACACCATTCACTGCCTCACTGACACCATCCTCTGCTCTACTGACACCGTCCACTGCCTCACTAACACTGTCCTCTGCTCTACTGATACTGTCCACTGCTCTACTGACACAGTCCTCTGTTCTACTTACACTATCCACTGCTTTACTTAAACTGTCCACTGCTCTACTGACACCATCCTCTGCTCTACTTAAAATGTCCACTGCTCTACTGACACTGTCCATTGCCCTACTGACACTGTCCACTTTCCTACCAACAATAAAATTGTAAAAAATAAATAAATAAAATGGTAAAAAAAAAAAAAATCCAAAACTACTGACCCCATCCACTACCATACTGGCACAATCAGTGGAGCAGTGGACAGACACTGTTCACTGCTCTACTGACACTGTCCACTGTCCTGCCGACACCGTCCACTGCCCTACTGACATTGTCCACTGCCTTACTGACACCATCCACTGCTCTACTGACAATGTCCACTGCTCTACTGACACTATCCACTGCTCTACTTACACTGTTTACTGCTCTACTTACACTGTCCACTGCTCTATTGACACTGTCTACTACTCTACTGACACTGTCCACTGCCTTACTGACACTGTCCACTGCTCTACAGACACCGTCCGCTGCTCTACAGACACCGTTCACTGCTCTACTGACACCGTTGATGTGGAAAAGTTCAGCGCTATTAACCACTTAAGGACCCCCGCACGCACATATACGGCCACAGAATGGCTCGTACAGGCACAAGGGCGTAAATTTACGTCCCCGCCTGAGTGCGGTTCGGGGGTCCCATCGGGACCCCCTCCGCGGCGTGCGGGGGTCCCCCTACCTCTGGGAGCGATCCGGGATCTGCGGGCGGATGTCCGTGATATCCGCCCCCCCCGCGATCGCTCCCAGCCAATGGGAGCGCGCTCCCAGCCTGTCACTTCCTCCTCCTGTGTTTACACAGGAAGGAGGAAATGATGTATTCTCTCATCGCAGCGCTGTTTCCCAGCGCTGCTGATGAGAGAAGACATCACAAGTAAGTGTGCACCAACACAACACTGACACACACTCACATAGGCATATTAACCCCTTGTGATCGCCCCCCCCCCCCACCCCCCTGTCACAGTGTCACTGAATGCAGTGATTTAATCACTGCATTTAGTGTCAGTGTGACAGGCAGTGTAAAAAACAGTTAGTGTTAGGTTCAGGATAGCCCCCCCACCCCCCCTAATAAAGTTTTAACCCCCTGATCACCGCCCTAGTTAACCCTTTCACTCCCTATTGCCAGCGTCACTAAGCGATCATTTTTCTGATCGCTGTATTAGTGCCGCTGTTCCCGCTAGGTAGCTATTTTTTTTTATTGCGATTTTTTTTTTTACTAAAGACATGTGGCTAAATAAATTTTGGCCTAAATGTTTGACTAAAATTTAGTTTATTTGATTTTTTTTTTAACAAAAAGTAAAAAAGTGTTTTTTTTTTCAAAAATGTCGCTCTATTTTTGTATATAGCGCAAAAAATAAAAATCGCAGAGGTGATCAAATACCACCAAAAGAAAGCTCTATTTGTGGGAAGAAAAGGACGCAAATTTTGTTTGGGAGCCACGTCGCACGACCGCGCAATTGTCTGTTAAAGCGACGCAGTGCCGAATCGCAAAAACACCTTGGGTCATTTACCAGCGTATTGGTCCGGGTCTTAAGTGGTTAATGAACAAAGTGTAATCATATATGTGAAAAAATTAACAAACATATAAGCCTAAAATTATAGCAATATGAATGCCTCGCCCAATGTGATTGTGACAACAAATGTCTCAATACATATGTTAACAATGTAACAATATTAAGTGCAGAAAAATAGTCCATATAGTGAATTAAAGTGACTAATACAATCCAGGCAATGGAAAGCTGATCCAAAATAGTGCACACAGTCCAAAAATAGGTAGGGCCCTCTGGATATATATACACGTAAAGAGACAACCAGACAACCACCACCGATGATAAGAAGAGGCTTACCAGATGTCAGTGGGCTTGTTGGTAAATTGACCTGATGGGTACAGCTGATTCTGGATCCAAACCGGCTCATTAACATCAACCAACCAAAATTTCAATTGAATGTATGGGTGTATATCATGCACTCGTGTAGAGGGCAAAGGCTCGGTATCCACGTGACATGCAGAATATATCGAAAACACTCACATAGCGTGATACTGTTTAAAAAAGTAGCAATTTAATGAAGTTTAAAATAGAACACTCACATTTAGAGGATCGTGCATATCGTGACAGGTACATGAGCGATGCTTGTAGGTCCACCCCACAGGGGCATCGCTCATGTACCGGTCACGATAAGCTTATTCAAGATCCTCTAAATGTGAGTGCTCTATTTTAAACTTAAAATTACTACTTTTTTAAACGGTATCACAATATGCAAGTGTTTTCAATATATTCTGCATGTCACGTGGATACCGAGCCTTTTCCCTCTACATGAGGCATTCATATTGCTATAATTTAAAGCTTACATGTATGTTCATTTTTTCACATATATGATTACACTTTGTTGATTAATAGCACTGCACTTTTCCACATCCACTATTTTGCCTTTTTGTCCACAAGCTATGCTGGCTGCTTTTTTTTTTTTACTTGTCACAGCGCAGTATTTTTTTCTATTTTCTACTGACACCGTCCACTGCTCTACTGACACGTCGTCCTCTGCTCTACTGAGACTATTCACTGCTCTACTGATACTGTCCACTGCTCTCCTGACACCATCCACTGCCCTATTGACACAGTCCACTGCTCTACTGACATGGTCCTATGCCCCACTGACACCGTCCACTGTCCTGCTGATATGGCCCACTGCCCTGCTGACACCACCCACTGTTCAATGGACATCTTCCAGTGCTCTACTGACATGGTCCTCTGCTCTACTGACACGATCCTCTGCTCTACTGACACCCTCCACTGCTCTCCTTAAACTGTGCACTGCTCTACTGTCCATTGCCCTATTGACACCATCCATTGCCCTACTGACACCGCCCACTCTCCTACTGACATGGTCCACTGACCTACTGACTGACACTACCAAGGTTGCAAAGGTCGCACATGCGATCAGGCTCTGATATTCTGCTACCATGGTGGGGGGGGGGGCCAAAACAGCAGGAAGGTGGCCCGGTGCAGAACATATGAAAGGGTACTGTTGTGGAATCGTAATACAGAAACCTGAAATGGGCTCAAGGGATCAGTGGGAAGGCTGGGGATCAGGGGGGTCCTTCATGGTTTCTTGCACTGGGATCCAAAAGGTTCTAGTCCGCCTCTGTCAGCAATGATATAATCATACCTCCCAACTTTCCGAGATTGGAATGAGGGATACCTATTAGCAAAAGTACATAGGCATAGAACACATCCTCTGCCACGCCCCCCTAAAGAAGAATTGTACAAAAGAAATTGATTAAACCCGCAAGTGCTTTTTTTACCACTACATTATATTGGCTTTTGGAATTTATAAATGCAGTAATTCAGAAATTGGATGAAACACTTTTTGATAGATGAATAGTGCATTTTGTATTCAGGGACAGTTGGGAGCTATGCTATAGCAAGTCAGTTTTTTATGCCCAGCAGCCCAGTGTAAGTAATTCATGGTGACAGTGAGCAGAGGCAAGAATTTCACTTTAAATAAGCTTTAATGCAAGAATAGAGGAAAGCAGCAGTGTAGCATTCCTTTGCAGCAGATAAGCAATGGTTAACACTCACGTCTCTTCCACGGATGACAGCAAGTCACAACAGTAAGCAGAGAGCTTCATCCACTTTTGCTTTTACTTCCAGCTTGCTGTTCCATCAAATCTGGAATACTGTCTGTGCACTCCCACATCAGATGTTGTTTTACGATTCGTAGCTCAAAGTGTAACGCAAGCTCGGAGCATGGAGCTGCTGTGCATTCCTCTGCCCCGTGCTTGCTCCAGCTCACACCAAATAGGTCCCTCTATAAAGATATTTACATTCCTTCTGACAGCAATAAAAGTGATCAGAATTTATTTTCTAAAGGGACCAACCTCTCCAAGGGATTCTGGGTTCCATGCCCCCCCCCCCCCGCCCAAAGTGTCTCCCTTTAACGCATATCCCCTTTTCACAGGAGACTCACACAGGAGACCCCAAGCTGGATCACTCTCCAGCAGGCAAAGGACCCTGCTGCTCTTTGCTCAGCAGCCTATATACCCCTCTCAGACCCCTGCTGATCACTCTCCTGACCAGGGATTGTCTGAGACGTATATAGGGTCAGTCCATAACTGATGTATAACAGATGGAATTAATCCTAAATTACCCCCTATTCCCCAACAATTACTCTTAACTATAGTAACTGAGACCACACCAGTGTTGGAGTTATAAAAGGCCGTAGCAGACCGATTTATTAAAACAATTATATATATAAATATATATAAATAACATAATAACATAAATACCGTAAATAACATAAATAACATAAACTCAACAAACCATAAACCTAACTAGTGTTGGTCTAAGCAGGAACTCTATACCTCGATGAGGGGAAAACCATAATGCACTGCGGTAACCAACAGTGTATGATAGGCCTCCTGCTGACAAACTGGCCTGGAGACAGCCCACTGACCGCAGTGCCCCATTACCACTTCCCAGCTAACCTCTGTTAGCTGGAAACCATTATCGGGACCCATAGCAACGATGGGTCCCCAAAACTCCTCCTTCTGCCATATCTTCCCTCCTGCCAAAACCAACACCCGCCACAGCATCCAAGGGGAACCACCTTACCCTTGGGCGCCCCTCCACACTCGAAGGGCTCTTTGCACTCCATCCTGCAACCCCAACACCCAAAGATCGATACCTACTTCATTTAAGTTCACCCCGTCACCCCTCAGATACCTCCAAGTAGATATGTGCATTCCCGTTCGTACGAATGTTATTTTCGTACGAAAATTATCATTTTCGTACCCGCGGGATAATGTGTACATACGAAAACGGTAAAGCACCAAAATACGAAAACGACGGGATAACGGATGAGCCGCATAACGAACGACCGCAAATACGAACGAACGATCCGACGAGAAAAAACGACAAAACGAAAATGGCAAAATAACGAAAATGAAATCTGTATCAAGAGGTTTGCATTGTGTATTTTGTTTGAATCCGTTTTGTGTTCGTTTTCAGTTGTATGTTCATTGTTCAATGACATCTATAACAAAAGAATTTCATTATGTATATTGAATGAATTCCTTTTTCTGTTTTCTGTGTATTCAAAATACTGAAGGCAAATCTTTTGTTATAGGTGTCATATCAACATACGAAAATAACAAAAGAAACGTGTTCAAATGCAAATCTTTTGTTTATGTTTTTTTTAATGACCAGAGAGTTAGGCTGGCCATACATGATACAATTTTCTGTGCAATTTACTTTAGATTTACCTTCAACTATGTAGTGCAAGGGCCTGCCTGATTGCATACAATTGAAAGTGTTGTTTAGTTTGACCTCATATATGGTTTTTGGTAAATCTAAAAGAAAATTGTACAAGAAAATTGAACATGTATGGCCAGCCTCAGTGACTGAAAGCAGCTTCTCTTTTGTGCAGAATAGTGAGTACACTTGTACAGTAAAGCCCAATAAACCTTTCTGTGGATTTTCATCTGAAGGGAGATCAGTTGGCCAGACTTCTGGACCCAAAAATGGTTTTCTGGTGCAGTTTAAAAACAAACACATTTTCTGAGAACGATCGGAAAACGATCGTTTTTATGTTTGTTGTTAAAATAGTCTGACCAAGTGTATGGGGCTTAACAATAGTATTGTTAACTGTAAATCCTCATTTCCGCACACAACCTCTTGACACCCAATTCCCCCTGAACCTTTTTAGAAGGACTGACCAACTCCCCTATACGGAAGGCCCTGAAAAATGCCAACAAAAAGGCCACCTTAAACAAAGCGACCTCATAAGCTGATGAGCACACCATAAGCAGCTTTTCCACCAGGCCGCCCAAAATCTCGAATGTAACAGGTCTCCTGGTGTCCCTGCGAACCACTGCCCTCCTGTACCCCTTCATCGTCTGAGGAACCCAAAAATCTTTTGTGAAATCAGTCTGTCCCTGTTACTTAAACCAAAAGGCCAAATCAGACAGCGTTTTATTCACGCTCTATACCAACACCCCACACTCGAGCAACCTAGCAACATAGCATAACACAAGCCACCGCACCTGCTTCCCCACTGGCTCCTCACCCGACTCCCTCACAAAGTCCAGCCAAGCTTGCCATACCTTCGTATAAGATGACCACGTGGCCGAGCTCACCGATCTCTGGATCCATCCCGCTAAGAGGTCAACGCCACCTCCCACAACCATTCGGGCACGGCGGTACTCCCTGTTGCTCTGCCGTCGGTGCCAACTCCCGGAACCTGTCCCACTGGAAGCGAGACAAGGCGTCAGCAACGACATTCTCAACCCCCGGTATGTGTACCGCGTACATGAAAATATTAAGTTGCAAGCAACACAAAACCAAATGCTGCAAAAGCTTTATGACCGGAGAAGAAGATGCCGAGACCTTGTTGATTACCTGAACCACACCCATGTTGTCACCATGGTAATGAACTTTCAGATCCCTGAAAGACGTCCCCCACAATTCCACCGCCAAAACCACCGGAAAAAGCTCCAGCAGAACCAGATTTTTCGTGAAACCAGTCTCAACCCATGAATTCGGCCACGGACCCGCACTCCAACGACCCTGGAAAAAAGCTCCAAAACCGAAGGATCCCGCAGTATCCGTGAACAATTCAAGGTCAAAATTGCTCACCGGACTAGCTATCCACAGTGCCCGACCATTAAAGGATTCTAAAAAGGTATGCCACACCTTCAAATCCTGCCTATGTTCTTTTGCCAGACTCACAAAATGCTTTGGTGATCTGATACCCGCCGTGCTAGCCGCAAGCCTGCAACTGAAAATCCGACCCATTGGTAAGATGCGACACGCAAAATTCAGCTTACCCAGCAATGACTGTAAAACTCGTAGCTGAACCTTGCACAATCCCATCAGCTCTACCACCCCTCTCTTCAGATCCATTAGTTTGTCTTCCGGCAACCTGCACTCCATAGCCTCGGAGTCCAGCACAATGCCCAAAAACTTGATGACCGCACAGGGTCCCTCAGTTTTTTCAGGAGCCAACAGAATGCCAAACCTCTCTGCGATGTGCTCCAATGTAGCCAGGAACACCCCACAGATTCTAGAAGAAGCCGGACCGATGCAAAGGAAATCATCCAGGTAGTGAATCACAGAATTCCACCCCGGAAACATCCCGCACCACCCATTCCACGAATGAACTGAAAAGCTCAAATAAGGCACAGGATACCGAGCAACCCATCGGCAAACACTTGTCAACGTAAAACTCCCCGTCCCAGCAACACCCCAGCAACCGGAAGCTATCCGGGTGGACAGGGAGCAGCCGGAATGCAGATTCCATGTCCACCTTTGCCATCAAGGCACCCTTATTATAACGCCAAACCCACCCCACAGCGGCATCAAAGGATGTATAAGTCACAGAACACACACTTTGATCGATCGCATCATTAACCGACCCACCCTTAGGAAAGGACAGGTGATGAATGAGCCGAAACTTATTGGGTTCCTTTTTGGGCACGACCCCTAGCGGGGACACGACCAAGTCGGAAAGTGGCGCTGACGAAAAAGGACCTCCCATGCGACCCAAAGCAAACTCCTTCCTTTCCCAGCTTCTCAGAAACCACATCAGGATTCTGCAGGGCCGATCGAAGGTTACGGGCCAATGGAGGAACAACCTTCAAATTGCATGGAATCCTGAAACCCACCGTAAAACCCTCTTCCAACACACGCACAGCTGCCCTGTCCAGATACCTACCTAGGAACGGCAGCATCCTTTCCACCCTCACCGGCGTCTTCCCTCTTGTTTTCCAGAATCGCTAGTTATTCCCTTTCCTTGCTTTTAAACACCTGGACCCAGGGTGAGAACCCCCGCACCCGCAACACTCATGCTTGTATCGGCAAGTAGTGCCGAACTTGCATGTCCCCGAGTTGTACTGCCAACACACCCCTTTCCTTTTTCCGGCCGACTGACCCTGGGCCGAAGGTCCCCCCCCCCCCCTGAAAACGGATTCTGGCCCCGCAGAGCCGACATCAGCCGCATCCAAACCGTAATGTCCTTATGATCCCAACGCAGGTCAGGCCGGACGGCCCTACGGTGCCGGAACTGTTCATCATACCGGAGCCACCCCATGCCCCCATACACTTTGTATGCCTCTGCAATCGACCCTGATAGCAAAAAGGAGCCGAGCAACACTCTGGGTGCTTCTCCCCGATCACACTGGCCATGATCCCAAACGCCTGCAGCCAATTAGTAAATGTTCTAGGAATCAGCCTGTATCCGCTTCTCCTTGTCCTACTTTTTGGAATCGTCGGGCTTAACCCTATCCAAATTAAACTGTTCCAGGGGCAGCAGTGAGAAGATGTCCACGTACTCACCCTTCCATAGCTTCTCCCGCACCTCCGGCTTCAAATGAGACCCTAAAGGTCCCTCATAGCAAAGATATAATGTCCTGCCTACCAGCCGACTCCCCCGGCGTAACCTTAGCAGGCCCATGCTGAGCAACCGGCGTAGGGGAATACACTACCGGCACCACAATGGAAGCCGCCCCAGCAATAGCAACCGGGACCTTCCCAGCTGGCGGGACCCAGGCAGCCACCAGACCCACCAGAGACCTGTCAGCTGTCTCAAACTCCTGCACCAACACCTTGATACCTTCTAAAAAGGCCAGCATCCCCACATTTTCCCCAGCAACCCCCCCAACCACCGGAGACACAACCCCCGCCTGGCTCCCCTGACTTGCACTGCCAGACACACCACCCACAGATAGAGGTAAAATGAACTCACCAGACTGCGCAGGTGCTGATCCGCCAGCCATCCGTCTGCTCTCCCCCGTAGCCACCCTCCTGGGTAGGGGTTCGGCCTCCTCTTCAGACTCCGCCAGCTCGCCGACCGACAGTGGGCCATCCGATTGCTCCCTATCCGACAAAGGCCCGCCCGGCATAACAGCCAAAGCTGCCGCAGGATCCACCGACATCAGTTCCTTCCTCCGCACTGCGTAGCCGTCCACCGACTTCCGGACAGCCTTGCCAGGGCCAGTGTGTGCGGCCTCAGCCCGGCCTACCACCGCTCCTCCCTCCGCACCATCCAACCGCAGTCCTCTTCTTCCGCCCCCTGCCGCGGCAACAGAAGGCCCCGGGGACCCTTGCTTCATTCCTCCATGGACCAGGCCTGAGCACTGATGCGGGGGCGGGACTAGCAGTCCCGCGATCATGTGTCCTGCTAGGCCGCAGCACCGCTCCCAGGCCCTGCCCACACTCCACTGAAGGCCTACTCGTCCGGCCAGGGATCCGCACAGGACTCCCCGCTGCTCTAACTGCCGTTCGCTTCACCGGGGGACCCCCTTGAGCGCCCGAACCAGACCCCCTGCCGTGAGGAGGCCCCAAAACGCTCCGCCGAAAAAAGCTCAGGAGGCCTAGACCTCCAGGCCCTGCTAACAGTGGGCACCGCCGGTGGGGTCTCCCCCATAGGTTGCTGCAGTGCAGGCCCCAAGACCTCCTGCAGCCAGTCCTGTCCCCTAACCTGGGCCTGATCCCTAAACTGAGCAAAAAGTTGTTCCATTGCAGACATGGCTCTGTCCTACCTGTGAACTTTCCCCCGGGCTGTGCTTGCCTAGGATGGGAGGGGCCAGCTTTTATCTGCCTCCCAACCCCTCCCACAGGAAACTCTCACAGAAAACTCTTACTAACTTTATTTCCCCAAGTTAACCCTGTCATGTACGCCCTGGGCATATGCCATTGCATTCTATTGCTGCAGGCTTTTCTGACTCTACTATCATCACCCACTATGTTCCAGTGCCTCCCGAAAAGACGGGGGGGGGGGGACAGGCAAGCCTTCAGATGCAGAGCCCAGAAAAGAAAAATATTACCAACTAAATCTATACTAGCCCCTAAATAGCATATGATGGGCACCCTGGCAGCATTTGATGGGCACCCTGGCAGCATTTGATGGGCACCCTGGCAGCATTTAATGGGCACACTGGCAGCATTTGATGGGCACACTGGCAGCATTTTTGCACAGTGGCAGTATATGATGGGGACACTGGCAGCATTTCATGGGCACCCTGGCAGCATTTCATGGGCACACTGGCTGCGTTTGATGGCACAGTGGCTGCGTTTGATGGGCACAGTGGCTGCGTTTGATGGGCACAGTGGCTGCGTTTGATGGGCCCAGTGGCTGCGTTTGATGGGCGCAGTGGCTGCGTTTGATGGCACAGTGGCTGCGTTTAATTGGCACAGTAGCTGCATTTGATGAAAAACTCATGGGAGCTTTTCTCTGTGGTCCCTGATCAAGGAGGTTTGTGTCTAAAACCCCTCAGAACCAATCAGATTAATTTTAAAAACAAACACTGCCCTGTGTTTGTTTTTGTTCTATGTGTCTCTGTACTTCACAGAAACGTGAAACTAGATTAAAAAACGAAACTAAAACTGCAGGCACATTATATGATTGATTTGTATCTATTTTTAATCATTTTTAAAAGGAATCAGTTAACTATTATGGGCCAGATTCTCGTAGAATCCGCGGTGGCGTAGCGTAAGCCATTTACACTACGCCGCCGCAACTTACTGGAGCAAGTACTCCAAGCACTTGCTCCGTAGTTTTCGGCGGCGTAGTGTAAATTGCCCGGTGTATCCCCGCGTAATTCAAAGGGGGCGGCTTGTATTTAAATGAAGCACGCCCCTGCGCCGATCGAACTGCGCATGCGCCGCCCGTAAAAATAGCCCAGTGCGCATGCTCCAGCTCACGACGGAAAACGTCAATGAAGCCGACGTGAGCATCATTGACGTAAAGTCCTATTCGCGAACGACTTAGTAAAACGACATAAACAACGAAAAAAGATGACGTTGACCCGACGCCATACTTAACAGGGCATACGACGGAACTTCGTAAGCCTACCCCTTATATAGCAGGGGTAGGTTTACGCTTATGGAAACGACGTAAACGACGACGAGGCGGCGTAAAAACGTTCAGGAATCGGCGTATTAGGCTCATTTGCATAGGCAAATGAGAAATCAACGTAAAGGCCACCTAGCGGCCAGCGAAGGATTTACATCTAAGATCCGACGGTGTAAGTGTCTTACATTCGCCGTATCTATGCGTAAATGATTCTAGGAATCAGACGCATAGATACCCGGGGAAAAAAACAGAGATACGAATGTGTTTCCTGCAATACACTGTCGTATCTCTTTTGAGAATCTGGCCCTTAGGCAGTTATTTCAGCGCTACACACGAGGAAGGATATTCCTCTTTATAAGGCTGTGTGGCGGGCAGCGGCGGCGACGGGCAGAGAGAGGCAGCTGAGCTCAGCTGAAGGTGTCCAGCAGCAGGAACAAGGGGGGAGAGGATCTGATCGTGGGGCTGCCAGCGCCTTCAAGGCTTCAACACAGGTGTGCTTTGGGGGTGTCTGTGAATAGACTACATTGCACTTTGTTTGTCTCTCTGGCATAATGGATGGTATCATAACTCACAGGCAGCAGGCCTTTTGGTCATAAGTTAACAAAATCAGCACCCAGCAGCCATGTCATGTGATGTGACACATTGTGACAGAGCTAGCCAGAACCATGATAGAGTGCCTGCTGCCTGTGAGTTATCATAATGCTGATGATGTTAACCAGTTAACCAGTTGCTGATAGCAGACTTACTGCTACAGGGCAGTCATGCTGTGCAGGATCACATATATACGTGATCCTGCATTTCAGGGTATGGGAGCCAATCAGCAGGTTCGGCGGACACAATGTCCACCAGTACCCTCTGGTCGTTATGAACACAGGCAGAACAGTAGTCTGCCTATGTAAACAAGGCAGATCACCATTCTGTCAGTATGGAAGACATTGATCCTGTGTTCCTGAAAAGCAGGTACAAGGATCTATGCCTTCCCTTAGTAAAAGCACCTCCCCCACAGTGAGAAAACGCTTGTTAGGCAGATATTTAACCCGTTGATTGCCCTAGATGTGATCTACTTCCCAGCCAGTGTCATTAGTACAATGACAGTGCACATTTGTAGCACTGATCACTGTATTAGTGCCACTGGTTCCCACAAAGTGTCACTTAGTGCTGGATTTGTCCTCCGCAATATCGCAGTCTCATTATGAGTCGCTGATTGCCGCCGTTACAAAAAAAAAATATATGTCCCCGGATTTCATTTTAAAAATCTGGCCACCTTAGTCTATGGGGCTGCACTGCAACTGCCCAGCAATTAACTGCCTGCAATGTTTGTAATTGCAATTGCACAGTGGTGCGGCATTTACAGGGTTAAATTAAGCAGTGAGGAGGCGACATGTTGCCTCCTTGCTGTCTGTCTGTCAAAATGCTGTCTGTCAGATTGCATTTTAGGCTGCATTCACACCTAGGCGACAAGATACGCCGCGTACGCGGCTTATCTTGCCGCCTGTAGATGAAACTTTTTTTTTTTTTTAACATTGCGGTCTATGAGCGAACGCCAATGTCGCCTGAAAAAAAGGGTCCGGGACTTTTTTTCAGGCGACAGGCGTGGAGATGTGAACAGTCTCCATAGACCGCAATGTTATTTCACATCTCGAGCGACAAGCGCGACGGGCGTCGGGCGTTTTGTCGCTCAGATGTGAATGGAGCCTTAGAGGGGTGGCAAGGGCTGCCGCACATGTGAACAAGCTTAATGGAGACCGAGACATAAATATATATATATATATATATATATATATATATATATGTAAAATGCGGGCAAATAAATACATTTTCCAGTTATAACTGAGGGGTAACCATCATAATAGCGGATGGAGAGATAAACATTACAACAGTGTCTGTGGAGGTAAGGACAGTAACAAAAATCTAGTCACAAAGTAGGAAGACACGCAATATATGGTATATGTAATAGGCAAATGACTGCTCCATGTACAGTACATATATATAAACTGTGTTTTTTGTTTTGTTTATTGAAATAGACTGATAAAGATTATTTACAACAGGCTGATCACATGCACACATACTTTCTTCACGCCAGTTAATGTCATACGGGCATATTCGTATTACCCCTTATATAGCATCGCTTATGTGTACGTTCCGGCCTCAATAGTCTCTAGCGGCCAGCGAAGGATTTACATCCCGACGGTGTAAACAGTATCTATTTCTAGCAGAAAGAAACCCGGGGATAAAAATACACTGTCCTTTACAATACCCTGTAAACAGTTATTTCTTTCCTTTACAACTCCTTTAAGCTTGGCTTGCTTTATTTTCAAACAATATAGGACTATTGAACCCCACCCATGTCTTATTCTCCATAACATAGAAGGATTTACTTCCTCTTTATAAGGCTGTGTGGCGGGCAGCGGCGGCGACGGGCAGAGAGAGGCAGCTGAGCTCAGCTGAAGGTGTCCAGCAGCAGGAACAAGGGGGGAGAGGATCTGATCGTGGGGCTGCCAGCGCCTTCAAGGCTTCAACACAGGTGTGCTTTGGGGGTGTCTGTGAATAGACTACATTGCACTTTGTTTGTCTCTCTGGCATAATGGATGGTATCATAACTCACAGGCAGCAGGCCTTTTGGTCATAAGTTAACAAAATCAGCACCCAGCAGCCATGTCATGTGATGTGACACATTGTGACAGAGCTAGCCAGAACCATGATAGAGTGCCTGCTGCCTGTGAGTTATCATAATGCTGATGATGTTAACCAGTTAACCAGTTGCTGATAGCAGACTTACTGCTACAGGGCAGTCATGCTGTGCAGGATCACATATATACGTGATCCTGCATTTCAGGGTATGGGAGCCAATCAGCAGGTTCGGCGGACACAATGTCCACCAGTACCCTCTGGTCGTTATGAACACAGGCAGAACAGTAGTCTGCCTATGTAAACAAGGCAGATCACCATTCTGTCAGTATGGAAGACATTGATCCTGTGTTCCTGAAAAGCAGGTACAAGGATCTATGCCTTCCCTTAGTAAAAGCACCTCCCCCACAGTGAGAAAACGCTTGTTAGGCAGATATTTAACCCGTTGATTGCCCTAGATGTGATCTCCTTCCCAGCCAGTGTCATTAGTACAATGACAATGCATATTTGTAGCACTGATCACTGTATTAGTGCCACTGGTTCCCACAAAGTGTCACTTAGTGCTGGATTTGTCCTCCGCAATATCGCAGTCTCATTATGAGTCGCTGATTGCCGCCGTTACAAAAAAAAAATATATGTCCCCGGATTTCATTTTAAAAATCTGGCCACCTTAGTCTATGGGGCTGCACTGCAACTGCCCAGCAATTAACTGCCTGCAATGTTTGTAAATTGCAATTGCACAGTGGTGCGGCATTTACAGGGTTAAATTAAGCAGTGAGGAGGCGACATGTTGCCTCCTTGCTGTCTGTCTGTCAAAATGCTGTCTGTCAGATTGCATTTTAGGCTGCATTCACACCTAGGCGACAAGATACGCCGCGTATGCGGCTTATCTTGCCGCCTGTAGATGAAACTTTTTTTTTTTTTTAACATTGCGGTCTATGAGCGAACGCCAATGTCGCCTGAAAAAAAGGGTCCGGGACTTTTTTTCAGGCGACAGGCGTGGAGATGTGAACAGTCTCCATAGACCGCAATGTTATTTCACATCTCGAGCGACAAGCGCGACGGGCGTCGGGCGTTTTGTCGCTCAGATGTGAATGGAGCCTTAGAGGGGTGGCAAGGGCTGCCGCACATGTGAACAAGCTTAATGGAGACCGAGACATAAATATATATATATATATATTTATATATATATATATATATATATATATATGTAAAATGCGGGCAAATAAATACATTTTCCAGTTATAACTTAGGGGTAACCATCATAATAGCGGATGGAGAGATAAACATTACAACAGTGTCTGTGGAGGTAAGGACAGTAACAAAAATCTAGTCACAAAGTAGGAAGACACGCAATATATGGTATATGTAATAGGCAAATGACTGCTCCATGTACAGTACATATATATAAACTGTGTTTTTTGTTTTGTTTATTGAAATAGACTGATAAAGATTATTTACAACAGGCTGATCACATGCACACATACTTTCTTCACGCCAGTTAATGTTATTTTTTAATTTTTTTCTGATACCGAGAAACGAACCACACCCAGATATAGACGAGATTATGATACAAAGAATTCAAGACAACAAATCCATGGTTAGTATTTATCACATGGATATCACATGTGCAGACATGTGCATTTATTTATAGTTGGTCTTCTGACTTGGATAGAGATAGAGACTTAAGCATTCATCACAGCTGCCATGTTGCATGTAAATCTATGGAATGAAATCGTGTCTTATAATGTGCACGGCACGTGAATCAATGACCTCATATAAAAATAATACTGATAGACTGCTGGTGAATCTATTTGAAAAACTGGTTACATTTTGATCCATGTATGGCCGGCTTTAGCTTATCAGCAGTAAGCTTATGATTATGATTACCGTTTCTGGGTTATCTACCCATTAAAGGTTGTTTTTTGTTTGTTTGTTTTTTTAAAGAAAATCTATTTAACCACTTCCATACCAGGCACTTACGCACCTTCCCGCCCAAGCCAATTTTCAGCTTTCAGCGCTGTCGCACTTTGAATGACAATTGCACGGTCATGCTACACTGTACCCAAACAAAATTGGTGTCCTTTTTTCCCCACAAATAGAGCTTTCTTTTGGTGGGATTTGATCACCTCTGCGATTTTTTTTTTTGCGCAACAACTAAAAAAAGACAGAAAATTTTGAAAAAGATTAAGGCCCGGATTCACATACATCGGCGCATATATATGCCGCCCTAGCGTATGTCTTTTACGCTACGCCGGCGCAGCGCTGAGAGGGAAGCACGGAATTCACAAAGCAAATGCTCCCAACTCTACGCCGGCGTAGCATATATTCGTAGGCGTAAGGCAGCGTAAGTGGAAGTGGGCTGGAAGTGGGCGTGATACATGGTAATGAAGCGTGACCCCATGCAAATGATGTGCCGAGTGCTAGGCAAGTACTTAAAACGAACAGCGCATGCGCTGTCCCATGGACGTATCCCAGTGCGCATGCTCACAATCATGTCGAAACAACTGCCTAAGATACGTTGAATCACTGCCTACGTCGTGAACGTAACCTACGCCCAGCCCTATTCACGTACAATGTAAACTACGTAAAATTCTACGGCATTCGATCCCTGGGTCATACCTTTGCATGAGTTGCGCCTCCTATATGGGGAATAACTTTACGCCGGACGTACGACTTACGCAAACCGCGTATATTATGCACCGGGCGCAAGTACGTTCGTGAATCGCCATATTCGACTCATTTGCATATTTGCATTGAAAATCAATAGGAGCACCAAATGCGTCCAGCGTAAATATGCGCCCACTATACGCCGGCGTAGGAAAGTTACGTCGGGCGGCTGACGCCTATGTTTTGACGTATCTTGCTTTGTGGGTCGGCGCATAGATACGACAGCGCACATTTGTACTTACGTCGGCGTATTTGGAGATACGTCGGCGTAAGTGCTTTGCGAATCCGGGACTACGTTTTTATTTTTTTCTGTTAATTTTTTTGTAAATAAGTACGTTTTCTCTTTCAATTATGGGCACTGATATGACAGCACTGTTGGGCACCGATGAGGTGGCACTGATGGACACAGATGAGGTAGTACTGATGGGAACCGATGAGGTGGCACTGATGGGCACTGATAGGCGGCGCTGTTATGCGGCACTGATGGAGATTGGAGATGCAGGGTGTCATACTGTCACCCCGCATCATTGATCGCCGTGCTGCGCGCCCCCACGGGCCTGCAGTTGCATGAAATCCTGCAGGACATCGATAGACGTCCAGTCAGGATTTCAGAACCACTTCCCGGAAGTCAATCTGCTATTGACCAGGCGGGAAGTGGTTAACCACTTCCTTCACATGACGTCCTCCCAAAACGGGCCACATGCCCGCCCCACAGGCCGCACTGCACTTTACTGGTACCATGTGATCTGCTGTGATTGGGCAATTGTAAGCAATGAATGGCTTGGTTTCATGCCATTCATTGTGTACAATTGTGTTACTAGGTGTGATTGGTCACAGTGATCACATGGTACGGACAGTGCCAATCACCTCTAATCAAATCAGTTTCATTCAGTAAAAATGGTTGATAATACCAGTAAAATTCACTGGTATAAGCAATCATAGTGTGTAAAAAATAAATAAAAACCCTGATCACGTTCCCAGGGTAGTACAATTTTAATTTGGTAACACTATGGGGGTTATTTACAAAAGGCATATCCACTTTGCACTACAAGTGCACTTGGAAAATCAGTCACTGTAGATCTAAGGGGAAGATCTGAAATGAGGGGAAGCTCTGCAGATTGAATCATCCAATCATGTGCAAGCTAAAATGCTGGTAGGTCAGTGTATGGGTCAGGTAGGTCAGTGTAGGGGTCAGGTAGGTCAGTACTGGGGTCAGGTAGATCAGTACTGGGGTCAGGTTGGTCAGTGTATGATTCAGGTTGGTCAGTGTATGGGTCAGGTAGGTCAGTGTAGGGGTCAGGTATGGGTCAGGTAGGTCAGTGTAGGGGTCAGGTAGATCAGTACTGGGGTCAGGTAGGTCAGTGTATGGGTCAGGTAGGTCAGTGTATGTTGCACACAGTATGTTGCACAGTGCATTCTGAGTGTAACACACTCCCGAACCCTGCATTTTGAGCGACTCTGGCAAAATCATATGTTTTTGGTCCCTTAGGTTTCATTCAGCGGGATGATCAGTCCCATCCTCTGTACAGAGCCGCTGGTAGGTTTAATTCTGTGTTGGCACTTTGAAATAAATACGTTGGTTTTGTGCCGCTGTTTGGGCACATTTTTGTAAATATTTATTATATCTTTTCATGTGACAACACTGAAGAAGTGACACTTTGTTACAATGTAAAGTAGTGGGTGTACAGCTTGTATAACAGTGTAAATTTGCCGTCCCCTCAAAATAACTCAACACATAGCCCATTAATGTCTAAACCGCTGGCAACAAAAGTGAGTAGGTGAAAATGTCCAAATTAGGCCCAAAGTGTCAATATTTTTCTCAGCTTCTTTAGCAAGGCAGTGGTTGTCTTGTAGGTGTGTTTGGGGTCGTTATCATGTTGGAATACTACCCTGCGGCCCAGTCTCTGAAGGGAGGGGATCATGATCTGCTTTAGTATGTCCACAGTACATGTTGGCATTCATGGTTCCCTAAATGAACTGTAGCTCCCCATTGCCGGCAGCACTCATGCAGCCCCAGACCATGACACTCCCACCACCATGCCTGACTGTAGGCAAGACATGCTTGTCTTTGTACTCCTCACCTGTTGCCCCCACACACGCCTGACACCATCTGAATCAAATAATTGGTTCCAGTAATGCTCATCATGCTCATTGTTTGGGATTTCAGTACATAAAAAGCTACAAGGATACAGATTTTCTACAAGGATCAACAGCTATTTTCCTGTACTTGCAGAAAATGTGCTTAGCCTAAAAAAAATAAAGAAATAAAAAAAACGAATGGAGCCACTACATCTAGGGAGTGGTAAGCCGCAACATTTTTTTGTTCTTGGTTATGGACATACTTTAACATAGAATGAACAGGTTGCATGTAACCTGATCCTGAAGCCGTTCTATTCTATTTCCACTCAGTAGACTATAATGTCTCTCTGAGCCTAAAGCCTCGTACACACAATCCGATTTTCAGATTTTTTAAACCATTTTTTTTACATGCTCTCATGACGAAAGTGAAGAGGTTTATCACCATACGAAAATTCTCAGGCCGCGTACACACGATCGAATTTGTCTGCTGAAACTGGTCCGACGGACCAGTTCAGCGGACAAATCCGATCGTGTGTATGGTTTAAAATTTGTCCGCCAGGGACATGTCCGTCGGATATGTCCGCTGGTCAGTACACTCACCAGCGGACATATCTTCCCGCACATGCGTCGTATGGATGCGACGCATGCGTGGAAGTTGTTTACTTCCTGGTGCGGTGACGTGGCGGCGTCAACATCACCGCCACGTCACCGCGCTGTCTGCCGGCGGGGATTTTGATCCGATGGTATGTACACCAGGACCGTTTCCATTGGATATGTCCGTCCGTGTGTACGTGGCCTCAGACCACAGAATTCCAATTCAGAAGTGACGTAATGTGTTGAATAGTTTTTGTATGTATTTAGCCAGCTCTCTTAGATGACTGCACAATATACTCTCTACCACAACGTTAACAGGTTGTGAGTGGCCTTTAAAAGGGTGGTGATTGGATCAAGTGAAAGTCACAGGGAATTGGAGCTGAATTTATTATTTTCTTGCATGTTGGATATTTTGCACTTTAATTATTGGTGGACATCTTCACATGTGCGGACTATTGCACAAAAATGATTAAGTTGCACAATTTTTTTTCCACATTTGATTGGGGCTATTGCACTTTATTGTTATATTTCCAGATAGCTTTATTAATTTATTTATATTTGATTTATACTACTATTTGTACATTTGATATTGGCACTATAGCACTTTGGTATTTTATATAATAAGGGTATTTTATTTTTTGTTTTTATTATTATTGTTCATATGATGATAGTTTAACCACTTAAGACCCGGACCAAAATGCAGGTAAAGGACCTTGCCCCTTTTTGCGATTCAGCACTGCGTCGTTTTAACTGACAATTGCGCGGTCGTGCGACATGGCTCCCAAACAAAATTGGCGTCCTTTTTTCCTCACAAATAGAGCTTTCTTTTGGTGGTATTTGATCACCTCTGCGGTTTTTATTTTTTGCGCTATAAACAAAAATAGAGTGACAATTTAAAAAAAAATGCAATATTTTTTACTTTTTGCTATAATAAATATCCCCCAAAAATATATAAAAAAACATTTTTTTTCCTTAGTTTAGGCCGATACGTATTCTTCTACATATTTTTGGTAAAAAAAAATCGCAATAAGCGTTTATTGGTTGGTTTTCGCAAAATTGATAGCGTTTACAAAATAAGGGATAGTTTTATTGCATTTTTATTAATTTTTTTTTTTTACTACTAATAGCGGCGATCAGTGATTTTTTTCGTGACTGCAAAATTATGGCGGACACTTCGGACAATTTTGACACATTTTTGGGACAATTGTCATTTTCACAGCAAAAAATGCATTTAAATTGCATTGTTTACTGTGGAAATGACAGTTGCAGTTTGGGAGTTAACCACAGGGGGCGCTGTGACTTTTAATGTTCCCTGTGTGTGTGTTTACAACTGTAGGGGGTGTGGCTGTAGGTGTGACGTCATCGATCGCGTCCCCCTATTACAGGGATGACACGATCGATGCTGCGGCCACAGAGAAGCACGGGGAAGCCGTGTTTACACACGGCTCTCCCCGTTCTTCAGCTCCAGGGACGGATCGCCGCACTGCAGCGGCGATCGGGTCCGCGAATCCCGCAGTCCCGGTCCTGGAGCTTCGGACCGGGTCACGGGAGTGCGCCGCGGGCGCGCGCCCGTGACCCACGGCTGGGTACTAAAATCAACGTAAATATACGTTGATGTGCCCAGTCGTGCCATTCTGCCGACGTATATGTGCAGTAGGCGGTCCTTAAGTGGTTAATTTGTGTCATTAGGAAGACTGTCCCCTACCTACACTGGTAGTCAGTGGGAATAATTTCACGCATGTAGACAACCAGTGGTATAACATATTTGGCACCCAGGACAGATTATTTTTTAACACTCTCTAACCCCATCCCATACTTTCCTCTATACTTAAAATAACACTTCAGTAATAATAATGGCATTAAAGTGGAGTTTCCATCCCAAAATGTTTTTTTCATTATTGTGTTCATTAGACCAAAAAAAAAAAAAATATGTTTTTACTCATCTGGAAATGCCTGTTGCTATGCGGTCCCACAAAATCTGCCTTTGTAATCACCTAGGATCCTGACATCATCTCCCTCTAATGCTCCTGGGAAATGTGTGTCATAATTTCCCAGGATGCAGTGCGCTATCCAATTATCACACAAGTAAGTGCTTGTGGGCTTCAAAATGCCCACAAGCAAAATGACAACGGTGTGGACATAGTTTTATAAACTATCTTTTTTGAATAACTATGCGGAGCGGTGGCAGATTGTAAAATAGTAAGTGACCGGATTTATATTATAAAAATGCATGATGAAAGGACATACTTTAAAACAATGCTAAATGTGGTTGAAACCCCGCTTTAAATTAATACTATTCATGCCTACAATTTCCTGTACAAAAAAAACATAAGGTTAAAAAAATTAAAAAATAAAAGTGTAATAGTGGCACACAAAGTGCAATGCAGAAAAACATGGAGACAATAACAATGTGCTGAATAAAATAAAGTTTGTGTTTAATAGAGGTACATGCAGAAGTAAATGTGAATAATGATTGAGCTATCCCAAAAAAACACAAGCAAACCAAAAAGAGAGAAAAAGGGGAGCAGCTGCATAGGAATGTGACAAAAATTTGAAAAGAGTTTAGGTAAATATGCAGCTCTACATATAGTAAAATGAAATGTGGAAAAAACAGTATACACCCAACTGGGTGTAACAGTGAAACAAATTATAATCAGTCCACACGTGAAACGATGATCAAGTCACACAAAAAATCCAATGTAATGAAAGTGTCCATCATAAGTGGGATGTACATAACACAGTAGAGATGTCATAAGATTAAATGGACCATTCCAGAGACAATTCTTCAAGCCAAAGGTATGGATAAAATACGCTTACCAGAACTGTTGGACCCGATAACAGATTAGTCAAGCATGCAGTATCCCAACCGGCTAGTGGACCAAACTGTAAGAAATCCTGAAGAGTGTAGAGTACGCCTCACTGGTATCTGGATGGTGTCAACCATGGGAAAAAAACAATGGGCTCAACATTCCGCAGCTGAAGGTTGATCCAGCGATCCATATGAGTGGCTAAGACATCGATAGGAATCCACAAGACATCTCTGTTCTGGAAAGTAAGACCCCTTTCAAGGGTCATAGGGACCAACTGGAGAGACTCGAAAAGCTTTCATCCACAAAACATGAAAGAAAAGAAAAAATATGGGCTCCGATGATGCAGGTCAAAAGGGTAGGTTTTAATTAATAAAAACCGACATACATGATGAATGTGATCACAGTTCAATAAAAAAGGGGGGCAATATGGTGAGTGGTGTACCTGGCCAGACGTGTTTCGTTCCAAATAAGACTTCTACTGGGGCATCTGAATGCTGCTGTGAAACATAACAATGCTTTGATAGTGGCAGACATACAGGGGACAAAATTATAGTGATATGGTCCTCCAAACAGCAGTGACTTGACAGTACGCAGGCAAAAAATGTCAATCACACCAATACAGTGGGTATGGAAAAAAATCACCCCCTTTTAAAATAATCACATTTTGTTACTTTGCAGCCTGAAAAGAAGACGGACAGTTTTTGTTTGCTGTATCCAAGTGAAAACTATAACACCAATATGTCAGAGAAAAATCTAAAATAAACAAATAAAGAATCACTGAGTTGGAAAAGGGATCACCCCTTTTCTCAATATTTTGTTGGACCACATTTTGCTTAAATTACAGCCTTTAGTCTGTTGGGATCTGTCTCTACTAACTTTGTACATCTAGACTTATTTTCCCACTCTTCTTTGCAGTACTGCTCAAGTTCAGTTAAATTTGATGGTGGCTGTTTATGGACTGCAGATTCAGGTCATTCCACAGATTTGGGGTTTAAGTCACTAGGCCATGCGAGGGCATTTACCCTTTTCTCCTTCAACCACTGTATGGTCATTTTTGCTGTGTGCTTTGGGTCATTGTCATGTCGGAAGGTAAACCTTCTTCCCATTGACAACTTTCTGGCAGCAGATTTTCCTCACACATTTCATGACAAGTGCTCCAGTACCTGTTGCAGAGAAACACCCCATACCAGGAGATCACCACCTCCATGCTTTACTATAGAAATGGTGTTATTTGGATGCTGTTATATTTTTCACTTGCATGTTATAAGTTGCAGTGAGTAGAAACAGCTGGATAAAACAAAAACGGTGTCTGTCTTCAATTAAGGCTGCAAAGCAACAAAATAGGATTATTTTAAAGGGGGTGGTTCTTTTCTATACCTGCTGTACATGGAACTAAAAATAGTCAATTGTATACACTACACAAACAAAAGTAAACTTGTTATAATATGCAGGCAGTAAATGGGCAATTATGATATAAAACAGGCAGCAAACAACCAATTGTGACAAGAAGCCGACAACAATTGGGCTAGCGTGAAAATATGTGGGCAGCAAACAGGTAGATGTGACAATAAACTGGCAACAAACGGGCAATTGTCATAATACACTTTCAACAAATGGGAAAGAGTGACAATACAGTAAAAAGACATCAGACAATTGTAGAAATACTGTATATTGGCAAAAATTCCTCTTCCCCTCTCCCTGAAGAAAAATATTCCATCTACACACATCTTTGAGGCACGTAAGGAACTCTGGCTTGATGTCTTTCTCATAAGTCAGGACATACTGTATATTTTATGCAGGTAGCTCATTAAATATATGTCATGACTCATTAGAATCATATAATTCACGTGAGCAGGAATCAATCATAGGGAGAAGAAGAATCCAAGCCAGTAGCCCTTCCAGATGTATTTCATTGTGCTGACTCAGCTTAACTGCAGCATTAGAACCTCTGGGCCAGATTCTCAGCTGAGATACGACGGTGTATCTCCAGATACGCCGTCGTATCTCTGTTTCTGGCCCTGGGATTTTGCTTAGATCCGACTTGCGTAAGTCACTTACACCGTCGGATCTAAGTTGTAATGTTACGCTGGCCGCTAGGTGCCGTTCCCGTGGATTTGTGCGTCAAATATGCAAATGAGCGTGATACGCCAATTCCCGAACGCATTTGCGCGCCGTCACCGCACTTTACGTAGTTTGCGTAAGCGTAAGGTTACCCCTGCTATATGAGGGGTAACCTTGCGTAGGTCTGGCGTACACCATGTTAGGTATTGACGTTGGGACAGCGTCGTGTTTTTTCGTTGTTTACGTAACTCGTCGCGAATAGGACTGTACGTTAATTACATTCACGTCGAAACCAATGTATTTGCGGCGTACTATGGAGCATGCGTAGTGGGCTACATTTACGGCCGGCGCATGCGCAGTTCGTTCAGCGCGGGGGCGCGCTTAATTTAAATACAACACGTCCACCTCCTTCCTACTTTGAATTACGCGGCCTTACGCCGGCCCATTTATGCTACGCCGCCGCAAATTACGGAGCAAGTGCTTTGAGAATACAGCACTTGCCCGTAAAAGCTGCGGAGGCGTAGCGTAAATGGGATATGCTACGCTATGCCGGAAAACCGCAGATCTACGAGAATCTGGCCCTATGTGTTCATTTTGAATTTGCGTCACTCACTGCCTTGGCATTGTTACAGGCTGTATAAGAGCTGCCTTGTCCCTCTTTCTCTCTGTGGACTGCAGTTGGAGTGGATTGTTGCTTTCAATGTTGCATAGTAAAAACAGAAACCAAGGTGCAGGATGGAAGCCTGCTGTGTTGTTGCATTGCAACTGTAATGTGTTCCCCCATCCAGGCTTAATAGATTATGTGCCTGGTAGCACCCTGTGTACCAGGGGAGGATCACAACTTCCCTCTGTTAAGCCACTGAAGACAACTAAAAAGATAATAAGGTGTCACTAGGAGATAAGAGAAGGGGCTCCACTGGTCCCGAATAGTTTCTTCTGGTGAGTGACAATGGCCCCATCATTTCTGCCCTTACCTATAGCAGCAGTAAACTTGATAAAAAAAATATTTTACTCGGCCTCTGGGTGGGTTGACCCCTCGGGCCTATATCCTGTCCTTAATTCCTCCATTTTGGGCAGGTGGAAGATCTCACAACTTTCCCACTTCCTCCGATCATTCCCTGAATCCAGGGGTTTCCGTAGACAGCCTACATCCTTTGAAGACCTGTGCTTGGAAGATGAACCCATACGGAAATCCCTTTCTTACTCTTACAACATTTTACTTGCTCACACATCTCAACATGACCCCCCATATTTGAAAAAATGGTAAAGAGATCTCAAGGAACAAAAGAATCCTTTTCTTTGCACATAAGTCGTCCTTGTGTAGCAAGTATCAGGAGATCACCTACAAGATTCTAACACGCTGGTACAGGACCCCATCGATGTTAGCTTCAATATCCCCACAACATAGTCCCCTATGTTGGAGATGTAGTACCCAAACTGGTACTCTACTTCACATCCTCTGGGAATGTCCTGTGCTGTCCCTGTTCTGGAGACAAGTTCTACAGATTATTCACAAGATTACCAACGTCCCTCTTCAGGATAACCCAGGAGCTGTACTTCTAAACCTGATACCCATGTCTTGTAAGCGATATCGCAAATCCTTATTGAAACATCTCCTGAATGCAGCTAGGGCATGTATACCAAGTGTGTGGAGGCAACAGTCTCCACCGGTGGTGTCACAGTGGTTTGCCAGGCTGTGAAATATACAGCGGATGGAGCATCTGAGGAGGAACACAATACTTGCTGGACACACTGGGATCTGTTAAGATTCTCAGATGAATACAAGTCCTACTTCTGAGTAAAACGCTTGCTTTAAGAGGACCTGAGGGCCTTGGGCCGTCGACTCTGCTGGAACTTTTTACCCTCCCCTCCCCCCCTTACTTCTGTTTTACTATTTCTCTTTTTAGCCTTTCTTATCTTTCGTTACCTCATTGACACCTCTGGTGTCGTCCACCTTCCTTCCTTAAGCCCAGGTTCACACTGAGCTGCAGGAGTGAAGCCGTGCAAGTTCAGCTGAACTCGCACAATTTCACTCCCGCTGGCAGTCCCGATTTCGGCCGCGATTTAAGAGACATCTGTGCAGGTTTCTGCACAGATGTCAATGTAAATCGCGGCCCGAAATCACAAAAAATTGTGCAGAAACTACTTTTTGAAATCAGTGCAGCATCGCAGATGCGGCGCCGTACCGATTAGGACGGTGTCATTGCTGGCAAATGCCGCCGATTTGAGATGCGATTTGACATGTGAAATCGCATCTCAAATCGTACCAAATCGTACCCAGTGTGAACCTGGGCTCAAAAAGAGTAAATTCTCATGGTTTACAATTTTCCACTGGTGCCGCCCCTGCGAATCCGGGACTGAGAGTTCCGCTCTACATCAGGTGGAGGGTTTGGTTTTGGCCTCCGGGATTGCAGTGGCTCATTACCTGTTAGCCAGAGATAGGAGTGTTCTGCCTCTCAGGTTGTCATTCTTATACCTTATGGTACCTATTTAATGGTATATAGTCACATAACTGTAACCCTCTTTTCAGTTGGGGTGGTTCTCACCGAAGTTCAGAGTGATGTACAGGATATATCTGTTGTGGAGTCTTTAGACCACAGTTTCCTGAATTACCATGACCCTGTATTGGAACCTTGTCTGTTCTGGATTTTATGCTTTTACCTTAATAAAGATTAATATATATATATATATATATATATATATATATATATATATATTAAAATGGGCTCCTGCAGGTTTATTCCATAATGTGCTAGTATGCAGCACATATTCATGGCAGACATACCTGCCAAATGCTCCCCTCCAGCACTACTCTGTAAACTTTTTAGCAGGTCCTGGCTGCTTCCATCTTCGCCAGGTCTTCCTTCTGGATTTGTGCTCTCTAGCCGCTTGAATGGCTAAGCCTCAATGACATCACTCCTACATATGTACAAGGGAGTCACTTCACAATGACACACAGTGGGTGTCGTAAATGTGGTCTGAGTTGCGCATGCACAGCTCAAATTTCTTACTGCTGATGGTCTGGTTGAAGCATATATGATAGAAGAGACCACTATTTTTTTTTTCTGTTAAAAAAACCCTGCCTGCCAGTGTGTTTTTTTTACCATGGGAGTTTACAATTGCTTTAAAGCAGAGCTCCACCCAAAAGGAGCCAAGAGCTCCTCTTTAAGAAACTCTTGGCAATTTCTGGATAACACAGAGGCTGTATAGATCAGGGGTGTCAAACACAAGGCCCGCGGGCCGAATCCGGCCCTCCAAGCTATTTCATGTGGCCCTCGCCCTCCTCAAGACCCTTACTTTCTGCTTTCAAGCAATGCATCAGCTTCTTCCCAGCAGCAGTATAAGGAAAGGGGAGAGCACTGTGATGTAATGGAGAGTGGGGGACTCAACTTCTGATGGTGGGGTGGCTCTTAACATCTAATGTAAGGGGAGGGGATGTGCTGGACATATAATCTTACAGATACAACCGGCCCTTTTGAGGGCAATCATAATGCTGTTGCGGCCCTCGATGAAATTGAGTTTGACACCCCTGGTATAGATCAAACAAAATTACTTGTTATTATATTGCACATACTGTATATAAAAATAGAATAGTACCGAATTTAAACAAATTCAAATTCAAACTAAATTCAAACTCGAATAGTTTTCGAATTCGAATAGTTTTCGAATTTGAAAGGTTTTCGAATCCAAATAGTTTTCAAATTCGAAAACTTTTCAAATTCAAATAGTTTTCCAAAGAGAATAAAATAGAACAGAAAATAAAGGAATAGAATAGATTTTTTTTCTATTATATTCCTTTATTTTCTAGTCTATTTTATTACTTTTGGAAATTGGAAAACTATTTGAATTCGAAAACATTTCAAATTCGAAAACTATTCGAAATTGATTCAAAAACTTTTCGAATCGATTTGAAAACGAATAAACGAAACGAATCCCGAAAATGAATTAACCACTTGTCAACCGGGCCTATTCTGGCACTTCTCTCCTTCATGTAAAAATCTCATTTTTTTGCTAGAAAATTAATCAGAACCCCCAAACATTATATATTTATTTAGCAGACATCCTAGGGAATAAAATGGTGGTCTTTTTTGCTTGCATTTTTATTTTTTTGATCACTTTTATATGTAAAAATCCCTTGTAATAGGAATCACTATGACAGTTCCTCTTTATGGAGATATGTGGGGTCAACAAGACCCCGCATTTCTCCTCCAGGCTTACAAGCATGAGATCGTGAAAAAAAATTCACCGATCTCATACCGACAGCCAGGATTGTGGCTTTTTTTACTTCCGGCAGTCCGACGGTCATAGAGATGACTGGAGACCATCTGGTCACCAGTCATCTCTATCGTCGTGAGCCGGTGCCGGCCGATTCGTTCTCCGGGCCCCGATGGCGCGGAAGAGTCCAGAGAAGCACCGGATGGCATCGGGAGGGGGGACATCCCCTCCCGCTACCTATAAGAACGATCAAGCGGTGGAATTGCCACTTTGATCGTTCTTATCGTGCACAGAATCGCTGGCAGAAGACGGTGATATCTGAATGATGCCTGTAGCTGCAGGCATCATTCAGATATCACCGCACAAAGTCGAGGACGTCATAAGACGTCCTCGGTTGGCAAATGGTTAAACAAATTTAACTTAACAAATTTTTGTGTAGCGCCTATGTACTTTACAGTACTGGTGCTAGTTAAATTTAAGAGAGATCAGAGTGTAGTTAAACTCTGATCCAGATTGTTAGTAGCAAGCTGTGAGCCCATTCTGCTTTGCTGGGGTGTTCTTCCAGCCCGGTGCTGCTGGTTGCAGCAGTGGATTCAAGGTTTGGGTGCTCTTTCCCAATAGCCAATCACAGGGGTTTGTCCTCGCTGTGCATGCTGGGGAGGGGTATTTATGGGGCAGATGCCATTGGTTCTGGGTCTTCTTCGTCCAGTGTGGCACCCACCTTTAGGGTGGCCACATCACGGCACCATGTTATGGCCTACCTGGCCGGGGTGTGCGTGCCACGCGGTGTTCCTGGTTCCGGGGCAATGCTGGCCCGGAGCATCTGAACAGCGACAGGGACCCAGTGACTGACTGGGTTCCCACTTTGAAGATCCCAAGCTGTACTGCTGTTCGATGGAGAGTCAGTCAAATGTGTGCCATTGAGAGGCTGGGGTCCAAAAGGGCCTGGACAAACCACCGAGGATCGAGGTAGCTGGACACCGAGGGATTGATCACCTATCGGTCCGTACCTGGGCGACAAGTTGAAGGAGATCCAGATGTAACTCATTTAAGAAGGCATATCTCCAAGAATTCAACCCAGAGGGGACCTGTGGCAGAGGTATCTTTCTGAGGCTCATTGAGAGGGGTCTGTGGTAGAGACTTTCTCCCAAGTTCAAGTTCAAGTTCACCAAGGAGGGTCTGTGGCAGAGACTTTATCCTACAATTGTCCGAGCAATACTCCGGCTGCCAGGTCAGTGAGAGTGGCCTGTCCGGGTACACTAAACCTACTCCAGCGGGAGTGGTAATAAGAAGTGTTACGTTTGGGAGCAGGACTGTTTCCTATCATTACGCCTGAATCTGCTATTCTCCTATCTTCTTCAGCTTTACTTTCCTCACCACAAGTTTACTGTTTTTACCCGGCTGGGTAATAAAGAGCACCTGTCTGGACATTCCTTTACTACTACTAGAGTAGTAGCAATACGCATCATTCACCCTTAGGAATTTCGGAGGAGCCACGAGGTAACACTCCGCCCAAAAATCCAGCAGCTCCACTGGGGGTAATGCTACATATGTAAATAATGAATTGAAACAAAACTAATTTTTGCATTCTGCACATGTTTAGCTTCTAGGGCTTAGATAGCTGGGGGTGGAGACTTTAGAGGGGCATGTCAGCAGAAGGCATAATAACAGCAGTACATTAATTTTAACCGCTTAAGGACCGCCCACTGTATATATACGTCAGCAGAATGGCACGGACAGGCTTTATCACATACCTGTGCGTCACGAGCGGAGATCAGTGTTATGTGACAGAGAGCCCATGCCCCCTACAGTCAGAAACATAAGGCAGGGAACATTTAATCCCTACAACGCCGCCTAGTGGTTAACCCCTTCACTGCCAGTGTCATTTTTACACGTCAGTTTTTTTTGGGAGCCACGTCGTATGACCACGCAATTGTCAGTTAAAGCGACACAGTGCCAAATTCGCAAAAAGTGGCCTGGTCTTTGACCACCTAAATCTGGTCTGGGGCTGAAGTGGTTAAAAGTACAGTTGTTAGTTGGGGGCAAAGAGATTCAGAGATTGCCTAAAATTGGACAGCGTAAGAGATAGTAGAACAGATTGGGGTAGGGAGTTCCATAGGATGAGAGAGGCTCTGGAAAAGTCTTGGAGGTATGCATGGAAGGAGGTGAAAAAGAGAATGATTAAGTTGTTTTTTTGAGACTAGGTTAGTGATATAGCTGGGGGAGAGTTGTGATTGGCTTTGTAAGTTGTTGTTAGTATTTTTAATTTCATTTGTTAGGTGAGCAGAAGCCAGTGGAGGGATAAAAAGAGAGGAGTAGCAGACACTGAATGGTTGGTAAGGTGAGAGCAGCACTCATGCTGGACTAAGGGGGATAGCCTGTGTAAAGGTAATCCAGTGAGAAGATACTTGCAGTAGTCGAGCTGTGAGATGACCAGGGAGTGAACTAGGAGCTTAGGGGTATTATTGGTTAGGAAAGGGTGTATTTTGGAGATGATGCATAGGTTGAGGTGGCAAGATTTAGACAGTGAGTGGATGCATGTCCGAAATGATAGTTCAGAGTCCATTAAAACACTTATAATCTTGGCATGAGGCGACGGGTTGATAGTTGTGTCATCAATCTTGGCAGAGAAATTAGGGGAAGAGGCACGTGGGGGAGGTAATATAATGAGTGACGTCATGGCTGATATGTCTGTTAGTAAATTAGTAAGGAGCAGAGCTTTTTTTCTCAGAAAATAGGTGCAGGAACTCAACCACGACCCGTTCAGATTTCACAAACAGTAGAAGGGTCTTAAAGGGAATTAAATACCAGAATTGCATTACATACAGTGTACAGAGTTCAGGGGGTTACAAAGCAGTCACTTGTAAACACAGAAACCAGACTTCTGTGTTCACAAGTGATTGTGGTGAGCAGGCACCAAAGGGTCTGAGCCAAAGGTGGTGGAACTGAGTTCCACCAAGTTCCCCCAGAAAAAAAGCCCTGGTAAGGAGACTGAAGAGAGATAAATGTGGGTGTTGTCGCCGTAGAGATGGTGTTGTAAGCTATGGGAGGCTATTACTTGACCCAGGGAGGAGGTGTAGATGGAAAATAGGAGTCCAAGAACAGAACCTTGGGGACCCTGACAGAGAAAAGAGGAAGAAAGGACAATGTAGAATTTTAAGTAACGCTAAAGGTGCGGTTGGAGAAGTAAGATGGGAACTAGCAAAGAATACAGTCACAGGGGGTGGCACACCATCTCAAAGGCAGCAGTAAGGTCCAGGAGTAGGAGTACAGAATAGTACAGAGTACAGAATAGTGTCCATTCCATTTAGCCGTTAGGATATCGTTTGTGAGTTTAGAAGTTTCAATGGAGTGTTGAGTAGGGAGGTCGTTCAGTTGGTTGTAGATTAGACCTTCAAGGAGTTTTACATAAAAAGAGAGCAAAGAGATTGTTGTTAAGATTGGTGGGGTGCAGTGAGGGTTTTTTAGGAATGGGGGTGACCAGGGCCGCCATCAGGGGGGTACAGGCAGCACACCTGTAAGGGGTCCGGAGGTCCCCAGGGGCCCAGAGGTCCTCAGAGCCCTGGATGGCATCCCCTCTTTTTTTTATTTATTTTTTATAAAAAAAAAAATTATATATATATATATATATATTTTTTTTTTATTTATATTATTAAAGGGCCCAGAGGTCCCCAGGGCCACGGATGGCAACCTCCCTTTTTTTATTTACGTTTTATAATAAAAAAATATTTTATATATATATTTATTTATTTATTTTTTATTAAAGGGCCCAGAGGTTTCTTTTTTTTTCTTTTTATTAAAAGGCCAAAAGGTCCCCAGGGGCCCGGAGGTCCCCATGGTCCCAGATGGCAACCCCCTTTTTTTGTAATTTTTTTATTTAAAAAAAAAAAAGTATTTATATATATGGCAACCAGATGGCAACCCCCCTTTTTTTTAGTTTTTACAAAATGCCTGAAGCTGTATAAGGGGCCCCATAGTTCCTGATGGCGGCCCTGGGGGTGACTGGTGCATGTTTTAGCAAGTTGGGGAAGATGCCAGAAGATGTGAGTTAGAGAGTATAGGATAGAGCCAGAGGGTGACCAATTTTTGAGAGAACGAGGACCAGGGTGCAGGTGGTAAGGTGGATGTTAGAAAAAACTTTAGCAACCTTGTCTATAGTAGGGGGGGTTGAATGAGGGAAGTAAAGATTGTACCTATGGACATGAGTGTTAGGTGGCAAAGGTATCTGTACAACGGCGATCTCTGCACAAATTTTATCAATCTTATTTTAGTAATTGTCAATCTGCTGGGCAGTGAGTGAGTTTGTGGGTAGAGGGGGCGGAGGTAGTGGAGGACAAAGTAGAGAGTTAAAGGTACAGAAGATTCGATGGGGACGGTATAATAGGTTGTTGATGAGAGTGATAAAACTGGTCTGCTTGGCAGTGAGGAGGCAGCAATTGCATTTTGGAGGGCAGATTTATAGTGATTGAAATCTTTCCTAAAATGTATTTTTACAGCACAGGCGCTCAAGAGCACGGCTATGTTTTTTTAAGACTTCTGGTATCATCTGTTTGCCAAGGTTGTAGGGTCAGTGCCTGATTCCTAGTGGAGTGGGCCAGTGTGTCCAGGGAGGATGACAGTGAAGTGTTGTAGACAGAAGTGACTAGGTTGGGGCAGGACAGGGGTAATATTTTGTCACAGATGTAGTCAGTAGAGAATAGAAGGGTTAAGGTGGTGAAGGTTTATACGGGTAATTGTTAGGCTTTTGGGGGAGAAAACGTGGAAGAGAGGGGAAGAGTTAAACTAATAAGGTAGTGATCAGAGAGAGGGAAAGGATTTTTGGAGAGGTAGCACGGCATGCATAGGTGGGAGAAAACAAGGTCAGGAGTGTTGCTGTTAGAGTGAGTAGAAACATGTATCCATTGCTTCAGATCCAGGGGACAGGTAGATCATAGCTATCCTTAGAAAAACTAGGGAGAAAAGATGAATGCAATGTGCCTCGAATGAGAGAGTGACAGAGAGGGAGGTGGGTGAAGTACCTGAAAGTTACTATTTTGGGCTAGAAGGATTCCCACTCCCCTTCCCTTGCACCCACTGGGTCTAAGGGAGTGAGCCCAGGGAAGGCCACCATGGGAGAGGGCAGCAGGAGAAGCGAGTAGATTAAATAGATTAGCGATAAAGAGGTCATGGAGAGAGGTGAGTTTGTTACAGACAGAGCAGACGTACCAGAGCGGACATACAAGAGAATTGGAGCCTGGTCTTGGGAAAAAGGGGAATGGAAACAAAATTGTGTGGATTGCGGCTGCTGCCAGAGGGTGCAGGGTGATGGGAGCTTTGAGTACAGTTAAATGATGGAGGCCAAGGGTTTACGGACATATCTCCCGAGCTTAGGAGAAGCAGAAGGGTGAGGGAGGTATTATGGGTGTGCGATTAAAATGAAGGCACATGCCTCAAAAAAAAATTTTCATCAGTTTAGGCTGATATATATTCTACTACATATTTTTGGTAAAAAATCGCAATAGGCATATATTGATTAGTTTGCGCAAAAGTTATCGTGTCTACAAACTACGGAATAGATTTGGGAACTGCGACATTGTGGCGGACAAATCTGACCCCAAATTACACTTTTTGGGGACCAGTGACATTATTACATTGATCAGTGCTATAAAATTGCACCTATATATAGAAAAAGTGCAGCGCAAATATAAACAAATATAAATACTGTGACCAGTATATAAACTAAAAAGTGCATAGAAAATAAATAATCGTGATAATAAGGTCCATGTGTGAAAAAAAAGTCCATAAATCAATCAATCCGCAGCAAGACCCAGGAGACAAAGGATTCCAGAATGGAAGTGAAAAAGATGACACCAAAAGATATCCTCCACCAGTGACAGATGGACTCTCGCCTCATTACTTTGACCCGAATGGATCTCAAAGCTTAATCTGTGTAATCAGAGCTTCAGCTGCCAGCTCCCATAGGAAACGAATGGATGGAAATGACACCTTAGATCCAGACCCAATGGCTTAAACCGATCATAACATCATATGGAAAAAGAAAGGGGAAAATCTAGTGCTCTCCGGTAGAAAAAGACTTTTAATCAAGCAATAAAAAGTTGCACTCACATGTAAGGACACTCTGTAAGCCGAGTGTCAGCATAACAGCATGTAACAGCGTGTGTACAGGACCGTCTCTCTGTACTCTGCAGCGATCGTGGGTGACGTTCTGCGTGGCTCCTTCCCCTGTACGCGTTACATCCCGTGGGGGGACTTCCTCAGCGTGGGTTAAGGGAACACACGCTAAAACGTCCCACTTGACCTATATTTATATGTATATATCAAGTGGGACGTTTTAGCGTTTAGCTCTAGATTTTTCCCTTTCTTTTTCCATATGATGTTATGATCGGTTTAAGCCATTGGGTCTGGATCTAAGGTGTCATTTCCATCCATTCGTTTCCTATGGGAGCTGGCAGCTGAAGCTCTGATTACACAGATTAAGCTTTGAGATCCATACGGGTCAAAGTAATGAGGTGAGAGTCCATCTGTCACTGGTGGAGGATATCTTTTGGTGTCATCTTTTTCACTTCCATTCTGGAATCCTTTGTCTGCTGGGTCTTGCTGCGGATTGATTGATTTATGGACTTTTTTTCACACATGGACCTTATTATCACGATTATTTATTTTCTATGCACTTTTTAGTTTATATACTGGTCACAGTATTTATATTTGTTTATATTTGCGCTGCACTTTTTCTATATATATTTGCTATTGGGATTTTTTATGAATTATCTCCAGTGCTGGCTTGCATAGTTTAGGTTCTAGTTTAATAATATATTTTCCAGCGCTGAATATCTTTTTCACTTGATAAAATTGCACCGATCAATGTAAAAATTACACTAGCAGGCAAGGGGTTAACACCAGGGGGCGATCAAGGGGTTAAATGTGTTCTCTGGGTATATTCTAACTGTAGGGGGATGGGCTTACTGGAACAGGATAGAGATAACTGTGAACAGTAGATCTCTGTCATGTCACTAAGCAGAATGGGGAATCGCCATTTTTACATTGCAGTTCCTTATTCTGCCTCTCTTAACCGCGATAGCATGCCCGCTATCCTCCTTGCATGGACCGACTTACAGGTACATTGGTTCGCGCAGGAGAGCCGACCTGCCGCAGTATATCTGCGTGAGCTGGTTAGCTAGTGGTTAAGGAGAGAGAACACAGCTGTTAGAAGGAGTGGTAGACTAAAGAGCACATGTTACAGAGTGGATGGAGAGCTGAAGAGGTAAACAAGGTCACCTTTGGTCTTCTTGGTGTTTCTCAAAATATTTTCCTGTGTACTTTCGCTTTGTGCAATCGATGAAGTGCAGAGTGCGAAATGCTCCCACTTAAAGCGGAGTTCCAAACAAAAATGGAACCTCAGCTTTTCGGAACCCTCCCCCCCTCCAGTGTCACCTTTGAATTTAAAACTTTTTTTATTTTAAAACAGAATAATAATACATTATACAATTGTAGTAGTGCATATTACAATTATGATACATAACACAAATAAATCCACTCAACATGCTTATGCATACCGTCTTGTATCCCCTCAAAACTAGGGGTACCATCCGAAGCACTACTACAAAACAAAGAGAAGAAAAAAAAAGAAAAGAAAAGAAAAAAGCCACCTGAACTCTCTCTGTTGTTCTACCTTCCCACTCTCCCCCCTTCTTATTCAGAGTGTCATCTGTATTATTGATCCTTACCCTCCTCTCCCCTCTTCCCTGGAGTCCAAGAAGGATTTCCAGGGGGTCCAGATTCTTAAATATCTTTCCTGTTGATGTTGTGCTGTCAGTACTAATTCTTCTAGTTTACTGATTTCTTTTACTATGTTTATCCACATCTCTATAGTTGGTGGGAGTGGTGACTTCCACTTCTTTGTTATGCACGCTTTTGCGGCATCTAATAGATGGCATATACTTGTCTCCCTATACGCTTTCTCTTGGATTTGGTTCACATGTAGAAGATAGAATTCTGGATCTTCCGGTATCTCATATTCTGAGCAAGTCTGGAGGACCCTTTTAATCTCCAGCCAGAAGCTCCTTAGCAGGGGACAATCCCAGAATATGTGTAGCATCGTCCCTTTACTTCCCTGGCACCTCCAACATTTGTCCGACACCTCTGGAAAGATTTTGTCTAATCTCTCCGGAGTCCTATACCATCTCGCAAAGATCTTATAGTTTGTCTCTTGTGTCCTTGCACAAAATTGATGTTTCATGTGTTCGTTTGTATATGCGTTGTCGCTGTTCCATACTAAATACCCTTTTTAGTTCCTGTTCCCAATCTTGAACACACTTCAAAGGGTGGCTCCCTGACTGTGCTAATAGTTCATAACTTATTGAGAGAGTATGTGTTAATGTTCCCCTCTCACTACACATTTTCTCCAGTCTCATGAGTGGTCTCTCAAAAACCCCCGGGTTTGGTAATGTATTCAGGAAGTGAACCATCTGGAGTGCATTCCAGAACTTTAGACGGAATACACTCTCTTGTTCCATCAATTCAGCTATTGTAAGCCATCTTCCCATTCAAATATAGTTCACTACCTGTCTGCATTCACCATCCCTTAAGTGTTGAAAAGCACCATCTTCATATCCCAAGGGAAAAGGGGGATTGCCTATCACTGGATATAATGGGGAAGTCCTGGGATCGATACCCATCATGGAGAATGCTGTAGCACAGATCTTCACTGTATTTCCCAGTATCAGGTTTTTGTTGATTTCTTTAGGTAGTGAGGCAAACCACCATGGTGCCCTTTCTAGTGGTATTTTAGATTGGGACTGTTCAATTTGCACCCAAAGTTTGGTATCTGAATGCCTATTCCAGTCTATTAACCTGTTCAAGTGTGCAGCATAGTAGTACTTCCTTATATCTGGCACCCCAAGTCCTCCCTGTTGTTTAGTATACATTAGTTGTTTCCTTTGTATTCTGGTGGATTTTTATGTTCCCATACAAACTCGAAGATAACTCTCTGACATTGTTTAAAATACTGCACTGGGATATGAATTGGTAATGTTTGAATTAGGTAAAGCATTTTTGGGAGTATGTTCATCTTAATGATATTACATCGGCCTAACCAGGTATAGAGCCCCTGATTCCACTTATCCAGTAATATCTTCACCTTTTGCAATAATGGTGGGATGTTTAGTTCAAAGATCTTATCCACTCTCCCTGTTAGTTGTATGCCAAGATATGTCAATGCTCTGTCCGTCCATCTAAACTTAAATTGTTGTTTTAAGTATGCTATCGATGCTTGTGATACGTTAATTCCCATTGCTTCTGACTTATTGAAATTAATACTTAGGTTCGAGAGAGAGCGATATTTCTCAACTTCCCTCATTAGGTTCGGGATTGAGATCAATGGGTTGGTGAGTGTAAACAGCATGTCATCTGCGTAGGCTGTTATTTTACAATGGTTCTTCCCTATGTGTACTCCTGATATATTCCTATTTAGACGCAGGGTACACAGAAAAGGCTCTAACGACAGGGTGAGGAGGAGTGGGGACAGAGGACACCCCTGTCTTGTACCATTCAAAATCTGGAAAGACTCTGAAAGCATTCCATTGGCCCGTACTTGAGCCTCCATGTTGTAAAACTGCACACATAAAACTCCAGTTCACCCTGTCGAAGGCCTTTTCTGCGTCTGTGTTCAGAAATACACATTGCGTCTGCATTGTGTTTACTATCTGTACCAAATTAATGGCTTTAATAGTATTGTCACGTGCTTCCCGCATGGGAACGAATCCCACCTGATCCAAGTGTATCAGGTCTGGGATGTGCTGTTGTATCCTGTTTGCCAAAGGTTTAGCAAAGATCTTTATATCCAAATTTAACAGAGAGATCGGCCGGTAGCTTCCACATATGCCCAAATCTTTCCCCTCTTTTGGTATCACTGAAATATAGGCTAATAAAGTTTCCTTCGTTAGACTGGCCGATGTCCCTAGTACGTTAAATAATTTAGTCATATATTTAGATAGCGAAGGGAACAACATTTTGTAGTATTGACCCGTATAGCCATCGGGTCCAGGGGCTTTCCCCAGTTTCATTGAACTTACTGCCACTTTAAGTTCCTCTTCAGCTATAGGGTCGTCTAACTTCTCTTTATCTGACTAATAATTTTGGTATTGCTGATTCCATAAGATACTGATTGATCTGTTCTTTAGACGGAAAATTATCTTTGTATGTTATAGAGAGAGCAGTAGTATTCTTGAAACTCTTTCGCTATATCGTTTGGTTTAAAGACCTTCAGTTTCTTTGGTGGTTTGATATACGGAATATAGTTACTCGTTTTCTGTTCACGTAATAGTCTAGCGAGTCCTTTCCCGCACTTATCTCCTGACTCGTATGCAAACTTTTTACATCTCTGTATTGCTGCTTTTGCTTTGTAGAACAGGAGGTCTGTAATTTCTGTTCTTTTCCTTACCAACTCTTCCTCTACTGTTATTGATCTTGTTTGCTTATGCCTACTCTGCAGCGTGGCTAATTCTTCCAATAGCTTTTTTAGTTTTTCCGTACGTTCCCTTTTTATTCTAGACCCATGCTTAATTAGTGTCACCTTTCAGGGGGAAGGGGGTGCAGATACCTGTATAATAAGGGTATTTGCACCCACTTCTGAGCATTGACCCCGCTGGGGTCACGCCACTCCCCCTCTGTCTTCTGGGAAACATGCATGTCCCAGAAGACAGCAGGAACCAGTGAGGAAGCACAGCATGACTCGCTCATGCGCAGTAGGGAACTGGGAAGTAAAACCGCAACGCTTCACTTCCTGATTCTCTCACCGAGAATGGCGGCTGGGGCAGCCGAACGATTGATCCGCTTCGGCTGCCGATATCGCGGGCACCCTAGACGGGTAAGTGTCAATTTATGAAAAGTCAGCAGCTGTAGTATTTATAGCTGCTGGCTTTTAATATTTTTTTTAGCCGGACTTCCACTTTAAGTAACCCCAACTTCTGAAAATGACCTGGAAAGAAATGACTTATAGCTTTAGATAGGTGAAGTGATATCAGGAAAGGTCCCAAGACCACAAATCAAAATATGAATACTGGTATTTTTTTTAACAGTTCTTTAGAATTGAGGGCTGCATTAGTTTCCCTTTTAAAGCTCTTTTTTCTTTTTCACCTGTCAATCCAGCCACTCCTTTAACAGACTAAGCTGTCCAGTAAAAGTGTCAGTTCTGCTGTAACTGCTTAAAACGTGAAAGCTGGAGTTCGACTTTATGTTGTTAGTCAAATCCAGCTAAATCTGCTAGTCAACCTAAAGGCCCGTACACACGATTTTTATGCCCAATGTCTGAGGAATCGCTGGGAGACATTTCTGCCGAGTAACTCGACACTTTCGGTGAGCTCCCCTCGGGAAGCTCGTCGACCAAAATAGAGAGCTCATTTTCTCGTTTTTGGAATGAGGAAATTTGGCCGACGAGCTCGACCGCTCATCGGGCGGAACGATGAGTTTAGCCCGACGAGGTTCTCGGACGTGTGTACGCGGCCTCATGGACGTGTTGTGTCTGATAATCCGACCGTGTGTGCGCTCCATCAGACAATTGTTGGCTGAATTTACGACAACAAATGTTGGTTGTTCATGCTCACCAACTGTCTGGCAATAAATCTGCTACATCAGTTTATCTGATCGTGTGTACCCAAGTCCGTCCAACTAAAATCCAAAGTACAAACACGCATCCTCGGAACCTAAGTTGCCCAAAGGGTGGCGGTAAAGAGCTGAAAAACCACCTGGTTTGGTGAATGTTGGCCGTGTGTATGGAGAACAAGTTCACGGCCAACGCCAATCAGATAAAAAATCTACGGAAAAGTCCACTGGAAGTCCGATCATGTGTACGAGGCTTAACACTACCCTCTGGCCAGGCTGAAAGACGCTGTTCAAAGGTGGCCCTGTTGCTCATCCCCTGGAGTGGAACCACCCTAGGACAGGAAGTGTGTTACTGGCTAGATCACCAGGTAAAAAAAGGACAGAAAGTTCAGAGATTTGTCCTGAGCCCAAGTTTTAAGGAAGTAAACTTCACATGTTTACCAAGGGAGTTTCAACTACTGACTAATTCCAGAACAATACATCAACTTTTTTTAGAACAAGGTAACACAGTTAAATATATATATTTTAGCTTGGACTTTTTATCTTGTCATACAATATCAACTAGTACAATTACATTTTATTACAACTTTTGATCTTTGTTGTCTGGTCTTGTATGTACACTTGTCCAACTGGCCCACAACAACCACAATGTTTGACACCATTATTTATGATATAATTGTGCCATATAACATAGAAGGGTTAGTGCTCATGCAGTGGGTGGGTTTAGTTCTCACTTTTAATATGACATAACGTTGGCCATACACAATGGATTTTAAAATAACATTTTGTAAGAATATATTTATACAAATATTTGTATGTCAATTCTGTGTACACTTAGGGCCAGATTCTTGTACATTGCGGCGTAGCGTTGCGTAAGCTATTTACACCACCGCAAGTTACAAGAGCAAGTGCCGTATTTTCAAAGCACTTGCTCCGTAATTTGCTGAGGGGTAGTGTAAATGGCCCGGCGTATCCCCGTGTAAATCAAAGGGGGCGGCTTGTATTTAAATTATGCGCGCCCCCATGCCGAACGAACTGCGCATGTGCCGGCCTTAAACGTAGGCCACTGCGCATGCTCCGTAGTACGCCGCAAATACATTGGTTGCGACATGAACGTAATTAACGCAAAGCCCTGTTCGCGACGAGTTACGTAAACGCCGGAAAAACCCGGCGCTGTCCCGACGGCCATATAGAAGGGGTAACCTTACGCTTACGGAAACAACGTAAACTACGGCAAAAATGTCTCGGGAATCAGCGTATCATGCCCATTTGCATGTTCGGCGCAGAAATCAACGGAAACTCCACCTAGCGGCCAGCGTAACATTGCATCTAAGATCCGACGGTGTAAGATTATTACGCCAGTCGGATCCTAGTGTAATTCCGGCGTATCTTGTTTTCTGGATAGAAAACAATGATACGCCAGCGGGAAATTCAAATTACGCCGGTGTATCTGTAGAATCTGGCCCTTAATGACTAATTTTGGGATGAATGTAATTTCCCACATACCAGTGGCGGCTGGTGCTCAAATACATATATATTTTCTTTTGGGGGGGGGGGCGCAAACAAACTGAAAAAAAAAACTCATCAATTGCAGCCACTGTGCCCATCAAACGCAGCTACTGTGCCCATCAATGGCTGCCACTGTGCCATCAAACGCAGCCACTGTGCCATCAAATGCAGGCACTGTGGCATCAAACACAGGCACTGTGCCATCAAACGCAGGCACTGTGCCATCAAACACAGGCACTGTGCCATCAAACGCAGGCACTCTGGCATCAAACGCACCCACTGTGCCCATCAAACGCACCCACTGTGCCCATCAAACACAGCCACTGTGCCATCAGTTGCCGCCAGTGTGCCCATCAAACGCAGCCACTGTACCCATAAATTGGCGCTACTGTGCCCATAAATTGCTGCCACTGTGCTCATTAATTGCTGACACTGTGCCCATCAATTTCAGAGCCCTAGCACCTGATTGGCTGAGAGGTGGTTCACTGTTAGGAAAGCAAATATTCATTCGCTTTGATAACACAACGCTGAGTGAACAGCAAGCGCCAATCATGGCCCACTGTTCACCTTTTTGGACGCCTATTAGAGCCTATGGCTCTAATCATGTGCTTCCAAATAATAACCTGACACTTTAATCCAGGTGCCAGGCACCCGAAAAGGGGCCGGACACCTGAATAGGGGGTTGCAGCGATGACCATAGATAGATGCAATGCATCTATCTATGGTGATAGACAAGTGGCAGGAGAGAGGGGTGGTCGCCCGTGCGCCCTTTATGGACACACCGCCACTGCAACATACACTATTCCTAGCTTGTTTGTTTGAGAAAACATTTTCATACTGCTCCTTTGAATGTTCTCGTTGCTATGGTCAAAAACGAAACACCATTTTACCCCAATAATATTTAGAAAACCGTTAATTGGATAATGATTACAAAGATTGAACATTCTTAAAATGAAAATACAACATTTTACTAGTGTAGCATAGTTTCAGTTATAAACAAACAGCACTTATGGTATTCACTAACCGCTTGCGATAACACGGTCACTTGACTCATTTGCATAATTTTTTGCATGCTGTAAATAAAGTCCAATTCACATAAACAAAATAACGATTATGCAGCATTTACTGCAAAATGACAAGGTTTTACTGGCGGTATCACATATGGTATTTGTCAGAAACAGTGTGGGGTTCCCCCCCCAAAAGCTGGTTGATAAGTAGGGCCAGGAAACCGGCCGCCACGTTATTAACAACAAATTATTTATCAGCTGTCAGCAGGTTCCCCACTGACAGCAGAATGTAAAAATAACACGCCGGCAATTACTTTTTTTTTAAATGGTGTGGGTTCCCCCCCAGAATCCATACAAGACCTTTATCTGAGCATGCAGCCCAGCAGGTTAGGAAGGGGATGACGACGAGAAAGCGATCCCCTTCCTGAACCATACAAGGCTACATGCCCTCAACATCATTCAGCCAGTAAGGCAGTAATACCATGGAAGCTGTGAGTGATCACTGGCAGCAATAGCAAAATCATTAGCGTAAGATGGCACTTACTGTACATCTCAAAATACATTCAGTATGGTTGTCTATGAAAGTGTGCTGAGAGAAAAGGTGACCAGTTTCAACTTTTTTCTGAGTCAATGATCTGGAACACAGCAAGTGAAATGAGGGTGAAGTCATAACTTCTGCTATGCATTCTAGTGCCCAGGTGACCAATGACACAAAGAAAAAAATTAGCAAGGAAGTTGAGCTTCTAAGATTAGTAGAATCATCAGTGGCAGCCAGTAAGTTGAGACAGACAGTTGGATGCCCCTGTTGACCTCTGCCTCTACCTACTGGCTGCCACTGATGACTCTACCTCCTAGAGCTTAACTTCCTTGCTGATTTATTTGTTTCTTTGTGTTCTGAGTCATTGGTCACATGGGCACACAAATGCATAGCAGAAGTTATGACTTCACCCTCAGCTGCAGCAATCTCTAAAGCTGGCTATACATTTGTATTTGACTCAGTCTGCGATCTGAACAAACAATTTTTAACAGAGTCCTACAGATTCTATACAGCACAGATGGACGAATCAGCCAGTGGAGCTATGGTATTCTGACAGCCAACTGTTGCAATATCTAGGCAAGTGGTTGCATGTAATTAAATGCAGCCCCTGTCAACTGAAGATTTTCTACATAGTTAATGAATTATGTCAGATGGGAGGGTGCCTGTAGGCTAGGGTGACCAGACATCCCCAGTTTCAGGGGACAGTCCCCTGATTGAGGACACTGTCCCCGGACCAAGTCTGTCCCTGGTTTTGTCCCCAGATTGGATTTAATAGGGGACAGGGGCAATTTCAAAGACAGTCAGTGCAGAATTAAAATAAAAAAAATAGAATTACACCCCCCCCCCGCTCCGCCGTGCCTACTAGCATAGGGGGGTTGTATTTTTCCCATTATCTGTGCCCCTTTCCGATGATCATGTGCTGGTCGGAGTGGAGGGAATATTTCTTCAGTTTCGGGTGCATGCCCATTCAGCTTCGATCGCATGTTCTTCTGCCTTGGCTCAAATCCTGGCCAGCCACCTGCTTATCTGCTTGCCTTCCCTGGTGGAGGGATCTTCCTCCGCTCCCCATCCAGTAGTAGCCGGGGCCCGAAAAGTAAGACTTGAGAGGCTGTGAGGCGGTCAGAGACGGGCAGAGAGTCGCTGATTGTTGCCATTGCTAGTAAAGAAAAAATATGTCCCCGGATTTCATTTAAAAAATCTGGTCACCTTACTGTAGGCAGGTGCAGTCTACTTTCTCCACTACAGGTGGTGCTCTTCCACAGCTGCGCTGATGTTGGAGAAGAAGTCAAGAGGAACAAGGTTCTTCTATGGTTTCTTGGGTCACAGGGGAAGCTATCTTATTGTATGCTGCTGTTCCATGTGACTCCAGTGGCCATCTAGGGTCAGGGAGAGTCTATTTAAGGCTTTCAGGTTTTCGCACATTTGCAAGTTAGTAGAGTAGGGAGAGGTACCCTGCCTGTTAGGCCTTGTACACACGACCGAGAAACTTGTCGTAAAAGACGCATTGTTTTCCTCGACGAGTTCCTTGTCAGGCTTGTCGAGAATCTTGACAAGCTTTCTTTGCGTACACACTGTCAAGACAAAATCTCCCGGTGACGTACAACACGTACGATGGCACTATAAAGGGGAAGTTCGATTCCACCCTTGCAGCTGCTTTTGCTAATCTCATGTTACTTACTGTGTGTTAAGTAAAAGTTTGGTAAGAGACAGTTCGCGCTTTTCAGTCTGTTACAGCGTGACAAATGTGCTATCTCCATTACGAACGCTATTTTTACCGAAGGTGCACTCCCGTCTCATACTTTATTCTGAGCATGTGCGGGCTTCTAAGCATACACAGAACGTGTTTCTCGTCGAAAACCAGCCTGACGAGGAACATGACAAGGAAATTGAGACTCCCGACAAGAAAAAAGAGAACTTGTTCTCTTTTTTTCTCATCGAGTTCCACGCCAGTTTTCTCGATGAAAAACATACACACAACCGTTTTCCTTGGCAACAAAGCTTTGCCACCAAGTTTCTTGATGGATTCTGTCGAAGGAAAACAGGTTGTGTGTACGAGGCCTTAGGGACAGCATTAGCATTAGGGAAAGGTTTCTGACAAGGAGGGAAAGCATAGGGCTGCAACTCCTTTGGACATTATCCTGCTTGGGCATGAGACGGACAAGCCGCATTCTGTTCACTAAACAGACGCTGTCAGTCCCGCTGATTCTCTTCACATTACTGGAAACCATGAGTGTGCCTGGTTTGGCAGCCTTGCCACTGCATTTGTTGTGAACTTTAGCTACATAATATCAATAAAAGTTTTCCATTGCACCCTTATAGATGTGTGAATAATTGCCGCCACACCACGCTGCACTCCACCTAAATGCAGATGGGAACTACCCACAAATTTTGGCAGGGTACTTAGGGAACCAGAAAAATGAAATAAGTGTAAAGCCAGCTTAATACACACTTAACGCCAGTTCTTGAGCCCCCCATTTCTATGCTGGCCAAGTAAAAAGACCTAATCACTGTGTATTAAATGATAAGAGAATTAAAGTGAAGCAGTGTCTAAGTCTAGATAATAAGTGAAGGGGTTCCAACACCTATTTTACCCACATGTAAATAAATTACACCCCTAAGTCCCAGCAGCTGCACAGTGTGTACAAATATCTCTCTGCCTGGTGCTGTGAGCCTTACAAAAACCTTCCTCTCTGTGCCATGAAAGTCAGAATGCACCTGAATTTACCTTGGAAGGACACATGCAGACTCTCTATAGCAGGGGTCATCAACCCCCAGGCTGCGGCCCACTACCGGGCTGTGGCCTTTTTGCAGCCGGGCTGTGAAGGCTGCACTGTCTAATGTTCAGTGGTGGAGCGAGCAGAGAGATGACATCTTCTCTCACCTTCTCTCACCACCCGCCCGTCCACATCACCGATGTTCTGCCCTCACAGCGGGGCCGCTACACTATTAGAGATGAGAAGAGCGAGCAGGTGACATGGAAAGGGGCAATTCGCATCTGGTGGCAAGTGATATGGCAAGTGACAAACCGCATCTGGTGGCAGGCGACATGGCAAGTGACAATCCAAATCTGGTGGCAGGCGACGTGGTAAGTGACAATCTGCATCTGGTGGTAGGTAATGTGGCAAGGCACAGTAAGGCAGTAATACCATGGAAGCTGTGAGTGATCACTGGCAGCAATAGCAAAATCATTAGCGTAAGATGGCACTTACTGTACATCTCAAAATACATTCAGTATGGTTGTCTATGAAAGTGTGCTGAGAGAAAAGGTGACCAGTTTCAACTTTTTTCTGAGTCAATGATCTGGAACACAGCAAGTGAAATGAGGGTGAAGTCATAACTTCTGCTATGCATTCTAGTGCCCAGGTGACCAATGACACAAAGAAAAAAATTAGCAAGGAAGTTGAGCTTCTAAGATTAGTAGAATCATCAGTGGCAGCCAGTAAGTTGAGACAGACAGTTGGATGCCCCTGTTGACCTCTGCCTCTACCTACTGGCTGCCACTGATGACTCTACCTCCTAGAGCTTAACTTCCTTGCTGATTTATTTGTTTCTTTGTGTTCTGAGTCATTGGTCACATGGGCACACAAATGCATAGCAGAAGTTATGACTTCACCCTCAGCTGCAGCAATCTCTAAAGCTGGCTATACATTTGTATTTGACTCAGTCTGCGATCTGAACAAACAATTTTTAACAGAGTCCTACAGATTCTATACAGCACAGATGGACGAATCAGCCAGTGGAGCTATGGTATTCTGACAGCCAACTGTTGCAATATCTAGGCAAGTGGTTGCATGTAATTAAATGCAGCCCCTGTCAACTGAAGATTTTCTACATAGTTAATGAATTATGTCAGATGGGAGGGTGCCTGTAGGCTAGGGTGACCAGACATCCCCAGTTTCAGGGGACAGTCCCCTGATTGAGGACACTGTCCCCGGACCAAGTCTGTCCCTGGTTTTGTCCCCAGATTGGATTTAATAGGGGGCAGGGGCAATTTCAAAGACAGTCAGTGCAGAATTAAAATAAAAAAATTAGAATTACACCCCCCCCCCCCCCGCTCCGCCGTGCCTACTAGCATAGGGGGGTTGTATTTTTCCCATTATCTGTGCCCCTTTCCGATAATCATGTGCTGGTCGGAGTGGAGGGAATATTTCTTCAGTTTCGGGTGCATGCCCATTCAGCTTCGATCGCATGTTCTTCTGCCTTGGCTCAAATCCTGGTGGAGGGATCTTCCTCCGCTCCCCATCCAGTAGTAGCCGGGGCCCGAAAAGTAAGACTTGAGAGGCTGTGAGGCGGTCAGAGACGGGCAGAGAGTCGCTGATTGTTGCCATTGCTAGTAAAGAAAAAATATGTCCCCGGATTTCATTTAAAAAATCTGGTCACCTTACTGTAGGCAGGTGCAGTCTACTTTCTCCACTACAGGTGGTGCTCTTCCACAGCTGCGCTGATGTTGGAGAAGAAGTCAAGAGGAACAAGGTTCTTCTATGGTTTCTTGGGTCACAGGGGAAGCTATCTTATTGTATGCTGCTGTTCCATGTGACTCCAGTGGCCATCTAGGGTCAGGGAGAGTCTATTTAAGGCTTTCAGGTTTTCGCACATTTGCAAGTTAGTAGAGTAGGGAGAGGTACCCTGCCTGTTAGGCCTTGTACACACGACCGAGAAACTTGTCGTAAAAGACGCATTGTTTTCCTCGACGAGTTCCTTGTCAGGCTTGTCGAGAATCTTGACAAGCTTTCTTTGCGTACACACTGTCAAGACAAAATCTCCCGGTGACGTACAACACGTACGATGGCACTATAAAGGGGAAGTTCGATTCCACCCTTGCAGCTGCTTTTGCTAATCTCATGTTACTTACTGTGTGTTAAGTAAAAGTTTGGTAAGAGACAGTTCGCGCTTTTCAGTCTGTTACAGCGTGACAAATGTGCTATCTCCATTACGAACGCTATTTTTACCGAAGGTGCACTCCCGTCTCATACTTTATTCTGAGCATGTGCGGGCTTCTAAGCATACACAGAACGTGTTTCTCGTCGAAAACCAGCCTGACGAGGAACATGACAAGGAAATTGAGACTCCCGACAAGAAAAAAGAGAACTTGTTCTCTTTTTTTCTCATCGAGTTCCACGCCAGTTTTCTCGATGAAAAACATACACACAACCGTTTTCCTTGGCAACAAAGCTTTGCCACCAAGTTTCTTGATGGATTCTGTCGAGGAAAACAGTTGTGTGTACGAGGCCTTAGGGACAGCATTAGCATTAGGGAAAGGTTTCTGACAAGGAGGGAAAGCATAGGGCTGCAACTCCTTTGGACATTATCCTGCTTGGGCATGAGACGGACAAGCCGCATTCTGTTCACTAAACAGACGCTGTCAGTCCCGCTGATTCTCTTCACATTACTGGAAACCATGAGTGTGCCTGGTTTGGCAGCCTTGCCACTGCATTTGTTGTGAACTTTAGCTACATAATATCAATAAAAGTTTTCCATTGCACCCTTATAGATGTGTGAATAATTGCCGCCACACCACGCTGCACTCCACCTAAATGCAAATCTGGTGGCAGGCGACGTGGTAAGTGACAATCTGCATCTGGTGGTAGGTAATGTGGCAAGGCACAAAACGCGTCTGGTGGCAGGCAACATGGCAAGGGACAAAACGCATCTGGTGGCAGGCAACGTGGCAAGTGACAAACTGCATCTGAAGGCAGACGACATGGCAAGTGACAATCCGCAGCTGGTGGCAGGCGACGTAGCAAGTGACAATCCTCATCTGGTGGCAGGCGACGTGGCAAGTGACACTCTGTATCTGGTGGCACATTCTGCATTAGGGTGAGTTGAACTATTTCATTCTATATTACAATGTAATAATAGAAAAAATGCGCTTTAATCATCTTGACACCATATCAACCCTGGTGCTGTGATGATTGAAGCGCCAACACCATCCATTTCCACGAAAAAATTGCCAGCGAAAAGACAAATTTACCCCCCCACCTGGGCCTTGGCCCAATTTTCTTCCACAATGCCGGTCCCCGCTGCTTTATAGGACTAAACAAATTGCTTAGTAATCCCAAATATATAAAATGGAACTAAGGCAATAAAAAAACAAATACCCCCCTTATATTTATAACATAATATTATGTATTCATATTTTTTTTAACAGATTTTATCTTTATTTATTTTTTTATACCACAACAACATATACACAAACATAACATTGAAATCAAAACACAAAGCCAAAAAAAGGGGGGGCACATTTTTAACTTTCCCCACTTCTTCCACTGTCAAGTCAATACACAATCATTTTAGCCCATAAATAAAAACAGTTTTACTTTTCCCATACAGCTATATTTTCGCAAAGGTAACTCCTAACTCGTATCCATATGGTCAAGTCATGGCTTCCAAAAAGTATCAAACCTCTTAGATAAATTACTCATAAAGATAACATGCCTCTCATAGATGATGGATCTGTTCAGATCAAATATCCAATCAGATATAGTCAGAGGGTGAGGGGAGGTCCACCCAATGGCAGTTTGTCTCCTAGCCACAAAGAGTGTTCGTGCAAAAGTAAACCACCTTGGTGGTTTAAGCACTGAGCTATCAAGATAGCCCAGTAGCCATATTAAAGGATCCACTGAAAGATTCAAATCTAAGAGCCCATTAAGTGTTACCACAACCTCTGCCCAATACCTCTGAAGTTTCGGGCATCATCATAGTAAATGTATCAATGACCCCAGATTGCCACATCTTGAGCAAGCTGAGTCAGTTGTTAAGTCAACATTAAACAAAAATTGTGGGCTCCTATATGCCCTATGCAATATATAAAATTCTGTTAATCTAAATGAGGGTGAAAGGGATACAAGGAGAAGAGCCCGAAGAATCTTATCCCAGACATAGTCAGACATAGGGCAATTATTAGATATGTGCGTTCCCGTTCGTAACAAAAGTATTTTTGGACAAATTTGTTCATTTTCGTACCCGCGGAATAATGTGTACATACGAAAAAATGAAAGCACGAAAATACGAAAACGACGGGATTACGAATGAGCCGCATAACGAACAAGCGCAAATACGAATGAACGATACGACAATCTTACAAAAATACGACAAAACGGAAATGGCAAAAGAACGAAAATTACATCTATAACGAATGATTTGCATTCTGTATTTTAAATCCTTTTTCTGTTCTGTTCTATTTCAGTCGTATGTTCATATTTTCATTTGTGTGTTTTGTAAATTAGTTTTTTTGGTCTGTTTGTAAATTTGTATACTTGATTCGTTTTTTTGAATGGGCAGTGAGTGAGTGTAGTTAGTGAATCAGCTTCTCTTTTGTGCTGACTGCCGAGTACAGTAAAGCCAAAAAAACTTTTCCGTGGATTTTCGTCTGAAGGGAGATCAGTTGGCCAGGCTTTTGAACCCAAAAATGGTTTTCTGATGGAACTTACAAACGAACAGATTTTTTGAAAACGAACGAAAAACTTTAGTTTTTATGTTTGTTGGCAAAAAAGTCTGACCAAGTAACAATAGTATATATGGATGAGCAGCGTGTTGAAAGTGCCCGAATCCCGCGATATATTTACGAAAGTACAAAATGACGGAAATTCATGAAAATTATTGTCTAACAAGAAACGACAATAAATTAAACAGAATAACGAATCATCTGGCATGTACGAAAATAAAACGGTAACCAAAATACGAAACGATCCGAATACGAAAAAATCTTGTCGTTACGAAATACGAACGGGAACAAACAGGAAAACGGGCGTCTTATGAAATTACGAATCGGTACAAACCTACGGAACGATACGAAACGGAACAAAATAATACGAAATTTTTTGTTGTGCACATGTCTAGCAATTATTGCGCTCCCATTTCTCTCTAGATGGACAATGACATTTATTAGAAGTACACTGTAATAGAGACTTATACGTAGCAGATATTAGGCCTTTAGTAGTGGTTGCCTGAACCACTCTTTCCAAAACTGAGACCGGGGGAAATAAGACAAGAGAAGAAGAAAACTTAGCATATAAGCCATGACGCAGCTGCAAAAATTGGTAGAATCATCTAGGGTTCAAAGAAAATTCCTGTACCAACATTAAAAATATTTAAATACACCCCTCTCATTAAGTTGAGAGAGGGTAAGAATACCTGCTCGTTCCCATTGATGAAAGCCCTGGAGGGTCAATATCTCAGGCAACCCTTCATTGCCCCAAATAGGTGTATTTTTAGTTAGGGAGGAAACCCCCAGTATCATTTTAACAGATCCCCACACCTTATATATAATTCCCAGGGTGGGTATATTAGAAAAGAAGGAGCACCCTGATGCCCCCTCCAGGGCTAATGGCGCTGGCATCCTTGGAAACCAAAAGAAACTAAGCGAAATGAAGGAGCAGTTGAGGCCTCCGATTCCCACTGTACTAGATGTTGCAATTGAGCAGCAAGAAAATAAATCCTTGGGTTTGGGGTCGATAAAATCCAAGCCTCCTTTGGATATTGTAGAATATATATAGTTTGATATGGGTGTCTTATTTACGGTACCCAAATCAAATTTCTAAATATACTATTAACCACTTAAGGACCGCCTACTGCACATTTACGTCGGCAGAATGGCACGGCTGGGCACATCAACGTATATATACGTTGATTTTAGTACCCAGCCGTGGGTCGCGGGCGCGCGCCCGCGACCCGGTCCGAAGCTCCGGGACCGCGGGATTCGCGGACCCGATCGCCGCTGCAGTGCGGCGATCCGTCCCTGGAGCGGAAGAACGGGGAGAGCCGTGTGTACACACGGCTTCCCCGTGCTTCTCTGTGGCTGCAGCATCGATCGCGTCATCCCTGTGATAGGGGGACGCGATCGATGACGTCACACCTACAGCCACACCCCCTACAGTTGTAAACAAACACACATAGGCACACATCCCCTACAGCGCCCCCTGTGGTTAACTCCCAAACTGCAACTGTCATTTCCACAGTAAACAATGCAAATTTAAATGCATTTTTTTCTGTGAAAATGACAATTGTCCCAAAAATGTGTCAAAATTGTCCGAAGTGTCCGCCATAATGTCGCAGTCACGAAAAAAATCGCTGATCGCCGCTATTAGTAGTAAAAAAAAAAAATAATAATAAAAATGCAATAAAACTATTCCTTATTTTGTAAACGCTATAAATTTTGCGAAAACCAACCGATAAACGCTTATTGTGATTTTTTTTACCAAAAATAGGTAGAAGAATACGTATCGGCCTAAACTGAGGAAAAAAAATGTTTTTTTATATATTTTTTTGGGGATTTTTATTATAGCAAAAAGTAAAAAATATTGCATTTTTTTTTAAATTGTCGCTCTATTTTTGTTTATAGCGCAAAAAATAAAAACCGCAGAGGTGATCAAATACCACCAAAAGAAAGCTCTATTTGTGGGGAAAAAAGGACGCCAATTTTGTTTGGGAGCCACGTCGCACGACCGCGCAATTATCAGTTAAAGCGACGCAGTGCCGAATCGCAAAAAGGGGCAAGGTCCTTTGCCTGCATTTTGGTCCGGGTCTTAAGTGGTTAATATTACTAAAGTTCTTCAGAAGGATCGAAACTGGGGAATTATGTAAAAAATATAAAAGTTGCAGTATCCAGACCATCGTAATTAAATTTATGAGGCCTATTACTGAAAGGGGAAGTTTATACCAAATCCTACTTTGAAGTTAAAATCTTGTCAATAATGGAGCGTTATTATCCGCTACATATGACAGAGGGGATGCGGTCACGGTTACTCCCAGATGTTTTAAAAGAGGAAGTAATTAGAAGTTGTGGGCATATTAATGGCAAATCCTTCGGGAGTGGATCCAGCAGCAGAAGCACAGACTTTTCCCAATTCATAACAAGCCCTGACAACTTCGCAAAACATCCATATAGCTCATAACCACTGGCACAGAGGACCGAAGATTTGATTACCGTACATACTCAAGTATAAGCCGAGTTTTTCAGCACATTTTTTTGTGCTGAAAATGCCCCCCTTGGCTTATATTCGAGTCACCTTTTTGTGCCTAATCTCCCGGAATTTGGAGACCCGGTACTGATCGTTCATAGGTCCCCTGGACCCCAACTTGCCACACATGTAGCGCCAGTTCTCCTCTACAAGTGTGCAAAGATTGCTGTCTGGGCGACCTACGGCCGGGGAGCACCAATTTTTCAAAGCTGGGCACCCCTTCTATATACTCCCATGTTAAACGTAAGTCTAGTCATGGACACAGTGAGGCATGGGCACAGTGAGGCATGCAGATGGACACCCTAGGCTTATGCTCAAGTCAATACGTTTTCCCATTTTTTTGTGGTAAAATTAGGTGCCTCGGCTTATATTCGGGTCGGCTTATACTCGAGTGTGTGTGTGTGTGTGTGTGTGTGTGTGTGTATATATATATATATATATATATATATATATATATATATATATAGTAAATTAAAATAACATCATCAGCATATTAAGCTACCCTTACCTCCATATTTCCTCTTACCAGACCCGGTGCCAAAAAGGTTGGGGACCGCTGCTCTATAGGGCTAAGCTGATTAAGATATTTAATATCTAAAAATATTAAGAATAATTATACATTTCATGAAGAAATAGTTGATATGGTCTGAATATCCTTATTTGTGAATTGATTTTTTAGACCCATGTGTACAAACGGATTTGGAGTGATGCACATGTTCAGCTACGCAATATGATTATTTACCATATTAATAAAGTGAAAATGTTAATACAATGCCAGTGACTTACGTACTCATGACTCATTAACATATCCTAACACGCCCTTTCTACTGGTTTCTGCTGTTGTAACTAATTTAGTAGCGGAAGTATATATACCTATTAAAGCAGCAGCTGATTACATTTTACACACTCTCTTACCTTGCAAAAGTCAGCTGCGGATCAGGACCTGTCCAACAAGTTTCCCTTTGTTTTTAAGTCTATTTACTTTTTGAATTGTCCAACCTCTTGGGCATGACATTGGATATATTAGGGCTGATAATATAATCAGAGCTGCAAGATCAACACTGTTTGGAAAGAAAGGTGAACCAACTAAGACTCCAAGGTAAGTTTGCTGTTACTCCTCAATTTTTTATTTATTTTTTGCTGAAAATGTATTAAAAATAATAGAGCTAAAGCTACTATTATAAACATTTATCTAGCCCATATTTTGCTACATGCTTCTTATCGTTTATCAGGACGTTCAAATTAATGATTAGTCTATGGTAGAGCTTTGAGAAACCAGTTAAAGTTTGGGTTCAAAAATAACCCTTGATTTTTATTTAGGGTTACAATTAATATTTTCTACTTAACCAATACGTTTGAATTACTTTATTTGAAAGGATTTGTGGTTAGGTAAATAGTATCATTCTATGCTTGAACATCTGAATCTAGTGTCCCCACCGGCTGACACGGTGGGGACACTAGGGGTCCTGATTGACAGCAACTTAACGTTAATCCCCTATGTCGGTCAGGTTGTCAAGACCTGCCATTTTAGGATGCGGCTTCTTTACCGCATTTTGCCTTTTCTATCGGATCTGGAAAGGATTTCGGTGGTGCGCGCTCTGGTCCTTCCGCATCTGGACTATTGTAATGGTCTCCTGGCTGGACTGCCTCAAGTCCAGATTGGGAGACTTCAAAAGGTCCAGAACCAGGCGGTAAGGCTTGCATTAAACCTCAGAGGCCACTGCCCCACCTCGAGACATCAGGCTGCCCTGCATTGGCTGCCAGTTGGTCAGAGGGTGCGTTTTAAAATGTTAACATTTGTTTTTAAAGCGTTTCACAGGCTAGGACCCGCCTATCTCTGTGCGAAATTGAATAGACATGTTACTGGCCGCTCCCTTAGATGGAGCTGCCAATTCCGCCTTGAACAGCCAAAGAGTCGGCTGAAAAAATGGGGGGGGACAGGCTTTTTCTGTGCTCGGCCCGAGAGAATGGAATTTACTTCCCCTAAGTCTTAGACAGAGTCCGGACCTACCCACATTTAGGAGGGATCTTAAAACCTGCCTGTGGGCAGAGGCAGAATGATAGGAGGATTGAGGTTAGGGTCATTCTGGAGGGAAGTACTGCTGAATCTGTTCTATGGGGAATTGTGTGTTGTCTCTCCTTTTGGTCTTATGTGATTTTTATGGTTTTATATTGTATCGTATTGGTTTTTTATTATTGTTGTTATATTAGGTGATTTTAATCGTGGTACATATTGGATATTGTTACTATGTTAATTTATGCCTGTAACACCCGGTCTCGTTGTGAATTGTTAAGGTCTGGAAGCGTTTCGATACCATCGGGTGATTCTATGCTATACAAGCAATAAACAATAAACAATAAACAATAAACTATGCATAATTATATACAAACTGCATTACAGTTTCTTGAATACTGAACATGAGTTCTATTGTTTCTAAAAACATACAAGTATACATAGCCCCTAAGACTGAGCGTATAAAGAAGATTTTCCTTAGTGCGATACCACTACTAAAATCTCCAGTGATTAATCGCTAGCAATTGCTGCACATGCATTTGAATGTAGTAGTGATTGATCTGAAAAATTGGAGCACTGAGCTGTCACTGTTACTTCATGCTACACTATATTGTTTCCTAGATGTAGATGATTGATCACAGACAATTTTAGTAGCATGAGAGTTGCAAAAATTGGCCATGCATGCCCAGAAATACTTATTGGGTCCCCCTCTCGGAGCACTGACCCCTGAAGAAGCCACTCTATTTTTACATGCCCTCCTAGCTTGGTGAATTGGCCTGTAGCTGCACCCAGCGTTTACTGACCCACTGATGGCAACAAACACTCACACCTTAATTCCATATCTATTCTTTTTGCTATTTAATTTTTTTTGGGGGATCAGTTGTTTGGAGCACCTAAAAACAGCAATAATTCCCTCTGCACAGTAGTATTTTCCAATATTTTTAACTTCTACTTCAGACTAATGCAAATTTGGTAGACCAGACTGGCAGCAGCCCTTATGTATCTTCAGCTCCCCTTATGGGCTAGTTGCAGACTTTAGACCCAGACAGGCAACTTGTGAATTTTTAACCTGGGCCAGGCGGTTGACTTAACAGGAGTCTTCTTCAGCTTTAGCTTCTTTCCTCCAACAGCAGGCCTGAGAAGTAAAACGCTCTAGAATCACACCCTCCACAAACAGCAGGCTTGGGGGGCCAAGCCTAGACCCTACACACACACACAACATTCTCTCCATGGATTTTGGATTGCTTGTTTTTTTCTTACATGCAAGTTTAGCACTACAGGTCTACAAATGTATTCTAATTATTGTTTATTATCACAGTACTTGCTCTCCTAGTTGAATGTTTAAATAATGAATCACCATGAAATATTTTAGTTCATCGTTAATTACTTGGGCAGGATGGCAGGGCAGAGCAGCTTATCATAAACATTTAAAACAACATTAGCATTTAAATTTCAGTGAAAGTATTATTATATTTTCTGTCACCTGTACACACCACGTGTTACTTTTAGGAAGGCAATATTCCCTAGGGGCTGTTCTTATGATCTAAGATATTTTGGCCATAAAAACTCCATACACCATGCATATATCAAAACATAGTTCTTAGAGTTCATAAAAAATGTGGGAGAAATTCTTTCTTTTAAAAGTGTGTTTGAAATTCTTTCTTTAAAATTCTTTAGAAGTCTGTCTTGCAGTAGTATGTATACGTCAATAAGGTGTATATGATTCTGTTGTAAACAAAACTGTTGCAAGCATCTAAGTTGCCAACATTTCAAAAAAGGTTCCAGAGGACACTGTGTCTAGCAAGACATTGTAGGAGGAATATGTACTTTAATTAGGGGTTGGACATTCATTTTAAAATGGGCGTGATTGTACAAGAAGCATATTTTTAGCCTATTATTTTCTTTGTTACAGACATATATATAGAGCCCATGATTTTCACAGTGCTTTGCATAATATATGTAACAATTTAATTTTAAAATACTATATATGCAGGAAAAATTTACATAATAAGGACAAAAATACAGCCAAAAACGTCTTGTTCATTTGTAAAATAATTGGCGTATTTGTTTAGCTACAATAGTAGAGTGCGCCAACCAAACAGCTCTTGCAGCGAATACAGGGATAAACACCATTTACACTGCAAACACATTTTGCTTCAAAAACTCTGAAAGCATCATTTGACACCATTGAGTATTGCAACTCCTGAAGAGTACAGAGGTCAGTAGTAAATAGAGCAGTGTACAGAGGTCAGTAGTAAATAGAGCAGTGTACTGAGGTCAGTAGTAAATAGAGTAGTGTACAGAGGTCAGTAGTAAATAGAGTAGTATACAGAGGTGAGTAGTAAATAGAGTAGTGTACAGAAGTCAGTAGTAAATAGAGCAGTGTACCGAGGTCAGTAGTAAATAGATCAATGTACCGAGGTTAGTAGTAAATAGAGCAGTGTACTGAGGTCAGTAGTAAATAGAGTCGTGTACAGAGGTCAGTAGTAAATAGAGCAGTGTACTTAGGTCAGTAGTAGATAGAGTAGTATACAGAGGTCAGTAGTATGCAGGGCAGTGCACAGGGGTCATTAGATTGTAGGGCAGTGCACAGGGTCATTATAATGTAGGGAAGTGTACAGGGGTCATTAGAATGTAGGGCAGTGTACAGAGGTCAGTAGGATATAGGGGAGTGTACAGAGGTCTGTAGGATGTAGCACAGTGTGCAAGGGTCAGTAGTATGCAGGGCAGTACACAGTGGTCAGTAGTATGCAGGGCAGTGCACAAGGGTCAGTGGTATGTAGGGCAGTGCACAAGGGTCAGTGGTATGCAGGGCAGTGCACAGGGTTCAGTAGTATGCAGGGCAGTGCACAGGGGTCAGTAGTATGCAGGGCAATGCACAGGGGTCAGTAGTATGCAGGACAGTGTACAGGGGTCATTAGAATGTAGGGGAGTGTACATAGGTCAGTAGGATGTAGGGCAGTGCACAAAGGTCTATAGGATGTTCTTCCTTAACCCCTGCAAAAGCACCAGAAGAGTGCTGGAAACTGCAGGGGGGATGTACAGGGGAGAGATTTCATTCTAATTATAGGTTTAGTCCAGTGACAGGCTGCTGCTGTACCCACAGCCCAGATTCTAGGTTGCTTTCTAGTACACAGCTAGCCTAGGGTAACTTAGTAAAAGATTGTCTGTCCTGGAAAATCTGGGACAGTTGGCGATTTAGCTCTCTGCAAAGTGGCAGAGTTTTTGGCCTTATACACATGGACGTACAAATCGGTACATTCAGACAAAGGGCCACCTTCACCCATCCATGCGGAATGCACTGGTGTTCCATGAAGTCCCATGCAGGTACCCTTTTGAATTCAGTGATGTGAGATTGTCCAGAGCCCTAGTTATCCTTCCTTTCCCTCACAAAGTCCTTCTAGGACTCGTAGTCCCAGAATGTCTCTTTTGGTTCAGGGGCTGGTTTCCAAGAACTACAGTGTCCAGAAGCCCTTGCAGCTCCCAGCAGTTTTTCTTCTGCTGGGGTCTGATTTTCCTCTTCCCTCAGCAGTACAGCAGGAAATCACTGTCCTCCTGTTGCTGTCATGGGTGGTGGGAGGTTTTAAAATGGCCAGCAGCTAAACAAAACCCTCCTGGTTGGCTGCTAGGGGTGGGTCCTGGCCCTTGTTTGAACAGTCAGTGCTCAGTCCTTCCTCTTTCTCCCTGCAGCAGCCACTCATGCAGGTAGAAGAGAAAAACAAATGTCCCTCTGCAGTTTATTTCCAGGAATAGGAGAAAACAAAAACTAAATGATACACCAAGAAGCCACACATTGGTGGCAAATATAATCACACAGTTATTTCTTGTGTTAACAAAAATAATTGCAATCTGAAAATTTTACAATTTTTTGGTGTGTTAAAGTAGTTGTAAACTGTAACCTATGCTCATCCTTCACCTAGACACTTGGTAAAGATTTGTCATATAAACAAATGTGAGCTAATGTTCTTTATATGTCAAAGATGCTTGTTAATACCAGTCCAGCCTTAATTCACAGCACAATATGTTAACAGCTTAATTAAAGGGGAGTTCCAGCCAATATTTGTGTTTATTAAAAGTCAGCAGCTACAAAAAGTGTAGCTGCTGGCTTTTAATAAACAATCACTTACCTGCTCCAGCGTTCCAGCGACGCGCCGGCCGGGGCTCGGCTCCTATCCCCCCCTCCCCGGCCGGCGTCCTCATCGCAACTGTGGGCACCCGGCCATGACAGCCTTAGGCTTCACGGCCGGGCACCCACTGCACATGCACGAGTGGCACTGCGCATGCTCGCTCGGCGTGGCCCACCGCTGATTGGACAGACGATCGCATGGGACCTGTCATGTATCCCATGCGATCGCCTACAGGGAGGGGCTGCTGTAGGCGATTATGCTTAATCACCTAACCAGGCCCTCGGCAGAAGTAGGAAGTGGGACAGGAAGTCCCACTCCTCCTAAAGCCCCCACTCCCCCCCCCCCAAAAAAATTACATGCCAAATGTGGCATGTAAGGGGGTGAGGAGTGGGATAAGCGGAAGTTCCATTTTTGGGTGGAACTCCGCTTTAAGCATGTTTAATGTTTAATTATTTCACTAATGATTTAGTGTTGCATAGTAGAAACAAGATGGTTATCTCCTGCCTGCCTTTTCAGCCGAATTGGAGGGTACACATCCAACTTTATTCTCAGATAGTAAGTACCCCCTCCCTGTCTGTTCTCTTCCTCGTTACTTCACTTCCCCCTCTCTGTTCCCCTTCTAAGACTTCTATGGCATTTAACTATGTTTCCTGCTCCCCTAGATCTAGGCTACACACTGTGTGCTACAATCTGCACTATTCCACTCTTCACTGTGGCTCCTTCTCCCCTTGGCACTGTTCTATTACCTACACTGTTTTACTCCATCCCCTAAGCTCTGTACTGTCATTTGAAATATGCCTTTCCTCTACTGTGGCTCTTTTGTATTCCTGGCTCTGCACCGCCGGTTGTGCTGTTATCTATATTGTTCTACTCCTTCACTGTGGTGACATCTCCCAAACTCTGTACTACAGCCTATGTGCTGTCATCAGCATTATTGTATTCCTCTACTGTGGATCTCTCTCCCCAAGCAATGTGTTGCTTGCCTTTATCTATCCCTCCCAATGGCACCAACAATGGGGAGATATTCCTCCCAATGACACCAAGGATGGGGCACTATTCTTCCAATACCAATGACAGGGCACTATTCCCACACCCAATGACGAGAGGTGCTATGTCTTTTCTTTTTTAATCCCACTGAGCACAAAGTCAGAAGCATTGTTTACTTCTGCTGCCGCTGGGCATTTGGTAATCTCAGGTGACCACAGTCCTGTCCGTCTAATGTCTGAAGGAGAATAATCTGGCCCTTTGTTTAGAAAGTTTGGAGACCCCTGGTCTACTCCATCATTGTGACTTCATCTCCCTCCTAGCTCTGTCCTGCTGTGCACTTTTATAATTTCTGAAACCCCTTCTTCTATCTCATATTATATCCCCAATAAATTCTCTTAAGCTAGTTATAGCTAGTTATAGATGGGTTGTTCTTTAAAAATGAGCTGATTCCTTTATCCACACAAGTGAGGTGGTTGATGGAATCTCCCAATGCTGAAATGCTGACACACCATATTCTGACAAGACAAGAGGACTCTGACTTATAACAGATATAGGGAGAGAGGGCACTAAGTGCTTTATGCATGTTAGTCCTTGGCCAGTTTACAATTTTATTGTAATGGCAGTTTTTGCCTCGATCAGGTGACAATGTAATGTCTATGGTGTAAAACAGATGGCCTGTCAGTCGAGCGCCAACCACTGCAATATAGTTCTTACCCAGAATAAGTGGCACAAGCAGTTTATGTAAATGTGCCAGTGTTTATGCACATTTTTAAAGCCCATTCTTTACTCTCTGTGATCATATCTAATTATCTGTTAGTGCTCTCCTCTCTAGTCATTTTCCCTTACCTCTATTCATGCCCAATCTTTCAACTGTGATAACTGTCCTCCAATTCCACACATGCCCACTTTTCTCCTTTTTTTTTTTTGTATTCACTTATATTTGTTTCTGTTCCTATTCTATCCAATTTCATCCTCTTTACCTCTTTGATCGTACTACTTAATTTACTTCCAGTCTGGCTTTCCTTGGTGGCCATTTTCCTTTTTTTCCATCCATGCCAACTTTACTTCCCTCTGTAATCATTGTTCTAGTACCATCCTTGCATACCCATTTTTTCCTCTATGATCATTCTCCTGGAATGCTATCCAGTAATATAAAGAAAAATGTTTACAAACAAAATATATTTCTTACATTAATCATTACCCAATAACAAAATGCACTCACTCCCAAAATTACAGTGTTCATAGATAGCATGCGTTTTCTAATTTACATGATTAGGTCATACATAATCAGCACGTGCCTAAAAGTCTATATTTGAATATAATGTGTGAAGGTCACATAGCATATATTAAAGAGAATTCTAATTGCCAATAGCAGAAATCTGTAAAGAAATAAAAATGTTTTCATAAAGTCTAAAATACAGCAAAATGGGTTATCCAAAATGCATGTAATATGTTGATTTAGACTGCTGACCTTTTTTTTTTTTTAAATGATCATTGTGTAGCTATCAGCCAATGCTTTGGTTTCAAAAACTTCTGGGAGACTGACCCTGAAAATGCATATAAGGAATTTTGAATACTTTCTGACTTTTGCAGGAAGTTTGTTTCTGGTCCGTTACAAAAATAATAATAATAATAATTAAATTAAACCCTAATTCAGACTCTCGCACACAAATGGTCAAACTCATTGGTGTGCAAACCCTTTTTCCTTTGGGTGTGCACCCCAAAGCTCAAACACATATGTGTGTGTGCGCATGTGTATACATTAAATACTGACAGTTGTCAGTAGGACAGGGATTGGCGTCAGTAGGACAATGGACAGTGTCAGTAGTTTTTATTTTTTTTATTGTTAATATTTTTTTTACAATTATTGTTTTAGGAGACCTGTTAGGAGGCTTGGTGAAATATCAGGGGGCCAAACAGGGGTAATCACATGGAGTGATTAGGGGGTGCCCAGACACACCTGGCATACCCTGTGTGCATGCCTATGGTCAAACTACAAAAAATACCCGAGTAACAAACTGTAAACGTTTGGCCCTCCAAAAGAATAAATGTATATAAGATTTTATCCTAAAGAAAAAAATACCTGTGTGAGAAGCCTCCAATGAAAACTGCTTTTCTTTTACCTTTGGGCAGATTACTGTTCTGGAGAAATAAAGTGATTTGTCAGTTGCTTGGGGTTACTGCACTTAAGAATGAGGTTAAATTAATGAAGTTGTAAAGCTCTATAATTTACAGAAGGGGTTAGGCTATTTTTCTTGTGTGCATTAATGTACCCACATTTCTTGATATAAGGTAAGGTGTATTTAGTGATAACATATTTTGAGTTATTTTTGCAGGTTTTACCTAGTAATTTTTTATATGACTTCTGGTCCATATTTTATTTGTTTAAATAGACACTTCCTGCTTATCTACTGTTGAGATAAGATATCTGTAACATAGAGACATATTGTCTGCAGTGAGTTGGCTGACTCATAGACTTGCATTTTGAAAAGCAGCAGTAAAGCGACCCACTGTGTAGCCAATGCTGTATCCTGGCCTAGGCCAACAAGGCCCAGGCCTAGGGCAGCACTTTGCAGGGGGGGCTGCATGGACAGTGTCCCTGCCGGCTTGCGCTACACTGTTAGGCAAATTAGTTTAGCAACCCCATAAATCGGCCACACTGCTTCCAGTGTTTGGGTGGTTGGCATTCTGCAACTGTGGGGGGCGCCGCTTCAAATTTTTTACCATCCCTGTCCCATTGCAGAGATTTCCCTTCACTTCCTGTCCCATAGCCAAACAGGAAGTGAGAGAAAATCTATGCAAATTAAGGGAATCCATTGCCCCCCCCCCCCCGGCCATCAGAACTAGTGTCCCCACTTGAAAATTTCAGGGTGGGTTTTAAACCGCAAGGTGTGTGGCCTTGACAGGAAGGGGTGGGTCATATTTAAACTAGGGGGGTGCACAAGTTTAGTCAGGCCTAGGGCAGCACAAAACCTAAATACACCCCTGTGTGTAGCACTGTCAGCCATCTGAAGTTTGGGTATGTTATGCACAAATGGCTGTTCCCATGTACACGTGTAATTACAAAGTTACCATAGAAACAAATAATTTAACACTCACTTACTTTATTTACACCAAGATGTCCTTCTTTGTGCTACAATAATTTTTTTTTTACTGTATATACATTCCCTGTAACCTGATTTTAGTACCTTTTTCTTGTACAGAATGCTTGAGGCGGGGGTACTGCTGAAATCCAGACAAGCCAAGATTACGATAATTGTCATCAGTGTGACCATCTTCATTATTGTAGCAGCTGTTATTGCTTCCATTGTTATAACAACTGTCCTTGGTAAGACTTTATAAAATAACACAACCCTTTATATATAAGATTCGTTTTTGCCTATTCTAATACTGTTCAGTGCCAAGAAAACCAACTTTGAGCTTGTGTAGAACCATTCAAATTAATTGACAGGTGCATTTAAGCTGCCGCTGACCTTATTATTATATAGAGTTGACCTCTTCTAAGCTGCATGAACCTGCTTCAAATTGTTTTTATGTGCATGAGGTGTATGGGTAGAGAAGTAGTTCTAGGGCAAACAGAAGCCTACCAACACAGGTCTTTTCTAGCTAACTGAGAATATTGATGAATGGAACACATGAGTAGCCTTGATCACATTACCATAATGTCACAGGTAACCCTGATGTTCTCACAGCCCAATCCTCACCAAATCAATACATTTAAAGATTAAGGTATAAGGCAACACTTTTTTTTTTAGTTTTGTATAAATTAGAGATGGATTAGAACACCTGACAGTCTTTACTGCTGTCTCTGTGCCCCCATTAAGGATATCCATCCTTTCTATTTGTCCTGTTTACCATTGAAAGTGAAAGTAAAGAAAATCCCAAATTTTGGGTTGTCCCCAGAAAAGAAAAATCTTCTGACCTGAGGTCAGCAGCTAGAAGCACGCAATGCTTTCCTATGACATCATTCACACACTACGGTTACCTGCGTTTTTTTTCCCCACGGTTTTGTGTGGATAGAAAAAATAGAACTGTATGCGTCCAGCTGCGAAATCCCGCAGCTATCGGCACATAACCGCAGGTAATCGCAGTGCACTGTGTCAGCTGCGTTTGGTATGAATCTTGTATGAAGATGCGTTTGGTATGAATCTTGAGGGGAAACTCCACGCCAAATTTCAAATAAAAAACCAGCACGGGTTCCCCCTACAGGAGCATACCAGGCCCTTGGGTCTGCTATGGATTTTAAGGAGACACCCAGACGTCAAAAAAATGGCGTGGGGTTTTCCCACAAAATCCATACCAGACCCGTATCCGAGCAGCAGCCCTGCCGGTCAGGAAAGGGGTAGGGACGAGCAAGCGCCCCCCCTTAACCGTGCCAGGCCACATACCCTCAACATGGGGGGTAGGTGCTTTGATGAGGTCAGGGTCTCTTCCCGACAACCCTGGCCGTTGGTTGTTGGGGTCTGCGGGAGGGGAGCTTATCGGTATCCAGGAGCCTCCTTTAAGAAGGGGGCCCCCAGATGCCAGCCCCCCGCCCTAGGTGAATGAATATGGGGTACAACATACCCCTACCAATTTACCTGATGTCAAATTCACGATAGAGACAAAATTGTAATATTATATTAGTAATTGTAGGTTATACTTACATATCTAAATCATGTTTATGTTAGGACAAGAGTTCTTGTTTAATTATTGATGTTTCTTTTGTTCCAGGTAACAAAAATGCTGGGCCTGAGCCGCGCTACTATGATGGATCGTTTAGAATGAGCTCCACGATTTCTAATAGAGACGCCAATAGTGATGAATTTAAAGCATTGTCAGTTCAGATTGAAAGGCTTGTAAGTATAGATTCATTTTTTATTCCTAAAAAAACAATTATTGCCTTTTTTTTTTCCATTTAACTACTCTGAATAAATATATATATATAGTGTAAGCAAGAACTTTAAATGTTACTCGACTTTTTAAACAATATTGTAAGAAAGGGCTGTGAAATGTCATATTACATATATTCATCTATGGATGATATCAAGCATCGTGCCAATTGGATAGTATTCTTCAATTTGCTGTCAACAGCTATCTACAACTATTTGTAAATGATTGCATAGGCATACATATTCATTCATTGGGCTAACTAAAGACTGGGACAATGGAAATGGAGCAAAAATATAAAGCCTTTTTTTGTTATAACTGGGAATGGTCAGCCCTCATCTCCTAGGGAAGATTTTTACATAAGGGAATGTCTTTAGAGCCAAATCAGACATTTATGGCAACCCCTTAGGCACCTTTGCAACTTACTTTATGCACTGTGGATCTGTTATTGGCCTGCATTGACCTCTTGGTTTTGGTCTAGAGTAAAATTGACATATTGTCTCTATATTTTCTGCTTATAGACAAAAGAAACATTTGAAGGTTCAGTCCTCAAAGGTCTATTCAGTATGGCCAAAGTGATCAGTTTGGGGTAAGTCACTATTCCCATTTTGTGCTTTCAAAGAGTATAGGTGATGACTTATTAGGTGATGCTTAGAGATGGGTAGCATTTCTGATGATCAGTTTTTATGATGTACTAAAGTAGCAGGCTTGGTAAACCAACAAAGTCATGACTCTGCTAAGATGTAACCACAGTTGTTACAAGTATTGCACAAATGAGGTGTGTTAATATTGGAAAAATTGGCAATATTTAGTGCCACAGCCAATATACATATTCTTGCTATTCAGTCTTACATATGTGCATAAGAAACACTTTTTTATGCATTTACCTATTATGACTGCTAGAAGAAGTTACATTTATTATAAAAAATATAAAACATTTAAAAACATCTAAATGCTGTTTGAGATACAGTGGTCCAAAAATAATTTTTAAGGTAAAGAGTTACATGTTTTTAAAAACAACCATAGGCATGGGGAGAGTATCTTCTGATCCTGCTGGATCTAGCAACCACTTCATGTCTGTGTTACCTTAAGAACGTTCCAAAATGAAATTTTACAAGGGATTCAATTAACTAGGCAATTGTTACTGGTTCCATTTAGATGAGCCAATGTCATTGCTCCTTTTTTCCTGCTTAGTCTCCTTTCCAAAACATTTTAACTGCTATGCTTAAAGGGGTTGTAAAGGTTTGTTTTTTATTTTCCAAATAGGTTCCTTTAAGCTAGTGCATTGTTGGTTTACTAACCATTTCTTTTGATTTCCCTTCTAAATGGTTTTTTTTTCCCTTTTTTCCCTTTGTTTTCTTTGTCTGAATTTCTCACTTCCTGTTCCTCCTCAGTAAGCTGTTCTGGCTGACTAACCCCAGGCCAGAACAGCTTGGATGATGGGGGCAAGCTTTTTCTTGTAGTGCTGAAGGTTTATCTTGCATTTTGTATTCTGACTGGGGAGATCCACTCTTTTTTTTTTGGTGATCATTATTGCTGGTCCAGAAAGTTATAACAAATCAAACATTTTACAGCTGTCAGCAGAACAGGAGATAAGATTTTTTTCCATGGTAACACTTGTTCCAGTGACAATCGTCTAAGTGGGTGTTATTTTTCAGGGACAGGGATCAATAGGTAATCTTCCAGATGGGACACAAACAAAAATAACCTTCTTGGGCCATCTATGTCACTGTGCTGTGAAATACCGCCAAAGTGTTAGGTCTCCTCTAGAGAAACTACTTGGGTTATTGTTATGCCTCGTACACATGACTGTTTTCCTCAGCAAAAACCATCAAACATGCTCTTTTTTCTCGTCGGGAGTCTCAATTTCCTTGTCGTGTTTCTCGTTGGGCTGGTTTACAACGAGATACACATTCGTGTGTATGCTTAGAAACTTGCGCATGCTCAGAATAAAGTATGAGACGGCAGCGCACCTTCGGTAAAAGTAGCGCTCGTAATTGAGATAGCACATTTGTCACGCTGTAACAGACTGAAAAGGGTGAATTGTCTTTCACCAAAGTTTTACTTAACACGCGGTAACATGAGATTAGCAAAAGCAGCCCCAAGGATGGTGCCAGTGGAATCAAACTTCCCCTTTATAGTGCCGTCGTACATATTGTACATCACTGCATTTGAGAACGACGAGATTTTGTCTCAACAGTGTGTATGCAAGGAAAGGTGGACAAGAATCTCGTCAAGCTTGACAAGAACCTCGTTGAGGAAAACAACTTTTCTTTTACGACGAGATTCTCGGTCGTGTGTACGAGGCCTACGAGTCATAACTCAGCAAATAAGGATGATAATAGATAGGGTAAAATCCCTTTGCTCTTTGCTTGAAACTCTCCTTGAATACCTTGCCGAGCAAAAACACAGCTTCGCTATGCACATTAGTATAATTAATTGCTACTAAAAATAACTTTGTACTGCTTTATATTGACATTTACTGTTCTCCCTGAATATGTATTCTTTAATGATACTGCTATGACCATGGTATGATATGAATACTCTGCAACTGAATTCTCTATATGCTAGAAGATAGCAATATTAATTATGTAATTATTAGAGAAAAGAAAATACACCTGCTTCTTTTTGATAATTTAATAATCAATTAAAATGCAATATGTTAGTTCTTGCAATAGGTCAGTAATGGCTAACCTTGGCACCCCAGATGTTTTGGAAATACATTTCCCATGATGCATTGCTCATGCACTCTGCAGTTGAGCATCATGGGAAATGTAGTTCCAAAACATCTGGGGTGCCAAGTTTTGCCATCACTGCAATAGGTTAATAGGGCACCCAAAAACCTCACCATCAAATTCTAAAATATACCATCAAATAAAAACCTTTAATATGTGATGCAATGTGTCATGGCTGAATCAATGGCAGAACAGGTTACATATACAATGCATCCTAGAAAAATAAAAAAAGAAGATTGGGACTTTAAATGAGGCATGTGGGTCGTAGCTGGCAAATAGGACAATTGTTAAAAAAGAGATTGTGTTTATTCTCATGAAACCATGCATAACATGATGTTATAAAATAAATACATACATGAAATGGAAAATGGAAAATGGAAAATGTGGGAGGCCAGCCTCCATTTAACAAGATTGCTTAAAAAATGAACAAAGAAGGAGGAGGGCACGGAGGATGAATAGTATATAAAATTTACAATTTAAATTAATCTAATACAATATTCTTATCTGAATATATGCTGAATAAAATGAAAGGGCATATAAAGCAGTCTAACAGACATATTGCATCTCTATAAAGGGTTGATGCGTTTCTGTGGATACAATCCACTTTATCAGGGGAAGATGCATCACTCATTTACAGGAAAAAACATACATGTGTCAATTTAATCAATGGATCACTTCTCCACCACAAATGTAACCTCCCATTCACCCCCACATTCCAAAATCATACACAAACAGAGAAGCAAAAATATAATTTAAACAAAATAACAACAAAGAAATATAGTCCCCAAATATCTCAAAGTCACAAACAAACAAAAGAGAGAAACAACGTTTCTCACATATATCAACTGTATATGGGACATGGGAAATGGAGGCTGCTTGTAGTGTCTCTTCCTGGAGCTGTGGTGACATATGCAATGTATCCTTGGGTTATAAAATAAATACATACATGAGAGGGGCTATGGTGAATAGTAGAATATATGCAGGATCCCCATCCCTATAAAGGGTTGATGTGTATCCCCCAAAAAAACATACCATATACATACATTGAGAAGGAAATATAGGTGAGAGAAACAACTTGATGGACTTAGACTCCTTTAAGAGTCTGAGCCTTCCCTCCCCCAAAAAAACATACCATATACATACACAACTTGCTATGTGTGTCACACACAGCCTAGCTCGGGAGTGGGCCATGTGAGTGCCCCAATAGTACAAGGCTTGCTATGGGGGCACTTGGAGAAGAGGAGGAGCAGGCAGCCCCAGCGGGGGACCCTAGAAGAGGAGGTGAGCCCCCACTCTGTGCAATACTATTGCACAGAGCAGGTAGATATAAACTGCTTTTTTATTTTATTTATTAAGTTATAAAAGTGTGACTTTAATATCACTTTAATATCTTGAATAAAGTATTTTGAATATATACTGGAATATATAATTCATATATAGGTCATAACAAATCTCCTAATAGCTAGTGGTGGTTGATCACATTCATATAGGTGTGTCCTGTATTGTTAAAGATGTTTCGCTGCTCATCCAAGTAGCTTCCCCAGTAACTGCTTCAAATTGCATAAATTACATCATTTGTTTATATCACTAAGTTAATAAAAAAAAGTATATGAAAGCATGATTTGAAATCCTTCAAAGGTTATAACACATATCTTTTTTTTTTTTTTTTCAGGTCCACTGGGAATGTTCAACCAAGATTAGTGATCTTATTCCTAGTTTTACCTGCAGAAATGAAAAACTTTTCCTCCATTCCTATTCAAAATATATTTAGAGAAATTGCATCTAGGTCAAGTTTTAACATCGATAAGGACTCTGTGATATTGAGAGGCAAGTATATAGCCAACTTTCTTTGTACAGTATATGGCAAACTCGCTTTTCCCTTTGTAAATGTTAGATACATATACCCCCCATTGTTTATTTCTTTGATAAAAATACAATGAAATTAATACTATTTTAGTCTACTAAATCATGACTAAAACGAAAAAAAAAAAAAATTCAGTTGACTAAAATACGACTGAAACAAAAATGGCATTTTAGTCAAAAGCCTATGACTAAAACTAAATCAAAAGTAGCACTGATGCCCCCCCCCCCCCCCCAACTTTAAAAATAGAGTAAGAGGGAGACTTTGGGGAGGAGATTATATGCACCATGAGAAGCAAAAATGAATTTTCGACAACAAAAATTGGAGAGCTGGTTCTCATATTTTCCGACAACAAAATCCGTTCTCATAAATTCCGATTGTGTAGACAATTCCGCTGCACAAAATTCCACTCATGCTCTGAATCAAGTACGAGGAGGAAGTGCTCGGTTTGGTAAAACTAGAGTTCGTAATGGAGGAAGCATATTTATCACGCTGTAACGGACTGAAAAGCATGAGGCTGAAAAGCGTGAATCGTCTCGCACCAAACTTGTACTAACACGACTGGAATTGAACTTCCCATTTCTAATGCCGTCGTACATCACCGCGTTCTTGACGTACGGAATTTCCGGCAACATTTGTGTGACTGCGTGTATACAAGACAAGTTTGAGCCAACATCCGTCTGAAATGTATCCACGGTTTTGTTGTCGGAATGTCCGATCGTCTGTACAGGCTTCTGCTAATATAAATAAGTGTCATATGTATCTAGTAGAATATAACTTTCTTAGTTCCTTCCATCAGTTTTATATACAATCTGTAAAAAAAAAAAACGCCCAGAGGCCCCAGCATTTGCTGCCTTTTCACAAAGCCAGACTTGAATGCACTTGTGTACATGACCTAGGAGATTTGTATTTATTTATAGTAATTATGTATATATATCTTTTTTTTTTTATAGAAATCTCAGTTGCTGAAGCAGGGAATCTCCTTTATGGCGGTAAGATCTTGACACCTGTTGTACTTTATAAACCTAAAGTGTACCATATACAAAATGAAACACTACTTTCATTATGTGGAATTGGGGTTAGCCAGTGAAGCAAAGTGGCATTGGGCTCTTGGGCTAGGTTCATACAGACATGCAGTTTTTACCACCCTCTGAAAAGGGAAAGGAATACGGTTTAGTCTTTTTGCCTTGGGTGCCATCATTTATGAAACATAGCAGTTTAGGAGCTATAATAACACAGTAACAAATACAATATTAAATGAATTGATATGTTACTGAGTCTTTAATAATTATTGCTCTTACATTTTCCCTCTGCCCCTTACTTAATTACTCTTCATTCTATACTGTATGTACGTTTATGTGCTACATATTGCACCATTTCAATGTCCTTGGGTTTTTAATGGAATTATAACAAATGATACCTGATTTAAAGGGGAGTTCCACCCACAATTCCACTTTTTAAATATAAATACCCCTGTAATACACAAGCTTAATGTATTCTAGTAAAGTTAGTCTGTAAACTAAGGTCCGTTTTGTTAGGTTGTTACAGCATTTAGATTATAATCTAGAAATAGACCGTGGCCATCTTAAGTGTGGGTATCATGAAGCCAGACTGTATGACTTCCTGGATTTCAGCTTTGCATATCTCGCACATGCTCAGTGCTGCAGAAGCAATGTAATAGGTTTCAGTCAGGTTTGCAAGGACTACTGGGAAACATGATGCCTATCCCAGAAACCCTTGCAAATAGCCTTGTGACTTAAAAGCCTTGGCTAATAAGGAGGAGGAAGTAATGAAGGACTACAAAATAAAAGGTATTTACAAGCAACAAAATAAAAAAAAATTGTCCATTCTGAACACTATGAGATTAGGGCATGCAGCACAGACAAACATAAAAAAATGGGTGGAAGTCCACTTTAAGGTGTCAGTTATGCCTTTCACAACATTTTAAGACATCTCATCATAACCAGACTAATTATACATCTAAATGTGCCTGCATAAAAGAAACTTGACCTGCAGTGCCCCCATGTGGACAGTAAATGTAGCACAATAATGCAAAAAAAAATAATAATACAAATGAATCACACAATTTAGAAAATTACTGGGTTGCATAATAACACCCCCTTGAAATATTTTGGAGTGGTGTGAAACTTTCACCTGACTTTGTAGGCCAATTTGTGGAAAATGCTACAGTTGAACACATTTTAAAATACTTTGTTATTTGCATTCTGAACAGATTGCGGTGTTGGAGGTCCTGAAGCAAGTACAAGTAGGATAGTAGGAGGGAGTCCGGCACCTTCAGGATCATGGCCGTGGCAGGCCAGTCTGCGTTTGAATGGGATACACAAGTGTGGAGCCACTCTCATCAGCAACACCTGGCTAGTTTCTGCTGCTCACTGTTTTGAATTGTAAGTGATCGTCTGTGTATCAAAGCTGAAGGTTCTATTCTTTCACTTTACTCTCATTTGTGAGAACAGTAACAGGTCTGATGCCGCCCAACCTTCTGAAATGGCAGAGAGGGACATTTTTTAAATAAAGTATATAGGCAAGGGGCACACTTTCTGCCACCCACAGTTACACAGAGAATGAAGAATGAAAAAAAAAAAAAAAAACGGGTTAAATTCTCACTAATACCCCCAAATAAATCATATCCTAGTCTAGTACAGTATAAAAAAAATTGTATGTAAATAGTGCATTTATTTTAGGAAAGGCTGCACCTCAGACATCGGAGTGTGTAGCCAACAGCATTAGGGTGTGCACCCCAAAGTTCAAGCAAACGTGCGTGCGTGCGTGTGTGTGTGTATATATATATTTTTCAAAGAGAATGGGTGCAGGAACTCAACCATGCCCTCCATTTTACCCTGAGCGAAGGTGGGAGAGCATGCCGCAGCAAATGGCGGGTGTGGCCAAATTGCATAAACACTGGGAGGGTCTTAAAGGGACATTAAATACCAGGAGTGTACTACATACAGAATGAAGAGTTCAGGAGTTCCCTTCCTCTTAGGCCTCGTACACACGATCAAATCTGTCTGCTGGAAACGGTCTGCTAGACCGTTTCAGCAGACAGATTCGATCGTGTGTACGGGCAAACAGACGGATTTGGCCACCCGACAGATTTCAAAGCATGCTTTGAAATCTGTCGGCTGGGAACCCGTCCGCCCGACATGTCTGCTGGTTAGTACGCTAACCAGCAGACATGTCTTCTCGCACACGCGCTGAATGGTTTTGACGTATGTGCGGAAGTGTTTTACTTCCTGGTGCGGTAACGTGGCGGCGTCAACGTCACCGCCATGTCACCGACACGTCAGCGCGCTGTCTGCTGGCGGGGATTTTGGTTTGCTCGTGTGTACACGCGAGCAAACCAAAATCCCAGCAGACAGATCTGTTCAAATCGGTCGGTCCGACCGATTTGAACAGACACATTTAATCGTGTGTACGAGGCCTTAGAGTGCAGGAATAGGCTTTGTACAGAGTGCAGGGTTCTGGAGTGCATTACAAAGTGCGCTACCTGCAGAGTTCAGGGGTGCACTATGTACAGAGTGCAGGGTTCAGGTGTGTGCTACGTCCACTGTAAATCCTCTTCTCCTGCCATCTCAATTCCCCCCATCCCCTTACTGTACAAATGCCACCAAATGCCCAGTACTAGTAATGCCTTACAGCAGTTGTGTCGTGGGTTTAGTGCAGCCGCTCAGAGAGGAGTGCTGTCACTTCTAAATACAGAAGCCCTGTTCACACGGGCTGATTAGGGTGTGCTCAGGCACATCCGACACACCCCGTGCACACGACTATGACCTCAGACCAGAAAGAGGATTTTTTTTTTAATGCTTTAACATATTTTAAATAAACAGTACAGATTCCAGAACAGTACAGAATCATACTGTTCTTTTTTTACCCACTTTCTTATTTGTTTGGTTTTAGCAGAACAGTAATCAGTACAAAAAAAAGCAGGAAGAGGGATATTTTACAGTTAAAGAAGGACAGAGGGATTTGGTTTCAATATAGGGACAATCCCTTTAAATCAGTGGCAAGGTAGGCAAATCAATGGCAATGGTTACTAGAACAATAAAAAGGGTGAATTACCACCAGCAGGAAAACAGACAGAAACAAAAACCTTACAGGGAGTGCAGAATTATTAGGCAAGTTGTATTTTTGAGGATTCATTTTATTATTGAACAACAACCATGTTCTCAATGAACCCAAAAAACTCATTAATATCAAAGCTGAATATTTTTGGAAGTAGTTTTTAGTTTGTTTTTAGTTTTAGCTTTTTTAGGGGGATATCTGTGTGTGCAGGTGACTATTACTGTGCATAATTATTAGGCAACTTAACAAAAAACAAATATATACCCATTTCAATTATTTATTTTTACCAGTGAAACCAATATAACATCTCAACATTCACAAATATACATTTCTGACATTCAAAAACAAAACAAAAACAAATCAGTGACCAATATAGCCACCTTTCTTTGCAAGGACACTCATGCAGCCTGCCATCCATGGATTCTGTCAGTGTTTTGATCTGTTCACCATCAACATTGCGTGCAGCAGCAACCACAGCCTCCCAGACACTGTTCAGAGAGGTGTACTGTTTTCCCTCCTTGTAAATCTCACATTTGATGATGGACCACAGGTTCTCAATGGGGTTCAGATCAGGTGAACAAGGAGGCCATGTCATTAGTTTTTCTTCTTTTATACCCTTTCTTGCCAGCCACGCTGTGGAGTACTTGGACGCGTGTGATGGAGCATTGTCCTGCATGAAAATCATGTTTTTCTTGAAGGATGCAGACTTCTTCCTGTACCACTGCTTGAAGAAGGTGTCTTCCAGAAACTGGCAGTAGGACTGGGAGTTGAGCTTGACTCCATCCTCAACCCGAAAAGGCCCCACAAGCTCATCTTTGATGATACCAGCCCAAACCAGTACTCCACCTCCACCTTGCTGGCGTCTGAGTCGGACTGGAGCCCTCTGCCCTTTACCAATCCAGCCACGGGCCCATCCATATGGCCCATCAAGACTCACTCTCATTTCATCAGTCCATAAAACCTTAGAAAAATCAGTCTTGAGATATTTCTTGGCCCAGTCTTGACGTTTCAGTTTGTGTGTCTTGTTGAGTGGTGGTCGTCTTTCAGCCTTTCTTACCTTGGCCATGTCTCTGAGTATTGCACACCTTGTGCTTTTTGGGCACTCCAGTGATGTTGCAGCTCTGAAATATGGCCAAACTGGTGGCAAGTGGCATCTTGGCAGCTGCACGCTTGACTTTTCTCAGTTCATGGGCAGTTATTTTGCACCTTGGTTTTTCCACACGCTTCTTGCGACCCTGTTGACTATTATGAATGAAACACTTGATTGTTCGATGATCACGCTTCAGAAGCTTTGCAATTTTAAGAGTGCTGCATCCCTCTGCAAGATATCTCACTATTTTTGACTTTTCTGAGCCTGTCAAGTCCTTCTTTTGACCCATTTTGTCAAAGGAAAGGAAGTTGCCTAATAATTATGCACACCTGATATAGGGTGTTGATGTCATTAGACCACACCCCTTCTCATTACAGAGATGCACATCACCTAATATGCTTAATTGGTAGTAGGCTTTCGAGCCTATACAGCTTGGAGTAAGACAACATGCATAAAGAGGATGATGTGGTCAAAATACTCATTTGCCTAATAATTCTGCACTCCCTGTATAGGGGTTCTAACCATTCCTAGCTCTATACAAACATGTAATAAATATGGTTGTAAATATATTTTACTATCAACCTTTTGTAATTGCTAGCACTCAAACTCGGGCTGCCTTAGCAATATGATTGCCAACAAAGGGCCGATTGTACCTGGGTTATTTACAAAATGCAGGGTTCAGCAGAGTGTTACATACAGAGTGCAGGGTTCAGGTGTGCGCAGTGTACAGAGTGCAGTTTAGGTGTGTGCTGTGTACAGAGTGCTAAGTACAGTGTGCAACCCCAATCCCCTGCTTCCTTACATCTCTCTCTCCTACCTGGCCAGACTTAAGTACCTCCCTGCGTAGGTGGCTTTGCCTCGCCTTACAGGGAGAAGCTGCTGAGTGAAAAGCTGTCCATTGTAAACACAGAAGGCTTCTGTGTTTACAAGTGAAGGCAGGGACTGGAGGGTGAGAGCCGGAGGTGACGAGGGTCACATGACAAGGTGTTTGACATATGTGAACTAAAGTATAAAATGCATGTAGTAGGAGGTACATACACATCCAGAATGCAAGTCCCTTACCTTGTTGGCCAGTGAAGCAACCTGACATACTGTAGTGATGGACCAATAAGTATGTGTTGAAGTGATGGAGCTTTACCGGTGAGAATGGCTTAGCAATCAGCTGTATTCCCAAGCTTGTAGAAGCTGCTTGAACGTTCAACATGTAGCACTGTCCTGTGTTTTTTTTTTTTAACTAAGTTTTAGGGGTTCTAAAAAATTACGTTTTTTTAATGTCATTAAAAACGATCGTGTGTGGGCTTCAGAGCATTTTTTGGGCTCTGAAATACAGGCAAATTTTTTTTCGTTTTTAACGTTGTTGTTTTTCGGGGTGTGAAAAAATGGTCGTGCGTGGGCTTTAACGACATGAAAAATCCGCGCATGCTCAGAAGCAAGTTATGAGACGGGAGCCCTCTTTCTGGTAAAACTAGCGTTCATAATGGAGTAAGCACATTCATCATGCTGTAACAGACAGAAAAGCGCAAATCGTCTTTTACTAACATAAAATCAGCTAAAGCAGCCCAAAGGGTGGCGCCATCTGCATGGAACTTCCCCTTTATAGTGCCGTCGCACGTGTTGTACGTCACCGCGCTCTGCTAGAGCATTTTTTTTTCACGATCGTGTGTAGGCAAGACCATTTTAATGATGAAGTTGAAAAAAAAGTCATAGTTTTTTACAACCCGAAAAATAATCGTGTGTACGCGGCATTAGATTTCCTTGGTCCACAATCGGCTTACTCTTACTGAGCCTCTTTATTGTCAAACTGGATGTCTGCTGCAATATTTACATTCCATAAGCACGAAGCCAGAGATTCTTCAGTTATATATATATATATTTTTTAAATTTGCCATCACATTGTTCTTACTTTATTTGGCTAATTGGTACTTAAATTTCTACAGAGTAAACATATATTTAATGTTGGTTCTAAAAATATCAACTATGAAGGTATATTTGCTTAATATGTACATTTCAGCTTGTGATTTTGAATGTCCATGTCTTGTTTCTCTGCAGAAGTTCGGATGTAAATTCGTGGACAGTAGTGTTGGGTACTACGTTATCAAGCCCTGGAAATGGGCTCAAGCTCCGGAGGATCATAGTGCATGAGTCTTTTAGCTTTGCAGGAACAGGAAATGACATTGCACTTCTTGAGCTGTCCGAACCTGTCACTCTTCAAAAAAACATCCGCACTGTATGCCTACCAAAGGCATCTGACAACTTTCCTGATGATTCATCATGCTATGTCACCGGATGGGGAGCAGTTGACTTTCGTGGTTAGTAAGATATCATGTATATCAGCATATTGTAGTCTGTATAACTGATTGTTTTCTTCTTGTATTACGTTTGATTATTTAAATCCCAATTCCAGGAAAATTATCCCTTGAAAATGGGGCACTGCAAGAGTTACCTGCTCGTTTAGCTAATGTTTTAACCACCTAAGCCCCAGACCATTTGGCTGGCCAAAGACCAGAGCACTTTTTGTGATTCGGCACTGTGTCGCTTTAACTGACAATTGCGCGTGCGACGTGGCTTCCAAACAAAATTGGCGTCCTTTTTTCTCCACAAATAGAGATTTCTTTTGGTCACCTCTGCGGTTTTGATTTTTTGCGCTATAAACAAAAAAAGGATGACAATTAAAAAAACACAATATTTTTTTTACTTTCTGCTATAAAAAAATATCCAAATAAATGAAAAAAAAAAAATGTTTTTCCTCAATTTAGGCCAATATGTATTCTGCTACATATTGTTGGTAAAAAAAATCTCAATAAGCGTATATTGATTGGTTTGCGCAAATGGTATAGCGTCTACAAACTGGGATTTTTTCATGGCATTTTTACGTAAGTATTTATTTTTTACTTGTATTGGCAGTGATCAGCGATTTTTAGCGGGACTGCGACATTACGGCGGACAGATCGGGCACCTAGCTGACACTTTTTTGGGAACCAGTGACATTATTACAGTGATCAGTGCTAAAAATATGCATTGACACTGTATAAATGACACTGGCGGGGAAGGGGTTAACATCAGGGGCAATCAAAGGGTTAACTTTGTTCCCTATGTATGTTTCTAACTGTGTGGGGGATGGGCTCACTGGCTTGTTTCTTAAGTGGCTAAACTAACAAAATAAATAAAGAATAATTATATAAATGTATAATAAATAAAATAAATAATTATGTGAACCCTTAACCATAGTCTGTAACCCCTAACCCTTAACCACTTACAAAAAAAAAAAAAAAGGTAAAGATAAATAAATAAATAAATAAAAGTGGATAAAAAATCTGAAAATGCTGAAAAACATAGCAACAAATGATGAAACAGATACAAAACATCTCCATTGGCCAATAAAAAAAATGCCAAAACTCAAAAATGCAAAAAAAAAGTGCATATCAACACCCAAAAAATGCTCAAAAACGCAAAGCTCAGGTGTGAATGCAGCCTAAGCATCTCCAGCAGACAAATCCATGCGTTGCTACTCTTTCACTGGGGAGACAACATCACTGTATTACATAACTCTAATAGAGAAATTAGTGTCTTCCTCCTGGATACGCCAAAGGTTTGTGGATCATAAGAGTAACAGCTTTAAAAAACAATATATCGTACAATACAAACACACTAGGTTTTGGCGAACAGAAAAACGTACTCTCATTGCATCCAAATTAAACATGTTTTGAGGAGAATATATGAAATTAGTAGATAATAAAGGCTTAGCTTTACAGTGAAACATACACGGGCACATTTAAATATACCCATCACACACCTGGCAATTTAAAAGTACTGTGCATTCGTCATTATGTATACAGCCAGGGCCGCTGATAGGGGGGGACCACCAATCCTCCTGTAGGGGGCTCAGGCACACAGGGGGGCCCAAACAGCAGGGGGAATTAGTGTTGTTTGGCGGAGGGGCAGTTACAGAAGCATGCCCTGTGCAGCTCTCTGCAGCAGCTGAAAGCCAGTTTCTCCCCCTCCTGCTGGCTTTCAGCTGCTGCAGGGAGAGACACAGGCACAGGGCATCATTCCTGTAATTGCTTCCCTGACACTGATTCCCCTCCCTGTTCTGCCTGCTTCTGACCCCGTGTGCTCATGTGTCACTGTGAATATAATTTTACACAGTAAAAAACACATAAAAAAGGGCTAATTAACACAGGTTCTCTGTTATGTTTGTGTCCCCTAATACTGATTTTAGTGTATTTTTTGTAAAAATATGGTCTTGATATATTGGGGGCCCTGCCCGGTAGGCTGTATGGGGCCCCATGATTTCTAACAGCAGCCCTGTATACAGCAATTAAATTTAAGCTTAAACAGTACTGCATACTATGCAAAGTAAATTTATACAAATGTTTTACATTTATAGGCCGTACATCACCTATTCTACGACAAGTTGAAGTGAAGATAATTAATTCAGATAAGTGTGCTAGTCCTTTGATGTATGGAAGTTCAATACAACCATCAATGCTATGTGCTGGATATGAGAGTGGGGGAAAAGATGCTTGCCAGGTGAGTTAGGACAGCATTTGTCTTGAATGTGTTAAATCGAATTTGTGTTGCAATTTCTAATTAATTAATGCAATAGTGGAGTATTTTACTGTGCCCACATTGACCGCATCCCTTTTTGGCGTGTTACTAGACCCAGGACCTGCATTCATTATAGTACACAGAACATGGAAATGCAATTATTTTTGTAAATATAAACGGCTAAATACCTTTCCTCATCAACTGTATATAACAGTCTTGTGACTTCTATCAGTGTCTGGCCAACCACTGGTTAATGCTTATAGGAGGATCTAAAGCATCCTAAAAGCTTGCACTTTTAATAACTCAAATATATATATATTATATTATATTTACTTGCACGAAGATGCTGTGTAAGCTCCTCCTCTTCTGAGAGCTCCCACAGAAAGCCCGGCCCTGTACCCCCATGCCCTCCTCACAGGATTTGAATGACAGCAGCAGGACCCAATGGCTCCTGCTTCTCTAGGAAACTCCTGTAAGAAGAGGAAGAGAGAGGAAAATAACTGCAGCCAGGCACAGCACTAGATCGAGGGAGAACTCCGGCAAGGATTTAGAGGGGAATAGCTAGTGCCCCCTTACATGCCACATTTGGCATGTAATTTTTTTTTGGGGGGGCTTTAGGAGGAGTGGGACTTCCATGTAAACAGGAAGAGCCGTTGATCAGCTTCTTTCACGCAGAGGAGAGGCGATCAGCTGCTCTCCTGACAGGGGAGGTCTGTGCTGATGAGTGCCCATCAGTGCAGCCTATCAATGGCCATCAGTGTTGCATATCAGTGCCACCCATCAGTGCCGCCGACCAGTGCCCATCAATGCCGCCTATTAGTGCGCATCATCAGTGCCACCTCATCGATGTCGCCTTATCAGTGCCCATCAGTGAAGGACAAAACTTACTTATTTACAAAATTGTATAATGGAATTTTCCAAATTTTCGGTCTTTTTTTACTTGTTTAGCAAAAAAAATAAAAAAATGCAGAGGTGATCAAATACCACGAAAAGAAAGCTCTATTTGTGGGAACAAAATTATAAAAATTCTGTTTGGGTACAGTGTAGCATGACGCGCAATTGTCATTTAAACAGCGACAGTGCTGAATGCTGAAAATTGCCTTGGGCAGGAAGGGGGGGTAAGTGGTTAAATATTGGTTATTGTTATTGTATACCTAATTTGTGAAAAGGCATGTGTAAAAGCAGCGCTTGACTTCCACCTACCCTTATGTATCAAGAAAGGACAGACCAATATCACAAACCAGTTGGAATAAACAGCACCGAAAAAAAAAATTATATATATATATACTGTATATATATATATATATATATATTATTGAATGCTGATGAAAAATCAATGAATAGATTATACAATGTATACAGTAGCCCAATACTTATTAGTCACTACTCTGACTAAGTGAGTGATGCAGCCAGTGGACCAGGAGGGGGCTTTCCATCTGTAGTTCAAACAAGCTAGATAGAAACCAGTTCAAAGTATGAATAAAACTATATGTATTTATTGTGCTAATAAAAATGCACTGACAAGAGGAACTCAGACTAGGCAGAATGGGGTGATCAGGGCACAATAAGGAGGGTTAACAACATGGTGTGGGACATCCAGTCTAAATTACAGGCAAAGAGGTGGAAACAGGTGGCAAGGGTCACTATGAGAGGTTCGGGACTCGTCTGTGACTAGGAAAGTGCGACCACGATGGCTAGAACCTCCCCTTGTCTGATATCACTCCTGATTCTGCATTAGGCTGCATTCACACCTAGGCGTTTTGTCGCCTGAAGCGCGACGCTCAAAGACGCTAGAGGGGAAAAATAACATTATTCGCTATGGAGATGGTTCACATCTCCTAACGCAAAACGTCGTACGTCGAAAGAACGCCGATTTTCAAACAAGTCCTGGACCCTTTTTCGACGTGCGTATCGGGCGGCTTGGGCGTTTTCGATAGCCGACAATGACCTGTACAAAACCGCGGTTTTAAAATAACGCGTTTTGTCGCCGCAAATCGGGGTACTAAACGACGCAAATCGCCTACGCAAAGGAGTGAATGCAGCCTTGATCATCCCATTCTGCCTGGTCTGAGATATACTTGTGAGTGCATTTTTATTAGCTCAATAAATACATACGGTTTTTACATATAACACTATAGAGTGTTTGCACAGGTTTCTTTTCTTCTTGTTTATACTTAAAGGGGTTGTAAAGGATTTATTTTTTTCCCTAAATAGCTTCCTTTACCTTAGTGCAGTCCTCCTTCACTTACCTCATTCTTCGATTTTGCTTTTAAATGTCCTTATTTCTTATGAGAAATCCTCACTTCCTGTTCTTCTGTCTGTAACTCCACACAGTAATGCAAGGCTTTCTCCCTGATGTGAAGAAAGCCTCTTGAGGGGGCGAGCAGGAGTGTCAGGACGCCCACTAACACACAGCTCCTTTCTCTATCTGCAAAGTAGATAGTATCCTGACACTCCTGCTCGCCCCCTCCCCCTCAAGAGGCTTTTTCCACACCAGGGAGAGAGCCTCGCATTACTGTGTGTAGTTACAGACAGAAGAGCAGAAAGTGAGGATTTCTCAGAAGAAATAAGGACATTTAAAAGCAAAATGGAAGGATGAGGTGAGTAAAGGAGGACTGCACTAAGGGAAAGGAAGCTATTGAGGGGAAAAAAAAATCTTTTACAACCCCTTTAAATTGTGTATTACCTTCAGCATTACTTAGGAAAGCATTTTTTTTTTTTGGAGCTATAATATACCTACTGTATACAATCGAAACACAGCAGAGTAGAAACTGTGTGATATTATTAGTTAGCAAATCCTTGACATATTAAACTAACGTATTGCTCTTGTCTCACTCTAGGGTGATTCTGGTGGTCCTTTGGTCTCTATGCAAAATACAAAGTGGTTCCTTATTGGAGTTGTTAGTACTGGTGATGAGTGTGCATTACCTAACAGGCCTGGAATCTACACCAGAGTTACATTGCTGCGCAACTGGATTACCCAGCAGTCTGGATTATAATGCCCAGGAGAAGAAGAAATGTGGTGTGGAGGAACTTGGAAAAAACACTGACCTTGGAAGACTGCTAGTGGAGACACACAGTCAACCAGACATCATTTTGCTCATAGATGGATTTTACTGTATAAGACTTACTTATAATCACAGTATGTGACTTATTTTATTTTAAAGGTTATTATTGCATGGAGAAAAAATATTTATAATAATGACATTTAGAACTTTGTGAGTCAAAGAAATAATCTGCTCATTCGTTGGAATGTTTTATATATTTTCCTGTTATACAGGATTGTGCATAAGTCATTATTTTTTGTAAATGTGACATGTATTTATTATTTTTTAGACTTATGTGCAATAGTCATGTACGCAAGTACAGAAAAGAATTGCTGCCTATAATTACATAATATTATATTGTATTTAAAATCAATTTCTTGCTATATTTAATAAATAAATTATTTTTTGTAATCATATTCTGATTGAATAAAACTGAAATAAATACCACTCCCTGTTTTTTTCTCGTAATAACAGTTGCACTACAGTACATGTAACTACAAAATAAGGTGTATTTATGTATGTTGGTAAAGGGCTTTAACCACATGCCTACTGTGCACCTACACCCCCTTCCTGCCCAGACAAAATTTTAGCTTCCGGCACTGCGTCGCTTTAACTGACAATTGCGCGGTCGTGCGATGTGGCTCCCAAACAAAATTGACGTCCTTTTTTCCCCACAAATAGAGCTTTCTTTTGGTGGTATTTGATTGCCTCTACGGTTTTTATTTTTTGGGCTATAAGCAAAAAAAAAGAGTGTACATTTTGAAAAAAAACACAAATTTTTTTGCTTTTTGCTATAATAAATATCCAATTAAAAAAAAAAAAATTATCTCAGTTTAGGCCGATACGTATTCTTCTACATATTTTTGGTAAAAAAAAAAAAGTTATATTGCCTACAAAATAGGGGACATAATTATGATGTTTTAAAATTTATTTTTTACTAGGAATGGCGGCGATCTGCGATTTTTTTCGGGACTGCGACATTATAGCGGACACATCGGACACTTTTGACACATTTTTGGGACCTTTCACATTTATACAGTGAACAATGCTATAAATATGCATTGATTACTGTATAAATGTGACTGGCAGGGAAGGTGTTAACCACTAGGGGGCGGGGAAGGGGTTAAATGTGTAGCCTAGTGAGTGTTCTGACTGTAGGGGGAGGGGAGTGACTGGGGGAGGTGACCAATCTGTGTCCCTATGTACAAGGGACACAGCATCGGTCTCCTCTCCCTGACAGGACGTGGAGCTCTGTGTTTACAAACAGAGATCCACAGTCCTGCTCAGTTACTGGGCAATCGCGGGTGCCCGGCAGCCATCGCGGCTGCCGGGCACGTGCATTGTGTTCCCAGTAACATGACGCGCCCCCTAGTGGCTTTAAATGACAGGACGTCATATGACGTCCTGTCAGAACAATAGGGTATTCCGCCCACCGTCATTTGACGGCGTGCGGTACCCTAGTGGTTAAGAGTAGTGCCGCGTACACACGATCATTTTTCGGCACTAAAAAAAGGTAGTTTTTCAAAAACGTCATTTAAAATGATGGTGTGTGGGCTTCACATCATTTTTCAGGTTCTGAAAAACGACAACAAAAAAAATTCGAACATGCTGCTTTTTTTAACGTCGTTTTAAATTATGTAGTTTTTCAGGTTGTAAAAAATGATCGTGTGTGGGCTAAAACGACGCAAAAAATCGGGCATGCTCAGAATCTAGTTATGAGACGGGCCTGCTCGTTCTGGTAAAACTACCGTTCATAATGGAGTAAGCACATTCATCACGCTGTAACAGACAGAAAAGCGTGAATTGTCTTTTACTAACACGGAATCAGCTAAAGCAGCCCAAAGGCGAATGGAACTTCCCCTTTATAGTGCCGTCGTACGTGTTGTACGTCACAGCGCTTTGCTAGATCATTTTTTTAAAACGATGGTGTGTGGGCAACGTCGTTTTAATGATGAAGTTGGGAAAACTTTGTTTTTTGAACAATGTTTTTTTTCATGCTGAAAAATGATTGTGTGTTAGTTAACTTTAAAAAAAAAAAAAAAATGCACTCATATTTTTCGGGGAAAAAATCTGCAGTTATTTTTATTTTTTTCAGAGGGGCGAAGCAATCAGTGAATTGTGGGTGCAATGCCAGGTTTCTACAGCCTCTTCCTCCAGCTCTCTGCCGGTACTGACGAAAGGCTTTCTGCTGGAGCACTGGAGGAAGAGTTAATAATTTTTCTTTTGTCTGTGGCGTGCAAAACACAACCCAAAAACTTCACCCGGTGCAGGAAAAATGTGCACACACATAAAGAGTGACACAAAAAACTGTGACGGGTGCATCGTCAAATAGTCCTCCAGGGAGAACCCAGCTCTGATCCCCCGGGGCGTTAGGCTCCTGACAGGGAAAAGAGTAATAGGAGTCCAAGTAGCCGAAACCACGAGGACCCCACTAAGGCCCATGCAGCCGAAACCCCATGGCCTAACATCCTCAGAGGGACTGCCGAAACAGAACCCTCCTCGGTGAGGCTCCCCCGAAGGGAGACCCCATGAGAGCAGGTGAACTAAGCCAGAAGGCCATGTCCACCTACTCCCAAGACTTTCAGAGCCAGCCCGAGGACCAGCACCCTACTCATCACACAAAAAGTGCAGGTGCACCAACATAAAAAGAAGAAACGTGACAAACGGGGTAAAACAAAAGAAAGTGGGGGAGAAGGAAGGTGGGAGAGTGATGTAGAAAGTGATCAACGTGCAATACGTTGACCGGCCCTCCGGCCAGGAAACAAAAATTCCCCTGGTCCTAGCCAGAAGGCTCGGCCCTAAGGGCAGGTGTTAAAAAAGTGTGCGTGGAGACCAGTGACCTAAGGTGCCACACGTTGAGTGCCCCTCAAACACTCAGTGCAATGTATGGCACCCCTGGACTGCCACTCCAGGGGCACTATCTCCACACACTTTTCAACGGACCCTGACCCCCGGTCCGGACCGACAGCACCCTTCCCAGCCAGGAAGGTGGGAGAAGAGGTTGGGGAGAGCCAGCCGCAGCCAACTACTACCCACAACCCCCATCTCTCCCACCTAATTACATTCGGGAAGTACTACCCGCCTCTCCCCGAAAGGATTAGCAAAGGTTCCCTCGCCGAACAACTGACTGGGGCAGACACCACCGGATCCAGGCCAAAGGCCAGGGGCCCAGCCCTTCAGCTTCGACCTCATGCCTCTCTGCCCCGATCAGAAGGCTTTCGCCTCTACGCCAATAGGCTTTGCATCCACCGACTGCCATCCCTTTCCCCCTCGCCGAGTACTGGGGACAGTCGGTTTAGCGCCACCTATTGGCAACTGATAAGAACAGATACTACACTTGATCTTAGCCAAAAGGCCGAGAAGCGAGGAAGAGTTAATGGTCCATGAATGCAGTAATTACCCTGCCCCCTCCTTGCTCATTGGAGCGCTGAGCTGTGGAGGGGCGGCCATCTAAGGCTCTCAGTGGCTCGCTGAGAGGCTGGATGGGGTGTCAGTCCAGGCACTTGGCGGATCCAGACTCTGGTGCGGTGGCTGGACTGAAATCAGCGACATCAACAGACAGCGGACTTCAGACCGCTCTCTGCTTAAGAGGGGTCACAGGAGTGCCAAACGAATGGCACTCCTGTGATCCATTAGAGCAAGGATCTTCAAACTACGGCCCTTCAGCTGTGGTGGAACTACACTTCCCATGAGGCATTGTAAAAATCTGACATTCACAGACATGACTAGGCATGATGGGAATTGTAGCTCCTGAATAGGGATGAGCCGAACACCCCCGGGTTCGGTTCGCACCAGAACGTTCGAACAGACCGCGGGTTCGCACAAACTTTTCGAACCCCATTGAAGTCTATGGGACCCGAACGTTCGAATTCAAAAACGATCATTTTAAAGACCAAAATTAAATTTAATGTTGGAAAACGTCATTCAGAACCCGGGTCTTGCCCCAGGGAACATGTATCAATGGAAAAAAAGTTTTAAAAACGGCCGTTTTTTCCGGGGCAGCCATTTTAATGATGCTTAAAGTGAAAAAAAAATTCCTTTAAATATCACACCTGCTGGGTGTCTATAGTAGTGGCACGTGTTTAGAAATGTCCCTGCACAACATGAGAGGACTATAAAAAAAAAAGTAAATAATACTGCTTGCGCACATGCTGTGTGGCAACAATATGTCGAATATTTTAGCGGTGGTGGGGGGCCATTATTGTTTTGTGAAAAATTTTTTTTAGAGAAAAGGACACCCCTTAAACAGGGGCAGAAAAATTGTGCCTTGGGCACAACACAACACTGCAACCCCTCCCAATAACTCCAATTGGAGCGCAACAAGGAGCCACGTGCAAAGTATTGCATCAAAAATTGTTATTAGGTGCCCCTGTTAAACAGGGGCTGAAAAATTGTGCCTTGGGCACAACACAACACTGCAACCCCTCCCAATAACTCCAATTGGAGCGCAACAAGGAGCCACGTGCAAATTATTGCATCAAAAATTGTTGTTATTAGGCTGTTAAACAGGGGCAGAAAAATTGTGCCTTAGGCACTGGTGGCGGAGCCCAGAAACACAACATTTCTTACTAGCTATCAGCAAGAAAAGTGAGGAGGAGAAGGATATTCCATCAGCAGCATAAGAGGACAGTCACTCAGCATCAGCATACACAGTCTAAAAGGGATCCGACATTTCAACAAAAAAATATTATTCAGTAACATCAGCATCAGGTGCTTGGTAGCTGGTGTTGATCCAAGCCTGATTCATTTTGATGAAGGTCAGTCGATCAACAGAGTCGGTGGAGAGGCGCACCCTGTGATCGGTAACAAAGCCTCCAGCAGCAATGAATGTGCGTTCTGAAAGAACACTGGATGCAGGGCAAGCCAGTGCAAGCTCTGGCCAGTGATCCATCCTCAAGACCCAGTAAGCCAGAGGATTTTCGGTGGGGAAGGAGTCCAAGTCGGATCTTGCCCCTAGGTATTCCCGAACCATGTAAACCAAACGCTGGCGATGGTTGCTGGAACCGGTCAGACCTTGGGGCTGCGGACTGAAAAACTGTCTGAAGGCATTCGTCAGACGGCCTCCTTCTCCACCGCTCATTCTGAGACTCACCGAAGCCTCAGCAAGACGTCGCCCAGAGCCAGGTTTTGGCAATCCCCCCGGTTCTGGGAACGCATTGCACAGACCCTTCTGCAAGGCCTCCCGCAGAAGTTTCATTTTCTGCTCCCTATGGGATGGCAACATAAGGTCCGCAACCTTACGCTTGTAACGTGGATCAAGGAGAGTTGCCAGCCAGTAATGATCCGTCTCCTTGATAGCACGTACACGAGGATCCTTACGCAGTCTTTGCAGGATCAGGGAGGCCATGCAGCGTAGGTTTGCAGAGGCATTCGAGGCATAGTCCTCTGGATCACTGAGGACGACAGGACTCACAGGCACCTCATCCCAGCCACGTAAAAGTCCACGTGTTCCTTGGGACTGTAAATGATCCCTTGAAGACTGCTGCTGTTGATGCTGAGTGCTAGGCTCCACCTCCATGCTGCTGATACAATCATCCTCATCCTCCTCCTTCCTCCTCCTCCTTGTCCTGTGTGCTAGGTGGGCAAGCAGGCCCACTGTCTGGGTAAAGAGGGCCTTGAGAGGTAAGGAAGTCCTCCTCTTCCTCCCTCTGTTCTGCCTCAAGGGCCCTGTCATTTATTCCACGTAGCGTGTGCTCGTAGCTCGTAGCGTGTGCTCCAACATGTGAATAAGAGGGGCAGTCTCACTGATGCATGCACTGTCACTGCTCACCATCCTTGTGGCCTCCTCAAATGGTGACAGGACAGTGCATGCATCCCTGTTCTGCTGCCATATTGGCACAGGTACTCATTGATGGCCCGCTGCTGCGTGTGCAGCCGCTGCAGCATGGCCAATGTAGAGTTCCATCTGGTGGGCATGTCGCAGATTAGGCGGTTCTTGGACAGGTTGTATTCCCTTTGGAGGTCAGTCAGTCGAGCAGTGGCATTATATGACCTCCGGAAATGCACACAGACTTTCCTGGCCTGCTTCAGGACATCCTGTAAGCCCGGGTACCTGCCCAAGAACCGCTGCACCACCAAATTCAGGAAATGCGCAAAACAGGGCACGTGGGTGTGTTTTCCCTGTCGCAGGGCAGAGAGGAGGTTGGTGCCATTATCACTGACCACCATTCCAGGCTTCAGCTGGCGTGGCGTCAACCACCTCTGAGCCTGCCCCTGCAGAGCTGAAAGAACCTCTTCCCCAGTGTGGCTCCTATCTCCCAAGCACACCAGCTCTAGCACCGCATGGCATCTCTTGGCCTGCATTCCTGCATAGCCTCTTCGTACGCCTACGGAGCACAGCTGGTTCTGAGGAAACATTAGCACAGGAAGAGGCCACAGAGGAAGACGAAGAGGAGGGGGTGGAGGAGAGAGGTGTGTCACAAGCAGTAGTAGTGTTTTGGAGGCGTGGTGGCGAAACAACCTCCAAAACTACTGGACCTTGCCCTGTGTCCTTCCCAGCTGCCAGCAGAGTCACCCAATGCGCCGTAAAAGACAGGTAACGTCCCTGTCCATGTCTGCTGGACCATGAGTCAGCGGTAAGATGCACCTTACCACTGACCGCCCTGTCCAGCGAGGCATGGACATTGCCTTCCACATGCCGGTAGAGAGCCAGAATCGCCTTCCGAGAGAAAAAGTGGCGTTTTGGTACTTGCCACTGAGGTACTGCACATTGCACAAACTCACGGAAGGTGGCAGAATCCACCAACTGAAAAGGTAGCAGTTGAAGTGCTAGCAATTTCGCTAAGCTAGCATTCAACTGCTGGGCATGTGGATGGCTGGGATTGTACTTTAATTCGGCGCTGCAGCAGCTGGGGCAGGGAAATTTGTTGCCTGGTACTATCAGTAGATTGCCCGCTACTACTAGCTTGTGACACACCTATTTCTACACCTTCACTGCAGGCTTCAGAGAGGACTGGGGGTCTAGTGGGGTTGGAGGTCCCAGAAGGGCAAGGGGGGTACGCTTTTGTCTTTGGTGTGGGTCTTTCTGGTGTGCTTGCCAACGAGCTGCATGGCAAGTCGACATATGTCTGGACAAGCATGTGGTACCCAGGCGGTTGATGTTTTGGCCACGCGAGATACGCTTGCGACATATGTTGCAAATAGCAAAGGTACGATCTTGTGGACATGTTTCAAAAAAGGCCCACACCAAAGAACTTTTGCTGTACCGACACAGCAGCGCCATGCACAAGCGCCATAGATGTGCGCTGTAATGCAGTTGGTGTGCCCTTAAGCTGACCCCTGGAGGGCATCCTGCCTCTTTGGAGATGTGCCTGTGCCTCGTCCTCCTCCTCCTCCTCTCTCCTATCAGGCACCCAGGTAGAGTCAGTGACCTCATCATCCCCTCCCTCCTCATCACTGTCAACAACCTGGCAGTATGCTCCAGCTGGGGGAACATCACTCCCAGATTGCTGTCCCTCTCGGCCACCCCCTCTCCCTGGGCTCACATCAATGCCTTCCTCTATCTGTGTTCCGTCATCGGAGTCTTCAAAACGCTGCGCATCTTCCTGCAGCATGTACCCAACACTGTGTTGAAACAGTTCGGGGGACTCCTCAGGAGGACATGGTGGGACTAGGGAAGTATTGTGTGAAGCCATTGTGCAGAGGGAAGAGGACGCCTTGGCAGCTGCTTTGCCAGACAAACTTAGATCAGTCTGTGTGAGAGAGGATGAGGAGGATGAGGACGGCTTGGTCATCCACTCTACTAATTTCTCAGCATGTTGAGGCTTAACACGGCCAGCTCCCGAAAAGAAGGATAAGCGGCCACGGCCACGTGCTGAGGAGGATGCACCACATCCACCACCAGCGTTACCTCTAGATGCAGAGCCTGCTTGCCCTCGTGACTCTCTGCCTCTCTTTGTTGTCCTTCCAGACATATTGTTCAGGTGCTATGTAACAGCACAAGTGCAGTGACACCAACTGCGCTCAGGTGGTATGTAACAGCACACCAGCAGTGACACCAAATGCGCTCAGGTGATATGTAACAGCACACGTGCGGTGACACCAAATGCGCTCAGGTGGTATGTAACAGCACACGTGTGGTGACACCAAATGCGCTCAGGTGATATGTAACAGCACACGTGCAGTGACACTAACTGCGCTCAGGTGGTATGTAACAGCACACGTGCAGTGACCCTAACTGCGCTTAGGTGGTATGTAACAGCACACGTGCAGTGACACCAAATGCGCTCAGGTGGTATGTAACAGCACACTTGCAGTGAAACCAAATGCGCTCAGGTGATATGTAACAGCACACGTGCAGTGACACTAACTGCGCTCAGGTGATATGTAACAGCACACGTGCAGTGACACTAACTGCGCTCAGGTGATATGTAACAGCACACGTGCAGTGAAACCAAATGCGCTCAGGTGATATGTAACAGCACACGTGCAGTGACACTAACTGCGCTCAGGTGATATGTAACAGCACACGTGCAGTGATACTAACTGCGCTCAGGTGATATGTAACAGCACACGTGCAGTGACACCAAATGCGTTCAGGTGATATGTAACAGCACACGTGCAGTGACACTAACTGCGCTCAGGTGATATGTAACAGCACATATGTAAACATATGAGAACATCTCTCATTGCCGTCTCTCCCCTGCTCACACAGACACCTCGTGTGAGCAGTGACCAATCAGTGCCCCCAGGACCACCTCTGCCCCCCAGTACCACAGTGCCCACCAGTACCACCGTGCCCACCAGTACCACTGTGCCCAACAGTACCACTGTGCCCACCAGTACCCACCAGTATCACTTGGCCCACCAGTACCACTGTGTGCCCACCACGTTCCACCCTGCACCCACCAGTACCACCGTTCCCCCACCAGTACCACCGTGCCCACCTGTGCCCACCAGTACCACCTGTGCCCACTAGTACCACCGTGCCCACCAGTACCACTGTGCCCACCAGTACCACCATGCCCACCGTGCGCCCACCAGTACCACCGTGCCCACTTGTGCCCACCAGTACCACCATGCCCACCTGTGCTCACCTGTGCCACCAGTACCACCTGTGCCCAGTGCCCATCTGCCTCCTCAGTGCAATTCTGCAATCAGTACCCACCTGTGCCATCTCATCAGTGCCCACCTGTGTCACCTCATCAGTGCCCACCTGTGTCACCTCATCAGTGCCCACCTGTGCCACCTCATCAGTGTCTATCTGTGCCGCAGTCAATCAGTGCACATCAGTACCCATCTCATCAGTACCCATCTCAGTGCCATCTGTGCCGCCTCATTAGTGCCATCTGTGCCGCCTCAGTGCCATCTGTGCCCCCTCATTAGTGCCATCTGTGCCGCCTCATCAGTGCCCACCTGTGTCCACCAGTACACAGACCTCATCGGTGCACATCAGTACCCATCTCATCAGTACCATCTCAGTGCCATCTGTGCCTCCTCAGTGCCATCTGTGCCGCCTCAGTGCCATCTGTGGACATTTGTACTTTCCTGGCTTGTTAGGGTCTCAAGAAATGAGAGAGGCCTTCAGTACATCAGGTGTGATCAGATGTGATATTTTTTTATGATTTGCACTATAGTTTGTAGACACACAGACCAAAAATGTTGGGTTATTTTTATCAAAGACATGTAGCAGTATAAATTGTGGCCAAAATTTAAGAAAAATTAATAATTTGCAAAATGTTATCACAGAAACTATGAAAAAAACATATTTTTTCCAAATTTTCGGTCTTTTTTCATTAATAGCGCAAAAAATAAAAAACCCAGAGGTGATCAAATACCACCAAAATAAAGCTCTATGTGTGGGAAAAAAGGACAAAAAAATCATTTGGGTACAGTGTTGTATGACTGAGTTATTGTCATTCAAAGTGTGAGAGCGCTGAAAGCTGAAAATTGGTCTGGGCAGGAGGGGTGTTTAAGTGCCCAGTATGGAAGTGGTTAAAGCTGAAGGTTAGTGAGTTTTTTTTAATTATTATTATTTCAATTTAATTCTTAGGCTCCATGCACACTGAAGCTGATAAACTGTAGTTTTGGCTTTTTTTTTTTACAAAGCCCATAAACTGAACTCTATGTTAGCCTATATGCCCATGCACACATGGGCATTTTTTAGCGTTAATGAGCAGTGACGTTTTTTGGCTTTTTACTGAACGCCCGAAAATCACGTTCAAAGTGCCGTTTTTTGGCAGAAAAAAATGCTAAAAAACACAAAATGGCAATAAACGCTGATAAACGCTCAAAAGCGCAGGTCGCCAGCTTTTTTTTTTAATTATTTTTAATCCATTGAAAAAAAAAAACTAAAAAACGCTACACTGAAAAACGCTAATAAACGCTATTGCAAAAACGCTAACAAACTTTGAAAGGCTCCCTGCAAAGCTATTGGCTTTTTTTTTAGCTTCCAGTGTGCATGGAGCCTTAGATGTGGTGGCTGCATTTGTTTTCTTTTTTAGTATTTTTTTCTTTATTTTTGCCTGGTGATCTGACCAGTAAATCTGTTGTTTTATACTTCCCTTGACAGACCAAGCTGTCCAAAAAAAATTGCAGTTAGAGGGTGAGACAAACCATATAACACTGACAAGAGTGTGTACAATAATCAGCTTTTAGTTAGTAGTGTAAAAACGTTATCCCAAAAGGAAAAAAACTGTTGCTGTAAGTGCTTAAAGCGGACCTTCAGTAAATTTTTCATCTTTCCATCTATTAAATCTTCTGCCCTGGTTGTGGTTTTAACTTTGGATAGTAAAACATTTTTTTTTTTGCCAGTAAATACCTTATACAGCCCACTACCTGTTTCTTGTCTGGTAAAAAGCCTAGGCTTATGACATCATGCACAGCTCTCTCTCTCTCTCTCTCCTGAGAGTTTGCCAGGAAGGGAGGGGGTGAGTCATAAGAGTGCAAATGAGAGCTGCAGGGCTGCAGAAGCTGAAGGTGTGCTTCTGTGCGTCTGTGTAAATCCAGGAAGTGAACAGGCAGCAGGATCAGCTGTCCACGGTTAAAATGGATGCAACCAGACTCAGTGGAGGGAGATTTCTGCAGCATATTTGGCAAGTACAGGATCACAGTATATATAAAATAATATGCAAAGTGGTTGGGGGAAAGCTTCAGAAAGGCAAAGATGTTGGTTCCTTTTTAACCACTTGCCAACCTGCTCACACAGATACACTGCGGCAGGTCGGCTCTCCTGCACGAACTGACGTACCTGTATGTCAGTCTGTAAATGCAGATAGCGGGTGCGCCCAGACTCCTTGTCCACCGGCAGCCTACAATGGGGAGAGGAAGAACAGGGGAACTGCGTATGTAAACAAAGCATTTCCCTGTTCTGCCTAGTGACATGACAGATATCTACTGTTTCCAGTGATCGGGAACAGTGATCTCTGTCATGTTTCAGTAAGCCCATCCCCCCTACAGTTAGAACACGCTGAGGGAACACACTTAACCCTTTGATCGCCCCCAAAGTGTTAACCCCTTCCCTGCCAGTGTCATTTTTACATTTATCAGTGCATTTTTAAAGAACTGATCAATGCAATATTGTCACTGGTCCCCAAAAAGTGTAGTTTGGGGTCAGATTTGTTCCGCCGTAATGTCGCAGTCCTGAAAAAAAAAAATTGCAGATCACCGTCATTATTAGTAAAAACAATAAAAATAAATAAAAGTCCCATCTATCCCGTAGTTTGTAAACGCTATAGCTTTTGTGCAAACCAATTAATATAAGCCTAGTGTGATTTTTTTTTACTTTACACAATTTGCTCCATGCTGCAACCACGGTGCAAGGACTGCACCGTGCAAAGTGAGTAAATGACCAGATTAGGGGATCAGTATATCCATTACAAGATATGTGATTGGTTGTAACGTGTCATTCCTCTATTCATCTGTATTGATGACACAAATGGGGTTTGTATGACATAATGTTTGCTGAGTAGTGGGTGTGCATATCATTAAGGAGAAATTACAATGGGGTCTAACCACTCATTTCAAGTTTTGACAAGCAGGAAGGTTGTTGGTAAAATGTCAGGAAAAGGAAATGTTACAGACTTGTGAAATAAGACATGTGTAACCTCTTGTGTATTACTGAATAGGTGAACAATTAAGTGTCATGTCGATTGTCATCGTACAACATTTCTTTTGAATGAAAAAAACTGTAGCTGGAGACCAAAAATTTGCATTTTTTACAAAAGGAAGATGTTGTGCGTGTCTTCTTTTATATGTTGATACTCCTATTCCCATGACTAATTTCCTCTTTTAGCAATGAAACTACCTAAGGGGGTCTACTGCTCCCATGTTGATTGTCTTAATTGATTGTCTACACAAAATTAGTCTAGCCCTTTAGTGATACTGGCTTGATTTACTAAAACTAGAGCGTGCAAAATCTGGTGCAGCTCTGCATGGTAGCCAATCAGCTTCTAACGTCAACTTGTTTAATTAAGCTTTGACAATAAAAACTGGAAGCTCATTGGTTTCTAAGCAGAGCTTTGCCATATTTTGCACTTTCCAGTTTTTGTAAATCAACCTAATACTCAGTAGGTATGTGTCTTTTTCATGTATGGTAAATGAGTAAGATATAAAATATAAATAAGCCCATGTTCACATTGGACCAACTCTGCTGCACCGCACTGATTCCCAAAAGTAGTTCCTGTACTAATTTTGGCGGCTTTGGGGGGGCCATTTGAATAGACATCTGTGAAGGAACCTGCACAGATGTCTGTCAATTCGCCCCCGAAGTCGGACTGCATTGCCGGTTAGAAATTGCGCAGGTTCAGCTGAACTTGCACGGTTTCTAACCGCATCAGTGTGAACCTAGGGCTAAATGTAATGGGCCAGATCCACATAGAAATAGAGCGGCACAGCGTATCAGAGATACACTACGCCGCCGTACCTTACCTGGCGTAATTTCGAATCGTGAAAGATTTAACGGCGTAAGTTACAGCGGCGTAGTGTATTTCTGGCGGCGGAATTCAAATCGGCGATTGGGGGCGTGATTCATTTAAATGAAGCGCGTCCCCGCGACGATCGAACTGCGCATGCTCTGTTCAGAAATTTCCCGCCGTGCATTGCGCTAAATTACATCGCAACAATGTTTTTTTTTTTACTGGCGTAAATTACATACATTCCTATTCACGAACGACTTACGCAAAAATAAAAAATAATTCAAATTTTGACGCGGGATCGACAGCCATAATTAACATGGCAAGTCTAACTATACGCCGCAAAAAAGCAGCTTTAACTATACGTCGGAAAAAGCCGACTAGAGACGCCGTTAGAGAATGCGACGGCCGCGCATACTTCGTGGATCGTCGGAAATAGCTCATTTGCATTTTCGAAGTGGAAAACTCCACCCAGCGGACGCCGAAGTATTGCATCTACGTTTCGAAGGTGTACGAAGCCGTAAGCCTGTCGAATCGAACCCAGATGCCTTGGTTTGAGGATTCAAACTAAAGATACGACGCAGGCGCACTCTCTCTGTGGATCTGGCCCCATATGTTTAAGGGCTAGTTTACACTTGCTTCAAAACATGGCTTCGGACATGCTTTGTTAAAGCTCTCTGAAATGCCAGTCAAAGCTCCTGTTACTAAATAAAATGGTTAGCTTACAGTCCTGTTTACATTTTGCTTTTGATTGGTGCTTCGATGAGGCTTTGGTGAGGCTTTGATGAGGTTTTGGTGGGGCTTGGATGGGGCATTCGTTGAGGCCTTCAGTGAGGCTTCTTCGGGCTTCGATGAGGCTTCAGGGGGGGGGCTTCGGTGGAGCTGCAATGGGGCTTCAGTGAGGTTTCGTGGGGCTTCAGTGAGGCTTTGGTGGGGCTTCAAGCGATCTTTGCCATAGACTTCTATGGAGGCTTTGAAGATGCTTTGAAGCACCACTGAAGCTACACAGGGTATAATTTTTGAAGCAAAGCAAAAGCCAGGTGTAAAAAGGACTGTATAGCTAACCATTTTATTTAGTGACAGGAGCTTTGACTGGCTTTCAGAGAGCTTTAACAAAGTGTGTCCTGAAGCCATGTTGAAGCCAAAGCAAATGAGCCCTTAGGGTTAGTATTCTCTGTTATCACTCTTCTTTATTAAATTAGACATACATTTACTGTTGATGTGTCAATGGATCCAGCTGCTGACTCTGCAGTGGATTGGCATTGTCAGCAGAGGCTGGCACATGGTTATTGGGCAATATGGAGAGGATATGATGCCTTCCTGCATGTCCTGTTTTAAGAGAGATTTCACACTGAAATCCCCCTTCACTATGCCTCAACCATATCCATTGCAGCATAGTTGTGGCATGGCACTATTTACCTCTATCGGGTCTGGGGGTGTTCTGCCCCATAGCCAAAACAGAAAGTGAGAGGAAAACCCTCCAAAGTGAGGGAATCCCATGGTTGTCACCAGTCTCTCCAAGAACTAATGCCCCCATTGGAAGATTTCCCTTCTATTACTAGTTCTGGTTGGCCCTAAATGTGGAATTTTCTTTTACTTTCACTTTCAGTGATAATGGTAAACAGAACAAATATAGAGGGTGAAGGCCTCATACAAATGAGCAATGAAATGACATATATACTGGTTATATGCATTTTTTTTAGAACATTTGTAATTGCATGTGAAACTTTTAAATGGTATTATTCCCACTCTGCTCTTACCTGTGTATAGGTGCATTTTGTTTAAAGCAGAGTTCCAGTCATATTTTTGTTTATTAAATGTCAGCAGCTACAAAAAGTGTAGCTGCTGACTTTTAATAAACAGTCACTCACCTGTCCCACGGTGCACTCACCTGTCCCACGGTGCACTCACCCGCACTGTGTTCTCTCCATGTCCTCCCTCTGCGGTGCCGGCATCACTACTATGGATACCTGGCTGTGAACAGCTTGCGGCTTCACAGCCGGGTGTCTACTGGTCCAGAAGCCTTCTAGGACCTGTCATGTGACTTCGGGAGGGAGAGCTTTTGATTGCCTAGGTGACCGGAACGCTAGTGGAAGCAGGTACCTGTCAAAATCCCAGAATCCTTCACTCGCGCGCCCCCTAGAAGACCCGGCGCATCACAGATCGCGGTAAATTGCCGCTGATAGCGGCCGTTTACCACGTGATCGCTCCGTCAAATGGCGGAGCGATCACTTGTAAACAAACCGGCGTCATGTGATGACGCCGGTTCCTCCTTCTCCTCTCTGTACCGATCGGTATACTGTGAGAGGAGAGGGGGGAGAGCGGAGGCAGCAGCAGCACTGAGGGCTGGATCTGTGACAACTGCAGTCACAGATCCAGCCATCCATCCATCCCAGCTCAGCCATCCCTGCGTGATACTCTGCAATACCCCAATACTCTTCAATACCCCAATACTCTGCAATACCCTGCGCGATACTCTGCAATACCCCAATACTCTGCAATACCCCAATACTCTGCAATACCCTGCGCAATACTTTGCAATACCCCAATACTCTGCAATACCCCAATACTCTGCAATGCCCTGCACGATACTCTGCAATACCCCAATACTCTGCAATACCCCAATACTCTGCAGTACCCTGCGCAATACTCTGCAATACCCCAATACTCTTCAATACCCCAATACTCTGCAATAACCTGCGCGATACTCTGCAATACCCCAATACTCTGCAATACCCCAATACTCTGCAATACCCTGCACAATACTCTGCAATACCCCAATACTCTGCAATACCCCAATACTCTGCAATACCCTGCGCAATACTTTGTAATACCCCAATACTCTGCAATACCCCCCATACTCTGCAATACCCCCCCATACTCTGCAATACCCCAATACTCTGCAATACCCCAATACTCTACAATACCCTGCGAGATACTCTGCAATACCCTGCGCGATACTCTGCAATACCCCAATACTCTGCAATACCCTGCGTGATACTCTGCAATACCCCAATACTCTGCAATTCCCTGCGCGATACTCTGCAATACCCCAATACTCTGCAATACCCCAATACTCTGCAATTCCCTGCACAATACTCTGCAATACCCTAATACTCTGCAATACCCCAATACTCTGCAATAACCCAATACTCTGCAATTCCCTGCGCGATACTCTGCAATACCCCAATACTCCGCAATACCCCAATACTCCGCAATACCCCAATACCTTGCAATACTCCAATAACTTGCAATACGCCCCCCCCCCCCTCCTGCCACCCTCCGGTGCTTTTACAGACTCACCGCTACGATCTAAGCCATGATATTTTTTTTTCAGTCTTCCCAGCCTAGAAGTGAGATGTGGGGTCTTATTGACCCCACACCTCACTGTAAAGAGGACCTGTCATGTTATATTCCTATAACAAGGGATGTTTACATTCCTAATAATAGGAATAAAAGTGATAAAAAAAATTATTTTTGGGGAAAAAAGTGTCAAAATCAAGTAAATAAAGTAAAATGAACAATAATTTTTATTTATTTTTTTAAAGCACCCCTGTCCCCGTGTGCTCGCATGCAGAAGCAAACGCATACGTAATTTCCACTGACATATGAAAACGGTGTTCAAGCTACACATGTGAGGTATCTCTGCGAACGTTAGAGCGAGAGCAATCATTTTGGCCCTAGACCTCCTCCGTAACTAAAAACATGTAACCAATAAAAGTAATTAAAGCGTTGCCTATAGGGATTTTTAAGTAGCGAAGTTTGGCGCCATTCCATGAGTGTGCGAAATTTTGAAGGGTGACATGTTGGGTATCTATTTACTCGGCATAACTTCATCTTTCACATTATGAAAAAAATTGGGCTAACTTTACTTGTTTTTTTTTAGCACAAAACAGTTTTTTTTTTTAAAAACACACGTTCAAAAAAATTCTACGAAAATACCATGCGAGATAAAAAGTTGTAACGGCCACCATTGTATTCTCTAGGGTCTTTTCTAAAAAAGGATATATAATGTTTTGGGGTTCTATGTAATTTTCTAGCCAAAAAATTATGATTTTTCCATGTAGGAGAGAAATGTCAGAATTGGTGTGGGTGTTCCAGAACGCCTGATGGTGCTCCCTGCATGTTGGGCCTCTGTATGTGGCCACGCTGTGTAAAAGTCTCACATATGGGGTATCGCCATACTCAAGAGGAATAGCAAAATGTGTTTTGGGGTGTAAATTGTGGTATGCATATGCTGTGTGTGAGAAATAACCTGCTAATATGACAGAAACAAGATTTATTTTTATTTTTTTACAGAATTTTCAGTAGTTTTTCATTTATAGCGCAAAAAATAAAAAACCCAGAGGTGATCAAATACCACCAAAATAAAGCTGTATTTGTGTGAAAAAAAGGACAAAACTTTCAAATGGGTACAATGTTGTATGACTGAGTCATTCAAATTGTGAGAGCACCAAAAGCTGAAAATTGGTCTGGTTAGGAAGGGGGTTTAGGTGCCCAGTGGTCAAGTGGTTAAATAATTGTGAATGTAGCCTTATAAAAGTTTTCTGGGATGTACAAGTACTATGAAATGTGTGGATTAGCTTTACTTAATGATTTAAACGTAAAAAAAAAAATTCAATTGGTTACGGCCGGTCGTACACAGAGCAAATTTCTTTCCTGCAACCACGGGTTCAGTGATACAAGATACTGGAATAATACAATATAAATGCTATTGTAACATAATAACCACGGAATACTAGGATTATACAAAGACAAATGTCCAGAGTGCAATACATTATCTCTGAGATATACTGTATATTAAGATTGTGAATTAGATATAAACTAGGATTTGCTTATTTAAGACACATTTATCAACAGTAGACAAGTTATATTACCAATCTCGCAACACCTCATTAAGTTTAATAAAGATAATCATAGTTATAATTTAAAAATTATACAAAAAGCTTGCTGTGTCCCTTTATGGGTAAATGTGTAGAGGGATGAATGCCTTTGATGTAATTCCTTATGTCATTTTGTTTTTTTATGAACTCTACAAAATGAAGCAACTAAGGAAGTACCTTCATATTTTGACTCCAATGAATTACTGTGTATTAGATCCAAGTGTGACTTCCTTTATGTCTGTTTACCTGCCATTGGAATCTCACTTGTTGATTTGGGCTTGTTGAACTAGTTTTGCTGACATCACTTGCTTTCTTAGACCCTGTCAAACTCTGAGCACCCAGGACTGTTCTCAGATCTTTGTTGAAATCGTTCAGAGACCAAGTCATCTACTAAGCACGTCTGACAAGGAACATTCTCAAAGGTAAGCCTAGCCCAACCAGTGACATTGCTTCTAGCCATTTTACTTAAAGGATTGAAGGTTTGAAATATCCTCATCCTCATGATTGTTACAACGTTATAGACGTTTGTACATATCTACTTTATATATATATATATATATATATATATATATATATATATATATATATATATATATATATATATATATATATATATATATATATATATATATATATATATATATATATATATATATAATATACAGTGTATATACACTTCCCTTTCTGGAAAATAATTTGTTTCATCATCCAATGCAGTTATGTACTTAGGTTTATGTAGGCCTTATTCTTCCACATACAAAATAGATATGACATGTTTAAATAGATTTTTGTCTAAATCGAAAATAGGAAATTGATAGTTTCATTGTTTTACTGGCCTATGGTTAACTGTTTTACACATGTTTACAATGTTTAGTTTATGATTTGCAATCAATTATTGTATGTGAAAGCCTCTAACAAATGGTATATTAATCTATTAGGTAGTTGAAAAGACTCTAGTACTGGGCTTGTAAATAGAAGTCATGTTAAAGAACAGGAAAGTTTGCATGTTTTTATAGACTTGAATCATAGTGTCAAAACTTACATTTATTTAAATAAATCCTTGCCCAAATCTTGCCCAACAAAATCTTCAAGTTATGGTGTTCAGACACATCGGTTTAGCTCCTACGAACATACAGGTGGTGGCTGATAATATTCAGTTGACTTGGTATTGTACCAGTCCTTGGCTTCGATTTAAATGATCTTACATTCCAGTAGATAACTTAATTTATCTACAAATCAAAGGTGTTTCTACAAAAAAAAGTTTGCATTGGCAAGACGTTTATGTCTATGCCTTTAGAGAAGGAAGAGGGAGCATTTTGGTCTACAAACAGTGACTGGCCAGCAAATACCATTTGGCATACCAAGCGTTGGCTCAGCCAGAAAGTGCTAGCCGTAGTCTTGAAGGTACCCACACCTAAGAAGGTTTGTTGATCTGTGTGTAAACAGCTGGATGTATTACTATATTTCAAGTTATCTCAGCAAGTACACCTCCTGCAAGAGAGGTATATTGGAAGGAGTTTGTCATTACAGATAACACCTGACTAGATCTTTGTATAGAACTGGAAACCCCACATATCACAATAAAGTCAAAAGGCTGGGGAATATATTTCAAGCAGAAATATCAGTATAGATATGATCAATAGCCTATATTCTATATACAGTACATTGGGTACATCACACAGTATGTGTGAGAGAAATATCAATGTTTATTTTCTGTCTCTAGCATTCACTTTACAAAATGAAAATTCACTTTGCTAGGTGAACAGTCTCTACTTCTTTAGTAAATGAACCTCATTGTAAAGTATCCTGTAAAAATAAACCCAGTGATATTTAGCAGCTGGTTAAAGTCTAATTTTGGACCTCAATACTCAAGTGTGGCTTCAATTTTTAGAACTTAAACACTTCACAGCCTATATATAACCTAAGTGCCCCATAGGGACACTATCAGTACAGTATTGATAAAATACAATTTCAAGTACCAAAAGCATCACTTAGGCCTCGTACACACAACCGGGTTTCTCGACAAAAAAAAGCAAGAAAATTGCGTCTTACCGAGATTTCCGTTCGTGTGTACGAGGCATTCAGGGTTCTCATCTGGAAATCTGGCCAGAATCTTGATGAGAAAAAAAGAGAACCTGCTCTCTTTTTTCTCGTTGAGATTCTTGTCGGCCTGTTTCCCGACGAGAAACCCCAGAGTGTGTATACTTATCCTGTCGCCGTGGAAACCCACGCATGCTCGAAATGACTTTGAAGCATGCGCAGTAGCTTCCATGGCATAGGTAGTGTGAAGCAAGATGGCGGCGACAGCATTGAATGTGTAGAGCGCATGCTCGTCATACGCGATGACGTCACTGCGTTCTTTCCTTTCAAGAGAACAACGGTTCTTTTAAAATGAAAGTCAGTACACTCCGGTGGTAAGAGTTTCTTGCCAAGAATATTGTCAGGGAAAACGACAGGTTTTTCCTGACGAGATTCTCGGACGCGTGTACGAGGCCTGAGTCAAAGTTCAGTATCATTAATTTGCTACTCTAAGCATTTACATTTATGTCAGTTAAGGATCAATATGTAAAATATATTTAAGAATCACTTAAAAGGCCAAATGCTTGGAGGTATCATGACCTACTCCATGTATGCTACGCAAGATCGAAAATCTCCTCCCTCCCCTTACTCCTAAATTTCTCCCTTGCATACATTTTTAATTATTTTTTGGTTTTATAAACCTGTTTAATTAGAAGTCTTCTGACCAGTCATGTGACATGTACGATCCTCTTCCTTCTTCAGCAATAAGCAAGCCTCGATGATGCAGAGAGTATTGGTGACATAAAGATGTCATTGATGTTCTCTGCATTCTTATGCTATGAGTGCAGAGTGACATGGTGGGTCCATGATGCCCTGTAATCCTTGAAGAAGGCTGAAGGACCCCTGGGTGTCCATCAACCCAGAGCAGGTGTATGTGGAGGACTGCGCCAGAGAGAACGTTAGTATTGCAGAAACATCTTTTATGTATGCAGATGGTGGGCTATTTGTGTTTACAAAAGAAAAGTACACTTGGGCTTTAAAAGTAGGCATCACTTGGTTGCACTTGGTCTCAAGTGTATAGATATAACTCTTGTTACTATGAAACAATGTTCATTCTCATTGAACAGCTGTAAATAATTTACTTTCTGGCCTTACGGCACCCCTCAGAACAATGGGTGCGTAGAATGCATTTTATTGCTTTGTCTTTCTATTTCGTTGTAATTATTAACTCAGTGTGATGCGTTCATCCCATTCAGAATGACAGGCCCTTAATAATCTAATTAAGCAGCTATATTCACTTTTTAGGCTGGATTCACACTGGAGAACATAGCAGCTCACAGCAAGTGTCTGGTGCGTCTCCATTCACTGTTTCAGGTTCGATTTCAGACCGAATTTTTGGCTGAATTTGGACCTGAAATGGACCAAAAAACACACAGGACTCCTGTACAAATTGCACCGGAACCACTGTGGAGATGTATGAACCAGCTTCATAGAGAGTAGGTCACAATCTCCTGCTATGCGAATTGGATGCGAAGGGAAACCCTAATTCAATTCACAATAGTGTGAACCCTGCTTTAGATTTTTTTTTCTTGATGTTTGTAAGTACCGTAATAGAAAAATAAATGGAGTTTATTAATTAGCTTGATATTGTAATTTTTTTATATTTTTGTAGTTCTTTAGTTCATTACTTTACTAAAGTAATAATGTATTTTTGGCCTTTTAAGGTAATGTTCAAATGTATGCTAAATTACATACAAGAAATTGAAAATCGAAAAAAGAGAAATATATTAAGTGTATAAAAGAAGAATAATGGTGTCCACAAGCAGGTGAGCATAAAGCTGTGAATATTTAAAGTGTATCTAAACCCCAAATGTATAAAACATTTTTTAGAGTAGTGAAGGTTTAGAACAAACCATAAGAGCAAATAAGAAAAGTTCAAGGCAGTGGCGGCTGGTGGTATATTTCTTGGGGGGGGGGGGGGGGAGCGATCTGCCACTCACTGTCACCCCACCTCTGGCAGTCAGCCTAGTCTCCCCCACCCCCCGGTCGGTCAATCAATCCCCACACTTACCCCATCTAGGTCCTCTGGGCAGAGGGCTGTGTCTCCTCCTTCCTCTGCTTTCATGGTGCTATGGCTTCCCCTGGCTCTCCTCCCTCCTCCTCCTAGGCGGCCAATAGGATCGCCTCTCCTTTCAGGCAATTTGGAAAACGGGTCCCACGACCTGCTTCCTGATTGGCCAAGAGGAGAATCAGTGTGAGAATAGCAAATATTCATTCGCTATTGTCACACAACTGGATGGGCTCGGGGGGGAATTCTCTGCACCCGAGGCCACCCTTTTTGAAGCCTCTTGCCCTAATCATGTGCTTTAAAAAAATATCTTCTATCCAAATTCATATGTCAGGCGCCCTGCATGTAGATTAGGGGCCAGACCCATGGATGGGGGGGGGGGCGGCCACTGGTTCAATGTTATTTAAACCCGAAAGAATGAAAATGTAATATACTGTAGCTTCTAGTCCTTTTCTTTTGCACCTGGTAAACCTGTACACACATCCTGTCCTAGGATGACAACACTCCCTCACTCTGCTGTATTTATGGAGAAGCAGCGTTGTCACCTTAGGATAGGGCTACAAATGCCTTAGTAGCGTAGAGGGGAAGGTGTTCAGTGACCCTAAGAAATAAATGGGAACAATGTTTCACAATGCACCACAGGAAGTTATCAGCTGGAACAACTTCTGGCAGGATCAGCAGGCTGTTTCTGTCTCACCAAGCTTTTTGCTGGTGGTCTTGTAGCCCATTCCAGCCTTGTGAAGGTCTACAATCATGTTCCTGATGTCCTTTGACAGCTCTTTGGTCTTGCTCATGATAGTGAGGTTTAAATGGAAGAAAGAGATTCTGTGGACAGGTGTCTTATACACATAATGAGTTGTCATTAGATGCACCTTCTTAACTACTTCCATACAGGGCATTTTCACCCCCTTCCTGCCCAGACCAAATTTTAGTTTTCAGCGCTGTCGCACTTTGAATGCGGTCATGTGACGTGGCTCCCAAACAAAATTGACACCCTTTTTCCTCCACAAACAGAGCTTTCTTTTGGTGGTATTTGATCACCTCTGTGGTTTTTATTTTTTGCACTATCAAACAAAAGAAGAGCGACAATTTAAAAAAAAAACACAATGGGCCAGATTCCCGTAGAATTGCCGCTGGTGTAGCGTAAGCCATTTACACTACGCCGGCCGCAATTTAACAGAGCAAGTGCCGTATTCCCAAAGCACTTGCTCCGTAAGTTGCGTAGGCGTAGCCTAAATGGCTCTGCGTATCCCCGCATAATTCAAAGGGGGCGGCTTGTATTTAAATTAAGCACGCCCCCGTGTCGATCGAACTGCGCATGCGCCGGCCTCAAAAATAGCCCAGTGCACATGCTCCATCTCACATCGGAAAAAGTGAATGAAACCGACGTGAGCGTCGTTTACGTAAATCCCTATTCGCGAACGACTTAGTAAAACAACGTAACCGATGGAAAAAGACGACGCTGACCCGACGCCATACTTAACATGGCAACGACGGAACTTCGTAAGGTTACCCCTCATATAGCAGGGGTAAACTTACGCTTACGGAAACGACGTAAACGACGACGGGGCGGCGTAAAAACGTTTGGGAATCGTCGGATTAGGCTCATTTGCATAGGCAAATGAGAAATCATCGTAATAGCCACCTAGCGGCCAGCGATGTCATTACATCTACGATCCGACAGTGTAATTGTTTTACACATGTCGGAGCTTCACTGTATCTATGCGTAAGTGATTCTAGAAATTACACGCATAGATTCCCAGTAAAAAAAACAGAGATACGACGTGTTTCCTACGAAACGCCAGCGTTATCTCTTTTGAGAATCTGGCCCAATATCTTTTACTTTTTGATTTAATAAATATCATAATTTAAAAAAAAAAAAATCGTCAGTTTAGACCGATATGTATTCTTCTACATATTTTTGGTAAAAAAAAGAATCGCAATGAGCGTTATTGAAGGGTTTGCGCAAAAGTTCTAGCGTCTACAAAATAGGGAATAGAATTATGGCATTTTTTTTTTTTTTACTAGTAATGGCGACGATCTGCGTATTTTTATTGTGACAGTGACATTGCGGCGGACATATCGGACACTTTTGACACTTTTGACGCATTAAGGTGAAAAAACATTTACCTTTACAACTACTTTAAGTGGTTAAAATACACCTATTATAAAAATGATACACCCTTCATTTCTTTGTAAGTGGGCAAACTTACAAAATCTGCAAGGGATCAAATAATTATTCCCCCCTACTCTATATATATATAATATACTTCCAACATATTCTGATTTTTGTTGCTGTAATCAGCAAACTCATGATTGGATATAAAAGACCTTCTCTACTATAAACTGACAGAGAACAATACTCATGCTGTGTCTGCTTTCTAAAAAAAAAAAAAAAAGATTCCTGAAGGGAATCACAATACTGCAATGCAGTGATGCAGTATACAAAAATTAGATTGTTGAGGTACACTTCATTTTAAATAGCATCCCAATGAACCTGCACTGCAGCCTTCTATATGACGCAGGAACACACTGTGATGCATTGTGTGTGGCATTTCAAAGAAAGGTTAAGTATGGTTTTGGTCATGTTGGGATTAAAATGAATAGGCTTCTTTAATGCAACACACAATCATGCACAATGTAGCACACTGTGCAAGTGTAAACCCAACTTAGCACTTTTTCCAACTTTTGTTTTTCACCTAAAATGCATTTAAACTGAAGGTTTGGTTGGGATTTCACTACTTTTTTTCTGCAGCTTTTTGAGTAACACCTTTGCTCAAAATAATAAAACATCAGTTGTATTTATATCAGTATAAACGACTAATCTCCATAAAATATTATTTTGCTGGTTGTGTTTTACCTTTCTATAACATATGAACTAATTCAGTATTTTAACATTGTTTTTATTTAGATCCCCTATATCTGGTCTTCCAATGAAAGCCTCTAAAGCATCGCAGAAATTGTAATAGCAGTTTCCATAATCATTTTTCTTTTGATAATTATTGCTGCTGTGGTTTCAGCTATTGTAATTGCTGTTATTCGTGGTAAGTTCATGGCGTTAACTTTTACTTTTTAAAAATGTTTATCAGCAAGGAAATAAATTAAGGGCGCGTATGAGGATGTTGCTGACAATCGCTGCCATCCTGCTGTTGCTGCTTGAGTGGGTGTCAGCAATGGTCACATGATCACTGCTTACCTCTGATGCTAGGGAAACCTTGCAGAGAACTTCCCTCTGCACTAGGCTTTTGATGGCCATCCTGGGGGAGCCTGTGTCTGACTGGACACAGAGCTTTTTCGACTATTTGGGCAGCCATCTTTAATCCAGAGAGGCTATAAGTAGCTGTTTTTGTGCACCCTTCAGCGTAGGAATATGAGATATGGACAGACTCGGTGAGACACAATGCTGGTGAGGGGAACGCTATGTTCTGCATAGGAAAGGGAACCTGTGGAGAGAGGTCAGCTTAGGTTTGGTCTTGTAACTCCTGGAGAACTACCTGGTATGGAGAAGGACTTTTGTGCCAACTTGCCTCTGAAACATTGCATCCTTGCGTGACGCAAGTTGCGTCCTGTGTTGCAGGCATAGGCGTGCGCACAGGGTGTGCCAGGTGTGCCCAGGCACACCCTAATCATCCTGTGCAGCACAGATTCCCCCTACTGCCCTCCCACAGGCTTTCGACTTCCCTCCTCTCCTGTCGGCTGTTGCTGCAGAGATGTTTTAGGCCCCTTTCACACTATCACAACTTCAAAGTCACGTGATTTTGCCGTGATTTTGCGGCCGCGATTTCAGAGAGACTTGAGGTCTATGAAACTGAACATCAAAGTCAGACCAAAGTACTGCAGGGACCACTTTGAAATCATACTAATATGAATGGTTGTCATTGGAATACATGGGGAACGACTTGTCATGCTGCTTTGCAGTTCCAAATCGCGGGACAAGTCGTACAAATGAGGAAGGGGCCAGTAAATATGTAATTTACCAGCCCCTTCCCTTTCTGAATGAACATTGTGAGCTATTGGAAATCTGTGTTTGAGCTTCGGGGTGCACACCCTAATGGAATAGGCTGCGCACATCTATGGTTGCAGGTAAAGTGTAAGCCAGGGAGGGCCTGTAAGGAAGCAATCCTTGTTAGGGTCACACATATATTCATCTTCAAATACATTACAGTAAGGGAGCTGCGGTGGCTCAACGCAATTGGCACTGCGCTGACAAGCCGTTCACCTCTGCAGCTAAGGGTTGGGATCCTGGTCTCGGCTGCATGTGAATTGAGTTTGGTGGTCTCAGCCCGTCTCCCGGTGGGTGCGCTATGCGAGGTAAGCCTGCGCTTAGTATGCCCACCCCCTCCCACAAAAATCACCACACTTAAACGCACTCGAAATTGGGTTAACATGCATGCACTTTGGCCACGTGGTCTCTAAAAAAAGAGAGGCGAAGGACTAACAGGGCTGGCTGAGCGGGCAAGATCCTCTCACTCCCTCATAAGGGAGTCCCTCTGCCCCGTTTGGCTTCAAAGCGGAGCAGATAGGGCGGGCTGTGTGGGAGGACCCCCTCACACCCGCCATTGCCACCCTGGGGCATGGAGAAAGATGGCAGATTGCTTCTGAGGGAGGCCTGCCTACTCCCAACTCCTGCAGTCCGGCTCCTCTCTCGAGTACACGCACACAAAAAAGAAAAAAAAATACATTACAGTAAAACCTTGGTTTGAGAGTAACTTGGTTTGAGAGCATTTTGCAACACAAGCAAAATGTTTCAATAAATTTTGCCTTGATACACAAGCGATGTCTTGATATAAGAGTAGCATCATGTCACAACTGAGTATACACCCCAAAAGAAGAAAGGAGCCTTCTAAGTGTAGCAATATGGCGATTACCCCATGTGTGAATGACTTTTACACAGCGTGGCTACACACATTTAGGCCCAACTTATTGCTAGGGAACGCCATCTTAGAGGTTCTGGAACACTTCTGACATTTCTCTCCTACATGGAAAAATCATAATTTATTTGCTAGAAAATTACATAGAACCCCAAAACATCTATATGCTTCTCTTTTAGCAAAGACCTAGAAAATACAATTTACACATCTGCATGCATAAATTTATTGAACGTGTGTTTTTTAAAAAAAACTGTTCTTAAAACAAAACAATACAGTAAAGTCTAGCCCAATGTCAGTGAAAGATTTGACGCCGAGTAAATAGATACCCAACATGTCACACTTCAAAATTGCGCACGCTCGTGAAATGGCGCAAACTTCGCACTTAAAAATCCCCATAGGCGGTATTGCCAAAGTATCATGCAGGGTATTGGGGTATTGATGAGTATTGGGGTATTGCCGAGTATTGGGGTATTGCCGAGTATTGGGGTATTGTTGAGTACTATTGCCGAGTATTGGGGTATTGTTGAGTATTGGGGTATTGCCGCTAGTATTGGGGTATTGCCGAGTACATTGCCGAGTATTGGGGTATTGTTGAGTATTGGGGTATTGCCGAGTATTGGGGTATTGCCGAGGATTGGGGTATTGCCGAGTATTGGGGTATTGCCGAGTACTGGGGTATTGCCGAGTACTGGGGTATTGCCGAGTATTGCTGAGTACTGGGGTATTGCTGAGTACTCATTGCTGAGTATTGGTGTATTGCTGAGTATTGGGGTATTGCTGAGTATTGGGGTATTGTTGGGTAATTGTTGGGTACTGGGGTATTGTTGGGTACATTGCTGGGTACTGGGGATTGCAGGGTACTGGGGATTGCAGAGCTGGGATGGATTGAGGGATGGCTGGATCTGTGACTGCATTTGTCACAGATCCAGCCACAGCTCAGGTGCCGACAAGCCCCTCTCCTCGCTCACTGTGAACGGTACAGAGAGGAGACTTGTCATCCGTCAAGTGATCGCGCCATCATTCGACGGATCAGATCTATCAGCGGCAATTTACCGTGATCTGATGCGCTCTTCTAGACCCGGCGAGCACGGACACTTTCACGAGCGCGTCCCAGGGGACGCGCAATCGCGGAGTGAAGGACAGTCCCAGGAACGTCGTCCCAAGATAACTCCACCGCGCCGTAGCAGTAAAATGCCTATGGCGCGGTGGGAAAGTGGTTAATGAAGGTACAACATTTAGCAACTTATTGCTACACTTAGAGGTGCCTCTCTTCTCTTTTATTCCCTGTAAAAAAAATGCTTTGATATACAAGTGCTTTGGATTACAAGCATGTTTCTGGAACAAATTATGCTAGCAAACCAAGGTTTTACTGTACAGTATACTGGTGAAAAATATTCTTAAAATGCAGTAAACTCCAAAGGGACAGCAATTTTTTATCTGTGATATCAAGTACAACATACCAAGCTAATTAAATAAGGAAACTGACAAATGGACCTATGTTTATGATGGTTTTAAAGGTATATGGCAAAAATAAATATATTAATAGGCAAACTTTGCTTTTTTCATAGGTACAAGCAGCAAATCAGGATCCAGCCTTGTGTATTATAGCGGCTCTTTTAGGGTTTTAAATTTAAACTATACAGAAGATTATAAGAGAAGCAGCAGCCTTGAATTTCAGTCAATGGCTGTTCAAATGGAAGGATTTGTAAGTCGTTTTTAATAGCTTTAGAGAAATGTAAAAATGTCCTTTCATATATGGGTAAAATAGGAGAACATTTTTTCTAGGACAAAGGGAGTGCTGAAACAATTGTCCATTAACACACTTGCTAAGCCACAGTTTATCTGTCAATGTCTCCTGTGCAAGTTTTTAGAGGTCACAAGACATACAGTACATATCAGAATGCATTTTACAATATTAGCTAAGTATTCAAACACCTACGTTATGTGTAGGAAGGCCCACTAGTGTGTGGGTTGTGAAGTCAGTTTCCTGTTCAGCAGCTTTACAAGGACAATATGCCTAAGTACCTGTATATCCTATTGGTTTCCAGTACAGTCACTTATCAGTTATCTTTGCAGGCACTAATGTGGATAGCAGCACTACACACTTTCTACAGATATCTCTTTTCTATGGTGGTGCAATTGACATTCGCTCACAACTACAACCGGGACCAACGCAACCCAGGTGTTTTAGCCAGTATTCTGGGGTACCTACCCAGTCACCCCTTCCAACTTCACCTGTGTAATTGATCACCACCACTCATATCTCCAAATCATCTGCTCACAGAATTCCCTGAGCCTTGTGTTGGTGAATCATTGTGGGGCATTCCTGCGTGCCCAAAAGCCTGCAACCTTCAAGCAATTGCATCCACGCTGTCTACACTTACTTACATTCAGTATAACACGAAAGGGAAAATGGATTTCTTTAACTCTTCCACTGTGTAGAGTTTCTTCATAAACAACAATAACATGGTACAAGTTTCAGAACATAATACTGTTCAACTAGTACAGTATAATAACCACAGTTATGGAGGAAGAGCTTGCATTTTCTAATCCCAGGGTAGTGATAGAGAGCGGGCTTGCCATATGCCAGTATGTCCCAAAGTCATGGTTCCTCCCACACCATAAGCCTACCTCGTGCACCCCTCAGTAGAGGTCAGCCCCCTCTTTCATCTTGCCTTCTTCTTCACTCTTTCTTTTGCTAACCCCACCCACTGCCTATGAGTGAATCTAAATTAAAAACTCTCCCAGCTGTAACCCCTTCTTGCATACCGAGAGTCGGATAACAAGCACCCCCTCCCCTTAAGCAGGCCATACACGGTCGAATTTCAAACAAATTTTCTTTTCAAAAGTTCGTTTTTTTTTGTGATCCGATGATGCCACCATTGATTTTCGAAATTCGGCCAACAAAACCTTCATGTTGCCGGGAATATTCGTTTCCCCCCGGGAATATTCTTTTCTCTCAGGGAATATTCGTTTCTCTCCAGGAATATTCTTTTCTTGCACAGGCACATTTTTTTTTCTATTACATTTCTCGCACGATTCTCCCATCATTGATCAGAAAATCGTTAGTTTTTCAAAATGTTTTGAACATGACGGATTTCTCAAATTTGTTTGCCGCACGAAAATCGGCTGATGCTGCAGCCCACTAACGGTGCGAAATACGAACGGAAATTCTTTCATACAATTTACGAAAGAAAATTATTTCGAAATTCGAACCGTGTATGGCTGCCTTTAGCTTTGAAAGCTCACAGGCTAATGTCATCCTTGGACTTTAAAGATTAGTCACACATTGAGACACATCCCAACTACGTCAGGAAAAAAGAAGAGTAATGCAGGGCATACACTAGAAAATGTTGGTGGTAGGGGTGATGCCTGGTATTTACTACCCTGCAAAATCAAGCTGTCATGGCTTCCTTCCTGTCCAGCTGTTCATATGCAAACAGAATGTAGGCATGACAAGTTGTCACTGCCCGGAGATACCACAATCATGGGATGTTTGTTCCCATCAATTTTTGCTAGTATATGAGCCACATAATTCATGTCTCTATGCATCTTAAACCAACCAAATCAACCAGTACAGTCCATTGCTTTGACATGTTACCAGGCTCTGCAGCTTTGCATAAATTAGTGCTTAGCGTGAGCTAAGGATCAGCAAGAACTAATTACTGTAGGCAGTAAATTAATGCTGACAGGTTTTTACTATTTAATGGCAATCTCTATATCTACAGTCGTGTATGACTGACAAACTGATCTAGAGGTCCCCTGGCATTGTATAATCCTTTTGCTTTAAACTATGTGATCACTACTGTGAAATCCTAATATATTGTAGATATCACACTAATCAAAGGCACTGGGACTGTAATAAACCATGTGTCTCTTTTGTGACTTATCCCGAATTCCAGAATATACAGTTACTTTTCCATTTTCCCATGATAGCTTTTTCATGTAAAAATGTAAAGAGGTAAATAAGATTGTAAACATGCTTAAAATAAAGTAGTGAACCAAATTAACTCAAGTTTTACTATATCAATTTTGCTTTGTATTCTACCATTGTGATGTACTACTAGTGTTGATTGCTTTTGTATTTATTGCAGATTTATTTAATATTTAATTATTCAGAGCTAAGAAGTGAGTACAAGAAGGTGCAAGTTGTTAGTCTAAGGTATGTGGCTGATGATTTCAAAAGTCAATTGAATCAAACCCATGAATAATGTCTCTTCTGTAGTGTAAATCTGGCCATAAACACATAGAATTTTATCGTTTAGCCTGTGAACCTAATGAAAAAATCCAACAGATTCCTTCATCTGTGCTATAGACAGGCAATGCTCAGCCAACAATATTCCACCTGACTCCTTTGATTTGTTTCAATCAAACAAATTTGCGTTTGAGGTTGCCATTAGGGCTACCCACAATGTGGTAGCCTGGGCTTATCCTCAATGAATGGGAGTGTCTGAAGCTTGATTACTGTGGTTGATGATCCAAAGGGAATAAAACATGTATTTGGACATACGTTTTAACAGCAAATTCAAATCAATTAAAAAAAAAAAAATTAGATCAAAATAAATAAGTGTCAATTAAAAAAATATAATCCATATAATCACCATTTTTTTTATTGGAATGAATGTCTATTGATTAATCTAATTTTATTAAACTTTATGGACTTAATTTGCACAACTTATAAGGTTTTTATGTTCTTAGCATAAGCACAGTAGGGCTGTTGCAGCACTTTATTATGTTTTTGCACTGGAATATTGCAAAATGTATACATGGCATTGCATGGCACTTTAGAGTGTTCTAAGCACATGGCATTTTTCATATATATCACACAAATTTATTAGCGCTGTTTCTTTTTTGTTAATGTTCATGTTAGATTGGAGTGTACATGTTAATAAACTGAAATATTTCATTTCAGAATTTTGTTTTCGTCCGAAAAATTAATTAATTTAGTTACTCCCGAAATTTGTTTTTAATTATTTAGTTTTTCGTTGGAAATTGCATGAAAATTCAAACGAATTAAGGTTGAATCTGTCATTGAAGGCGTATGGTGTCTGACTGTCTGTCGAATGTTCAAGGAAGATTCGACTGAGCAGCGAAACTGTACGACGCTGCAATCATACTTTTCCGGTCGAATGTTCAGCCTACAAGCTATAGTAGAATTCTAATGTTGTATGACTAGTGATAATTATATTTATTAATTATTATTACTAGTCAACCAACATTAGAATGTTTCTATAGCCTATGGGCCGAGCATTTGACCGGAAATGTATGATTGCAGTGTCGTACAGTTTAGCTGCTCCGTCAAATTTTCTTAGAACTATCAACAGACACCATAAGCCTTCAACGCTTTGTATGTTTTTCGATGCTTTGTCGAATCTTCGTCGTTCATGTTAAATTGTCAAGTTAGTTCTAGCTATTTTACTGCTCCTCCTCTTTGGTTACAATCAGCCAATAACATTCATCATCATCATTATTTTTATTTTACTTCCCCCACCCAATTCCAGGAGCGATCTTTTCTCTCTATAATGTTGAATATTTTCTCTCTATAATGTCGAATATTTTCTCTCTAGAATAATGTAGAATAATCTTGGACTAATAGAGTTAAGGTTAGGCACATTCGACCAACGAAAACGAACATAAAGCATTTGTTTATGTCGGATCTTTCAGTTTTCGTATTCTGTGCATTAGTTTTCGTTTGTTAAAACGATAACGAAAATACCTGAAATTCGGATGAAAATGCATTCGGACGAAAATGAATGCACATGTCTACATTTTAAGCCTGGTACACACAATCGGATTTTCCGCAAACAAAGCATAGGATTTTTGTCTGAAGGGTGTTGGCCATGAACTTATCTTGCATACAAACGGCAAAGAATTGTCGGGCAACAAACCCGAAACGACATGTTTTTTCAGCTCTTTAGCGCCACCCTTTGGGCAACTTCTGCTAATGTTGTATTATGGTTAGCATTGCTTCTGACCATGTGTGTTTGTACTTTGGAGTTTTGCCCAACAGCACAAATTTTAAAGCATGCTATCGAACATTTGTTGGAGAAAAATCTGACAACAATTGTTCGACCCAGCATACAAACGGTCTGATTTTCCGACAACATCCTGCCATCACACAATTTCCGTCGGAAAATCCGATTGTGTGGACGGGCCTTTAGACCCCATACACACCATTAGATTTTCTTCAGATTTACCAAAACCATATAATATGAGGTCAAACCTTAAGAGTTTCAATTTGTATACAATCAGGCAGGCCCTTGCACTAAATAGTTTTGGTAAATCTGAATAAAAAATATCTGGAGAAAATCTTAAGGCCCATACACATGATCGGATTTTCCGACAACAATGGTCCGACGGACGTGTTTTGTCAGACAATCCGACCATCTGTATGCTCCATCGGACAATTGTTGTCGGAATTCCCAACAACAAAAGTTGACTGTGCATGCTCTTAAATTTTCCGACAAAACATGTGTTCTGTCGGATTATCCGATCGTGTGTACACAAATCCATCGGACTAAAATCCAAACACTGTGCATCGACGTTCAGCTTCTTTCGGCAACTCGTGACGCGGCCGTATGCGCCGGGGGGAAGCTTTTGTCATCACATCAATCACTTAGCCTGTGCATAGGAACGCCCACTCCCGTGGGAGCCACTACCCGGAAGCTGGGGGGAAAATAACGATACAACGGTATGTACGGCAAAAAAAAAAGAAAAAAAGATCAGCATACTGTCAATGTCAGAAGTGAGCTCAATGTAAAGTTAGAATTTTTTTTTAGGGTGAACCCCCGCTTTAAGTGTATTTGATGTGTATTTACTAAACACGTTCTTGTTTTTTCCTCAGCCCTGGAAGCGTTATACCAGGATTTGTGGTGACTTTAAATTTTGATAGTTCAATGAGCAAAAATGTGTCAGTTCAGGGGATATTCTCAGAGAGCATGAGAAATACCAACACAGCGCAATTCAACATTGACAAGAATTCACTGCAAATAACAGGCAAGTAGGGCAACTCCTGTTCCTTTAGAAGATAGATTTCTTCCTTTATTCTTTCTTTCTTTCTTTCCTTTCTTAGAGTAGATATTTGAGAACAAGAGCAGGGCTTCCTTAACCATGAAAAGTTAAAATATGAGATTTTAATAATAATTCTCACACTTAGCAGTCCGATTACATGTGATAACCCAGTGGGGATTCCCGCAATTAGCTATAAAAGGCAGCTCCATTGAGAGTTTTGGGAGGCTGCCAGTTCCTGCAGCTATTTGTTTCCCTTTGCATTTAATGTAACTCATGCAAAAATCACATGTGGGTGATCGGCCATGGATGTAGACTGTATGTGTTCAGGACCAATGGTTTGCATGCAGGGCCGCCATTAGGGGGGTACAGGCATTACACCTGTAAGGGGCCCGGGGGTCCCCAGGGGCCCGGATGGGAACCACCCTAAAAAAAAAAAAAAATTGTTTTTTTTTTTTATGGGTCCGAAGGTCCCCAGGGGCAAGGAGGCCACTAAGGGCCCCAGATGGCAAGCCCTTTTTTTTTTCAAAAAATATATATATTTAAAAAAATATATATATTATTTTTATATATTTTTCTTTTATTTTTTATTAAAGGGCCAATTTTTTTTGTTGTATTTTTTTAGAGGTCTGGAGGTCCACAGGGACCTGGAGATCTGCAGGGCCCCAGATGACAACCCCCCTTTTTTTCTAAAATAAATATTTTTTTTTGATAATTTTTTATTTCTTTTATTTTCATATTTTATATATATATATATATATATATATATATATATATATATATATATATATATATATATATATATATATATATATATATATATATATATATATATATATATATATATATATATTATTAATGGGCCCAGAGGTCCCCAGGGCCCCATGTGTCAAACCCCCTTTTTTTCTAATTGTTTATTTTTTTTATTTTTGTATACATTTTTTTTATATATTTTTTTTTTTATTAAAGGGCCCAGAGGTCCCCAGGGCCCTGGAAGGCAACCCCCTTGTTTTTTTATTTTTTTATATAAATGTTATATTTTAAAAAAATATATATATATATTTTCTCTCTTTTTTCTTTTTATTTTATAAAGGGCACAGAGGTCCCCAGGGCCCCGGATGGCTACCCCCCTTTTTTATATATATTTTTCTTTATTTCTTCTTTTTGTAAAGGGCCCCCCCGCTTCTCAATTTGCGGCAGCACCCCCCCCCCCCCGCTTCTCAATTTCATGCAGCAGCACCCCCCCCCGGTTCTCTGCTCCAGGGGGCCCATGCCTGAAGCTGTGTAAGGGGCCCCAAAATTCCTGATGGCGGCCCTGTTTGCATGTGATCTCTGCATGAGCGATTACATCAGATTTTTGTTTCTTGTAGTCACATCAGAGTCAGTGCGATTAGCTGCAGGACTCGGCAGCCTTGCTTGGTTGCAATGAGGTTGTCTCTCACAGCTCATCACAGAAACCCCTGCTGGGGCATGTAATAGGATGTATTCGCAAATGTGACTGATAAAAAATGCTACACTATTAAGCAGATCCGTAAATCGAAAGAATTCTTTTTTTTTGTTTTGGAGTATGGAAGGTTTAGAACACCAGTCAGATTGTTATTGCTGGTCAGATCCATCCTCTTTATGTATCCTGGATCTAAAATTGAGGGATAACAATTTTTGGACAGTTTCTTATTTTTTTGTTGTTGTATCTAATGGTTAGGAAGTAGGCCTCGTACACAAAACCGAGGAACTCGTCGTAAAAGAAACATCGTTTTCCTCGACGAGTTCCTTGTTAGGCTTGTCGAGAATCTCGTCGTTCTCAAACGCGGTGACGTACAACATGTGCGACGGCACTATAAAGGGGAAGTTTTGATTCCACTAGCGCCACCCTTGTGGCTGCTTTTGCTAATCTCATGTTACTGCATGTTAAGTAAAAGTTTGGTGAGAGACGATTTGCGCTTTTCAGTCTGTTGACGAATGTGCTATCTCTATTACAAATGTGTATATGTTGTGTCACTGGCGCTCGTTAATGTTTAACAATTTTTTTACCAATTTATGATCTGCTGCAGTTACAATGAGCACCTTCAAGAGGTGAAATAGTGAAGAAAATGTAGATTTGTACATGTATACACATATACTACTGCGCTGATTCTGTGCAAAATACTAATTTGAACAATATTAATCAATATAAATAGTACACCTACAGTCTCTAATTAGTGTAAAAAAAAATTATATATATAAACATGCATATATGTGAAGCACCAATGTGCTCAAAAGGATATTTCACCCCGTAATAAGCAGTCCCAAAGCATGCGTCATCAGGAAGCTCTTGATGCCGCATGCGTACATGCGAAACGCGTAGATATTTCTGGGAAAATGGAACTACGTCACGTGTCACCTCCACGGCACTTCCGCACGCTGAACAGCATAACACCAAGGCATGGAACGCACGCCGGCGGGGGAACAAATAGTAACGCTGGACAGACTGGTGCTGGTCAGAGAAGGCACATTTAAATGAGAGCAGTTGGAGGCTGGTGTAAACTTAAGGTATTTTCCACATGTTGGTCTGACACACATCCTGGAGGGAGAACGGGACGATTGATGCAGGTTGAGGAGATACATACCTGGATATCATTATAGGCATTAAACCTATCTCGGTCTGGTGAGCGCATAGCATATAAGAGGTGGTGGTGACACTAAAAAAGGGTAAAAAGTCACACATTTTTTGTTAATCCGCTTCTGGCAATAGTATCGGAATCCGCACAAATATTGGACTTTAGAATTTGTTTTACACATAATAATTTCTATATAACCTCATTGGGACTGCTTATTACGGGGTGAAATATCCTGTTTTGAGCACATTGGTGCTTCACATATATGCATATTTATATATATAAAAAATGTTGACACTAATTAGAGACTGTAGGTGTACTATTTATATTGATTAATATTGTTCAATTTAGTATTTTGCACAGAATCAGTGCAGTAGTATATGTGTATACATATACAAATCTACATTTTCTTATCTCCATTACAAACCCTACTTTTACCGAAGGCACGCTCCCATCTCATACTTTATTCTGAGCATGCGCGGGTTTCTAAGCATACACACGAAAGTGTTTCTTGTCGTAAACCAGCCCAACGAGAAACACGACGAGGAAATTGAGACTCCCGACGAGAAAAAAGAGAACTTGTTCTCTTTTTTTCTCGTCGAGTTCCACGACAGTTTTCTCGACTAAAAACATACACACAACCGTTTTCCTCAGGAAATAAGCTCTGCTACCAATTTTTTTGATGGATTCTGTCGAGGAAAACGGTTGTGTGTACAAGGCCGTAAAGGGAAAAATCTTGAATAGGACACTGGTGGTAAAAATAAGAAATAGACAGCAGTTATAACCATCCCCTACTCTATCCAAAATAGAATTTAAATGTTTTAAAACCCTCGCTTTGTGTTCCTGTGATGTCCATATTAGAAATGGTAGGTGCTTTTGTCACCCGGACAGAAAGGCATGGCCAGCAATAAAAAAAAAAAATTCTCTGGCACTCTTTAGACCCGGTTCACACTGGGGCGACTCGTCAGGCGGCTCAGCCGCCTGACGAGTCGCCTCCAATTGAATGCAATGGGAGCGTTCTAATAGGAGCGACGCAAGTAAATGCTCCCTGTACGACTTTGGGGGCGACTCGGGGCGACCTCCATTGACTTCTATACAGAAGTCGTTTGGCAGGTCGCCTCTGAAGTCGTCCTCAGGACGACTTGCAGAGCCGCCCCCGGAGTCTGATCGCCCCAGTGTGAACCGACTCTTAGAAGTGTGTCACATACCAGCATTACAAATGATGGTGCGTGCAACAGATTAATGTATGTGTCAGAAACATGTACATGCATTTGTTGAAAAGATGCTTCAGTTTTCTAGAATGTAGGAAGACCCCCTCCAAGCTGCCATGCCAGCACTGCAGGAGTTAGGCGACCAGCAAAGCAAGGTTACCACACTAAAAGCCTCTCTCCACAATCACATAAACAGCACAGAAGGATCATACAATTCTCCTGGGACTTTCCAATACACAACATGACCTGCTTTGCTGCTTTGCAGTGAGCAGCTCAATTCACTGCAACAGCATGCAGAGTCTGGGGACCAAACACATGAATGATTTACAGGGTTGATTTACTAAAACTAAGTGCAAAATCTGGTGCAGCTGTGCATGGTAGCCAATCAGCTTCTAACTTCAGCTTCTTCAATTAAGCTTTAATAACCTGGACGCTGATTGGTTTCTATGCAGAGCTGCACCAGATTTTACACGCTCCAGTTTTAGTAAATCTGCCCCACAATCTCAGTGCCACTGAACTATTGGAGTTCTTGCATGTGTGCGGGTCTGGGGTGCAGTGTTGCAATCGTGGAGAGTCCAGGCCTCTTTGTGCAGTCTCTGCTCTAGGTTCCCACTTGTAGGGGTGGTTGTGGGTGTGGGAATCGCAGCCAAAATCCGCTGCTCTTTTACATTCTTAATGGCACTCCTGCACATGCAGTTTGTTTGTGAGTGTGGGAAATTGCATGATGCATAACCGCCATACAATTTCCCTGCGACTGCAGCTTTGAAAAAAAGCATGGACATTTTTTCCTGCATTTCAAATGAATGTGCCCACGCAAATGCAGGCTGAACCACACACATAGGTTGAACCAAGCCTCAGATGGCGGGCCTCGCCCCAGACTCTGCTTTTTTCTTCCAATACGATGGTGATGGGAGGGGGGGGGGGTTATGATCTACTTTTCTCCTCTTCTGCTTCTGGCTTATTGATTTTTCTCTGCTTGCCAAACTCAAATTGTGTTTGGTATATATATATATACATATATATATATATATATATATATATATATATATAAATTTATTTTTTAAATAAAAAAGGCTTTCATGGGTAATGATTACACATTTCCTAATAAGGTAGTAATCATTTATTGTTTTTTTCTTTTAGAAATTACATATGATGTGGCACAGAACCTCCTTAACAGTAGTAAGTACAATCTTTTTTTTTTACGTTTTGGGTAACACTTTTAGGCCCCATACACACGACCAAGAAACTCAACGTTTTTCTCGTCGAGTTTCTCATTCGGCTGTCCAAAAACTCTTCGAGCCAAATTTTCCCATTGCCGTCGAGGAAATAGAGAACATGCTCTCTTTTTGGCTTGACAAGTTTCTCGGCGGTTTTCTTAGCGAAAAGTGTACACACGACCGGTTTTCTCGGCAGAATACGCCTCCCATCAAGTTTCTTGATGGATTCTGCCAAGAAAACAGGTCGTGTGTACGGGGCCTTACAGTAAATGTTCAGCTCTAGCTGTATTAAACGAATCTGATGAAATTCAGAGCCGCCCTTGGGTAATCCTTGTGTTCTGCATCCCTTGGATCCTAAGCACAGGCTGCACATGGAACCTTTACTTTTGTTAAAGTCACAATAAAGCCCTGCCATTCCCAGCCTCATGTCCTTCACCTTAAGGCAAAAAACAGGGTCATGGTATAGTAACATCCAAGTATAAATTCACTTCATATTTCTGTCCTATTATTATTGTTACTCATACATCATAAGACTGGCTAAATTGTAGGTGGATGTTAACCATGAGGCCTAGCCTCAAATTTAATTGTGAATTGTGAATTGAATTGTGAATTGTGAATTGTGCTTTGAATGTCATTGTACTGCGCTTTGCATCTTGTATTTATCACATACCTAAGCAAGGCTGCTGTGATATGGTCTCTTTTTGCATTTTTGGATGATATTTTGAGCCTCTAAGACAGGAGTAGGCAACCTGGGCCCATGAAACAACAAGTCCCATGAGACATTGCAAGACCCTGACAATCACAGGTATGTCTCCTAGAGGCAGAGGCATGATGGGATTTGTAGTTTCAAAACAGCTGGAGTGCCAAGGTTGCCTCCCCCTGCTCTAAGATGTGCTGGTGATATAATGTATGCTTTGACTTGTGTTGACACATGGTAGTTGCTGGAGTCTTACTCCAAGCCATTTCCAAGAACTTGTGCAATACCAAAATTCTACTTAGCTAACTCATAACTTAACTTACATAAGAAAACAGCAACAGATGTGCTCATAAAGTGGGAACCCTTTCAGGATTATTTTGTAGTGAACACAGGCTAAAATAAAAAGTATGATCAATTCTCCCTGGGTTCATTGAAACCTGCATGAAGTCTGCGAAAACCAAACTTTGCATTGAACCCCCGAAGTCTAGGCAAGCTATTGTCAAAAGAGGGGTATGGGGACCGAGGCACTGGCATAGGGGAAAATTAACACAGTAATACATTTTTAAATGCAAACTCAAGGACCACATAAGAAAACCACCAATTGTTTCAATTGAGATGCCTTTAAGCTATATGTGGTTTTAGCATCATATATTTTGGATGTGCAGTTTTTTTTTTACTTTTATATTATTGCTTGGCAGCAGCTCCCTAGTCTGCTTTATTTCAGCCTAAATAAAAAATGTATGAATTGTGGTGGCAGTCATAACATATTTAAAAGCTATAGGAAAGTTTACTCTTAAAAAAATAAAGCTACAGGCGGAACAATACATGAGCATAAGAATAGGCAGCATATAGAAAGAGACAAGACAGGGTTTATCTTGCAACAAAAATTAGACTGTGAGCAACAAATATTATACAGTGGCTGTACAGTGCAGCTGCAAAGACAGCAAGACATTGAAGGTGTGAACTACACTTCATCTAAGCTCTTTAAATGTCAGTTGTTTTTTCTGAGACCTGGCTTATCCACACATGAAATATCATGCCTTTAAGAAATGTAGTCTAACAGCATTTTTCCACTGAGCAAATACAAAAATAAAACAGGGTCAATGCTCAATGACTTAGATGAAACTTTCAGATAACTAAGCAGCTAACACAACAAGATTCATTCTAATAAATACAAAAAATGTGCTGCATTCCAAAAATAAGACTTATGCCCCATGCACACGGGACGCCGGTCCAAACTCTACTAAACACACGTTTTTAAAGGCTAAAACCGGCGTTTAAAACGCCCGTTTTGCCACGATTTTTGCATTTTAGCATTTTACCGCGTTTGCGTTTATAAGCGTTTGGTTAAGAAACATCATAAGACCCTCCCTAAGTTCAAAAAACAGTATTATTTAACCATTTTAGCCATTTTGTGAGACCAGAGTGAGTAGCAGCTGAGAGAGCAGCAGTATACTTGTATTTAGCGTGTCACTTGCCACATCACCTGCCACAAGCTGCGGATTGTCCACTTGCCACATTACCTGGCCACGTGACCTGCCACAAGTTGTGAATGTCCACTTGCCACCTCACCTGGCCACGCCAACTGCCACAAGTTGTGGATTGTCCACTGGCCATGTCACCTGGCCACGTCACCTGCCAGGTCACCTGACCACATCACCTGCCGCAAGTTGTGGATTGTCCACTTGCCATGTCACCTGGCCACGTCACCTGCCATGTCACCTGTCCACATCACATGCCAGGTCACCTGGCCACACAAACTGCCACAAGTTGTGGATTGTCCACTGGCCACGTCACCTGGCCACGTTACCTGCCATGTCACCTGGCCACATCACCTGTCCACGTCACCGGCCACGTCACCTGGCCACATCACCTGCCCCACTATCCATTTTTTTTTTTCATTTTTTTTTTCACCATTAGCATTAGTGACTCACCTAAAATCTGTGAAAAGTCATATGACAAATCTAAAACATGCAGAATACATAAAAAAAAAAAAAAATCTAAACAAAATGTGTGTGTGTTAAAGTATATACAGTACAACCGAACTTCAAATAAGTTGGGCGTATAATCTACATAAAACCAGAATGCAATGATTTGCTTATCTCATAATTATTACTATCATTATTATTATACAGGATTTATATAGCGCCATCAGTTTGCACGTCGCTTTACAATTTAGAGGGAGACAGTACAGTTACAATACAATAATATACAAAAGAGTTAGAGCCGGTTCACACTGGGGCGACTCGTCAGGCAGCTCAGCCGGCGGACGAGTTGTGTCCCATTGAATGCAATGAAACCGTTCTAATAGGAGCGACGCAAGTCGCTCTGACTTAGAAAGGGGTTCCTGTAAGACTTCGGGGGCGACTCGGGGCGACCTAAATTGACTTCTATACAGAAGTCGTTTTGCAGGTCGCCTCTGAAGTCGTCCTCAGAACGACTTGCAGAGCCGCCCCCGGAGTTGTGCCACAGGAGTGTGAACCGACTCTTAAGAGGGCCCTGCTCATAAGAGTTTACAATGTATATAGTGATGGAAGTGATACAAGTTCAGTTAGTTGGAGATGTGATACATTAGACTTCCCTGAAAAGATGAGTTTTCAGGAATCGCCTAAAGGCAGCTAGAGTAGGAGATAGCTGGACAGACTGAGGTAGAGAGTTCCAAAGAATGGGAGAGGCTCTACAGAAGTCCAGGAGATGAGCATGGAAGGAGAAGACAAGGGAGCTTGAGAGCAGGAGGTCTTGAGAGGAGTGCAGAAGACGGTTTGGGTGATATTTGGAAACAAGATATAGCTTGGGGCAGAGTTGTGAATTGCATTGTATGTTGTTAGTATTTTAAATTTAATTTGTTGGACATTCGAAAGCCAGTTGGAGGGATTGTCAGAGAGGGGTGGTAGACACTGAGCGGTTGATAAGGTAGATGAATCTGGAAGCAGCATTCATGATAGACTGAAGAGGGGAACAGCCTATGGAGAAGTGAGTTGCAATTGTCAAGGCGAAAGATAACAAGGGAGTGAACGTGTAGCTTGGTGGTTTCATCGGTTAAAAAGGGGTGTGTTTTAGAGATGTTACGAAGGTGAAGTCTACAAGCTTTTGACAGTAATTGTATTCATAAGCATGTATTGTATTCACAATAGAAAATAGAAAATATATTAAATGTTTAAACTGAGAAAATGTACCATTTTAAGAAAAAAATTAAGTAATTTTGAAATTAATGGCAGCAACATGTCTCGAAAAGGTTGGGACAGGCCCATGTTTTTAACAACACTCTGTAAACGTCTGTGAACTGAGTAAACCAGTTGCTTCCTTGTCTCTCAAGCTGGCCATACATTATTCAATTTTCTTATTCAATTTCCTTTAGAAGTACCTTTAACTATGTAGTGCAAAGGCCTGCCTGATTGCATACAAATTGAAAGTGATTAGGTTTGACCTCATATTAAATTGTACAAGAAAATTGTATAATGTATGGTCAGACTATGGAGAAGTGTAGAAAAAACAGTGGTGGAAGAAAGGGGAGCGGCCTTCAGTCATTTGGGTGTAAAGTAGCTGGACCTGCTGACAGGAGAAGGAGTGACATGTCTGTCGCTCAAAGTTTCTTTTCCGTTAAAGTTATAGTTTGGAGATCTATAAAGGGGTGAGCGCATAATACACTAGCACATGGTGGTTTGTGGTAGGAGGAGGAAAAAACACCCACATTGGTCCTAAAAAGGAGCTATGATTCACTTAAAGAGTGTCAATCATTGAATTGAACTTTAACACAATGAACGTTTCTGGACTGTATATATTTATGCTCTTATCTGTGAAAAGCATAGGGAACCAGTGGCGGACCTGACAGTTCTGGTGTTCAATGAAAAATGCCAATCGAGCTCCACAGTGTCCGGCAGTGAGTACAGAGCAGACTAGAGGATATCAGGCCCTCAGGCCAACCCCATGAGGGTCTGTTTCTGGTTGTTTGGTCAGAGACATTCACACCAGTGGCCTGCTGGAGGTCATTTTGTAGGGCTCTGGCAGTGCTCATTCTGTTCCTCCTTGCACAAAAGAGCAGATACTGGTCCTGATGATGGGTTAAGGACCTTCTACGGCTCTGTCCAGCTCTCCTAGAGCCTGTCTTCTGGAATCTCCTCCATGCTCTTGAGACTGTGCTGGAAGACACGGAAAACCTTCTGGCAATGACACGTATTGATGTGCCATGGACGTGTTGGACTGCCTATGCAACCTTTATAGGGTCCAAGTATTGCCTCGTGCTACCAGTAGTGACACTGATCCTAACCAAATACAAAACTAGTGAAAAGCACTCAGAAAAGATGAGTAAAGAAAAATGTCAGACACCTCCACCTGAAAAACCATTCCTGTTTTGGAGGTCGTCTCATTGTTGCCCATCTAGTGCACTTGTTGTTACTCACATTTTGTTTTGACGTTTATTTGTAATGTATTCTGCATGCTTTGGGTTTGTCATATAAGTTCTCACTTATTTAGGTGATTCACTGATGGCACATTGTTTTGTATTTTTTAGTTTTTTTTCACTGATCTATGATCTTACCTAAGAACCAGTTCTAAAAATAACACTAATTTAGAGACAGGTGGAGATGAATAAGTCACATGAGTTTGTTAAAGTATATCTAAACCCAAGACAAAAATGCAGTATGTCGCAGCTTATCAGTTCTTAGATGTGGTAGCTGGATTTGTTTCCTTTTTTCTGAGTACATTTTTTTGCATGTACAATAACATCTGTTTATCTAGCCAGAAATCTATTATCCTTGTAACTTTCTGTGTACCAAACTGAAATCTTAACCAATGTTATCAGCTTTCCCATCTTCTGTGAACTACAAAACCCATATTTCTTATGTAATTAAAAAATGAGTGGAGGGGGAGGAATTTGTAGTACAAATCAGGAGAGCAACCTAAAATGACAATGTTGCTTCTCTATAGATACAGTACAGTGAGTGAGTGTTTCCACCCTAAGACAAGAAGTGTATTACTGCCAAGATCACCAGGTAAAAGTAAAAAGATAATAATACCAGTTGAACTTGCCAGAAATTATGTGCTTTTTAAATTGAATTGAAATCACCAACAAACATTATCTTCCTTCTAAAGTATCTTCTGTAAAGTGCAAATTCTCCCACTAGCCGTGTAATAGAGTTAAAGAGCAGAAAAAGAGCAGCCTATGGTGACAATCTTGGCTCCTCCATAGATACAGTGGAGTGGGTGAATGTAGCCACCCTGGAACAGAATGTGTGTTATTTGCAGGGTCACCAGGTGAAAATTAAGGAAAGAAAGACAGTTTTGGGGTTTAGATGCACTTTAATGATTATGAGACAAAACAAAAGATAAATCCAATCTGATTTGTTACTAAAACCTACTGTACATTATCATATAAGCATTTATTTTTACCAGGGCCTGATTCCTGTTTATCCAAACTAAACCACGAGCTAGGATGGCAGGGCTGCTAAGGGTGGTATGTAGTCTTATCTAAAGTCACTATTAGTAAGGGACTTCACAAACTATTACACCACAGTAAAGCGTATTGGTGCAATGTGGTACCACTAATTCTAAATGACACTTCCTCAACACATTAACATGCTGTGCCCTGAGTGAGTGAGTGAGTGAGAAACTTATATAGTGCTACAAATTCGATTGTTGGTGTCCAGCCATGCTTTAGAATAGCCTGTGCTGCTGAACCTTTGTGGCATTTTGGTGCATTAGGCAGCCCTTTAAAATGAACATCAACATCTTGCCCTACCCTCCCAAAGTTCTAGGTGTATTGATGCACCATGTGTTAGCTACCTCTTTCAGCCTTTCTGCCCCCAGCAGTGTGCCTTGTGTGGCTATGATATCTGACCTTTTGTGTGTGAAATAAGGCTAACCAGTGGATTAAAATAACAGGAGAGTGGCACAAAACAATTGGCCAAAGAGGGGGAAGTGGAAATCTGGACTAGCTTGCCGATGTATTATTAACACTATGACATGTTTATACCACTAGTTGTACGTATGCTAAATCTAAGACGGTTTTATGCATACTTGTTATTTATTATAAATAAATATACACATCTCACCTAAAGTCAGCACTATGTCAGTACTGCGTTGTAAGGATGTCATACCAAATGACATTTTGATAAGCAGGGCTTAGATCAGGGATCTTCAAACTACGGCCCTCCAGCTGTTGCAAGACTACAAGTCCCATGAGGCATTGTAATACACTGACATTCACAGACATGATTAGGCATGATGGGAATTGTAGTTCCTGAACAACTGGAGGGCCGTAGTTTGAGGACCCCTGGCTTAGATGTTTCTTTTAAGCATGGTTTCGAGCTACAAAATATCACTAAGCAGATGAAAAAATAATCTTTTCCTTTATTAATGTTCTTTTACATTTACAAGTTCTGGTATTGGGAGGATTATACTCTGGCCTGGGACAAGGGGGGGGGGGGCAGGAGGGACGACTGCCCTGGGTTCTGGTAGAGGGCTCCACATGGAGAGTTCCTGCTGCTACAAGCGGACAGGAGTAGTGACAGCAGCATCAATACTCCTGTCAGCTCAATGTGGCAAATCACAGGCCGAAAGTTGGGACGTTTGGGGGGGGGGGGGTGAATATGTGCTAGTAGAGGGAATAAAAGGGGGAGAATTTGCACTGGGGAGGTGATGGGGGTGCTAGGAAGGGCAATTTGGGGGAATTTGTGCTGGGAGGGGAGATTTGGGAGGGAGGAGGAGGATTTGTGCTAGTGTGGATTTTTTTTTTTGGAGGGGGTATTTGTGTTAGGAAGGAGGATTTGGGGGGGGGGGGGAGATTTGTACAATAACGGGAAATTGAGGGGGGATTTGTGTGAGTAGGGGTGATTAGAGGGTATTTGTGTTGCAGGAAGGATTTATGCTCATGGGAAATTTGAGGGAGGGGCTTTGTGCTAGGAAAAGTGTGTTGGGTGGGAGATTTGGGGGGGTTGTGCAAGTAGAGGTGATTAAGGGGATTTGTGCTGAGGGGATTTGGGGGGATTTGCACCAAGGAGGAGGATTTGTGCTCATGGGGATATTTGAGGTGGGATTGTGCTAGGAGGGGGCATGGGGGGGGGGGATTTCTGCTTGGAGAAGTATTGTGCTCGGAGGGAAATTATGAGGGGCAGAGGATTTGTGCCAGGATGTGTGATGGGGGACATTTGTGCTATGAGAAGAGATTTGGGGAGAGAAAGGATTTGAGGGGGAGACGGGGGTCAAAGATTTTGGTTGGCAAAGAGAATTTTTGGTTAAAGGGCCAGCATGCAGAGTAGTGCTTGATTTTTTTTTTGCTCATATACCTTGGGGAGGGGGGCGCAGTTTGGCATGTTCACCCTGGGAGCTAGATAACTTTGTTCTGGCACTGATTATACTCATGTAGTAGGTGCTTTTCCAAAGAGTTCCAACTGCATTTTAGGGCAACCCCCATTTTTTTTTGACAGAATGGATCATTTCGCATATAAATGATGCAGGAGTTTCCACTATCGGCTAGAAAAAGTCAACTGAAAGTGCCAAGCCACCTGGATTCCATGTTAGCAGCACAGTTGCTCTCTTTATCAATCCCTCTGACTGTGTTACCAACTCCCCTGGTTCTGTTGGCTCACTAAGCCATTAGTCACAGCGCCCTGCCGCACAGCCCACTCCTGGCTTTTGGATAGGTGATTCTCCTGACACACAGATAGGAGCTGACCTAATTCCTGGGATGAGACCTCCTGTCTCCTGGATATTGGCTGGGGCACCTCTGACATCTGGTTGATACCTCCTGTCTCTGGACAGTTCTGGGCATTCAAAGTAGACAAAACTTCCCCATATTTACTAAGCTATATGAACTAACTGAAAACTCTCTACTCTTTTGGTAAATCAACCCTAGCCAGTCGCTACTTCTTTAATTAAGATTTGACCTTTACATTCACGCTTGATAATTGCGTACCCCGTCATTTTGTTGGGAACCAAACACCATTTCATGCTGGACCCTTCATTACAGTAACTGCCAGTCTGACAAATGATAGAAAGTAGATGCAGGAAAATACTGTTGTCTTTTCTCTTCTTAATGCAGACATGGCACAGGATTGATTTTGTTCCTCATTTACTTTCTTTTACAGTTCCAAGTGCTACATATCTTAGTACTTCAACACAGAGCAGTGATCAAACCGTATTCGGTACGTTGCATACATGAAGCAAAGTTAAACAAAATGGTTTTAAACTGTTGATATATATATATATATATATATATATATATATATATATATACATATATATATATATATATACATATATATATATATATATATATATATATATATATATATATATTATATATACAGTATGAGAAAGGATTCACAGAGTACACTGTGTTACCTAAAGAGACAACAAAGCAGAGCTGCTTGCTTTGAGGTCTGAGGGAAACTTTAGACTTATGCCGCGTACACACGGTCGTTTTTTGCGATGAAAAAAAACGACGTTTTCTGTGAAGTAAAAAACGACGTTTTTGAAACGTCACTTTTCAAAGACAATTTTGCATACACACCATCGTTTTTTCACAAAAAGCAAGGTTACGTTCACCACTCTTTTCCATTGAAGCTCGCTTCATAACTAGCTTCTGGGCATGCGCGGGTTGAAAAACGTCGTTTTAAAAGACGTTTTTGCTACACACGGTGACTTTTTGTGAAACAAAAAACGACGTTTTGAAAAACGACACAAAAAATTCAAGCATGTTGGAATTTTTTTTTGGTCGTTTTTTTTAAGACAAAAAACGACGTTTTGCCCACACACGATCAATTTAAATGACGTTTTAAAAAACGTCGTTTTTTTTCATCGCAAAAAACGACCGTGTGTACGCGGCATAAAGCCTGGTACACACTATGGGCCAGATTCAGGTAGATGGGCGAATCTTTATTTTGGAGTAACGTTTCTCATTTACGTTACTCCGCCGAAACTTTAGGAGCAAGTACTGTATTCACAAAGTTACTCCTAAAGTTGAGGCAGCGTAGCGAAAATGAGCCGGCGGAATTCAAATTGGGCGGGTAGTGGGCGTGTCCCGCGATCCCGCGGTGAACGTACTGCGCATGCGTCGACTGTCAGTGCGCATGCTCCAAATTCTGTCAGTGAACGTCAATGACGTCAATCCCCATTCACGGACGTTTTACGCAAACGACGCAAACATTTTTAAATTCGACGCGATGACGACGGCCATACTTAACATAGGATACTCCACTAGGGGGCTGGTTTTTCTTTACGCCGCGTATCTCTTACAGAAACGTCGGAAAGTCACTGCGTCGGGCCCGAATACGATCGTGAATTGCCGATTCTCGCTGATTAACATATTCTCGGCGTTAATCAGCGGGAACGCCCCGAGCGCCATTGTTAAAATTGCAGTTCCGATACGACGGCGAAATACAATTACGCAGCTCGTATAGGAACTCCAACCCGGTGTTTCTTGTTTTCTGCTTACTGAAAACAGAAACGCCAGCTCAAAGTGGGAGTTAGGCTGGAGTATCACTGATACTCCAGCCTAACTCTACCTGAATCTGGCCCTATGAGTTTTTAAAACCTGGCAGCTCTGGTCGGAGCCACTGTGCTAACTATGCAAAGTTAGTAAAGCGATTTCCCCTGCTGAGCTGTTGATCAGTGAGCGCTGATTAGGAGTCAGTCGACTGCTGGTTTACCAGCATGCTCATCTGACAGAGCTTCTGTCATGCAGGGTGACATACACACGGGCCAAATGTTTTTTTTTAACTGCCTGATGCCTCCCGACATTCGTCCAGTGTGCACGGGGCTTAAGCTGTCTGACTAGGGATGAGTCACTGCTGATAGGCCATTCTTTCTTCAACTTAAACTGAAAGCCTTTAGGGCCCCTTTACACATGCGGACAGTAAGGCCCGGATTCACAAACCACTTATGCCGACGTATATCCAGATACGCCGCGTAAGTACAAATATGCGCCGTCGTATCTGTGTGCCGAACCCACAAACTTAGATATGCCTAAAAACAGACTTCATCCCACCGACGTAACTTGCCTACGCCGGCGTAGAGTGGGTGCATATTTACGCTGGACGCATGTGGCTTTGCCATTGATTTTCTATTCAAATATGCAAATGAAGGAGATACGCCGATTCACGAACGTACTTGCGCCCGGCGCATGATTTAAGCGGTTTGCGTAAGTTTTACATTCGGCGTAAAGTTATTCCCCATAGATGAGGCGCAACCCATGCAAAGGTATGGACCAGGGAACACATGCCTACGTATTGTACGTCTGTGAATATGGGCCGACGCGGGTCTGGCTGGGCGTAGGTTACGTTCACGGCGTACACAGTGATCCAGCGTATCTTAGGCAGTTGTTCCGACGTGGTTGTACGAATGCGCACGGGGATACGTCCATGTCCCGACACATGCGCAGTTCATTTTAAGTACTTGTCTGGCGCCCGGCCCATCATTTGCATGGGGTCACGCTTCATTAACATGGATCACACCCACTTCCACCTACTTCCACTTATGCCAGCTTACGCCTACGAAATATACGTTACGGCGGCGCAGAGTTGGGAGCATTTGTTTGTGAATTCCATGCTTGCCTCTCCGCGCTGCGCCGGCGTAGCGTAAAAGAGTTACGCTACGGCGGCATAAATATGCGCCGATGTATGTGAATCTGGGCCTATGTCCATATTTCATCCTTCCGTTTTCGGATGAAATACAGACATACATGTATCCCTATGGGATAGCGGGTGTCAGCGGATTGAACATCTGCTCACACCCGATCTCATCGGTCCCCGCTATGGTCCGATTCTGCAGACGGAGGAAAATCCTATTTTCCCGGATCGGGTGAACACGGACAGCCGGTCCGTGTTCATCCGATTCCCCCCATAGAGGAGAGCGAAGATCTGGGTCCGCCCTGTCATCTGCCGGCTCAGCGGAGATTAACGGAGTGATCCCTGCTGAGCAAGCGGATATTTAAGGAACGGATCCTCACGGCATGTGAGTGTGAGAGGGCCCTTAAATGAATGGGCTGCCTTAATGCAACGTGTGGCATAACATGCACTTATGTGTAGCTCAAGAGCGTGAATAGGCCCTATGGCTTTATTAAGTAAAGTGTCCGTCAATGCATCCAGGCTGGACCATATACATGTTGGTGCGACGAGTTGCTCTTCTTGCTGAATGGCACCTCCTCGCTGCATTTGCGCTGTAGTGCAGCGCAATGCACGGCAAAACGTTGACGCACGGCAAAACGTTGACTGCAAAAAATGCTACATGCACCTTTTTTGGTGCGTTGGGTTCCTGATATAAGTTAAAAAGCTGCACGCTAACACAGAGAATAATGCATTTTCAATTTTTTGTATTTGCACACTATTTAAAATGGGATATTTCCGCTGTCATTTTGAGTGCTGGGCCCTTCAATTTACTGTCGGACTGACAAACTATAAAAAGTAGATGCAGGAAATACTGTTGTCTTTTTATTTTTCATTGCAGACATGGCACAGGATTGATTACCTTTTCAACTACTTTCTTTTACAGTTTCAAGCTATACACATTTTAGTACTTCAACAGAGAGCACTGGTCAGTCTGTATTAGGTAGGTTGAATACATGAAATAAAAGGAAACTAAATGGTTTTCAGTCAGTTTGATAAACCAATTTCTATTGGTTTATAAAATTACATATAATATTGTTTCAGATACAGTATATATACAGTACTGTGTAAAAGTTTTAAGCAGGCGTGAAAAGATGCTGTAAATGAAGAATGCTTTCAGAAATAGAAGTGTTAATAGTTTATATTATCAATTAACAAAAGTGAAATCCAAATCAAATCAATATTTGATGTGACCACCCTTGGCCTTCAAAACAGCATCAATTCTTCTAGGTACACTTGCACACAGTTTTTCTTCCTACTCAGCAGGTAGGTTTTTCCAACATTTTGGAGACCTAACCACAGATCTTCTGTGGATGTAATCTGTCTCTTCATGTAATCCCAGACACTTAATGATATTTAGATCAGGGCTCTGTGGAGTGCGTTTATGGGAATGTTTGACCATTTCTCCAGAAGAGCATTTGTGAGGTCAGGCACTGATGTTGGATGAGATGGCCTGGCTCACAGTCTCCGCTCTAATTCGTCCAAAAGGTGTTCTATTGGGTGGAAGTCAGGACTCTGTGCAGGCCAGTCAAGTTCCTCCACCCCAAACCCACTCATCCATGTCTTTATGGACCTTGATTTGCGCACTGGTGCGCAGTCATGTTGGAAGCCGAAGGGGCCATCTCCAAACCGTCCCACAAAGTTAGGAGCATGATATTGTCCAAAATGTCTTAGTATTCTGATACCTTAAGAGTTCCCTTCAATGGAAATAAGGGGCCAAGCCCAACCCCTAAAAAACAACCACACACCATAATCCCCCCTCCCCCAAATGATTTGGAATAGTACACAAAGCAAAGTCCATAAGGACATGGAGAGAGTTTGGGTGGAGGAACTTCACTGGCCTGCACAGAGTCCTGACCTCAACTCGATAGAACAGCTTTAGGATGATTTAAAGCGGAGACTGCAAACCAGGCCTTCTCGTCCAACATCAGTGCCTGACCTCACAAATGTGCTTCTGGAAGAATGGTCAAACATTCCCATAGACACACTCCTAAACATTGTGGACAGCCTTCCCAGAAGAGTTGAAGCTGTTATAGCTGCAAAGGGTGGGCCAATTCAATATTGAACCCTACGGACTGAAGCCTCGTACACATCCACAGTTTTCTCTACCAGAAACAGCAAGAAAACTGCTGGCAGAGCTTTCTTGCCGAGAAAACCGCACGTGCGTACGAGGTGTTGTGAGGTTTCTCGTCAAAAAATCTGCCCAGAACAGCCATTCTCAACCAGGGTTCCGTGGAACCCTAGGGTTCCTCCAGAGGTGGCTAGGGGTTCCTTAAAGTGTGGCTGATTTACCTCCTGTTTGATGGTACCTACATAGTTCTGAGCCAATTCCACTTGTAGGAGCCAGTGGTATTACACCAATGATCTTCATGGTTCTCTGTAAGGGGGGCATTCTTACCACTACTGTAAAAAAAGGGAATTCTTCTCACTGACCACCAAAGTAAGGGGCATTGTTCCCACTGACACCCAATGAATGGGTTTTATCAGGGGTTCCCTGAGACCTGAAAATTATTTTTAGGGTTCCCCAGCGGTAAAAAGGTTGAGAAAGGCTGGCCCAGAACCTAGAGGAGAAAAATAGAGAACCGGTTCTCTTTTTTTTTTCTCGTCAGGATTCTCGGCAGTGTTTTCCTGCCGAGAAACCCGAGCGTGTGTATACTTACCTGCCTCCATGGAAACCTGCGCATGCTCGAAATTACTTTGACGCATGCGCGGTAGCTTCCAAGGCATTGGTAGGGTGAAGCAAGATGGCTGCGATGGCATCGAGTGTGACGAGCGCATGCTCGTCGTAGTTGATGACGTCACTGCGTTCGTGCCATTTCCTGCGTTCCTGACGAGAATCCCGGCCATGTGTACAGGGCTTCAGACTGGGATGCCATTAAAGTTAATGTGCGTGTAAAGGCAGGCGTTCCAATACTTTTAGCAATATAGTGTGTGAATATATATATATTTCACACTGGGTTACCTATATAGACAGTGCATGAGACTTTTTTTCTCTGATTTTTACTTTAGATTAAGCTGTTTAACAAGGATTGAGTCACTTTTGACTGGTGGCCCCTTCTCATTGCAGATAAAGGTAAGTGCTCTCCATCACCGGTATCACAAGCCACTCACCTCATAGACAAGTAAAATCAGAAGTTGTCCCCTCTGGGGATTATCCCTTCACCCCTTACTGAGGAAGTCAACACCCTGACGACACATGTCTAATCAAGACACCCAGCACACTCTGGATACAAAGATCTCCTCAGGCAGAAAGAGTCCTTAATGGGTTCCAAAGACCCCAACCATCTTAAAAGAAAAAGGCAACATATAGTGCTCTCTGTTTGATAAAAACAAATTTAATGGTAAAAAGTAATGGATACACTCACAAGGACAGCACAATAAGCTTGTGCAAGCTACAAAGCATTGAAATCACAAGATGGCCACGGTGTGATGTCAGTCCGAAAGCTCCACCCCTAGACACGTGTCGTCAGGGTGTTGACTTCCTCAGTAAGGGGTGAAGGGATTATGCCCAGAGGGGACAACTGCTGATTTTACTTGTCTATAAGGTGAGTGGCTTGTGATACCGGTGGTGGAGAGCACTTACCTTTATCTGCACTTGGGGGTGGAATACAGCATTTTCTTCAATCAGTCACCTTATGCATGAACTTTGGAGACATATATTTATACTATTTTTTTATTTTTTTGATAATACACATTTATTTTGAATATACACAGAGGGGGTTATTTACGAAAGGCAAATCCACTTTGCACTAAAAGTGCAAACTACAAATGCAAAGTGCGCTTAAAATTGCACTGAAAGTGCACTTGGAAGTGCAGTGGCTGTAAATCTGAAAAGTAGATCTGAAATGACAGGAAGCTCTGCTGATTTTATCATCCAATCATGTGCAAGCTAAAATGCTGTTTTTTTATTTTCCTTGCATGTCCCCCTCAAATCTACAGCGACTTCACTTCCAACTGCACTTTGCAATTGTAGTTTGCACTTGTAGTGCAAAGTAGATTTGCTTTTTGTAAATAACCCCCAATATTTGTTGAATATATTGTTCTGAGAATTAGTAGTGCAGCACTGTATTTTGTATTATTAAGGGTGGTTATTGGCCTGTGTATGTATGAGTGTGTTGTGCTGCAACTCATCCTTTATTGAGTCAAAGACCTGGAATATACCTAGTATTGCCTTTTCTTTTTAATGGAAGCATGTACTAAATGAAATGTGGATCTGTTATATCTGGACTTTCTAAAAATGCTAGTTGCATGGCCAGCACAAGCTTTCTAAATCATAGATCTGAAATATGCATCTGGCAAGTAAATTCAGATTGTTGTCAACACTTCCAGTCTACATGCTTGTTCCAGATCAGCAACTCAGTTTTGAAGTTATAGGATCAGCATGACAACCAGCCAACTGGCAATTTCAGAAGGATTTCTCAGCAATGGCTGCCTCCACATTGAATTGATTTTGTTTTCTTTTATCCACTTTCATTTACAGTTCCAGGCTATACAAATGTTAGGACTACAGCACAGAGCACACCCCAAACAGTAATAGGTAGGTTGAGTACATGAAACAATGAACAGCCTTTTTTATAAGTCAACAACACCCAGTGCTTTCATGTATGTCACAAAACACGAAGGCTCTGTTACTAAAACTTGTACTCTCTGAGAGAAATATGCAGGCTGACATAAGTAGTTGTCTAGCTGTCTGTGGCTTTAGTATTGTCAGTCAATGGCCTGGAGCAATGCCGGAAGAAAAGTCACAATTCCAGATCTACATATTTGGTCCACGTCAGTGATTGGAAGCCTATGGGTGACCATGATGGTCAAGCAACTAGCATTTTTAGATCATATACATATACATATTCAGTAATGTACACATTTAGGATTACCGTATTTATCGGCGTATAACACGCACAGGTGTATAACACGCACTCTAACTTTAAGAGGGAAGTTTCATGAAAAAAACTTTCCACAGCCCCCTGAGTATAACACGCAGGCACAGTTTACCCTCTATTTTCAGGGTAAAAAAGTGAGTGTTATACGCCAATAAATACAGTATATTAGCACGTATTTTTATTAGTACTGAAGGGCAGTTTGGGCAACTTTGCAGTGATATGATGATCTACTATAATGGTAAGTATACAATAATTACAGTGCAACTTCTGGCCATTATAATTGAAGTAATTGGGGAAAGGATAATAATAATAATTACATTGATATTAATGACAACAATGGTTAAAGCTGATCTCCATGTGTTTTGTCAAATTTTTGGGGTTGTGTTTGATATGTGCAAAGAGAGATCGCACAAATACTTCTAAGTATAACATTTATTAAAAGTACTAACAGGTACAGGTAAAGAAAATATGACAAGAATACTTTACTAAAGATGCTGTTTCTGCCACGGGTCCCTCCAGGACATGCAGCATGGCCAGATGATCAGATCAGACAATTGCATGGTTGTAAGCTCTGGAGTGAGACTAACCCTACAAGTTCTAGCTAGCGTCTTGTATATAAAAAATGGTCAAGCCCACCTTAAGAACTAAATGACCTTCTAAGGAAAATTACAAACTCCTGAAGGACAGGGGGCTGGCAGGAAATATGAAATATGCAATTTCCATATCATCATGTTTAGTGAAATTTAAATAGTTTCTTTGGACCAAGCTGATCCAATTAAATGATTTACTTTGCCAACAGATGGAGCTACTGTCAGGGCTAAAAAAAAAAAAAAAACTGTAAGTAGCCTCAGTTACATTTAATATACAGCTCTGTGTTCTGGTAGCAGGACAGGAACCTTCCACCCCACTCCAGAAACAAAATTGATTCACGCTGAGGGTAGCTTAGCCATTTACAATAAGCTTTATATTATATGAATGAATACAAATCTTCCTCTAACTACATTCGTAATGTCATTCGCCCACCTCTCCCCCACAGCCAATCAGAGAAAGCTTTGTACTGTATTCATTCATAGACTACAAAGCTTCTGTAAATGGCTGAGTAGCGCTCAGCTGACTCAATCTTGTTTTTGGAACGGGATGGGAATTTCCCGTCTCACTACCGGTACACAGCACTGTATACTGTATGTAGCTGAGACTGCATAAATAGTTCATTTGGACCAGCTTTGTTCAAATTAATTATTTAAATTTCAAAAATTTCGAATAATGGAGATCCGATTTAAGTGATGATATTATGTATATTGATATGGAAAGCAGGACTATTAGGCCGCGTACACACGACTAAACAAATCCGATGAAAACGGTCGGACAGACCGTTTTCATCGGATATGTCTGCTGGGCTATTTTGGTTTGATCAGTGTACACACGATCAAACCAAAATCCCCGCGGACAGACAGCGCAGTGACGTGGGGTGACGTTGACGCCGCCACGTCACCACTGCAGGAAGTAAAATACTTCCACGCATGCGTCAAATCCATTCGGCGCATGCGGGAGATTTTTGTCCGCTGGTTAGGCGTACATGTCGGACAGACGGGTTTCCAGCAGACAAGTTTTAAAACATGCTTTAAAACTTGTCTGTTGGAAAAACCTGTCTGCTCGCCCGTACACACGATCGGATTTGTCTGCTGAAACGGTCCGTCGGACCGGTTTCAGCAGATAAATTCGATCGTGTGTATGCGGCCTTAGAGATTGGTTAAAATGGGCACATATTATTTGGAAGCATAACTGTAGACTAATTTTATAGATTTCCAATTCACACCAGAGTGGCTAAAACCTGAGAGTAAAGCCTGAAGTGTTAGGTCGGCTATAAATGGATTGAAAGTTGGCCAGTTCAGTAGGAACCGGACAAATTTCAATCCAGGTATTGTTGTTTCTGTTCATGAGAAGTCGATATTTGAACAAGCTTGTTGGCATATTTTTACTTGATCGACGCATGCAGTCTATAGGCACTAGTGCTGATCAGCGTGGCTTATGGCAGACGTCCCACTGTCAGAATACAATGACATAGAGGGAGAATTTCCTCAACCACTTCAAATGTTTTGCAGGGACATTGGTTCAATTTTTTTCATTCAGCTGGCTGGCTGGCTAAATGAAAAAACGTAGCTCTGTATGGGCAGCTTTAGTGATTTCCACTCATTGCGATAGGTAATTATCATAAATAAGAAAACACATTCTGCAAAAATACTTTGCAGCTCTTGTCACACTCTTAAAACAGAACTCCAGACAAAAATAACAAGATAAAAAATTAATAGCCTATTATTGGAGAAAATAATGCAAAGATTTTCTAATCTCTAATGCAGAGATTTTCCCTGCAGTACTTTTTTTCTGGCGCTAGATGTTATCAGACTGATTGTCAGCATTGCTCAACCCACTTTCTTTGAATCCAACTTATGAATATACAGAATGACTCTTGTCATCACATGAACTGATTGGCTCCTTGTGCTACTTTCTACTCTCACTCTCCAGCTATGCTGTACAGCATATGGAATTGCAGGGAAAGTAAAGCCCCGACAGACTTTTTCCATCGGAAATTCCGACCGTGTGTATGCCCCATCGGACTTTTTTCTAAAGAATTCCATCGGAGTTCCATCCGAGTTCCATTCAGTCGGAATTCTAATGTTAGTTTGGCAGGGAAAAAAACGGATCGTGTGTACGGGGCATTAGAGGCTGATACCATGTCAAATTCAGGTACTTACACTTACACATTTACAAAATACTTTTACTGTTGTAATAGGTTCACAGCTGAGTGTTTTGAAGCACATTTTCCAATGGGCTTTGAAACTCATCAACAAGATTTCCAGTATATTTAATGGTGCCCAGTGACGTGAGCATATTGTTGCTGCAAGCTTGATACCCAGAGCTCAAAAAAGTACATGAGTTTCTTTGAGGTGTACATTTTTAGCCACCATAGGTTTTAATGGGAGGGCCTTAAAAACGCCTGAAAACATGTGTAACTCGCATTTTTGCACACTCCAGCTAGAGTTGGAGAAAGCACACTGTGTACACGTAAAGTTTGAAAGGCCTGGATTGGCTGCTATTGATTTCAGCTAGAGCAGGGAAGATTGCACTACATGTTTTCAATTTGAAGTGCTTGGATTGGCCACCAGGGGGTGCACAATTCTTATATCCAGCTCGTTTTGCAAATGGAACGACATAGGTGGATCGAGGAGCCAGTGTTTTTTTTTATAAAAAGAGTGCAGCTGTGCACCAGACCCAGGGCCGATCCTCCCTATAGGCTCACTATGCAAGCCACTTAGGGCCCCTGCAAAGCTGTGAAGGGCCCCCCAAATTACTAGAGTCCCCGCCTGGTGAGAAGTAATTTTCGCCCCCTCACTCCGCTTCTAAACTCACTGGCTAAATCATTTCCGACAGCAGAACACCCCCTTCCCCCGCTTCTCAACTTTCTTTAATGTGACATGTCACTGTCGTCAGCGCCCCCCTGCTTCTAATTTTTAATGTGCAATGTAATTTTGCTTAGGGCCCCAGGGAGGTCAGGATCGCCACTGACCAGACCATTTAAAATAAAAAACAAGAACACTAATATTTACTATACAGAGGATATAAAATTGCAGGGAAAGTTGGGGAAAATCTTGCTGTACGTGGACATGTGCACACTGAAATTTTGTTTCGTTTTCGTTTTCGTCCGAAAAATACATTTATTTAGTTTTTCCAGAATTTTGTTTTTATTTATTTAGTTTTTCGTTGGAAATTGCCTAAGTCCGAAAATCCGAGTCTGTCATTGAAGGCTTATGGTGTCTGACTGTCTGTCGAATGTTCAAAGAAGATTTGACGGAGCAGCAAAACTGTACGACGCTGCAATCTCTAATGTTGTATGACTAGTAATAATTATATTTATTAATTATTATTACTAGTCAACCAACAATATAATTTTTCTATAGCCTATGGGCCAAGCATTTGACCGGAAATGTATGATTGTAGCGTCGTACAATTTAGCTGCTCCGTCGAATCTTCTTAGAACTATCAACAGACACCATAAGCCTTTAATGACAGATTCAAAGTTTTTCGATGCTTTGTCGAATCTTCGTCGTTCATGTTGAAATGTCAAGTTAGTTCTAGCTATTTTACTGCTCCTCCTCTTTGGTTGCAATCAGCCAATAACATTCATCATCATTATTATTTTTATTTTGCTTCCCCCACCCAATTCCAGCAGCGATCTTTTCTCTCTATAATGTCGAATCTTTTCTCTCTATAATGTCAAATCTTTTCTCTCTATGCAGAATAATCTTGGATTAATAGAGTTAAAGGGTCACTAAAGGATTTTTTTTTTTTTTAGCTAAATAGCTTCCTTTACCCTAATGCAGTCCTGGTTTCATGTCCTCATTGTTTGTTTTTGCTGTAATCCTTCTTTGTTCTGCACACTTCCTGGTTGTCTGTTTCCTTATGAAAAAAGTACTGGGAGCTTCTCTCTGTGGTCTCTAATCAAGAAGGTGTGATTACTGTGTGTCTAAAACCCCTCAGAACCAATCAGTTTCATTTTAAAAACAAACACTGCCCTGTATTGGCTCTGTGTCTCTGTCCTTCACAGAAGCATGAAACTAGATGAAAAACAAAACTGAAACTGCAGGTACATTATATGATTGATTTTTATCTATTTTTAATCATTTTGTAAAAGGAATCAGTTAACTAGTATGTCTCTATACCCTGTAAACAGTAATTTCAGCAAAAAAAAATGTTTCCTTTACAACTCCTTTTTAAGGTTAGGCACATTCGACCAACGAAAAGGAAAAAAAAAAACATTTGTTTATGTTGGATCCTTCAGTTTTTGTATTCTGTGCGTTCGTTTTCGTTTGTTAAAAATACCTAAAATTCAGACGAAAATGCATTCGGACGAAAACGAATGCACATATCTAGCTGTAAGTGGACTAACACGTTAATGTCATCTGGTCTATGCTACTGACAACTAAACTCATATGTATGAAGCAGACTATGCTTTTTATTACATCACTGTCTGTATACAAGTAACTCCGCATATAAAACTCTTCTGCAATGCTGAAAGTAATTCCCTTTTAAGCTCCATGTTAAACTGCAATCTTGATTCTCAGAGTAGCATGTTATTTGAATATATTTACCACTTCTAGACTTATAACTCTTTAATGACAGCTATGAGTTTTGGGACTATTTTAGGACTTTGATTAGGTTCAATAGTGAGGATTTAAAAAGGCAACCATCATTTTAAAGAGAGGTGAAAAAGCCTCTTAAACATTGTCCATATTAAAAAAATGTACCCTCACCTCCTTTTCGAAGACAACAGTATCGTCTGTATTTCCAATCACGTTTTGTGTCAGTGACCATGGTCAATAGGACAGCTAAAGGGGGTTAATTTGCCAAGTAGGCATAAAGGCTGCAAAATAGTCTGATACATGTTTTAACCTACCTCTACTCTTTTCAAATACCCCACACTTTTGGCTACAGAATATCTTTACTGTTTGACAGCTTCTATGTATTTTAATCTCTGATATCCTAGACAAGGTTGTTAAACCAGAAAAGAGATCCATTGTTAAATACAGTTACATGTTATATTGTTGGGGGTCAGTATAGAAGGTGCCAGTCATATAATAATCAGGTGATAATTATGCAATTAACAATTAGTGATAGTCTGTATTTGTCAGGAGTAGAACAATAATGGATCCACTGGAAAAAATGAATAGGTGAAGTGCTGGTGACTAAGGATGGGCTAAAGTTTTGGCTAAGCTCAGTTCAGCCTAAATCTGTAGGAAAATGGCACATGATAGCTGGCCGGCAGCGGGGTGGAATGCTGGTGACATAATTAACTTAATAAGGCCACATGGCCATACTTGGTCAATGACATTATACAAATATGGCTATGTGGCCTTATTAGGTCAACAATGTCACCAGTAGCCCTGACCTTATGTTACCTGCAGCTGCAGGGGAATTCCATAGCCACAGCTGATTGGGAGGGTGGGTGGCCTGCTATCACGTGACAGGTTCCCACAAGTTAAGTCTGAGCTGAATTCAGCTCACAGCTAGTAGTGACAGACTGCATCATGGATGTCATTTTTTATTTTGCCCATATTACCCCTACTTGTGTCAAGAATTTGTTGGCAGTGTAAGCTAGTTATCACAGTAAAAACATATTGCTTACAATTTTTTTTTTCACTTTATGAACAGATTGCGGAGTTGGTGGCCCTTTAATAGCAAGTAAAATAGTCGGAGGAACAGATGCAGCTTTGGGTACATGGCCCTGGCAGGCTAGTCTGCACTTAAATGGGAATCATGTATGTGGAGCGTCTCTCATTAGCAACACCTGGCTAACAACTGCTGCTCACTGTTTTAAATCGTAAGTTATGAAATCCTGTGCTACTACTTTGCTACTAATTGCATCTGAACTGGTCAAATAATATGATGCATTGATATTTAAAACAGAAATATTTCTGTACAGATTATAACATTTTGCTTATGTTTTTCAAAGCTGACCACAGGTATCACACACCGATTGTACTCTCTTTTAGGGCTTTGGCCAAGGGGCTTTTTGCTTGTGTCAATGGCATCAGTCTGACTTTAGATTGAGAGCCCTTTCTGAGTAAATAGCAAACACAAAATCCCTTTGCGCTTGAAAGTGGGCCCAAAAATGTGTCACGTTTTTCTTTTACTATATGGATGAGCCCGGTAATGCAGAGTAAGGCCTCCCTTACGTATCTGACTTGTGGCCCCTAATATAGCAGACAGGGGACCTGAGAGTACCGAATGGTATCAGTGCCTAGCAGGTAGGTAGTCAGGAGGGTTGCTCTGGAGTTCCTTATTCCATAGGAATGAGGACTGGTGGGATGAGATGTCAGCACAACAGGTAGTAGATGAGTTGGGTCAGCACAGCAGGTAGTAGAGGAGCTGGGTCAGCATGGCAGGCAGTGCACACTGGATCAGTCCTGAGGGGTTTGGAGCAAAGACAGGCACAGGCACACACAGGTTTGACAAGTCGGGACAGTTGCAGCGGCAGAGACAGGTCAGAGTACAAGCATGGTTGGCAACAGGCGGACAGTGTAGTAACAAGAGGAACAGGCAGGATCAAAGTCAGGGACAAGCCGGGGCCATGTAAAGGCAGCAGGCAGGAATAGTCAAAGGCAAGCCGGATCAGAGCACAGGAACAGGATCTCAAAGCAGGTTACAGGTAGCAGGGGTCACAGTAAGCTGCAGATCAGACAGCACTGACTATGTTTACAAGCCCAGTTTAAATAGGGCATCTGGCGCCAAAACTCTTGTGCGCTCCCGCGCATGCACACGCACGTGCACCAGCGCTCGCAGACATGCAGATTCCTTCTGCAGGGCATTTCCTGACAAAATGACAGTTGTCTATATTCCTGTCCTGGCTTGCCTGGATGTGCTACACCTTGCTGCCCTCATAAGACTGGGGAAGTCTGTCAGAGCACTGAAATCACAAAACAAAACAGGGGGCGCACCAGCCTAGTGCATTATCCTTAATAGTAATCTTTAATATGTACAAATATTTAAGTATTATACTCACAAACTGACAGATGTGTCACAGACTTTCATAAAAACAGCAGCTTTAGGTCCACGATATAACATGTCAAATTACAGATGACTGCCTTTTGGTTCCAATACATTTTGCAAACTCCTGCCCCCACGTCACTCCTGCCTCTGGGACAGCCTTACAACTACTGTAGCTGCATGGCCAAGTCCACCATTCTTCTGGCCATGCAGCTAATTGTTATGCATGAAGTCTTATGAAAGACTGTGATACATCTATCAGTTTGTGAGTATAATACGTATCTCTTTTTTACAAATCAAAGATTACTGTTGATGATAATGTACTAGGCCGGTGCACCCTCTGTTTTGTTTTGTGATGTCAGATTGAGAACTTCTGAGATCATTTAGAATTCATTAAAAGGTGCAGAGTTCATTGAAACGTGCAGTTGAAATTATTCTGTCCTGCATTTCATCTGCTTCAAGCTGATTTTGCATTCACCTAGACTTTAATCCTGTTCTGATTAGATGCATACCTCCCAACTTTTCGAGATGGGAATGAGGGAATATACCAGCAAAAGTATGCAGGCATAGTACACACCCCTTGCCACACCCCCTTAAAGTACAATTGTACAGAAAAACAAGATACAGGTATTGGTTAAACCCACAAGAGCTTTTGGAATTTACACATGTAGCAATTAAGAAATCAGATGAAAGGTTTAGCTCTCGAAAACACTTTTTGATAGATAAAAAGTGCATTTTACATACATCTATATACTGTAGATCAGACCAAATTGAGGGACTAATGAGGGGGAAAAAGGGACAGGGGGACATTGTTCCAAATCCGAGACAGTTCCTCGAAATCAGGGACAGTTGGGAGCTATGTAGATGTACCATACTGAGATGAGTAGTTCCTCCACTAGTTTGACTGCAGCAAACTGTTATCTGCAAACTGTTATCTGGTTGGTTTCTATGGTTTATGGATCTTTGCACTTACTCGTTGAATAAAGTATTTGTGTTAACATAAAGGTTGATAAGACTTTATTTTTTATAAGTTGTAATATTTATAACATCATCATAATAATAACACATCTAAGAAACAGTTTAAATATATAATGTAAAATGTATATTTCCACAGGAACAAAGATGTGAATGCATGGACTGTCATTTTAGGAACAAATCATTTAACCTCCGGATCTGGATTAAGCATCAAATCTATAGTTATCCATGAGAATTACACCAGTGGAATAGTATTTAATGATATTGCTTTGATAGAATTGTCATCTCCAGTGTACTTTACTCAGTACATCCAACCTGTGTGTCTGGCAGATACTCTGACTGCCGTTCCTGACAATTCTTCCTGTTACGTCACCGGATGGGGAACATTGACAGATGGAGGTTGGTACCACTAACATATCTTATTATTATCTATCCCTTATTTCCTACCAATATTAGAATATTTTCTGGAAAACATTAATGTGTTTTTTTTTTCTTTTTAAAGGCGGTACCTTGCCCTCTATTCTGCAACAGGCTCGGCTGATGATAATAAGTACAAGTTTATGCAGCAGTTCTCAGATGTATGGAACCATAATAAAACCATCAATGATATGTGCTGGATATATTGAAGGGAAAATTGATTCTTGTCAGGTAAGTTTCATACATTTTGTTCATCTCAAGATATTTGTAAAAGGAATAAAGATTTGATAATCATCACCATTGCCACTGTTAATTTTCTTACCCTATTCAGGTTCACGAGCCAACAGTAAAGGAGGTCAATCCTGACCTTTCCTTTCTCAACAGCGAATTCAAGCTCTGTCTGCATTTTTAGGTCATATAAGAGCCCTATTATTGTCTCCCTATTGTTAAAACATTTAATAACCACTTAAGACCGGCACCTTTAGGCAGCTAAAGGACCCGGACAGGTTTTGCAATTCGGCACTGCGTCGCTTTTACAGACAATTGCGCGGTCGTTTACAGACAATTGCCGCGACCCACGGCTGGGCACTAGCAGAGGACGTACCTGTACATGCATGTGCCCAGCCGTGCCATTCTGCCGACGTAAATGTGCAGGAGGCGGTCCTTAAGCGGTTAAAAGCTTTACTAAGAAACACCTTTTTGGGACCTCAAATACTAGAAAATTGACAGAAAACAATATAGCGCCACTTGGGGCCACAAAATGAAAATGGTTAAAATGTATTTATACCCTGGCAATTAACTTATTTTTCTTGTGCACCCATTTGATTGATTAAACATGCCATTGATACCAAATCCATGAAACCATTAAAGTATTTTGCTACGTCTATGCGAAAAAATACCTGTTGATCTTGCCAGAAATCGCAAAGCTATCCTGTGTCTATTGCTAACTTCCTTTGTTAGCAGATTAGTTAGCCATTTCAGTCTATATCTTCGGACTTCAGTATTTTATTAGGATTATGTGATAGACCAACACAAAGTGGCACATAATTGTGAAAAAGTGGAAGCAAAATGATAAATGGTTTTCAATTTTTTTACATATAAATATCTGATTATTTTTTTCTAAACATTGTTTGTCCTGACGAGTTTTCTGGCAAGAATCTCTTGCTGGCCGAGTGTGGACACACCATTCAAAAGAACCGCCGTTCTTTTGAATGGCACAAACGCGGTGACGTCATTGACTATGACGAGAATGCGCTCCTTACATTTGATGCCGTCGCCGCCATCTTGCTTTACCCTACCTATGCCTTGGAAGCTACCGCGCATGTGTCTTAGGCCACGTACACACGATCGTATCTATCTGCTGGAAACGGTCTGCCAGACTGTTTCAGCAGACAAATTTGATCGTGGGTACGGGCAGACAGACAGATTTTGCCAGCAGACAGATTTTAAAGCATGCTTTAAAATCTGTCTGCTGGGAAACCCGTCCGTCCGACATGTCTGCTGGTTAGTACGCTAACCAGCAGACATATCTGCCCGCACATGCGTCGAATGGATTCAACGCATGCGCGGAAGTGTTTTACTTCCTGGTGCAGTGACGTGGCGGCGTCAACGTCACCGCCACGTCAGCGCGCTGTCTGCTGGCGGGGATTTTGGTTTGATTGTGTGTACAGCGATCAAACCAAAATAGCCCAGCAGACAAATCTGATCAAATTTGGTTGTGTGTACGCGGCTAAGTCATTTCGAGCTTGCGCGGGTTTCCATGGAGGGGTAAGTATACACACTCTCGTGTTTCTCGGCAAGAAAACACTGCCGAGAATCTCACAACGAGAAAATAGAGCAGGTTCTCTATTTTTCTCGTCTAGATTCTGGGCACTCTTCTTGACGAGAAACCTCAAAGGCTCGCACACTCGCACGGTTTACTCTTGCTGGTTCTTGCCGAGAAAACCGTACGTGTGTACAAGGCTTTAAAGTCACAAATTGCTCAAGGAACCTCTGAAACCTCACAAAATGTTGTTTGAAAAAGGCCACTCTCAACCTACTGATCACTTTGGTAACTTCTGCTTATGCACTTCATCATATGCTCAGTTTGAATTTTCCGTACTGGTTTATTCTACATAACAAATGTACATTATTTATCCCCACTTATAACACTTCAGTTGAATGTAAATTAATCTCTTATTAAGAGTCACTGGCTAGATTGTTTGACACACTTGTCATGTGTTTATGGATTTTATTTTTGTAGCGTTTGACTTTAGCATTTTCCACGTTAAAACTGAAGCATAACAAGCACTAATGCATTTTACTCTTTTATTCCCTAAATGCAGGGAGACTCTGGAGGCCCCCTTGTGGCACTACAGTCTAATAACCGGTGGTCCCTCATTGGAATTGTAAGCTTTGGATACGGCTGCGCCATAGCAAACAAACCAGGTGTTTACACCAGGGTCACATATTTCCGCAACTGGATTACACAGAAATCTGGGATATAAATCTTGCCAATACTAGACGGATGAAATTATGTAACTGATTCACAGAGAATTTATTTCCTTATGTGCATGCCAAACAAAACATATGTGTCATCAAGGTCACAGGAGTGACCATGGAGTTAAACCTGGGTACTCAGGACACCACATTTGCATACTGAACTGTTTAAACAAGAAATAGTCAATGAAGTCAATGCAGATTTCAGTTAGCCATGTGTTTGACCATACCTGGCACCAGTGACTCTGTCATTTTATTCACTGATAGCCTCAGGTTACATTATTTTATTCCCCTCAATATTACATATGTAAATAACTTGAAACATTGCTATAAAAGGGCATTTTAATTGTGTGATGTTGATCATTTCTTACAAATTATACATTTCATGTTGTACATGCAAAATATTTATTTATTATTATACCTTGTGGTATAAGAAAATGAATCAACTAAAAACAGTATCAGGCCAAAAGCTGACCAAAAATGTGGTTTTTCAAAATGTCATTTTTTGTGTCATAAAAAGTGATGGTGTGTGGGCAAATCGATGTTTAAAACAACGTTTTTAAACCCGCGCATGCTCAGAAGCAAGTTATGAGACGGAGCTTCAATGTAACAGAGTGCCGTCAAACATGGTGTACGTCACTACGCTTTGCTAGAGCATTTTGGAAAAACGATGGTGTGTATGAAACGTCGTTTTGGAAAATGACGTTTGAAAAACGTTGTTTTGTTTCGAAACATAAAACGTAGTTTTTTTCATCACAAAAAGTGATCGTGTGTATGCGGCATAAGAGATCTCAGTGAACATAAAGTATTCAGTGTGGGGGAGGGCAGAAGACCCTGTCATGTTTTTCTGCACTAAGATTTCATTGCACTAAAATACTGATATCATCAATTGGTTATTAGGGTGACACTGGGCTTGCAGTAGCAGCTGAATATGTACAATAAGGTACAGTTGCAATAAAAAGTATGTGAACCCCTTTGGAATGATTTGGATTTCTGCACAAATTGGTCATAAAATGTGATCTGATCTTCATCCAAGTCACAACAATAGACAATCACAGTCTGCTTAACCCCTTAAGGACCACCGCATGTACATTTACGTCGGCAGAATGGCATAGGCAGGCACATCAACGTATATATACGTTGCTGCCTTGACGTGGGTCGGGGGTCCGATCGGGACCCCCCCCAGTACATGCGGCGGTCCGGTTTGCTGTACGAGCGATCCGGGATGAGGGGGCGGCTATTCGTTTTTGTCCGCCCCCTCCGGATCGCTCCCAGCCAATCCGCTCGCTCCCCGCCGTGTCACTTCCTCCTCCTATGTAAACACAGGAAGAGGGAAGTGATGTGATCTCTCCCCTCGGTGGTATTTTCAACCGCCGCTGAGCAGAGATCACATCACACAGTAAGTCTGCACAACACTACACTGACACCAGGACACGCAGGCACATTAACCCCTTGCGATCAGCCCCCCCCCCCTCCACCCCCCTGTCACAGTGTCACTGAATGCAGTAATCATATATGTATGATTACTGTATTTAGTGTCAGTGTGACAGTCAGTTAGTGTTAGGTTCAGGATAGCCCCCGTACCCCCCCTAATAAAGTTTTAACCTCTTGATCACCGCCCTAGTTAAGCCTTTCACTCCCTGTTGCCAGTGTAACTAAGCGATCATTTTTCTGATCGCTGTATTAGTGTCGCTGTTCCCGCTAGGTAGCTATTTTTTTTTTATTTCGATTTTTTTTTACTAAAGACATGTGGCTAAATACATTTTGGCCTAAATGTTTGACTTAAATTTAGTTTATTTAATTGTTCTTATAACAAAAATTAAAAAATATTGATTTATTTTCAAAAATGTCGCTCTATTTTTGTATATAGCGCAAAAAATAAAAATCGCAGAGGCGATCAAATACCACCAAAAGAAAGCTCTATTTGTGGGAAGAAAAGGATGCAAATTTTGTTTGGGATCCACGTCGCACGACCGCGCAATTGTCAGTTAAAGCGACGCAGTGCCGAATCTCAAAAAGGGGCCTGGTCCTTTACCTGCATTTTGGTCAGGGTCTTAAGTGGTTAAACTAATAACACACAAAAAATGTAATGTTACCATGTTTTTATTGAACACACCATGTAAACATTCACAGTGCAGGTGGAAAAAGTATGTGAACCATTGGATTTAATAACTGGTTGAACCTTTGGCAGCAATAACTTCAACCAAACGTTTCCTGTAGTTGCAGATCAGACGTGCACAACGGTCAGGAGTAATTCTTGACCATTCCTCTTTACAGAACTGTTTCAGTTCAACAATATTCTTGGGATGTCTGGTGTCAATCGCTTTCTTGAGGTCATGCCACAGCATCTTAATCTTGTTGAGATCAGGACTCTGACTGGGCCACTCCAGAAGGCGTATTTTCCTCTGTTTAAGCCATTCTGTTGTTGATTTACTTCTATGCTTTAGGTCGTTGTCCTGTTGCAACACCCATCTTCTGTTGAGTTTCAGCTGGTGGACAGATGGCCTTAAGTTCTCCTGCAAAATGTCTTGATAAACTTGGGAATTCATTTTTCCTTCGATGATAGCAATTCGTCCAGGCCCTGATGCAGCAAAGCAGCCCAAAACCATGATGCCCCCACCACCATACTTCACAGTTGGGATGAGGTTTTTCTCCACACATAGTGTTGTGTGTTTCTTCCAAACAACTCAACTTTGGTTTCATCTGTCCACAGAATATTTTGCCAGTACTGCTGTGGAACATCCAGGTGCTCTTATGCAAACTGTAAACATGCAGCAATGTTTTTTTGGACAGCAGTGGCTTCCTCTGTGGTATCCTCCTCATGAAATCCATTCTTGTTTAGTGTTTTACATATTGTAGATTCGCTAACAGGGATGTTAGCATATGCCAGAGACTTTTGTAAGTGTTTAGCTGACACTCTAGGATTCTTCGTCACCTCATTGAGCAGTCTGTACTGTGCTCTTGCAGTCATCTTGACAGGACGGCCACTCCTAGGGAGAGCAGCAGCAGGGCTGAACTTTCTCCATTTATAGACAATTTGTCTTACCATGGACTGATGAACAGCAAGGCTTTTGAAGATACTTTTATAACCCTTTCCAGCTTTATGCAAGTCAACAATTCTTAATCGTAGGTCTTCTGGGAGCTCTTTTGTGTAAGGCATCATATACATCAGGCAATGCTTCTTGTGAAAAGCAAACCCAGAACTGGTGTGTGTTTTTTGTAGGGCAGGGCAGCTGTAACCAACACCTCCAATCTCATTTCATTGATTGGACTCCAGTTGGCTGACACCTCACTCCAATTAGCTCTTAGAGATGTCATTAGTCTAGGGGTTCACATACCTTTTCCACCAGCACTGTGAATGTTTACATGGTGTGTTCAATAAAAACATTGTAACATTTAATTTGTTGTGTGTTATTAGTTTAAGCAGACTGTGATTGTCTATTGTTGTGACTTAGATGAAGATCAGATCACATTTCATGACCAATTTGTGCAGAAATCCATATCATTCCAAAAGGTTTCACATACTTTTTCTTGCAACTGTAGCTTGTAAAATTTCTGTTACCAAAATAAATTATTTGATTGTAGCTTATACTGTGGATATTCATTCTGAGTTTGTAAAATGTTTTTTTTTTTTTTACAAAAATAAATTATTTGATTCCAAATTGTTATGCTGCTGTATTTGTGTTGTAACACTTATTTTTATTTTTTTTGGTGAAACTGCTAAAAAGTCTATTCCCTAGTGCACTTGGCCTCATTCTATACTCTACACTAGGGGTATGCAATTAGTGGACCTCCAGCTGCAAAACTACAAGTCCCATCATCCTTGGGGCTGTCAGAGTCTTGCTTTGCCTCATGGGACTTGTAGTTCTGCAACAGCTGGAGGTCCGCTAATTGCAAGTCCCTGCTCTACACTGTACATTCCCTATTCCACACTACCTCATTCTGTACTCTGTACTGTACATTCTCTATTCCATATCACCAGTGGCGGCTGGTGCTCAAAATCTTTGGGGGGCACAAACAAACTGAAAAAAATAAACATCAATTGCAGCCACTGTGTCCATCAAACGCAGCCACTGTGCCCATCAAACGCAGCCACTACACCCATTAAAAACAGACACTGTGCCCATCAAACGCAGCCACTGTGCCCATCATGTGCAGCCACTGTGCCCATCAAACGCAGCCACTGTGCCATTAAACGTAGCCACTGTACCCATAAATTGCCGCCACTGTGCCTTTAAATGCAGCCACTGTACCCATCAATTGCTGCCAGTGTGCCCATCAATTGCTGCCACTGTGACCATCAATTGCCACTACTGTTCATCACCAATTGCTGCCAGTGTGTCCATCAATTAGCAATACTGTGCCCAATCAATTTCTGCCACTGTGCCCCATCAATTGCTGGCATTTTGCCCCATCAATTGCTGCCAATGTGCCCATCAATTGCAGCTACTGTGCCCCATCAATTGCCGCTACTGTGCCCCATCAATTGCTGCCAGTGTGCCCACCAATTGCCGCTACTGTGCCCCGTCAATTGCCGCTACTCTGCCCCATCAAATGCTGCCAGTGTGCATCTCCCGCCCGGCACTTACCTGTCTCGGGTTACGGCACCGTTCTCCATTCTCTGAGTCCTCAATGTCTTCTCCGGTCCTCTTCCCGTCTTCTGCTATAATTGGACGCCTGCTGTTTACCATTTTGGAAGCCTATTAGAGCCCGTGGCTCTAATCAGGACGCCTACTAGAGCCTACAGCTCAGAATTTATCTTTAGTGATAGAGGGGTGACAGGAGAGAGGGGGCGGCACACCTGTGCCCTTTATGGACACACCACCACTGCATATCACCTTATTATATACTCTGTACTGTACATTCTCTATTCCATATCACCTCATTCTGTACCTTGTACTGTACATTCCCTATTCCACATCACATAATTCTGTACGCTGTACTGTACATTACCTATTCCTCATTACCTCATTCTGTACTCTGTACTGTGCATTCCCTATTCCACATCGCATTGTTCTCTACTCTGTACTGTACATTCCCTATTCCACATTACCTCATTCTGTACTCTGTACTATGCATTCCCTATTCTACATCACCTTGTTCTCTACTCTGTACTGTACATTCCCTATTCCACATCACTTAATGCTTTGCTCTGTACTGTTCACCCCCTATTCCACATCACCTCATTCTATACTGTGTACTTCACATTTCCTATTCCACATCACCTAATTCTGTACTATGTACTGTATATTACCTATTCCGCATTACATAATTCTGTACTGTACGATACCTATTCCACATCACCTCATTCTATACTGTGTACTTCACATTCCCTGTTCCACATCACCTAATTCTGTACTCTGAAAAGTACTTTCCCTGTTCCACATATCTCCATTGTCTGCGCTGTACATTTTCTATTCTGCATAACCTCATTCTGTACTGTATATTTCCTATTCCACATCCCCTCATTCTATGCTCTGTTGTGTACACTTTCTATTCCACATCGCCCTATTATGTACCCTTTACTGTTCCACTTTTCTCCAAACTTTACATTTTCATAATGAAAAACAGTGTTTACTTGAGAATGCTTACCTGCCCCTTCAAGCCTGTCAAATAACAACATGTGGCTTGTCCGTACAGCTGCTGCATCCCCAAAGAGTAACATACTGTAGGTTGTCTGCATTCATATTCAGGTGGCTTCAACTGTATAAACAAATGGTGTATTCATGCTGTACAGACCATACCGCTTGTTTAAATTAGACCTAATGATTGTGTAACATTGCCCCTTACATTGTGGAAAATAATAAATGCCCTGAAGTGGGCCATCACTGGGAGGGAAATGCCTGGTGTTATTGATCAGTGGAAGGAAAATCACTCTGCCATCAGTGGAAGTGAAAAAATGGCCCAGTTCCAGTGGAAAGAAAATGTCTGGTGTTACTGGTCAGTGGGAGGAAAAACCTGCCCTCTTGGTAAAAGGAAGTAAAAAAAAAAGGCTCTGCTGTTTGTGGTCAATGGCAGGAAAATTGTTGGCCGGTGGGGTAAAAAATGGCCATGTTCATTGATCAATGGACAAAAAATACAGTGCTTTTTTTGTCATCAAGGGGGTCTGTACTGAGTGGTGTCTATACTAAGGGGTGTCTTTACTGAGGGGGTCTGTACTGAGGGGTGTTGGTACTGGTGGGGATGTATGAGGGGTTAGGCTGCTCTGTACTGTGGTAGTGGGCTGGGGGGGATTTACAAAGAGAGCTGAGATAGAAAGGACTAGGGGTGGGCCAACATGCCTGTGTACTCGATACAGAGAACAGGGTTCCCCATTATGGGATTTTAAAGGGTGGATAGCACCTACAAACAAAATGCGTATTATATATAAAAATATACATTTATTATATTAGAAATGATTTCAAAAGATACATGGCATACAAATACTTGCTGCAAAGACAGTGGCTAATACAATTACATTACAACGTGACATAATGACTAGATGTTGTGGGTCCTGAGAAACCACAATATAGAATGCAGGGAGGAGTTAGGGTTTTTGGAGGAAGATCTCTGAGAAATTGCAATATAGAATGCAGGGAGGATTTAGGGTTTTGGAGGAAGATCTCTGCTGGGGGAGATTGGAGCTATTGATTGAAAATATTTGGGGAATATGGGCTTTCAGGGGGATTTGTACTGGCAGGTAGTGGTCTTTCAGCTGTAATCTGTGCAGCGCACTGTGCGTTACTCTTTTCTGAGCCCTGCACATTGTGTGTTAAAACGTAGGTACAATTACTGTGACATGTGTGTTGTCTATACAGTGAGTAGGTCCCGTTTTTATTAACCATGTTCATTTAAGCCCCTCCAACTGTCTTCCTGGATCCCCTGCACACTTTGTAGCTTCTCATCTGCCGTTTACTTTGGATTTCCAAGGACTACATACCCCATGGTACCAGTGATTCCTGCACTTTCGCTGCCTCTTGAAACTCCTCCTCTTACCAACTCTGCAGCTCAGAAGGCAGGCTCTGTGATTTCTGGTGCACAGCAGAAAAAAAAAAAAGGCACTGCACGCCCTATGGTGAAAGTTTTAATATGCCAATACACTTTATATACTGTACAACAGTGATGACGTGAAAAACATGCAAATCATAAATAAACCACACTTAGTTCACACAGGGGCGGCATGATTTTGGGGGCGACTCGGCAAGGTGATCTCAAGACGACTTCAGAGGCGACTTTCAAAATGACTTCTGTATTGAAGCCAATTCAAGTCACCCCCAAAGTTGTACAAGAACCTTTTTCTAAGTCCATTGAACAGAGCAGAGCGCGACTGACGAGTCGGCTGACGAGTCAACCCTGTGTGAACCAGCTCTTAAAGTCCTTGAGTGTCATGAGTCTTGTTTTTTGATTGTTAAAATATTTTTTTTCCTGCAGAGTCCATTATAGTGATCTACTCCACACCACCACAAAGTGATTACTCTCAGGTCCTCACTCAGCAGATATCAATGACCTCTTGGTAAAGAAGGTCAATACACGCTCATGGTCAATAGGTCAATTCTTTCTCTTCCCTCACTCTCCCCTTATGCTGATCTTAAAAGAAATTAAAAAGAAAAATACTGCTTTTCACTATCTCCTCCTCCCAGGTGAACACCAAACATGCATGAACTGTAATAAAATCTCATAGTGCAGTATTTATTAGGTTCAGTTAAAACAATACAAACTATACTTTCCCATTCACATTTAATAGTGCTCAAAATGGTCAGGCTAAGGCTAATTTCACACCGAGGCGCTTTACAGGCACTATAGCGCTAAAAACAGCACATGCAAAGTACCTGTAAAGCGCTTCTCTTCTCTACTGAAGAAATTGGGCAAACATTATATAAAAAAAATTTTTTTTTTAAATTCCCAGGATTTTTAAATGCAGAAGAGACATGCAACTTGTATTACCTGTCTGCACTGTACACTAAGCAGCTCAGTATAGAATATTGGCAATGCCGGAATCACATAATCTCAGGCAGGCCAATGGAAACGGCTAAAGAATCAATAACTGGAACCTGTCGAGCTGAAGATGACAGTGGCCGGCAAGGAGTTCCACAGCACTGGAGAACAAGTGAGTATATTTCCACTTTTAAAGTAAAATTTAAAGCAGAACTAAACCCTCATATCCCTTTCATCTAAGGAAACTGCTATCTTAGCCTTTTGTTTGATCTGCAACTGCCATGGTGCTGCACATGTGATCAGTTAGGACACCAGCCATTTGATGATTTGATATTTTAGTTGAAAGCACAAGTAAATGTGACAGTTAGCATTCCTGGCATGCCAGAAATTTCACTTTTTTCGAACCTGTTAAATTGATCGGTTTAGTTCAGCTTTACGTTTTCACTTTTCTTTAAATGGCTTGTTTGGGCTCAGATCACTCACATTAACTATTTCCAGTAGATATTGATAGAACCACTGTGTGTGCTGCAATGTACTGTAGTAGCATTGGATAAATACAGTAAATGGTGTCATTTTGCGGTTGCAGTACAGGTCCCTTCCAGCCTGCTACCAAAATTAAATAGCTTCAGCCTAAGTGCTTGTCCAGCATTCAAGAGAAGCCTTGTATTTTTATCATTGTAAATTGTATGAATGATGGCGCAGAGTCTGATGTGACTACGCAACTCACAACTGTTGACTAGCAGACAAGTTCCCATGAATTGACTTTTATGCTGACTTTTATCTGGGTTTCTGTAAATTCTTAGCATCACTTTGTCTTAAATACACTTTGGCATCATACATTTTTACACTATGTGGGCGGTTTCTTTCTTTCTCATAGGCTGTGAATTGAAGCTGTGAATTGCTAGCCATGACACCATTCGCTTCAGCCTAAAGCAGAGGGAATTGCTCTGAATTGTTGGTTTACCATGTACTGCATGTCTCATCAACCTAAAGAAGAGGGAATTGCTCTAATTGGTTTACCTTCTACTGCATGTCTAGACTCTTATAATTTGGAGTCTAGTGATCTGGTAAGTAAGCATTTTCTATAATCCACTAAACCAATAAACCTTTTTTGGAGCATCACATAAACTGTTTGCACATTGATTTTATACTTGTTTCATTTCTTGATTATTTAGTGTGGCAACTTAGGTTTTATATATGGTTTAATACAAATTGTTCTGTTTGAGTGTTGCCAGAAGCTTTCACATATTTTGGTTAATTTATTTTATTTGTTTTCTACCAATAATTTTTCTTTATTTACATTGCATCTTTTATGGAAAGCATTAGTGCAGTGGAGATTTTGTGACCACTCACTGTATTTTATTATTCATTTACCATTTTGCTTGTTTGCTTGTTTGCTGAGCCTCTAATTTAAATATGGATGTTTTTTTTTTTTTACTATAGAGCCTCTCGTAATATAAATACAGAGGAGGTCTTTACTACAATGGAAACTGGACTCAAAGCTGGAGGGGTTGTTACTCAGACTCAAAAATCTGATAATATCAGAATTGCACACCCAATGGGACATAGCATATCTTGAACAGTACATCAGTGAACAGATGGTACCCGGAAGTCTTAGATGGGAAGTCAACCCAAACAAAGGGGAACAAGAACTTGAGTCTTGGTTCAAATACTTTAAAGGGGAGGTTCCCCTAAAAATAAACTTTTAACATTGCCTGTGTCTTCTTAATAATAATTAGAATCGGCTGGTACTTTTTTTTTTAAACCCCCGTACATACCATTTTCGGCATGTACTCTCACCGCCGCTTCCGGGTCTGGCGGCCGGGGATGGGAGGGCCTGCTTCATTGACAGGCATCTGGCAGCCGGGGACAGGCATCCGATCGACGCATACAGCGCGTCACGGGATGCCGAAAGAAGCCGAACGTTGGTGCGCATGCGCCGTATAGAGCCGCACCAACGTTCGGCTTCTTTCGGCATCTCGTGACGCGCTGTATGCGTCGATCGGATGCCTGTCCCCGGCTGCCAGACCCGGAAGCGGCGGTGAGAGTACATGCCGAAAATGGTATGTACGGGGGTTTAAAAAAAAAAGTACCAGCCGATTCTAATTATTATTAAGAAGACACAGGCAATGTTAAAAGTTTATTTTTAGGGGAACCTCCCCTTTAATGAAGCCGGTCTCAAATTCCAAAAATGTATAATAGATAGAAAAAAGGTCAAACTCATTTCACTAGATAAAGAAATCAAGGATATTAAAATGAAAGTTGTGCCATTTAGAGATATTGCAAAATACACCTCCCTTTCTTCCAATTTACGCAACACTCTCAAGAAAGAGGGACGCAAAGTAAAAAAATAAAAAGATAAGAAAGTATATACACGGTCTGGGAGATTACCAATCGGGTGTTGTTTTTAAATGGCATAAAAAAGTAAGATTCAGCTATGGAAACTCAAATTCAAGGGTTTGCCAACCAGGAAAGTAGCCCCTATGGTACCATCTCTGATTTTGTCAACAGGAGAGGTCAGTCTCCTGAGAGGGTACACCCATTCTACCTAGGCGCAACAGCCATAGAACACCTAGGAATCATAAAACTAGGCCCTATGGTTACAACACAAGGGAATGTAACCACCAGACACCAAAATACTACTCTCATGATGGTCAACCTTACCGTGGTCATGCCAACTCATATAATAGAGGTCACACCACATACCCCAGTAGAGAAACAGGGAGGAACTGTGGAGGGAGGGTGGTGGTCCAAAGACACATTGTCCCCCCCTGCCCTTCCCCTGCCTCCCCATCTCCATATGGTAGGCAACCTAGGCTTAAAAACAGAGCACTATATGAACCACCAATGTGTAGACAGGTGTTCACTCTTAAAAGATACTCCCCTTTACCAGATGACGATCCAGGGCATTGATAACACAAAATCAATGCAAATTATGTGTATATATATACATTAAAATGTGCAATCTTAATGTATATATATACACATAATTTGCATTGATTTTGTGTTATCAGCGCCCCTTCACTTTCGATTCTATTTGTATTTTCACACACTTTTAGGTGGCAGCTTTTAAACTGGTATATTTAATTTATTTAGGTTTAATTACATTTAATTCTACCCTCTTGTTGGGAGAACTAACATTGTTCTGTGGCGCAAATTATACACATTTTTTCCACATGATCCAGGGCATTCATTATATCCCTTCATGACACAAGACAGAGACACTTACAATGAACCCCCTTACAATTATTATCGGGATCATGCAACACAGAATGGGTGAGGTTTTCCCAAGGATTTCAGGGGAAAAAAAGGGGCCCCAAACAAAGAGAGGGATTACAGTGGGGAGGCGAGTATGGAGGCAAGATGAAGGATGTTAAAGGGAACAGCATTTTCAACCTCAGCAAAACTACCCTTACACAGGAGGAAACTTTTGTACTAAATAAGGGTCTGAAATGTGTTCCACCTAAACAGATGAACAGATTTAATACATTCATTGGCATTCATAAATACATCGGTAAAATCAACACACAACATACAAAGATACATCCTGTCCAATCCAATCTCAGTGAAAACAGTGGAACATTATCTCTATCGATTAACGTCTTTAGAGATTTAATTCTAAAGGACCTGGAAAAACTTAAGGATAACCCTCCCCAATTCATTTTCTGATCCAGGCTTAGCCTGGGTTCACACCAGCGTAATCTCAGAGATCGCATGTGATTCGCATCCGCACCGCAGGTGCCGATCACATGCGATCTCTGAGCAATGCGAGTTCAGCCATACAGTCGCATGACAACTGCAATCAAGTGTTTGCGATAACTGGCTATGAGTCTTTCTCTTCTTTGCAGAATTGTTTTAATTCAGCCACATTAGAGGGTTTTCCAGCATGAACGGCTTGTGTAAGGTCAGGAATGATACATCATCTCAATTGGATTTAAGTCTGGGCTTTGACTAGGTCACTCCAAAACCTACATTTTACTTTGTTTAAACCATTTGGAGGTGGACTTGCTGTAGTGTTTATTCTGTTCCATAACCCAAGTGCACTTGAGCTTGAGGTCACAAACTGATAGCTCGACATTCTCCTTTAAGACTTTATGGTAGATCGGTCCACAGAATATTTGACTAAAAGTCTTGGGGATAATCCAGATGTTTTTTGGTAAACATGAGATGGGCCTTTGTGTTCTTTTTGGTCAGCAGTGGCTTTGGTCTTGGAACTTTCCCATGGATGCCATTTTTACCCAGTCTCTTTCTTATTGTTGAATCATGAACATTGATCTTACCTGAGGTAAGTGAGGCCTGCAGTTCTTTTACTAATGACACTGGTAGGGAAGGGGTTAACATGAGGGATGGTCAAGGGGTTAAATGTGTTCCCTGTTTGTATTTTCTAACTGTATGGGGGGCTGTGTGACTGGGAAAACACACAGATCCATCTTCCTGCTTAGCAGAAAGACAGGATCTGTGTGAGCTACCCTGCCAGAAGGGAGATTTTCCTTGTTCACACTGCTGGGGAACAATCGTAGGTGGCCGGCGGACATCGACTCCGCCAAACTCACTAATTGGCTCTCCTGCTGGCCAATGGGAGCGTGCAAGCGCCTCCGGTAGCACGAGCGTGCCCACAAAATTGAGTTCACAAGCTGACTTACACATTCGATGATTCGGGGGATGAGCTAACCTGCCACAGTATAATGACGGCGGCTGGTCGGCAAACGGTTAACGTAACTGTTTTGGGGAACAGTTAAATTGATGGGTTTAGTTCCACTTTACCTGCAGGTCAAATACACCTGTCAATAAATTCTGAATTATCCCAGATATTTTTCAAACCAATGTCAAACTGATTTCATCGACACAAGCCCATCAGCAAAGCCACTAATTGTTTAATTATATTTTAAAGCGCTGCGTAAACTGTTGGCGCTATCTAAATCCTGTATAATAATAATAATTGTTTTAACATTCCAACAATCCCAAGATTATTGCATAAATTCGATTTCAGTTCTAGATTTATAAATGAGTGGTGCCGCCCCCATTCTTGAAAAGATACAACAAAGTATAGTAGTGCTTTCATCCTTTTTCATTTCTATGCAGTGCGGATCTCGTGATAGAACAGGCGTGGCTGGATTCTGCTTATAATTTCTGTGATGTCATGATGCCACAAGGTATGTAGAACATGTTTATTCTATTGTAAAATAAATGCTATTCAGCATGTCTGGGTACATCTGCTGCTATGTGCTGCCACGGCTCAAGAGACCCTGTATGTCACCCCCCTCCCATTAGGCTGGCTCAGCACATGTCTGCAGCAGCAATTTCTGGAGAGAATATCACCCTGCCATGTCTGTATGTACGTCTTTTCATGCATGTCATTAGCAAACTCTTGTCTGCCTCTGGCTAGTCATGAATGCAGTACTGTTCCCTGTGTGTTTTCCCTGCAGGGGGCAGTTGCTAGGGTGACCAGCATTCCCCCAGCTCAGCCACAATCACACACAAACTGGTTACTATTGCTTCTATTGTATGCAGACTGGAGGTGACAAGCAGGGAAGCCATCCAATACACTCTGAATTCTAACCACACATTACACACCCACCCTCAGCACATGCAAGGGGTTAATCATCCTGTCTTTCTATTTCACACCACAAGCTAATGAACTTTAAGCATATGCTTCACCTGAAAGGACATAGTCTGACCAAAAAATTATATTTGCTTTAAAAAGGATGCCAAGACTATAGAGCTTTTTCTTGGATCGGCCATGAATTCTTCCTTTGTTTTCGGCGTCAGAATGGAGAAGACCTGCGCTAAATAGCAAGAATTAGGTAGGTGACATAAAGAACATGACTCTCTTTTGTATGGAAATGCTATAGCCTGCTGGGCTGTGTTTTTGGCTGCTACACGTATCACTTGTGGTATGCATTCTATAGGTTGTCTTACTGCATAACCCTTTTTTGAACCGGTTGCTTACTGTGCATTGCAGAAGATTTGGGAAAAGGGAGGTTATGTAGAGAGCAGAATTGTACACAATGTTTTATCTCTTTATTCTATAAAAATGTAAATGGAAAAAAAGGGACAGCTTTGAGTTATAGCTATGGTTTTATAGAATTTGACTTAATAAGGTGTAATCTGGCAACAAATGAACGGGCAAGATTAGCAATATAAAGCCACGTATGTGATGTATATAGCAGCCTTTCTCAACCTTTTTACCCCCCTAAAACGCTTAAATAATTGTAAAAATCTGGGGGAACCCCTGCTAAAAAATGATTGTATATCCAGCTCATGGTACATTAGCATAATTAGTAAGCTGTAGATGTAAAAATAAATAAAATAATAAGTAATATGAGTAATTTGGTGAATGTGACAACCAGGGCAGATCATTTTATTACCCCCTCAATCCATCACAGACTAAATTGTTTAAAGTAAAAATTATCAAATTACAATTTTAATAATGTCCAGAGAAGAAACACAGACATTAAAAACTGTGGCGGGTTTTTACATTGGTGGTCAATGAAGAAGTGACGCCTTTAATTCAGTGCCCAGTGTAGGGCTTTTTTACAATATATGTCAGTGGGAGAGGTACCCTAGATTAGTGGTGAGTGGGAGAAGGATCCCCTTAAAATTGTTGGTCAGTAAAGTGTCAGGCAGAAGATAAACCCACCAATGTCCCCGCTGCTCAAGGAACCCCTAGCAGCTTTTAGAAAAAGCTAGTTGAAAAAGCCTGGTATATGGTAATCTAATCAGGTAAGCTTAATTGTTTATAGGAGGAGGGTTTTTAACCTGTAAACAGCAGTTTTTATACTTGTATGTAATTAAAACTACCTTTTATATTGTCACTGGGTTGAGATGATATCAAGATACGCCTTGACAAGAGAGCAGTCAGATAAGCCTTTCTTCTCATTATGGAGCACACACCAATACTGAAAAACACACACTATCAGTATATCATTCAAAGCCATTCTCAAGAAAGATCTACATCCTATTCCGCACTGGATTACATGCATATAGAGTATTTGTACAATATGAGCTAAATAATTCAATATATTTTTATATAAAAAAATATCTCTGCTTGTGAGCAAAAAATTGATTTTTTTTATTTTTATTTTTTTACATAGGTCTACGATAAGCTCAATAAATTATGGTGAAAGTAAGCCATTCCTTTAAACTACGGTGTGCTCTTTAGACATTAATACAGAAGTTGCGTTACTAGAACACACTAGAGTGCAAAATCTGGTGCAGCTCTACAAAGAAATCAGCTTCCAGGTTTTTGTAAAAGCTTAATTGAACAAATTGAAGTTAAAAGCCGATTGGCTACCATGTGCGCTGCACCAGATTTTGCACTCTCCAGTTTTAGTAAATCAACCTCACTTTATCAATATGTGTAAATATTTAGCCGATAGTTTACCTTCAGATTCTTCCCTGCAGTGACAACATCACAAACGTTACTGCCGAGAGTCAATGGAGGGCTCTTAGCAGTTCCCGGGTATGCAGGGGATTTATTATAAACCATATGCTATTTTCATCAATGTGGGAAGATTAACTAAAACTGGTGCACTCAGAATCTGGTGCAGCAGTGCATGGTGGCCAATCACTTTCTAATTTCAGATTGTTCAATGGATCTTTGAAAATAAAACCTGGAAGCTGATTGGTTTCCATGCAGAGCTGCACTAAATTTTGCACCATTCCGTTTTAGTAAGTAACCCCCTAGTAGGTTTGGGTTGTTTGAGTTCACACAGACCAATTAGAAAATAAATGGGCAGTTTAATACTACCATACATTGTGTGCATATAGTAGAGGCAGCACTACTGAAGATCACCAACCTTCACCAAAACTCATTTGAAGGATGAACCCAAAGTATTCTTTCCACAAATTTGGGCATTTCTCATGCTAGATCAGCTTTTCTCAACCAGGTTTCCTCCAGAGGTTGCTAGGGGTTCCTTGAAAAATGTAAAACTGCTGCCTTTCAGATGAGTAACCACTGACGACAATTAGCCATATTCAGTAAGACAGGTGCATCTTTAGTTCGGCGTAGCGCATCCCATTTGCACTACACCGAAGTAACATAGTGAGGCAAGTACGTTATTCACTAATCACTTGCTCCCTATGTTACGTCGGCGTAGCGCTAATTCAAAATAGGCAGGTAGTGGGCGTGCTACATGTAAAGTAGCCATGACCCCATGTAAATAAAGGCCTGTTGGCATGGCGCATGCGCGCGCATGCTCAGAATCACGTCGCAAATACTCATTGCTTTCGACGTGAACGTAACCTAAGCCCACCCCAATTCTGAATCGGCTTACGCAAACGATGTAAATGGCGTGAAATTCAACAGCAGTTCCGACGTCCATACTTAACATTGGCTGCGCCATCTTTTTGGTGGTTTATCTTTATGTCTGAAAAACGCCTTACGTAAACGGCGTAGCTTACTGCGGGCGTACGTACGTTCGTATATTGCTCATTTGCATATTCTAGGCGTAAATCCACGTATACGCCCCTAGCGGCCAGCGTAAATATGCAACTAAGATACGACGGCGTAGGAGACTTACGCTGGTCGTATCTTAGCAACATTTAAGCGTATCTCAGTTTGAGGATATGTTTAAAGATACGACGGCGTGGATTCGGACTTACGACGGCGTATCTACTAATACGTCATCGTAAGTCTTACTGAATCTGGCTAAATGATCTTTTTTGGCTACTTGTAAGTGGGGTTATTCCCAATAACAACAACTGTAAGTGACCATCACATCACACTAATGTACTGTAGGCTGTAAATATAGTAATTATTAGTTCCCTGAAAGACATTTTAAGTGGTTCTTCCATGTTAAAAAGATTGACAAAGGCTATGATAGATGTTTTACAAATATAGAATCATGTTTGTATACTTGATTTGCATTTGAGTTTTGTCTGCATTGATTTGGGTGCATTTGACCTGGGTTTCTTTAGAAAAAGTACATATTTTGGAAACACTTCAATAAAATCCATATTACAGCATTTAACCAAGTGCACTGAATGCAGCATTTTTTCGGTCTAGGTGTGTTCCACAGCTGACTGTAGTCCTTGGTGAATCCTGCAGAAAAGGGCTCTTTTGATTTTTTAGTGTGGAAAGGATGTATTCACACTCACTATGCTACTGAGTTAAATTGTTTGTTGGCTTTATTAAACTGTACCAACACCCCACGAAACTGTTTTTAACAAATATGACCATTGGGAGAGCTACATTTTACTTTACCACCCGCATACAATTTGTTGCAGTGAAGACCCTATGATGACTGGGGCAGGAATGTCTGTGTGCTTTTAAGAAGTTTGGATGTAAAAGAAGTTATATTTTTCTGCCTTTCAAATCCTTTTAAATAGGGTTGTCCCGATACCATTACTAGATACTAGACCGATGCCGAGTATTTGCGGGAGTACTTGTACTCCCGCAAATACCCCCGATACCAAAATAGAATACTTCTCCCCCATATTGCAGCCATGTCCTGTCCCTCATACCTGTAGATATGATGCCGCCGCTGCCGCATACTGCCGTTAATCCCCCTGCATTATAGCGTAGCGCGCATTACAAGCTTTCATTTTGAATACTTGTAATGCCCGCGCCGCCATGTATAGACACTCCCCTTCTTGGGATTGGACGGATCCCTTCAATCCCGAGCAAGGGGGAGTGTCTATGCACGAATCTGCGTATAGACACTCCCCCTTGCTCGGGATTGGACGGATCCCTCCAATCCCGAGAAGGGGAGTGTCTATACATGGCGGCGCGGGCATTACAAGTATTCAGAACGAAAGCTTGTAATGCGCGCTACGCTATAATGCAGGGGGATTAACGGCGGTATGCGGCAGCGGCGGCATCATATCTACAGGTATGAGGGACAGGACATGGCTGCAATATGGGGGACATACATGGCTGCAATATGGGGGACATACATGGCTGCATATGTGGGGGACATACATGGCTGCATATGTTGGGGACATACATGGCTGCAATATGGGGGACATGACATGGCTGCAATATGGGGGACATACATGGCTGCATATGTGGGGGACATACATGGCTGCATATGTGGGGGACATACATGGCTGCAATATGGGGAACATACATGGCTGCAATATGGGGGACATACATGGCTGCAATATGGGGGACATACATGGCTGCAATATGGGGGACATACATGGCTGCAATATGTGGGGGACAGGACATGGCTGCAATATGTGGGGGACATACATGGCTGCAATATGGGGGACATACATGGCTGCAATATGGGGGACATACATGGCTGCAATATGTGGGGGACAGGACATGGCTGCAATATGTGGGGGACATGGCTGCATTTGGGGACACATTTAACCACTTCCATACCAGGCACTTACGCACCTTCCCGCCCAAGCCAATTTTCAGCTTTCAGCACTGTCGCAATTTGAATGACAATCGCGCGGTCATGCTACACTGCACCTAAACAAAATTGGCGTCCTTTTTTCCCCACAAATAGAGCTTTCTTTTGGTGGTATTTGATCACCTCTGCGTTTTTTTTTTTTGCGCAACAACTAAAAATAGAGTGAAGATTTTGAAAAAAAAATACGTTTTTATTTTTTTCTGTTAATTTTTTTGTAAATGAGTATGTTTTCTCTTTCAATTACAGGCACTGATATGGTGGCACTGATGGGCACCGATGAGGTGGCACTGATGGGCACCGATGAGGTAGTTCTGATGGGCACCGATTAGGTAGCACTGATGGGCACTGATAGGCGGCGCTGGTATGGGGCACTGATGGGCACTCATGGGCGGCACTGATGGGCACTCATGGGCGGCACTGATGGGCACTCATGGGCGGCACTGGGCACTCATAGGCGGCACAGGTGGGCACTCATAGGCGGCACAGGTGGGCACTGATAGGCGGCACAGGTGGGCACTGATAGGTGGCATAGGTGGGCACTGATAGGTGGCACAGGTGGGCACTGATAGGTGGCACAGGTGGGCACTGATAGGTGGGCACTGGGCATGGATTGGCACTGACAGACACTGGGGTGGCACTGATGATCACTGAGGGGTGGCACTGATGGATCACCTGTTGCCAATCAGTGCCCATGTGTGGGCACTGATTAGCATTATTTATTTTTTACTGCCCTTTTTTTTTTGTCCTTTTTTTGTCCTTTTTTTTTTTTGTAAGTACCCTGGTGGTCTAGTGTGGGCACTCCCTGGTGGTCCGTGTGGCGATCCGAGGGGGGGCTGCGCTGATAAACAATCAGCGCGAACCCCCCCTGTCAGGAGAGCCGCTGATCGGCTCTCCTGTACTCGCGTCTGTCAGACGCGAGTGAGGAAGAGCCGTCGGCGGCTCTTCCTGTTTACATCGTGATCAGCCGTGATTGGACACGGCTGATCACGTGGTAACGAGGCTCCGCCGGAGACTCGTTACCGAGATCGGAGGTGCAGGGTGTCAGACTGACACCCCGCATCACCGATCGCCGCGCTGCGCGCCCCTAAGGGCGCGCGCGGCATTGAAATCGTGCTAAGCCGTTTGAGAATGGCTAGTCACGATTTCATAACCACTTCCCGGCCGTAAATCGGCTATTGGCCGGGCGGGAAGTGGTTAAAAAAAGTATCGGTATTCGGTATCGGCGACTACTTGAAAAAAAGTATCGGTACTTGTACTCGGTCCTAAAAAAGTGATATCGGGACAAACCAATTAAATCTGTGATTTTTTTTTGTGCTTTCACTTAGGTAAATAATGGTTAATTAAAGCACACAAATAGCACACATGGCTGCAATATGGGGGACATACATGGCTGCAATATGGGGGACATACATGGCTGCATATGTGGGGGACATACATGGCTGCATATGTTGGGGACATACATGGCTGCAATATGGGGGACATGACATGGCTGCAATATGGGGGACGTACATGGCTGCATATGTGGGGGACATACATGGCTGCAATATGGGGAACATACATGGCTGCAATATGGGGGACATACATGGCTGCAATATGGGGGACATACATGGCTGCAATATGGGGGACATACATGGCTGCAATATGTGGGGGACAGGACATGGCTGCAATATGTGGGGGACATGGCTGCATTTGGGGACACATTTAACCACTTCCATACCAGGCACTTACGCACCTTCCCGCCCAAGCCAATTTTCAGCTTTCAGCACTGTCGCAATTTGAATGACAATTGCGCGGTCATGCTACACTGCACCCAAACAAAATTGGCGTCCTTTTTTCCCCACAAATAGAGCTTTCTTTTGGTGGTATTTGATCACCTCTGCGTTTTTTTTTTTTTGCGCAACAACTAAAAATAGAGTGAAGATTTTGAAAAAAAAATACGTTTTTATTTTTTTCTGTTAATTTTTTTGTAAATGAGTATGTTTTCTCTTTCAATTACAGGCACTGATATGGTGGCACTGATGGGCACCGATGAGGTGGCACTGATGGGCACCGATGAGGTAGTTCTGATGGGCACCGATTAGGTAGCACTGATGGGCACTGATAGGCGGCGCTGGTATGGGGCACTGATGGGCACTCATGGGCGGCACTGATGGGCACTCATGGGCGGCACTGATGGGCACTCATGGGCGGCACTGGGCACTCATAGGCGGCACAGGTGGGCACTCATAGGCGGCACAGGTGGGCACTCATAGGCGGCACAGGTGGGCACTGATAGGCGGCACAGGTGGGCACTGATAGGTGGCATAGGTGGGCACTGATAGGTGGCACAGGTGGGCACTGATAGGTGGCACAGGTGGGCACTGATAGGTGGGCACTGGGCATGGATTGGCACTGACAGACACTGGGGTGGCACTGATGGATCACCTGTTGCCAATCAGTGCCCATGTGTGGGCACTGATTAGCATTATTTATTTTTTACTGCCCTTTTTTTTTTGTCCTTTTTTTGTCCTTTTTTTTTTTTGTAAGTACCCTGGTGGTCTAGTGTGGGCACTCCCTGGTGGTCCGTGTGGCGATCCGAGGGGGGGCTGCGCTGATAAACAATCAGCGCGAACCCCCCCTGTCAGGAGAGCCGCTGATCGGCTTTCCTGTACTCGCGTCTGTCAGACGCGAGTGAGGAAGAGCCGTCGGCGGCTCTTCCTGTTTACATCGTGATCAGCCGTGATTGGACACGGCTGATCACGTGGTAACGAGGCTCCGCCGGAGACTCGTTACCGAGATCGGAGGTGCAGGGTGTCAGACTGACACCCCGCATCACCGATCGCCGCGCTGCGCGCCCCTACGGGCGCGCGCGGCATTGAAATCGTGCTAAGCCGTTTGAGAATGGCTAGTCACGATTTCATAACCACTTCCCGGCCGTAAATCGGCTATTGGCCGGGCGGGAAGTGGTTAAAAAAAGTATCGGTATTCGGTATCGGCGACTACTTGAAAAAAAGTATCGGTACTTGTACTCGGTCCTAAAAAAGTGATATCGGGACAAACCAATTAAATCTGTGATTTTTTTTTGTGCTTTCACTTAGGTAAATAATGGTTAATTAAAGCACACAAATAGCACACATGGCTGCAATATGGGGGACATACATGGCTGCAATATGGGGGACATACATGGCTGCATATGTGGGGGACATACATGGCTGCATATGTTGGGGACATACATGGCTGCAATATGGGGGACATGACATGGCTGCAATATGGGGGACGTACATGGCTGCATATGTGGGGGACATACATGGCTGCAATATGGGGAACATACATGGCTGCAATATGGGGGACATACATGGCTGCAATATGGGGGACATACATGGCTGCAATATGGGGGACATACATGGCTGCAATATGTGGGGGACATACATGGCTGCAATATGTGGGGGACATACATGGCTGCAATATGTTGGGGACATACATGGCTGCATATGTGGGGGACATACATGGCTGCATATGTGGGGGACATACATGGCTGCATATGTGGGGGACATACATGGCTGCATATGTGGGGGACATACATGGCTGCAATATGGGGGACATACATGGCTGCAATATGGGGGACATACATGGCTGCAATATGGGGGACATACATGGCTGCAATATGTGGGGGACAGGACATGGCTGCAATATGTGGGGGACATGGCTGCATTTGGGGACACATTTAACCACTTCCATACCAGGCACTTACGCACCTTCCCGCCCAAGCCAATTTTCAGCTTTCAGCACTGTCGCAATTTGAATGACAATTGCGCGGTCATGCTACACTGCACCCAAACAAAATTGGCGTCCTTTTTTCCCCACAAATAGAGATTTCTTATGGTGGTATTTGATCACCTCTGCGTTTTTTTTTTTTTGCGCAACAACTAAAAATAGAGTGAAGATTTTGAAAAAAAAATACGTTTTTATTTTTTTCTGTTAATTTTTTTGTAAATTAGTATGTTTTCTCTTTCAATTACGGGCACTGATATGGTGGCACTGATGGGCACCGATGAGGTGGCACTGATGGGCACCGATGAGGTAGTTCTGATGGGCACCGATTAGGTAGCACTGATGGGCACTGATAGGCGGCGCTGGTATGGGGCACTGATGGGCACTCATGGGCGGCACTGATGGGCACTCATGGGCGGCACTGATGGGCACTCATGGGCGGCACTGGGCACTCATAGGCGGCACAGGTGGGCACTCATAGGCGGCACAGGTGGGCACTCATAGGCGGCACAGGTGGGCACTGATAGGCGGCACAGGTGGGCACTGATAGGTGGCATAGGTGGGCACTGATAGGTGGCACAGGTGGGCACTGATAGGTGGCACAGGTGGGCACTGATAGGTGGCACAGGTGGGCACTGATAGGTGGACACTGGGCATGGATTGGCACTGACAGACACTGGGGTGGCACTGATGATCACTGAGGGGTGGCACTGATGGATCACCTGTTGCCAATCAGTGCCCATGTGTGGGCACTGATTGGCATTATTTATTTTTTACTGCCCTTTTTTTTTGTCCTTTTTTTGTCCTTTTTTTTTTTTTTGTAAGTACCCTGGTGGTCTAGTGTGGGCACTCCCTGGTGGTCCGTGTGGCGATCCGAGGGGGGGCTGCGCTGATAAACAATCAGCGCGAACCCCCCCTGTCAGGAGAGCCGCTGATCGGCTTTCCTGTACTCGCGTCTGTCAGACGCGAGTGAGGAAGAGCCGTCGGCGGCTCTTCCTGTTTACATCGTGATCAGCCGTGATTGGACACAGCTGATCACGTGGTAATGAGGCTCCGCCGGAGACTCGTTACCGAGATCGGAGGTGCAGGGTGTCAGACTGACACCCCGCATCACCGATCGCCGCGCTGCGCGCCCCTACGGGCGCGCGCGGCATTGAAATCGTGCTAAGCCGTTTGAGAATGGCTAGTCACGATTTCATAACCACTTCCCGGCCGTAAATCGGCTATTGGCCGGGCGGGAAGTGGTTAAAAAAAGTATCGGTATTCGGTATCGGCGACTACTTGAAAAAAAGTATCGGTACTTGTACTCGGTCCTAAAAAAGTGATATCGGGACAAACCAATTAAATCTGTGATTTTTTTTTGTGCTTTCACTTAGGTAAATAATGGTTAATTAAAGCACACAAATAGCACACATGGCTGCAATATGGGGGACATACATGGCTGCATATGTGGGGGACATACATGGCTGCATATGTTGGGGACATACATGGCTGCAATATGGGGGACATGACATGGCTGCAATATGGGGGACATACATGGCTGCATATGTGGGGGACATACATGGCTGCATATGTGGGGGACATACATGGCTGCAATATGGGGAACATACATGGCTGCAATATGGGGGACATACATGGCTGCAATATGGGGGACATACATGGCTGCAATATGGGGGACATACATGGCTGCAATATGTGGGGGACAGGACATGGCTGCAATATGTGGGGGACATGGCTGCATTTGGGGACACATTTAACCACTTCCATACCAGGCACTTACGCACCTTCCCGCCCAAGCCAATTTTCAGCTTTCAGCACTGTCGCAATTTGAATGACAATTGCGCGGTCATGCTACACTGCACCCAAACAAAATTGGCGTCCTTTTTTCCCCACAAATAGAGCTTTCTTTTGGTGGTATTTGATCACCTCTGCGTTTTTTTTTTTTTTGCGCAACAACTAAAAATAGAGTGAAGATTTTGAAAAAAAAAATACGTTTTTGTTTTTTTCTGTTAATTTTTTTGTAAATGAGTATGTTTTCTCTTTCAATTACGGGCACTGATATGGTGGCACTGATGGGCACCGATAAGGTGGCACTGATGGGCACCGATGAGGTAGTTCTGATGGGCACCGATTAGGTAGCACTGATGGGCACTGATAGGCGGCGCTGGTATGAGGCACTGATGGGCACTCATGGGCGGCACTGATGGGCACTCATGGGCGGCACTGATGGGCACTCATGGGCGGCACTGGGCACTCATAGGCGGCACAGGTGGGCACTCATAGGCGGCACAGGTGGGCACTGATAGGCGGCACAGATGGGCACTGATAGGCGGCACAGGTGGGCACTGATAGGTGGCACAGGTGGGCACTGATAGGTGGCACAGGTGGGCACTGATAGGTGGCACAGGTGGGCACTGATAGGTGGGCACTGGGCATGGATTGGCACTGGCAGACACTGGGGTGGCACTGATGATCACTGAGGGGTGGCACTGATGGATCACCTGTTGCCAATCAGTGCCCATGTGTGGGCACTGATTGGCATTATTTATTTTTTACTGCCCTTTTTTTTTTGTCCTTTTTTTGACCCTGGTGGTCTAGTGTGGGCACTCCCTGGTGGTCCGTGTGGCGATCCGAGGGGGGGCTGCGCTGATAAACAATCAGCGCGAACCCCCCCTGTCAGGAGAGCCGCTGATCGGCTCTCCTGTACTCGCGTCTGTCAGACGCGAGTGAGGAAGAGCCGTCGGCGGCTCTTCCTGTTTACATTGTGATCAGCCGTGATTGGACACGGCTGATCACGTGGTAACGAGGCTCCGCCGGAGACTCGTTACCGAGATCGGAGGTGCAGGGTGTCAGACTGACACCCCGCATCACCGATCGCCGCGCTGCGCGCCCCTACGGGCGCGCGCGGCATTGAAATCGTGCTAAGCCGTTTGAGAACGGCTAGTCACGATTTCATAACCACTTCCCGGCCGTAAATCGGCTATTGGCCGGGCGGGAAGTGGTTAAAAAAAGTATCGGTATTCGGTATCGGCGACTACTTGAAAAAAAGTATCGGTACTTGTACTCGGTCCTAAAAAAGTGATATCGGGACAAACCAATTAAATCTGTGATTTTTTTTTGTGCTTTCACTTAGGTAAATAATGGTTAATTAAAGCACACAAATTAAACTTGAAAAGCTGTAAACATGTCACATAAACTTTGGAGGCATTCTTTAGTCTCAAGGCCACCAACAGCAATGACAGATTTATGTAATCTTTGAGGTTTTACAAGGTACACCCATCAATAGTCCTTATTAATTTGACACAACAGGTCATATGAAATAGAGGATCCTTAGAACAGCGAGTTCTGCCGCTGCTACACAGACTGACAAGATGGAGAAATATGAAAACTTGGGCCTGGTGGGAGAAGGTTCTTATGGCATGGTGATGAAGTGTCGGCACAAGGAAACTGGAAGGATTGTAGCTGTCAAGAAGTTCCTAGAAAGTGAAGATGACAAGATGGTTAAGAAAATAGCAATGAGAGAAATCAAATTACTGAAGGTAAGCCTGGATTTTCCATGCTTGTAGGATCTCATGCAGAGAACTATGAGAATCTTCAGGAGTCTATCCATTCTTACTATTTTAAAATGTGTATAGTATTTACAATGCATGCCTTGTCTTATTACGCAACATATTTCCTGCTTGTGTCATTTATAACAGATCATTATTGGGGATAGATCTTTAGGCCTCATTTCCACTGGCGTTTTTACAGCCACTTTTCTGAGCGTTTTTTGCAGCTTAAAAACACCTGTCCATGTTAGTCTATGGCCTCATGCCCACTATGACGTTTTTGAGCTGTAGATGGCTAAGCTGCAAAAAAAACGCGGGACCAGTGCGTTCTGAAGCTCCAGCAATAGAGCTGTAAAAACGCCAGACGTTAAAAAACGCTCAAAAACGCTCACAAACGCTCAAAAACGCGCACAAACGCTCAAAAACGCGGCCGCTGCGTTTTTAAAGCTCCAGCTCCAAAAAAAAAAATGTTTTTTTTTTTTTTTTTTCTAAAATAAACATGGACAGGCGTTTTTAAGCTGTAAAAAACGTGGCTGTAAAAACGCCAGTGGAAATGAAGCCTTAGGCCTCATTTCCACTGGCGTTTTTACAGCCACGTTTCTGAGCGTTTTTTACAGCTTAAAAACGCCTGTCCATGTTATTCTATGGCATCATTCCCACATAGACGTTTTTGAGCTGCAAATGGCCTAGGCGTTTTTGAGCTGTAAAAAAAACGCAGGAGCAGGGCGTTCTAAAGCTCCTAAAACACAGCTGTAAAAACGCTCGACCGTAAAAAAACGCGCATAAACGCGCAAAAACGCGCAAAAACGCGGCGCTTTTGAGCTGCAGGGATTTCATAAAAAATCTCATATATATAGCCTAGAGATTTTTTTTTTTTTTAAAACGCTGCCTAACGCTAGCGTTAAAAAACGCGGTAAATTTCGCGTTTTTAACGCGAATTTTTCCAGGCATACCTAGCTGTTTTACAGCTCACATTTAAAACGCCAGTGGAAATGAAGCCTTATTCTAAACTTCATTGCAAAAGCAAACCTGCTCACATGCAGTACTCTTGGTTCTGTTTAATAAACACCCAAGGGAAAACCCTGTGGACTGCTATGGCAGTAGTACCATCTCTGGCACATCCTGTAGAAAAATGGTTGGCTATATATTTAGGTTTAATTTATTCTGGGACAAGTGGTTCTGCTTAATAAAGACCTCAGGTAAGGCATTATTTCCTTAAATCCATAAGAGTCCTGTAGAATGTTATGGCAGTAGTATCAACTTTGGTACGTGTACTGTAGGAAAATAGACTGGCTATATAATTATGAGTTATTCATTATGGAATACGAATTTGTAAACTCTGTACTTTATTCAATATAAGTAGACTGAAGCAGCAAGAGATGAATATCTAAAAAGTTTGTGATCAAATATTACTAGTTGCAGGAAATTGAACTGGCTTTATTATGTGTACTATCCTCTCAATTTAAATAGCGGATACCAATATTTGAAGTGACACTAAACAATATCAATATTTGTCAAAAAATGATCCATAAGCAACCTCTACCTTATGGCACTGTAATCATTTTTTTATGAAATTGTTTTTCTACTTCCTGGTAATGTCCTCTGTGAGTTCCTGATCCTCTCCTTTTCCTCGTCACTTTAATTGGAAAAAGCACTGTATGTCACTTTTGCTCATGTACAGTACACTGCTCTATGCATGCTATGTGGTTGATTTACTAAGACTGGAGCATGCAAAATCTGGTGCAACTCTGGTGCCGAGCACACGCAAATATGAGACCTACTGGTGCCAAGGGGCCGCACATTTGCGTGCATTAGCACCGATAGAGCTGTACCGGCAGCTCACAATAAGCTTCTAATTGCTTCTTATGATCAGTGGTCACAGGGTCACAAGCCCTGTCCCTCCTCCCGGAATGCTAAACCCCTAAAGGGCCAGCGGGAACCAGCGAAAGGGGGTTAAGCTTTGACAAAAAAATAGAAGCTGACTGATTTCTATGCAGTGTTGAACTAGAATTTGCACTCTAGTTTTTAATCAATCCCTTTAAGTCCTATAGTCTATAGTCCCTAGTCCATCTCAGGAGTAAGCAAGCGAGGGAGATGTTAATCCTACATACAGTGGGACCATGGAGAACAAATGCAGCTACCCTAGAAAGTCAGATCACGGCAGCAAAAAATAGGAATTTGAAGATGTTGAGGAGGCAGAGAACAATAGAAAGTACTATTTTAGTTAAGAATAAATACTTCAATACGGTATATTTTTTGTTTAAATCAGAGTTTAGTGTCACTTTAACTGAATTATCTGGCTTTCATTTAGCTTCTAGCAGAGAATCAGTATGAGTGAGTTAGCACCCGCTCTTCTTTTGGGTACTCACATTCAGCAGCACCCCTATCTGACTCAAACTTTTTTAGGTCGTTTTACCTGAAACATGTGCCACTGAGAAAAGTCAGTGTTGTCCTTCAATTGCTCACCCCACCTATGTATAATGCAGGGGAGGGCTGGCAGCCTTAGGACTGGGGGGCAAGTCCAGTCAAGTGGCCCATAGAGCGTGGAAAAGTGATGATCGAGGAAAACAGTCAAAGATTTTTCATGATCACAAGAGTCCGCACAGAGGCCCCCCCCTTACATCAGAGGCCCCCTTACATCAGAGGCCCCCCCCTTACATCAGAGCCCCCCCCTTACATCAGAGTCCGCACAGAGGCCCCCCCTTACAACAGAGGCCCCCCCTTATATCAGAGGCCCCCCTTACATCAGAGTCCGCACAGAGGCCCCCCGCTTACATCAGAGTCCGCACAGAGGCCCCCCGCTTACATCAGAGTCCGCACAGAGGCCCCCCGCTTACATCAGAGTCCTCGTGTCTGTGCAGAGAGAGAAGGGAATGTCAGCGCTGGTGTGTGTGCTGAGGCTGAGCTATGTGTAAGACGAGACATAGCTCAGCTCTTCAGCCATCTACCTCGGAGCTGACACAGGCACGGCTGCACAGTAGGAGGTAAGCAGCGGCCGTGACCTGTGTTAACAGAGCTCCAGCAGGCATATTTCTGCTCTGCAAAAACAGCATTTGGTAGTGGCGGCCAGTGGCTGTGCATAGTGTCACCAGCCCGGGGGGAGATTTCCACTGTGCCCCCCTGCCAGCCCTCCCCTGGTATAATGCCTAGATTTTGGAAAGTTTAAAAAGTCCTCCAGAAGCCTGTCCATCTTCTTTATCCAATCTGAACCAGTGGAACTAATCCATCTGACGCAGCACATTTTCAATATTCCCTGATTTCCACCATTAGACTCTGACTTAGCTTCATCCCTCTTTATCCCAACACATTAATTTCTTTATCACAGACAGCAGGTGGATTCTTCATAGACTTCAGATTTAGGACTACATTTCTGTAAAAAAAAACTAGCAACCTCATTCGTGCCGACACACGCAGTTGTAAATAACATTTTTTTTCCAGAAAGTAATTTAGTAATGCCAAATAATTATCTTTTTAATTAAACAGTTTATATGAACAGCTTGTGAAGCTTCTATAATACAGTCATCAAAACACAGACTAATAAGGAATCTTTCTACACATGTGGCGATTCATTGCAACATTTTACACATTAATCCTTGTCTTATTAAAGGAGTTGTAAAGGAAAAAAACAGTTTTGCCTAAAATTTATGTCTGCAAGGTAGACAGACAGAATAGTGTAATGATTCTGTTAAAAAAAGTAAATACCTATTAAATTCCTTCATCTATATCACCTCTGGCATTCTAGTTTCTGTTCTCTCATTCACTTCCTGGTTTCCGGTGCCCGTTCATGTAAGAACTACATTTCCCAGTATGCATTGCAGCACGCCCAGTAATTCACACCTCCTTGAAGTATCTAACGCATAGAGAGCCTCCTGCCGCACAGATGTAGTTCCCAGGAGGGGGCGAGCATGTCACTGACCACCGCAGTAAAGCCTCCCTTAACGGTGGTGAGTAACAATCAGACAAGCAGGAAGTGAACAGAACAGAGAAGAAATAGAGCAACTTCTGAGCAAAAGCGAACAATGAGGAAGTGAAAAGAGGAATGTCTGCAGGTAAAGGATGCTTATTATGGAAAAAAATAATCCTTTACAACCCCTTTAAGTAGACGTGCATCTGTAAATGACCATTGCCTCCATTATATCATGCCAATAACATGGGTCAGGAGCAGAATAAGAAAAAATTTACTTTGTTTTGGAACTGAGCTACTTTTTTTTGGTCCAGTCCTATTTTGCTCTGACATCCTGAAGAGCAAAGTCTACATAAAATAACTTTCACAATTCTGTTTATATGTCTATGGGGTTGTTTTTTCGAAAAAAAATAATGGGTTATGTTATGTGTCCATCGTAGATGTCATTAGTTTTCATAATGGCCTATATTATGAAATAATTATTGGGTAACAGGAAGGCTACACACCAATGATATCAGTTCACTTGAAACAAGCTTTATCCAAGCTCCAAGTGCCTGCTGCAGAAACCTGCCTGGGATTGGTTCATCTTGGTGCATTTCACCCTTAACGGCTTAATCCTAGAAACAGGAACAATCTTAGGGAAGAGTGTTTTAAAACAGTATTTAACCGCATGCCGACCAGCCGCCGCAGTAATACGGCGGCAGGTCGGCACTGCTGCGCGAGAGCCCGTAGCTCTACGTCGCCACTTTCGACGGCCCCCGCTCGCCCCCGAGTCCCGTGCGTGTGCCCGGCGGGTACGATCGCCGCCGGGCACACGCGATCGCTCGTTACAGAGCGGGGAACGGGAGCTGTGTGTGTAAACAGTGGAACTCGTTTCTGTTCAATGTCTGTTCAATGTATGAACGGAAGATCAGTGATTCCCCCTAGTAAGTCCACCCCCCCCATACAGTTAGAACACAAATAAGAACACACTTAACCCCTTCCCCGCCCCCTAGTGTTAACCCCTTCACTGCCAATGGCATTTTTATAGTAATCCAATGCATTTTTATAGCATTGATCGCTAAAAAAATGCCAATGGTCCCAAAAATGTGTCAAAAGTGTCCGAAGTGTCCGCCATAAGGTCGCAGTACTGAAAAAAAACGCTGATCGCCGCCATTACTAGTAAAAAAAATAATAATAATAAAAATGCCATAAAACTACCCCCTATTTTGTAAACGCTATAACTTTTGCGCAAACCAATCAATAAACGCTAATTGCGATTTTTTTTATATATTTTTGGGGGATATTTATTACAGAAAAAAGTAAAAAATATTGAATTTTTTTCAAAATAGTCGCTCTGTTTTTGTTTATAGCGCAAAAAATAAAAACCGCAGAGATCAAATACCACCAAAAGAAAGCTCTATTTGTGGGAAAAAAAGGACGCCAATTTTGTTTGGGAGCCACGTCGCATGACCGCGCAATTGTCAGTTAAAGCGACGCAGTGCCGAATCGCAAAAAGTGCTCTGGTCTTTGGACAGCAATATGGTCTGGGGCTAAAGTGGTTAATTAAGCCTCTTAAGCATCATTTATTGCATTTTAAGGGCCTGTTCACACCAGGTCCGGTAAGGACTTCGTTGGTGGCTAATCCAACGCAGTCCCACAGCAAAACAAAGCAACATGTCTTGTCTTCTACCTTGTTACTATGCTGTGCGCTCATAGGTAAAACACACATGAATGCCACCTGCTGCCACATAGAAGAGGCTCTGATGGTGGGAGACAGTTGATTGGGAGCATGTTATGCTACACTCTAAATACGAGTGTAGTGTGATCCTATGGTTGAACCTAGCCTTTAATATAATGGGGGTATTTACACCCCAAACCACCCACCTGGTGCCACTCCTGGATAATGTTCATGTACATAGGGTGATTAGGATGTGCCCAGGCACACCCAGCACACCCTGTGTGCACACCTATGTGTGCGTTGGATAAAGTATTACAAATGCTAAGCTGGACCAATATAATTATGTAAAAATATCCACACATGAAATTCTTCTTTAAGTATCCAAAATACCTCTCTACTACTCAGCAGGGAAAATTGGTCCCCCTCTCTAATGGGGCGAGCTTCGTTGTCAATGATTTTCATTCTAACAATTGCACAGTGGATAGATAGTATGTCACAAATTGAAATAATTATTATCATAAGGTTGAATTATGGTGAAAAAAATATACCCTCAAAATATGAATGTACTTAAAATGGTTCTTTAGGCTGAGAAGACAAATACATTAAAGTCAGCAGCAACAAATACTGTAGCTGCTGACTTTTAATAAAATGACACTTACTTGTCCAGTTATCCAGCACTGTCTTCACACTGTCTGCTTCTTCTCTGTCTTTGTATCTCCCAACACCGGCACGTTTACTGTTGGAGGCCGGCTGTGACTCCTTCACAGCAGGCTCCCACTGCCTATGTGTGAGTCGCTCTGTGTCTTATGAATGGACCCGCAGCCTCCTGGGACCTGTGGCATGTCCCAAGAGGTTGCGGGCAGGGAGGGGCGGTTAACTTTCGATGGGATCACCTGGGCGATTACATCGGAAGTCAGATCAAGAACCTGTCAAAACGAGGTACTAGCTCTCTTAAAAAAAAAAGGACATAAAGCGGAACTTACCTTTTTAGGTGTGATTGCACTTTGTAGTAGAACTATATACAAATCTTTTTTTTTTTCAGTTTAGATAGGGTTATGACCCCTGTCAGTTTTTCCATTTGTGTCCCATTGGGAGGATTTTTCTTCACTTTTTGACCCATAGCCAAATCAGGAAGTGAGAGGAAATCCATCCAAAGTGAATGAAGGAATCCTTATTGTTTTGCTCTTTAGTGCAGGTAAACCCTGGTCTTGTTAGGAGGAACACTTGATTCAGTTTGACTTTTTATTGTTATAATTGATACAGACAAGGATTGTAAGGATTGGTGGCTGTAACACATGTATACATAATACTTTGTTTCCTATACTATGGACACTATGCTTTCTTTATCTATTTTTTACCAACGATGAATTCAAAATATGTATATTTGCATTGCATCTTATGTCTTGTACACATGATCAGAAAATCGTAAGAAAAATACTGATTTTGAATCGATCGTACGATAATTTGATTATTAGTGCACAGCTTTCTAGAGCAGCTCACAACAGTTTATCAGATATTATCCGATAAGACAAGCACAAAACGTTCTCTCGTATCATACCAGATCGTACAATTTTCATTTAATCAGTACAGTTGTCGATCAAAAATACAATACAATACATTACATCACTTCCAAATTTTTATTCTGTCATAAAAAACGGACGACCATTCATCCAATAATCTCATTGTGTGTACGATGCATATGAAACTAAATGTGTACTTTGCCCATTCTTATCTTCTTTGCAGGGTGCAATTAGTATTAATAAAAGTTTACTTTTAAAAAAAGTGGGGGCATCCCTATTAGATACCTGTAAACTCGTTGGAAGATTTCCCCTCTATTCACCAAGGTTTAGGATTTTTTTTTAACACTTTTACTTTCAGCGATAACAATAAACTATTTCAAATAGAGGGTGCAATCAGCGCAAAAATATACGATCAACAAAATTAATAAATCGTGTAGACTACAAAATTAATACATAGTGTAGACTATAAAGTGAAAAATAAACATGGATAATTGTGTATCACTACAAATTAACCTATACTAGAGATGCAGTAACTAAATAGTTAATGTATCTTAGGGATGCTAGCTAAGCACAAAAGGACCTTCACAGAAATCCCAAAAGCATAAAAAATATATATAAAGTGCAGCGCAAACCATGTGAACAATATAATAAATGTGGTAAAAATAGAGTCCAAACAATTAGTGTCACAAAGAAGTAAATGTCCGTGGACCATTCGATGAGACAAAAAGATGAAAATCTTCACCACGTGAAAGACAACAATGGTAACAAGTGTAGAAGCTTATCCCTCCACCAGTGCAGATGGCTACTCTCACCTTAAGAAATGACCCCTGGGTAAGCAGATGGTCATTAGGGCGTATGAAGAACCGGAAATGAAGTAGATCTCCTATTTGGTGGTCTCAGCATAGATGCCGGAACGGAGGGACATGGAAGAAAAAAACAATCATCTAAGAACTTCCGCTTGGTCACTACTTTAATCAAATAGGCAGTGTACAGGCTACTCACATTTGATCAAAGATTAACAGGCATGTACATAATATAAAACAGCTCACAGAGTTCCCCAGGAAGGACACCGAGCGACGTGTAAGGCTCCAAAAACCCCTGAAAGGAGTTCGCTCGGTGTCCTTCCTGGGGAACTCTGTGAGCTGTTTTATATTATGTACATGCCTGTTAATCTTTGATCAAATGTGAGTAGCCTGTACACTGCCTATTTGATTAAAGTAGTGACCAAGCGGAAGCTCTTAGATGGTTGTTTTTTTCTTCCATGTCCCTCCGTTCCGGCATCTATGCTGAGACCACCAAATAGGAGATCTACTTCATTTCCGGTTCTTTATATGCCCTAATGACCATCTGCTAACCCAGGGGTCATTTCTTAAGGTGAGAGTAGCCATCTGCACTGGTGGAGGGATAAGCTTCTACACTTGTTACCATTGTTGTCTTTCACGTGGTGAAGATTTTCATCTTTTTGTCTCATCGAATGGTCCACGGACATTTACTTCTTTGTGACACAAATTGTTTGGACTCTATTTTTACCACATTTATTATATTGTTCACATGGTTTGTGCTGCACTTTATATAACAATAAACTAGACTGAGCAGGGGTATCTCCCTAACTCTGCCCACTCCATCCAAAACTAAAAAAATGCTATTAGTTAAAAGAGAAGTATGGGGTATGGGGGAAAAAAACCCTTACAGTTACCTACCCAAACTTACTCAATCAAACCAGCTGCATCTGTCTCCCGCCGGCTCTGCAGTTAAAACTGAGCGATCCAACACCACTGATCACTCAGTTCTCCCCCTCCACCCTGAGTAGCAAGCTGTGACTGTCAGTCAGCGGCTCTCTGCTCTCCCCTCCAGCGCTCACTGGAGCACTGGGCTGTGGAGAAGGTGGGAGGGACTGGCTCAGGCTCTCAGCGGGTCACTGAGATGCTGAACCAGGTGCCAGTCCAGGCTTCTGGGTGGGTTCCGACCATGTGGTCAGGATCTTTTCAGAGCCTGGATTTGCTATGTGACCAGGGATGTATTCCGGCCTAGGCCGACAAGGCCCAGGCCTAGGGCGGCACTTTGCGGGGGGGCGGCGGAAGGGGAGCCGCACTGTAACCGCGCCACCAGAGAGGGAGCCACGCTGTCCCCGCACCACCAGAGAGGGAGCCACGCTGTACCCGCGCCACCACAGAGGGAGCCACGCTGTACCCGCACCACTAGAGAGGTAGCCACGCTGTAACCCAGGGCTCGACAAATCCCGGTCGCCATGGTGACTAGAAATAGCGTCCGGGCAAGTGGGGTCATGGCTAGGAAGGTAGACATGGGCACAAAAAAAATTTTTGTTCCATAAGACCAGCGCTCTGAGGACTAGGCCGAAGCTGTGGCCTCGCCTAAAACATCCTGCTCGCGGCGATCCTGGGAAAAGGCCGCGAGTGGCATCTGTCCTCTGTCCGTTTCCCATGGCGTCCCTCTGTCCGTCTCCCACAGCGTTCCTCTGTCCGTCTCCCATTAGGGGATGCGCAAGTTTAGTCAGGCCTAGGGCAGCACAAAACCTAAATACACCTCTGTATGTGACGTCAGCTGACAACAGGTCACAGGAGTGCAGAAAAACTACTCCTGTGACCCATAGGAAAAGTATGGGCAAAATAGTTTTGCCCATACTCTTCTTTTAAAGATTTAAAGAAGTAAGTGTGAAACATTGTATGAATGCAGAGAGAAAGCATGTGAATAATACCCAGGAAGCCAGCTGTTATATGGGAGTTTTGCTAAAACAGGAATTTTTAGCTTGCCAGAAGAACCTGCACAGGCAAGATAACAAAACAATATTTCCATCCTCCCCACTGCTCTGTTATTGTGTTGGCGTAACAGAAGCAGAGAGACTATTACACAGGCAAGATCACTCAGCGGTATTCACTTAGCACCTCTGGAAATGCTGTGTTGATGAGCTGGGATACTTTGTCTTACGAATTAATTACTTTCTCTTAGAGGGAAGGTTGAAAATGCAAACATCTTATATTGATCAAACAGTTATTGTGATCCCTAATATATATTACAGAAACCAGACCTGTGACATACATAATGCAGTAAGACTTCAATTGATGAATTCCGTGTATGTTATTATTGTATCATCATTACTAGTGTTGAGCGGAATACGCCATATTCGATTTCGCGATATTGCGCGAATATATAGAAGAATATTCGCGAATATTCGCTAATATCGAATATTCGTGATATTTTATCCAAAAAAAATTTTGCAAAATTTCGCTAATGCGAAAATGATTGCGAAATTCTCATAAACGGAGATCATTTCCTGTATTACTAAACTAATATGCACTAAACACTAACTCTACACTAACTCTACTTAAAAGAAAGGAGAATAAGGGGGCAAAAGAATGGCGGAGAAGATAATCGCGCAATATTCCTATTGCGCGATTATCTTCTCCGTCCTTCTTTCGCATCAGAGCCAATCAGAATAACTCGAATATTCGGCAAAAGGAATATCGCGCAATATTCCTTTTGCCGAATATTCGAGTTATTCTGATTGGCTCTGATGCAAAAGAAGGGCGGAGAAGATAATCGCGCAATATTCCGTTTGCCGTATATTCGAGTTATTCTGATTGGCTCTGATGCAAAAGAAGGGCCAATCAGAATAACTCGAATATTCGGCAAAAGGAATATTGCGCGATTATCTTCTCCGCCCTTCTTTTGCATCAGAGCCAATCAGAATAACTCGAATATTCGGCAAAAGGAATATCGCGCAATATTCCTTTTGCCGAATATTCGAGTTATTCTGATTGGCTCTGATACAAAAGAAGGGCCGAGTAGCTGATGCGATTCTTTTATGTTGCTTTTATGTTGCTCTCCAACACTAGATCTGGGCCCCAATGTGCTAGCCAGCAGGGCAAGGGTTTAATACAGACTCACAGACTGTTATTGTAACATTGTCTCTTATAGAGTTTAGGGGTAATTCTTTAGACCATTGGCTCACTGCCAACTTCATACCCTACTTGCTACCGCTTATATATTTGTTTTTCCAATTGTATACCCTGTTTCCTAAAGTTTTTTATATATGTTTGAGGGGTTGTTGCCATAAAAAAATTCTGGTTGCTGTATATATCTATATCTATATAAGTAGATTAAACTTCATATTTAACACAAGCAATAGCCAAATAACTAGCATTTGCAGCCAGACAGATCTGCAATGTCTCTCTAAAGAAAATTTCTCAAACAGCTGCAACATGCCCAGTTTAAGGATTCTTCATAAAGAAAACTCTACTAGCCACTCTTTGTAAAGTGGCCAAATAGCATAACATTATTATAACTTTATATATATTTGTGCTCATAAGTGTACATACCCTGGCAGAATTTATGATTTCTCGGCCATCTTTCACTCATGGCTAGTGTTTGGCTGAAGCCATTTATTATTAATCAACTGTGTTTACTCTTTTTAAATCCCAATCACAACAGAAACTACCCAATGACCGTGATGAAAAGTTTACATACCCCAGTTATTAATACTGTGTATTGCCCCCTTTAACATTTATGACATCTTGAAGTCTTTTGTAGTATTTGTGGATGAGGCTATTTATCTTCTCAGATGGTAAAGCTGCCCATTCCTCTTGGCAAAAAGCCTCCAGTTCCTGTAAATTCTTGGGATGTCTTGCATGAACTGCACGTTTGATATCTTCCCAGAGTAACACAATGATATTGAGGTCAGGAGACTGAGATGGCCACTTCAGAACCTTCACTTTATTCTGCTGTAGCCAATGACAGGTCGACTTTGCCTTGTGTTTTGGATCATTGTCATGTTGAAATGTCCAAGTATATTCCATGCGCAACTTCCTCGCTGATGAATTCAAATGTTCCTCCAGTATTTTTTGATAAAATACTGCATTTATCAAATTTCCTGTGCCTTTGTAGCACAAAAAAAACATCAGCGATCCACCTCCGTGTTTCACAGTAGGAATTGTGTACCTTTTTTATAGGCCTTGTTGACTCCTCTCCAAATAATGCGTTTATGGTTGTGGCCAAAAAGTAAAATTTTGGTCTGATCACTCCAAATGACACTCCAAATGAAGGTTTGAGGCTTGACTCTGCTGTTTGGTGTATTGTAAGCTGGATACTTTGTGGCATTTGCGTAGTAATGGCTTTCTTCTGGCGACTCGACCATGCATCCCATCTTTTTTCAAGTGCCTCCTTATTGTGCATTTTGAGACCGCCACACCACATGTTTTCAGAGAGTCCTGTATATCAGTGGTCATCAACCCTGTCCTTAGGGCCCGCTAATAGGCCAGGTTTGCAAGATAACTGAAATACATCACAGATGATATCACTTGCTGCTTGGTGATTGCAGTATTCTAGTCTGCATCTCCCCAAGATAATACATGAAACCTGGCCTGTTAGTGGGCCCTGAGGACAGGGTTGATGACCACTGCTGTATATCATCTGAAGATATTTGTGGGTTTGTTTTTGCATCCTGAAAATTTTTCCTGGCAATTGTGTCTGACATTTTAGTTGGTCTACCTGACCATGGTTTGGTTTCAACAGAACCTGTAGCACCTGGTTACTTCCAGAACCAGTGCTAGGTTAAATTTAGAGGGGAAAAAGAGGGGGGGGTTGGGAATGGGGGAATAGTTGCTGAAGCTAGACCCAACACATACCCGCCCAGTTGAGGTGTGGACTATCTCGGTACAAAATAGGTCAGGGTAAACAATATAATAAATAAGAAATTAATTTATTAAGTAAAACTGTTACATTAAAAACAATAGTGTACATCATTTTTAATGTAACAGTTTTACTTAATAAATTCATTTCTTATTTATTATATTGTTTACCCTGACCTATTTTGTACCGAGATAGTCCACACCTCAACTGGGCGGGTATGTGTTGGGTCTAGCTTCAGCAACTATTCCCCCATTCCCACCCCCCCCTCTTTTTCATCAATACTTGGATGATGGTACTCTATTACCCGATTAACTAGTCTTAAGTGAGGCCATACTCGCACTTTTTCATAAATTTAGAGGGGGTCAGAGCGTTAGGTAACTCTGACCATGTGAATTTGTTCAAATTTGAGCCTCTGTCTCAGCTTTGGTTGTGCTGTGGGCTCATTCTGTCCTTTCTGGGGTGCTGATCACACCCCAGGTTGGCAGGTGGCAGCAGTGGAGTCAAGGATTGGGTGCTCTTACCCAGCAGCCTATCAGGAGGAGTTATCCTCACTGTGCATGCTGTGCATGCTGGGGGAGGGTATTTATGAGGCAGACGCCATTTTCCTGGGTCTTCTCCTCGTGTGGCGCCCACCTTTAGGGTAGCCACTTAACGCCGCCCTGGCCAAGTTTTTGTGTTATCATTCATATTCTCTGAAAAATGGCTAAGAAACCATCAATTCTGCCAGGGTATGTAAACTTATAAGCACAACTGTATATATATATATATATATATATATATATATATATATATATAAAATAAAACAGTATCCTTTTCCGTGATGGAAATGACATTTTATGGTGTCCTTGTGCCTTGTCTGCCATCTCCAATTACAGGGATTTACATTTTTGTGTTTGCATGTAGCCTTGCCTCCATCCTAGCAAGGTGTTGCTGAGGGTGTCTGATATGAGAAAAGTTCTCACACAATGAAGGTGTAATTTTAGATTAGGCTGCTCTAAAAACAAGTGAATAATGATGATCTTCTGCATCAACTTCACCTCTTTTTTCACCAACCATGTTGCTAACTTATTACAGGATTACAAACAGAATGTGCTACTGGAAGCTTCATGATTTCATGACACAGAACTGCAGAAAAGCCAATAATTAACTGTGTGTTATGTGACCTACAGTTCTGCTACTCACAAAAGAAGCTCCTAAGACCTCCAACTCTCACTTCGGGGTCTATTTTTCCTCCCCACCATTTAGCAATGTCCTGGAGCCACACACCACTTCCAAGGGGTAAAATCAACTTTATTGTTTAACACAGGCATTCTATGATTAAAGGTAAAGGTAAAGGTTTGTTTTTTATTTTCCAAATAGGTTCATTTAAAGTGGTTGTAACCCCTCTGGTGGAAATTACACCTACAGGTAAGCCTAGATTAAGGCTTACCTGTAGGTGCTTGCAATATCTCCGAGACCTTCATGGTCTCGTAGATGTTTGCAATTTCCCCCAGCGAAGACTTAAACAGCGCATGCACCGTCTTGAAAGGGCACGCTGTGCCGTTTCAAGCCGGGTCATGCCGTGAAAAGTGCTCCCACGCGCATGCATATTAGCCCATTATGCCTTACCTTTGCAGGGAAAGATAGAGGAAGTAAACCCCATCAGGGTTTACTTCCTCTTTAAACTAGTGCATTGTTGGTTCACTTACCCTTTCTTTCGATTTCCCTTCTAAATGTTTTTTTTCTTTGTCTGAATTTCTCACTTCCTGTTTCTCCTCAGTAAGCTTGCCCCCATTATCCAAGCCGTTCTGGATGGGGGTTAGTCAGCATGCTCGCCCCCTATCTTGGGACTACATCCCTGCGGGGAGATGCTGTGTCCCATCATCCGAGCCGTTCTGGCTGGGGGTTAGTCAGCATGCTCGCCCCCTCCCTTGGGACTACATTCCTGCGGGGAGACGCTGCATCTCCCCACAGGGATGTAGTCCCAAGGGAGGGGGCGAGCATGGTGGTATTATATATTTTTTTTAAACTTGTGAGAGATTTTCTCGTGTACTATTCCACACCCACCAACATAGTTAGCTGTTTAGAAGTCTAAAGGACCAATAAAACAAACTCACTTAGGAGCGCCATTTACCAACTTCCTGCCCATGGGGGTAGGTGACATGTAGCATCCTAACCTTATCATATAGTATTCTAAGGAGCATAGAGCCTGGGGCCCATCACTCTCAGGCGGCGTACACACGACCGAGGTTCTCGCTGGAAACCAGCGAGAACCTCGCTGGAAGCTGCATTCCAGCGAGAACCTCGGCCGTGTGTACGCTCTCGGCGAGCATCCCGTCGGGAATGCCGTCGAGCAGAAATAGAGAGCATGTTCTCTATTTGCTCGACGGCCCGCCTGGATGAATGGCTGGTTGCCATTCCCGACCGGGCGGGTCGCCGAATCTGACGGCCGGCAGAGAACCTCGATGGGCGGAACGATGTGTTCTGCCCATCGAGGTTCTCTGCCGTGTGTACGCGGCTTTAGACACCACTGCTTTCAGAGGGAATGTAAGATAGTTAGGGGCTTTCCACCTGATTTATGTGGAACTACGACCGTGCAAGCCTGGCATGCTGGTGCTAACTGGAAAAGGGAGATCACTCTTTCTTTTTTTTTCTTTTTTTTCCAATGTAATTCATAGGAAAATACACAGTTGCTGTGTTTAGTAATTAGGGTCCTAATTTTAGTGTGAATGAAAAACTATTTTTCAATCATCATATTAGAAACGAAAAAAGGAAACCGAAGTGAGGAAACTTTATTCTGTACAGAATACAGTGTGAAAGCACTGATAGCTAAAAGCTGATAGATAAAAGGAAATATCAGATAAACTACATGCTCCGATCTAGTAATGGAGAAAGACCTGTTATTGCGAGAAACTTATCTTGATTCCTATTCTCCTATGAACCCAGTTGTGTACTTGCAATAATGGAGAGTGTGCTCAGTGAATGTGATGTATCTGCCTATGCAGGGCTCTGTTGGTAAGCTGAAATTTCACCAAGTGTCCCCTCCAGGGCTTTTTTTTCTCAAACAATAGGTGCTGGAACTTAACCACGGCCCCCCTACACCCCCCCCCCTACACACTGATTGCATTACATAGTGCAGATCTGTCACTTGTAAACACGGAAACAAGACTTATGTGTTTACAAGTGATTGTGGTGAGCAGGCACCAAAGGGCCTGAGCCAGAGGTGGTGGAACTGAGTTCCACCAAGTTCCCCCTGAAAAAAAGCCCCCCACATGTTGATTTGACACATCAAAGGGTCTAGAACAGGTAATCGGGCCTGTGTTGACTTGGTGGTTTGCAGTGCAGTGCAGTTTGTAGCGAGGGATGCAGCACATCTATGTACACATGTACACATATACACAGCAGGAAACTGTGGTGTTGGTGGGGGGTGCCTGGCAAATAGGTATCATTACAGAGGGGGCACTCATTTAATTGCATTAGGGGCCTTATGTCACCGCCCTAACCTAATGTCTCCAGGAGCAGCTGCAGCCTCTACTTGTAGCGCTGTAGGCTAAACTGTCAATCACACAACAGCCCTGAAGCCATTTATATCATATAACAATATGACTCAGTGTATAGATAGTTTGGAATAAACCTGAAACAGAATCAATGCTTTTACATTCTTCCTGTAGGGTTAGTGTTCAAATGACTTCACTTAGCAAACAAGTTTTTCCAGTATGAAAAAGACAATTACAGAGCAATTTTAACTAGAGATTATTACATCTTTTGTTGTTCTACGAGCGGAAGACAAAGGCCAGAAATAGTTACCGTTGTTTACACTTGTGTTTCCTATGTCAGTTTCTCATTGGTATGCGTAGGTATTTTCCATTTTCACTTCACCTTTTTTTTAAGAAGAAACAGGAGCAGAGCTGGAGGCAATGCACGTCACACTCTTATTTTGCTTGCCGACAGCAACCTATAGCAGTTTTCTACAACAAGTGATATTGTTTGCTACAAAGGGTGATGGGAAAGGGGAAGTGGAGTGGTAAACTAGGTGAATACAGAGTGACAGAAATGTATGAATATATAAATAAAATACCATAAAGCATGTGAACAAAGTACATAAATAACAGTGACCGTGTCATCTATAAAGATGTGTGTGGACATAATAAAATGCATGTACACCCGACAAAACCAAATAGGGAAAGCCAATTAAATCATGCAACTCGGTTCAAGTAAAATTTGGTGTGAAGTCAGAAGGAGATGTTCCAGCAGCCAAATGAGTGAAGGTGCTGGAGGATCAAAACGTGCCACACCTCTAGACCTATCAGCTTACCTCAAGTATCTGTATAGCCAGAAAGATAGGGCTCAAACTCTTGGTGAGGAAGCCTCAAATCCGATGGTGCTGGAAGGGGAAAGTACAAAAAAACAAACATAGGTAGTCCTGTCACCACTGAGGGATTCCTGCTAACAAAAGGTCCACACAGAGTTGAAAGGGGGTGCTATCTCCACGAGCAGCGAGCTTCAGGTTTGTGCGGCTGTTTTGCTATTTTCCGCCGATATCAAACGAGGGTTTGAAACAAAAATAGGAGGGCACATCGCATAACCGCAAAATACAAATTTAATAAACAAAGCACAAAATAAAAAACTCACATAGGCAGGGGCGGTAACATCCACAAGGGAGCTCGTCTACCGTCACATGTAAAGGGTCCATGCCCAATCCCGGTATTCGAACCACGTGACTTTCATCAGGGGATAGCACTTGGATCTGGTCTGAGTTAATAGGTGGTAGACGCCCGGCGGCCATTTTCTCGAAGTAGCATATTAATAAGGACAAAGCACTTCCTCGTACCGCCCCACCCAGGTGGCACAACAGAGATGGCGTTAGGTCTCAATGGGACGTCCTGGTCTACAGACCCGAATACAAACCAGCTCAGAATTAACATATATATATAAAAAAAAGTGTGTAAAACAAGTAAATATGGATGATTTAAACCACAGACACGCTCAGACACCCTCAGGGATCCCAGCATCTAAATGGTAAACAGAGCCAAACTGAAAAATAATAAAAATACCTCTAAAGAGGGTAATGGGGGAAAAAACCCCAATGGACTTTTGGGTGTAATGATGGATGGCAGGGATGATAGGAGATACAAAAAATAAAAAAAAATGTGGGATAAAATATAAAAGTGTAAAAAGGTAAAAAGTAAAAAATCTGTGAAATCAGATTAAGAATATACACATATATGAAGTGACTATTATATATATGGATATATACCTAGAGGGGAGATCTTCCTTCCAGGGCAAACTCCCAATCCTCTACTGATGTAGAAAAGTAGTATGTATCAGTGAAAAAACAACAGAGCACTGTACACAGCTGCACCTAACACGGCTCAAAAACCACATGGAGGTGAAGGACAGCTGGCTAGGTGAATGGAGCAGGGAATATAACCTGGAAAGTCAAGAGGAAGGGATTAAAGATAGACATTAAGGTCGAACTCAATATTGACCTTTGGGCTGAGAGTATCTACAAAAGATATATTTGTTCAGCTGGCAGGCCTAACTTTGTGACCCCCCTCACCATGCTGGAATAAGGAACTATCCCCCAAAATTTAAGCTGTGATGGATCTTTCCGATGAACTTTGGCAGGCGTGATACACTGGGTTGCTGAAGGATCCGAGGTGTGGCTGCAGTTTTGGAATCCCCTTGCATTCACTCATTTGGTGTAACATCTCCTTCTGCTTCAACCAGATTTTACTTGCTGAACCGAGTGAATTTAAGGACTCTTTTCTATTTGTTTTTGCTAGCTGTTTGATCATGCTTTTATTATGTCCACCACACATCTTTATAGATGACACGGTCACAGTTATTTACTGACTTTGTTCAAGGCTTTATGGTATTTTATTATATATTCATACATTTCTGTCACTCATTGTATTCACCTAGTTTACCACTCCTTCCCCTTTCCCATCACCCTTTAGGCCCCACCACAGCGCAAACAATATCACTTGTTGTATACCATATTGTCCATTTGGATAGACCTATTCTTTGTTTGCCTATACCTCCCGGCCCCTTTCCCACGCCCCTTTCCCAGCCAATCCCCTTTCACCCATTTCAGCCAGAGTTTCACCTCCATAGCTTTTCTGCTACAGGGTGCCAGCCGTATATACATGTGTAGCGGTACACCCGTAGGGGCTGCTAAGTGACCCATCTGTCACCCAGACCGGTGTCCACTCCTCAGTCACTCTCAGGCAGAAAACTCCATTTGCTAGTTTTTGTTATTTTTATGAGGGAATTTAACTTGGGCAGGGTAAGGGAAACATGGGATGCCTGGTGAATTGTATATCAGTTAATTGGTAGATTGTATATTAATCAATTGGGACAACTAAATACACTGCTCTGTACAAGTTACCATTTCAGTCTCCTCAACACTTTCCTTGCTAGAAGACTATTCCTCTTCCTTCCTCCCGCACAACTCTTAACTCCCAGGAGCAGCTAGCACATTTAAAGATAGACCTGACAGGTTCACAGGCCTGCAATCCTTTTGTACAGGGACCGCAGGCCCCTATGGTGTAGCAAGAAATGAAAAGTCTTTAGTGCTAGCTATCCTACTGCTGGACTAAGGCTCCCACAGCTCCTTCAGGTCCTGCCAGGCCCCCTGGCTGCAGCTGCCAGACTCCACTGCCCATGACATTGCAGTCCTCACTACTGGCTCTGCATCCATCTCTGACTGCATGCTCCCAGTCCTCTCAGGCATGCCCCCCCCAGTTCTCCTGACAGCACATGTCACTCACCCTCCTGGCTACAACCGATGGTTTCCTTCTGAAGACTTGCCCAACAGTACTAGCCAATACTGTCCTCTCTTGCTCTTGCGGTGCCTCCTGTCCATAACCTTCATGCTTTCCTGAAAGGCTCCATCCTGCACCCGAGCCCAGGCCCAAGGTCACCCCTCCCAGACTGAGGAGCGCCCTCAAAGTACTTCATCTCCAGTTCACCTACCCAACAACTCCTCCCAGCTAGGCTGACTCTAGGTATTTAGGGAGGCATGTCCCCTGCCAATCCAGGCTGGGGATTGGTCAGGGCTCCTTCGAACACCCGAGGCAGCTCCACCTCTCCTCTCCTCCTCTCCTTATAGAATCCTCTACTCTAGAGGAATAAGGGAGGAAAGACTTGCAGCTGTAATTGCAGCAAAAAACGGTTCTACAAAGTATTGACAAGGGGCTGAATATAATTGTATGCTACACTTTTCAGATATTTATTTGTAAAAAAACATGTGACAACCATTTATCATTTTCCTTCTACTTCACAATTATGTGCCACTTTGTGTTGGTCTGTCACATAAAATCCCAATAAAATACATTTACGTTTTTGGTTGTAACATGGCAAAATGTGGAAAATGTCAAGGGGTATGAATACTTTTTCAAGGCACTGTATATTGTGACTATATAACTGGTTCTACTTTGCTACACATAATATATATTTAAAGCGTAACCTTACTTTTGTTAAGAAAAAAAAAATTCCCCTCTGTACATTGCAAGGATTATAACTCTGTTTTTCTTTGTGCTGAGTAGGTCTAATGGGAGTGGTTTGATAATGAGCTGTCAGGTGTGCAGCTGCAGGGCACTAATGAGGAAATCTGCTGGGACTGCATCTATTTAGATGTGTTCCTATTGAAAGTATCTTTCCAAAAATTACATTTTAGTTGCAAGGGATATCTGAAATCTGACTTGTATCTTAGGCAGACTTCTGGGAAAATTGGTGAGCCAATCACACAAGCAGAAAATGATGTTTCTGGGGTGTGGTCAGTACACATTCTGTGTACAGTACACCTCCATGTAGCCATATTGCAATGCTTTCTCATAAAAATTCCAGCGCGGCAGATTGAAAAGGAAAGGTAACTTTTAATAACATTCAATTACAATATGATTAGTGCCGCAATTATATGTGCTATATTAATTGTTCTTTGCTATTTTTAAGAGTTACCCTTTAAAGTGGAGTTCCACCCAAAAAAACAACTACATACCGGCACATGCAGAACACTATCAACAAGTGAAATAGCCACATCTATTATTTTTTTCATAGTGTAAATACCCTATATTTGTTTTTTTAGCTGCCACTTCTGGGCTTTTCCTCTTGCGGGAGTAGGCGTCCTTACTCCTTTCCCTAGCACCGCGGTGTCATCTGGGAGCTTGCCGCAATGTCTCCTGGGAGAATAGTGTCATGTTTCCCAGGAGACAATGCAGAACGCCGTCCTAAATGCAATTGTTTTGCACATTTGAATTATGCCAGAGCGACTCTTTTACACTAACCTACACAGCTGCAGCTCTGTCCCCGTACTGTGCCGTGATAGTTTTTTGAACTGTTGTGAATGCCATCACAACGGGCGTGAACTTTCACTGACGCAACCATGTGATGCGCGAGAAAGAGCGGTGAATGCTGGGAAATGAGCATTTACAGCTACCCGGAAATCAGTGCTTGTGGGCTTCACAATTCTCACAAGCAAAATGGAAAATCCCTATATCGTTTTTTTAAAGTTCTTCTTTTGCAAGAAAAAGGACAGGCGATATTTCAGGACACCAAACAAGTGAGTTTTAATTTGTTGTGTAAAAACACATTGGCCCAGATTCACGTACCTGGGCGCATCTTTGTGCGGGCGTAGCGTATCTTCTTTACGCTACGCCGCCGCAACTTAGAGAAGCAAGTGCAGTATTCACAAAGCACTCCTAAGTTATGGCGGCGTAGCGTAAATTGGCCGGCGTAAGCCTACGTAATTCAAAGTAGGCAGGTAGTGGGCGTGTTGTATTATAATGAACCGTGACCCCATGCGCCGTCCGTGAACGTATCCCTGTGCGTATGCTCAGAATTACGCTGGCTAGAATACCTAAGATACGTCGAACACTGCATACGACGTGAGCGTAACTTACGCCCAGGCGCATTCATGTACGCCTTGCGTAAACTACGTAAAATTCGATGGCTGTTCCTACGTCCATACCTTAACATGGGCTGCGCCTCATATAGCAACTTTACGCCGGACGTACGCCTTACGTAAGCGGCGTAGCTTACAGCGACGGGTGCATCTACGTTTGTGAATCGGCGTATCTTGCTCATTTGCATATTTATAATGGGAACGCCGAATGCGTCCAGCGTAACTATGCGCCCACAATACGCCTGCTTAGGCAAGTTACGTTGGACGAAGGAAGCCATGTTTATCTTGCTTTGTAGATCGGCGTAAAGATGCGACAGCGCACATTTGAAATTACGACGGCGTATCTGGAGATACGCGTAAAGCCTTTGTGGATCCGGGCCATTGAATTCCAAATTTAAAAAAAAACGATTGGCCGTGGAACCTCCGCTTTAAGTCACTCTAAAGGATATCATTATTTTATAAAAATTATTCACACAGATCCAATACTTAATGGCCCCGTAATCAGTTTTTGGTTAAATCAGATTTTCTGCTTCCCTGTAATGTCCTCATTGAGCTCCCAAAACTCTCCTTTTACATCTTACTTCAGTTTGTTTGAAACAAGCAGTTGGGGTTGCTATGATCCTCCATACAGTAGGACCATGGAGAACAAACTTAGCCACCATCTAGCAGGAAGTCAGATCAAACTATAGTGCTTAGTCTAATCCATTCTAGCATATCCTTCTACCTTGCTGTTTGCCACAGGAGGCTCTGGGCAAAATGCAGTATTAGCTTGTCCAAATGACATTGGTTAAAAAAAAAAAAAGAGCCTTTTTATTACTAAAACACAAAACTCCCTGCAGGAGACTAGAATATTTGTGGTTGTATACAATCAGCCACTAGACTGTTCTTTCTATTTGTTTTTAGCAAGGAGGATTTAAAACAACACGCGGGTATTCTTTTCTGTTACAATGGTATTTTATGTTTTATTTTTGGCGACTATGCAACTCAAAGACAAAACTAGCCTATAAAGGATACTACTAGTTTTTCCATGTATCTTTTTTGTTTTCAGGTAAACAGATTCCAAATGACGAGTTTTCTTTGTAATGTGTTTTTACATAACTTGGCTATTCTGTGTTTACTGAGCATGGTACTCAAGTACGGCGCTAGCCTTGTTATGTAATTGAAAATCAATCGTTTCTCTGGTTTGTGTTTCTTGCCCTTTGCTGCCCTGTCTTTTTTCGCTGTTAAACATCTAGTGAATAACACCTTGGCAACAAGCTTAAAATACACTACATCAAGCATGACGACAGTGGCTGTGCTTGGATGAATCTGGCACAAGTATTCGCCAAACTATGTGGCTTATATTGCATTCTGCTTTGTATCAATAGAGGGGCACAATGAAGTGCATTGTGGGTTAGACTACTTAAAATAAAGGTAATCAAGGATGACTGCAAGGGGAATATGTGACAAGTAGAAATAATAGTAATCACTTATTATATATCTGCAGGATGAAATTGCTTGTTCTGGTGCTAAGATCATGCTTATCGCTTGCCCTGGGTCAGGATTGGAAATTGGACCTTATACATGTCACAGATTCTGCACTTTAATTTGTTCATTCATAGCCATAATATATTACCTTTACTTTCTATTTGTCAGCATTATTGACATTATACTTTGTAAATAATTATATAGGATTTATATAGCGGCAACAGTTTACGCAGAGCTTTACAATGTAGAGGGGGAACAGTACAACAAAATTCAATACAGAAGGAATAGAAGGGCCCTGTTCATGAAGCTTACAATCTAAGGGGGAGGTGGTACAAAAGGTATGGTATATACCCGAGGAAGTTTTTCAACACATTTTTTGTGCCTCCCTCGGCTTATACTCGAGTCACCTTTTTGCGCGTGATCTCCCGGACTTTGGGACCTGGTACCAGCCAGCTGTAGCTCCCCTGGACCCTAAACTGGCACACATATAGCCCCACTCTTCCTCTACAAGTGTTCTAAGTTTGTTGTCCGGGGGACCTACAGCCGTGGATCACTATTTTTTCAAAGTCGGGCACCCCTTCTGTAGACTCCAATGTTAAATGGTCATTCCTCCGGTAACTTTGGGGACCCGGTACCGGCCGGCCGTAGGTCCCCTGGACCTGAAACCTGGCTCTGTGTCACACATGTAGCCCCAGTTCTCCTCTACAAGTGTGCAAAGTTTGCTGTCTGGGGGACTTACGGCCTGCGAGCACCAATTTTTCAAAGCCGGGCACCCCTTCTATATACTCGTATGTTAAACGTAAGTCTAGTCATGGACACAGTGAGGCGCAGTGAGGCATGGACACAGTGAGGCAAAGTGAGGCATGCAGATGGACACCCTAGGCTTATACTCAAGTCAATACGTTTTCCCAGTTTTTTGTGGTAAAATTAGGTGCCTCAGCTTACATTCAGGTCAGCTTATACTCAAGTATATATGTTAATAGCTGTGGGGGACAAAAGGTAATAGTTGCGGGGGTGTAAATATAGTGTAGAACTGTGATAATCTCTCGATCGACTTCTGTACAACCAGCCTGTTGGAAAATCTTTCCTCAATCAGTGCTGCTGACTATAGCTAGTAATGTCGATGAGTATATTTTGGTGGGTAAGTCCCCCCGCTGTTAGAATACAATAGCTCCATGGAAGGGATTCCTCTATTCACCTTGAATGTGTGGATGGGGGAATCAATGAATTTAAAAATGAATCTTGTATGGGTTGTCTTACTTCCATGCCCTCAATCCAGTGATCTACAGGCATTAAGTTCAGGGGTCCCCATGCTTTGGCTCCTAGCATGCCACTCTGTACCCAGCTGGAATAATTGATTGCCTCCCAATCCCCTTATGACTATGTTGACAAGTGGTTGCATACAAAGCATAGCAGTGCAAGTGTCTAGATCTCTAGATTTGGGTCAAGAAATTAGGTGCAATACACGTCATTCCACTGACTTCATCCTGATCCACATATTTTTTCCTTCCTGGAGTTCTTTCTTTAATGTGATGTAATAAATTACAAAAAAAAAGGAATATTGTGATCCAGTTTATCAAATGTGACACAGATTGTAGGGTGTTATAGTTCTCCAAGAAAATATTGTGAATTACTAGCTCGGGAATATTGAGTCTGCAGTAAAATCTTAACAACATGTTGACAGCAATAGCTAGTAGTGCTGAGTGTTTAGTCGGAAAACCTTACACAGATGATTTTGATGATTTTGTTGTAAATGACGTAAAGCCTTTGTTACCCTAACACTATATTCCTGGTATGTGCCTGCTGTACTACGTACTATGTATGAAAAAGTATCCTGTTCTCTTTGTATTGCTTTTTCTATGTGAAATCCCTGGTGTTCCTGTTAGTCCCCTTGCTTTCCTATTAACCTCCCTGGCGGTATTCCCGAGCGTGACTCGGGGTTAACATTCAGTGCCAGAAGCGGTAACCCCGAGTCACGCTCGGGGTGCATTTTTTTTTCCCCCAAAAATTCCTGGCGATCCGGCGGGGGTTTCCCGCTGGATCGCCGGTCAGACTAGCCTCCCTGGCGGTCTTCACGTGTGTGGCACGGGGTGAGATTTTTAAGCTAATATCGGTAACCCCGTGCCACACACGCGCTTACCTCGCTGGATGCAGAAAAAGTTTACTTACCTTTTCTCTGCGATCCAGCGATGAATCCCCCCGCAGTACACGGCGGGGCGGATGTCCGCCTGATGCTGTGTGTTCCGCGATTCCCTTCCCTGCGAGCGTCGCGACGTAGGGGGGGGAACGGCGCCAAATTTAAAAAAGTAAACAAACACTATACATACAGTACACTGTAATCTTATAGATTACAGTACTGTATGTAAAAAAATACACACCCCCCCATGTCCCTAGTGGTCTGCCCTGTACACTACATGTCATTTTGTATAATAAAAACTTTTCTTTCTCCCTGCAAACTGTAGATTGCCCATAGCAACCAAAAAGTGTCCCTTTATGGCAAAAATTGTTTTAGAGCAGCTAAAAAACAGCGATAATAAATCAGAATCACTTGCAGAATTTAGCGATAGCGATTTATGGGGAAATTCGTCATAAAAAAAAAAAAAAAATGACAGCAAAAAATTCTGCAACTGAGCAAATTTCAGTGATTTTGATTTGATTACATTATTGAATAATTTTTACTATAATTATATTTATCATTTGTGATCATTTTTTATAATTATTTATTATATTATAATTTTTAATTTAAAAAAAAAAAAAAAATCATACCCGGGATGCCTATTAGACTCTTGTTTGAATAGATTTAAGTGAGTTATTCCTAAGAATTACAAGCCTACAGTATAAAACGCCAAATTCCCTTGCAAATAATGGTACCGCTTTTAGCACCTAAAATCTTAAAGAATCATACCGCCAGGGAGGTTAAAAACTGACCACACTAAGCAGGAGAGCACAGTGTGGTCTGTTCTCTAGTCATACTAGGAACTTAGCCTGCTCTACTCCAATGATCAGACTTGTCCTGACATGCCCCCCGCCGCACAGCCTTGCACTGGGGAGCTCAGTGTGTAACTGTTTCTCCTCCCCCAGCTCTTATGCAGCTGATGAACAGAGGGAATGTACTCACGTATAAAAAGGGAAAATTTTATTTTTTTATGTTTTTTTTATCTATAAAAACATGTTTTGCCCTTCATTTCTATTTTAAACTGAGTAGGTTGTTTTACAAGGGGATCGTTTACAATCACTTGAAACAATATTGTAAGCCTCGTGGTTCTGAATTAATGTTAGGTACATTGGAATGATCAGTTAAAAGTGGCTGAAAATATAGCCCTTGGCAATAGTCAGGAAATAATGTGTACACTGGTGTTTATACGAACAACTCCTGTAAAAATGGTGTATATGCATATTTGCAGCTATTGAAAGACTTTACCTTAATATGTAACATGTACAATCCAAGGATTAGGTTTCTAGATATCACTAGCAATATGCTTTGGTTTACTGTTGTAAGCCTTATCTTTTTATATGGATATATGCCAAATGGATTACAATATTTTGCTTCTGGAATTTAAACAACACCTATATATTATTGCAATGTTTCTTCCTTTTTCAACAATGTATCCGATGTCATTATAGTAGTCATACCCTCCAACCTAAAGGGTAAGTGCCCCCCCCCCCCCCCTGTAAACTCATCTAACCACCCACTCTCCTCCTCCTCCTCAGCCACATACTTACCTCTTTCTGATACCCAATCCAGCCTCACCCAGCTGCAAAGTCTACATCTAGCCAGCCGCTCTTCTTCTTCCAGCTGCCTACAAGTACACTTCCCTAGGTAGACACTGAGGCAGGGTGCGCAACAACTCTACAACAAATCATGGAGCTTTGGGGGGTGCCTAATTGAGCTCATGGTGGTGGGGACAAAATTATATGGAACCTTTGTTTTAAATTTCCCTAACCCTTTAAATTCACTTTCACGAATATGGTTTATCTTACTAATTATAAAACAGAAGCATGTTAAAAACGTTTTATTAAGTACTCCAAACTTTGTGTAACCTGTATCACTGCACTATAGTAGATTAGGTGAGATGCAACAAGACTTATCATGCCAAAAACATGTTTCCATGTTAATCCAGTGCCAAAAATTAATTCTAAAGCCGCGTACACACGATCGTTTTTTGGCATGAAAAAAAGTAATTTTGAAACGATCTTGTGTGGGCTTCACATAATTTTTTGGGTTCTGAAAAAGATTTGTTTTTTTCGAACATGCTCCATTTTTTGTTGTTTTTCGGGTTGTAAAAAATGATCGTGTGTGGGTTAAAACAACGTGAAAAACCCACGCATGCTCAGAAGCAAGTTATGAGACAGGAGCGCTTGTTCTGGTAAAACTACTGTTCATAATGGAGTAAGCACATTCATCACGCTGTAACAGACAGAAAAGCGCGAATCGGCTTTTACTAACAAGGAATCAGCTAAAGCAGCCCAAAAGCAAATGGAACTTCCCCTTTATAGTGCAGTCGTATGTCACCACGCTTTGATAGAGCATTTTTTTTAAACAATGGTGTGTGGGCAACGTCGTTTTAATGATGAAGTTGGAAAAACTTTGTTTTTTCTACATGCCGAAAATTTTTTTTTTTTTTTTTTTTATGCCAAAAAACGATCGTGTCTAAGCAGCACGATGCTTCATATTATAGTATTTTAGAGCCAAACTGTAAAAGTCAATACATAAAACCCAGTAGTGCATACATTTAAGCAAATAGCTGTTTAACTTTGCTTGCCTTTGCTTCTGTTCTGCCGTAGGTCACAAAACCAGATTTTATGGATGTTAACAGGTGATTTTTTTTCACTCCAGTTCTTATTTCAGTAACTACATATTTAATACCTATTGTAATCAAAATTAAAATATATTAAAATAATTAACCCCCAGAGACATTGGCCGGTTAAAAAAATAACGGCCAGCATTCAGCCTGTGTGTATGCCACCCTGTCCAACAGAAGCCGGCCATTTGGCTGGCTTCTTTTGGAGGAGCATGCTGGAAAACCAGCAGCCAACTGACTTCAGGTCAGTGCTCTTAGCCAATGGTGGAGAATGTGGCTCGGAGAATTCTGGCAGGGGAAGGGCATCCCCTTGTCAAAACACAACAGCTCAGCAGGGAAGATCGCTGTACTAACTTAGCATAGTTAGTTCAGCGGCTCCAACCGGACAGTTTGGGTCAGCTCCGGTAGAATGAAAAAAAAAACCTCTTAAGCCTCTTACACACGCTCGGTTTTCTAGGCAAGAACCAGCAAGAAAACTGCTGCCCAGTAAACCGTGCGTGTGTACGAGGCTTTCAGGTTTCTCGACAAGAAAACTGCCCAGAATTTAGACGAGAATAATAGAGAACATGTTCTCTATTTTCTCATCGTGAGATTCTGTGCAGTTTTCCTGCCGAGAAACCCGAGAGTGTGTATACTTACCTGTCGCCGTGGAAACCCGCGCATGCTCGAAATGACTTTGACGCATGCGCGGTAGCTTCCTAGGCATAGGTAGGGTGCAGCAAGATGGCAGCGACGGTTCTTTTGAATGGAGTGTCTGTACACTTGGGCGGCAAGAGATTCTTGCCAAGAATCTCGTCAGGAAAAACGCTTAAGTGTGGACCAGTTATAAAACTATCCCAATGTAATAAAGCAGTTAGCTGACAAGCACAACACATTGCACTTATGACTACTAGCAGTTTTATTTATAAACAACTTCCATGGAGATGGCAGAAAATCCTCTTGTTCAGTGTCTGAGTGCACGTAGAATTTCACTTTAGGGCTGGATGACTGAGGAGATGCCAAAAATGCCAGTTATCTGATACCAGGCAGAGTGACAAAATGAGCAAACTGCCAGCATCCTGCCTGATGAAAGTGTGACCTACACTTGAACTAGTTGAGCATGTTCCTTATTCCTTTGTTCTTTTTCTATAGCCTGTGAAAATCATAGTAACTGTACATTCAAATTAATCTGCAAAGGCAATTCCAATAAAATATATATATATTTTACAAAATAAATCACTCTGTTAAAATAAATACCGGTATATTTTCCTGTGGGTCTGGTAGACACCCACTAGATAATGACTCTGAGACAGTTTTTTTCAACCTTTTTAACACAGAGGAACCCTTGAAATAGGCCTTTGGCAGTATCCTTTCTCTTTTATCCTGCTACCTATCCTGTGATCCTA